>CM066033.1:160231373-161431373 GCA_033557465.1 Ichthyophis bannanicus
TCTAGGGCAGAGTTTTTACCCCAAACGTCCTGTGTCCCTGGTGGGCCAAAAACCACGGTTCGGGTTTTCATGCGTGTCCCTAATGAATATGCCTGTATAGGAAACACATTTGGCCCATACACCGGAGGCGGTGCATACAAATGCATCACAGGCATATTGATTAGGGACAGCATGAAACCTGAATGGTGTTTGGCCCTCCAGGACTGCATTTGGGAAACTCTGCTCTAGGGAATGCAAATGTTTATGGTGTGTGTGCTCTGTAGGGTAAAATATAGGCGTTTATGGCGTGTTTATTTTATTTGCAATAAAGGTTATGTTTTTCTTACCACGGTTTAGTACAGGGTAAAATATAGGGACATGGTCTGCAGGAGCCACAGTTGGGACTTGAACCTCTGACCTTCTGCCCCTGAATATACTGGCTGTGTGTACTGCACCAAACTGTTGTCACAGAGGCTGATCATTCCCTGGGGATACCATGACTGTTCATCAGACAGACCTTGTCTGTTGCAGTGCACGGCACAAAACCTAAACAGGGCTTGGCCTTGGTCTGCTGTGGGTAGATGCCACTGCTCCCTCCACCACCAGCACCCCTCCGCCACCATGCTGACATGCCCTTGTGCCGGTGGTGCTTGTGGTACGCAGTCCCAGGCCATCCAGTGTGCCAGTAGGTGGCTGCCTATGGTTCATGATATGGGGTAGGGATGCCTGCATAGACATCCATGCTTCCCCCCGGCACCGCCTGCCAATGTTATGTGCCATTTGGGGTACTTGCTGGGTACTGTCCCCTGGGACACTGTGGGACACACACTCGTGGACATGTTTGCCCTTGGTCAGTTGCTATCTTACTGGTTTTCCGTTTCTACATTCCTATGTGTCACCTAGGCATCTGCCTAGTCCACCCTGTGCCTCAGCTGCCCCACTGCATGTCCCACCTGCAGCCCCCTGTACCCCATTTGCAGCCTCACTGTAGTGCCCTTTCGTACTTGGGTACTATGCTGTTGCTGCACATGTGAAAGCCACTTAAGCAAGCTGCCCAATATACACCACAGCAAACCCCCTCAACACTATCAATGTTGGAACATTCACTTTCTAGGGGGAATTAGAATTGACCCTTCCAAAAGTGACATCTTCCTTTTTATTCTTTATGGGTAGTGTCGATCACCGTTTATCATTGTTTTTTCTATTTTTTTCTGGTCATTATCTCTCTGGTTTTTGCATGTTGTGTTTCTGCACATGTATCACTACTATCACTTATCTGGGTCTCCCTGCCTTTGCTGTACATTGTTGACTGAACTGGTTTCTCTCTCCCGCAAATGTGCCTCTAACGCAAGGTTTTCACTGGTGTTAATTTTCAGACCCTGATTTCACGGCGTGAGTGTGCCTGAGGCCTCTCCTCGCCCACTCTCTGCCCATTGACCGCTTATCTCCGCCCTCTGGGGAGCCTTACTCCACCCTCTGTGCACCTTAACACTGCCGGAGACGTTATCGCGCAATACGTGGCGTTATCACACGGTAGTGTGCTATTATCACACGATAACGTCACTTATCGCATGATAACAATGCCGCTGCGATGTTAGTGCTGTTTAGTAAACATACCCCATAGTGTTTCTGGACTTTCAGAAAGCCTTTGACAAGGTCCCTCATCAGACCCTTTTGGCAAAACTAAAAAATCATGGGATAGGAGGCAGTGTACTGGTTAAAAGATAGAAAGCAGAGGGTAAGGCTAAATGGCCAATTTTCCCAATGGAGAAAGATGAATAGTGGAGTACCCCAGGGATCTGTGATGGGTCCGCTGCTTTTTAACATATTCATAAATGACCTGGAAAAGGGAATAATGAGTGAGGTTATCAAATTTGCAGATGATACAAAACTATTTAAATTGTGAAAACTCATGAGGATTGTGGAAAATTGCAAGAGGATCTTGATAAATTGGAAGGCTGGGCATCCAAATGACAGATGAAATTTAATGTGGACAAGTGCAAAGCTATGCACCTAGGAATGAACAACCCAAACTATGGTTACACGATGCAAGGTTCCACATTAGGAACCACCACCCAGGAAGAACATTTAGGTGTCATTGTGGATAACATGTTAAAACCCTCCACCCAGTGTGCAGCAGCAGCCAAGAGAACAAATAGAATGCTATGTATCATAAGGAAAGGAATGGAAAATAAAACAAAGGATATTATAATGCCTCTGTATCGTTCCATGGTACAACCGCACCTTGAGTATTGTGTGCAATTCTGGTCGCTGTATCTTAAAAAGGATATAGCAATCTCCAGGAACAAGCAGGAATGTAGTCTTCACATATGGGTATTGTCAGTACCGACGGAGCCTGCGCAGGAACACTCCCCAGCATCCAATAGGAACGCTTTTGGGAGCATCCCTCAGAAGATGCACGCTGCCTTCCCGCCTTTCCAACTGTTCCTCTTCAGTTCTTTGTTTTCCGCGGAGCCGACAGGATCTATTCCCTGTCACCGCAGAAAATTCCATCTTTAAATTTCTTTTCAGGCATCAGCAGCGTCGATAGATCAGAGGTTCCTCACTATCGAGTGCAGCATTGCAGCTCTTCTTTCAGCTGCGGTACCAGTGGTCCCACAGGCACCGGTACCGACATTGACACTGATGCCGGTACCGACACCAACGGTACCGGGATCATGCTTTGCAAGAGCATCGGGGTCAGGAATACTTTGATTCTTCCGATTCCGAAGACTCTGACAATTCTTCTGGCACTAGAGGGTTTCTCCTAGAAGATCCCTCTTCTCCCCAACGCAGAATGTCACCTCCAGAGGACATGTCATTTCAGGATTTCATCCGTGATATGGCCAAAGGTCTTTCAATCACAGTTGCTTCTGAAGAGGAACCCAGAGCAAAGGAATTGGAAATTCTCCAATATCCTAAAGCTCCTAAGAAGGCAGCCACTCTGCCTATCCATGAAATTCTGCATAGCTTGATGCTCAGAATGTGGGAGACACCTCTCACTACTTCTCCTCACTCTAGGAGACTTGATACTATGTATCGAGTTCCACCATGTCCTGGATTTCAGAAAACTCAGCTACCACACCATTCAATGGTAGTGGAATCAGCCATGCGTAGGATGAGAAGTGCAAAGAGGCATGCATCCAATCCTCCAGGTCGTGAATGCAGGACTCTGGATGCTTTTGGGCGCAGAACCTTTCAAGCTTCCATGCTTTCAGCTAGGATCAGTTCATATATCCTATATATGGGAATGTTCCTCAAGGAAGTCACAGGAGACTTGGAACTTATGAGCCCATTTCTCCCAGATGACAAGAGACAAGATTTTCTTGCTCTAGTTAAGCATGCTCAAGATGTCTCCAAGTTTGTTAAATGTGCAGCCTTTGACTGCTTCGAATACATCAGCAGAACCTCTGCTATTGCCATTGGCGCACGACGGATTGCCTGGCTACAGGCATCAGACTTGGAGATTTGGGTACAGGACAAGTTAGGTAACATTCCTTGCATGGGGGAGAATCTCTTCGGCAAGAACTGGCAGGAAAAGGCTAACGAGTTAGATGCTGACAATTCTACCTTAGATAGATTGTCAAAGTCTACAGCCACTCTAGCCAAAAGGAAGCCTTATAAAAAACCCTCTTTTAGCAAAAAGAGGAAGTTTTATCCTTCTTATACCTAGCAGAGTCAAACTCCAGGTCAGGTTGACCAAAAGGGACAAACTAGACAGCAAAAGAAGCCAAAAGGCCCGAGAGCCCAACCAGCTCTCCAGGTTCAGCCCCCTCAAGGGCTTTGACTCCTTCCTAGAGAGCTTTGCCTCCCTGCCTCTTAGGGGCCCCCAACCCCCCAATATTCCGGGCAGGATATGCCACTTTGTCAACAGATGGCATCAGATAACAGCAGAAGATTGGACTTTGTCCATTGTAGGAGAGGGGTACAAGCTTCATTTTCAAAGCATGCCCCCTCCTGCAATTCTAAAGCAATTCAATTCACAAACCTCTGCAGACAATCTGCTAGATCACGAGGTCTCCACACTTCTTGCCCAAGGGGCAATAGAGGAAGTACCCATTCTTCAACGGGGTGCAGGGTTCTACTCCCCCTATTTTCTTATTCCAAAGAAAACAGGAGGACACAGACCCATTCTAGATCTCAGAGAATTGAACAAATATCTGTTTCGAGAGAAATTCAAAATGATATCTCCAGGAACAAGCAGGAATGAGTCTTCACATATGGGTATCGTCGGTACCGACGGAGCCCGCGCGGGAACGCTCCCCAGCGTCCAATCAGAACGCTTTTGGGAGCATCCAACCACGCCTGCGTGCTGCCTTCCTGCCTTTCCCAACTGTCTCTCCTCAGTTTTCCGTTTTCCGCGGAGCCGGCAGGACGTATTCCTGTCACCGCAGAAAATTCTTCTTTTTATTTTTTTACTTTTTTGTGGTTGCGTCTGCCTTCCCTGGACGCTACCGGTACCGCCGGTACTTTTCTTTCTTTTTCCTGAATAATTTCTTCTTTTCTAAGAAACATTTTCCTGTTTAGTGCCTGACGGTTTCTAGGCCACTAGGCCTCTACCCTTCCATTATGGAAAAGCCAGCCACTATCCTTAAGAAATGCTCAAAGTGTGGCGGTACAGATATTTTTTCAGACACTCATACTTGGTGTCTAAAATGTTTAGGTCCTGACCATTGCCCTCTGGAGTGTCTCTCCTGCTGGAGCTCAAACAGAAGAAGTCTTCAGAATCGAGCAGAACTCGATACCCGGTTCACATCCCCATTGATGTTACCAGCTAGAATATCTTCTTCTTCACAGGATCAGGTAACCAAACAAAAGTCTGTAAAGACTAGCCAGTCCTCAAGTGGTAGATCTCCTTCCCAGCATCGAGATGGCTTTGGCCTTGCCCTCAAGGACATCTTGGCAATAAAGCCCCGGCAGGAGTCTTCGGGCTCCAAAGCATTAATGGGGCTCCGGGTTGTTCCCGAGGTTCTTACCTCGATGAACATACCTGGGCCATGCTCGGTGGTTGTGGCCACTTCGGGCGGTACCGACACCCCGGCATCGGCTATGGTGATGGACGAAACTCTCCTCACCGATGAACGTAGTCTAGCACTCTCGGCTACTTCGGTACCGTTAGAGTTGCTGCAGACCGTTCCTCGAGTATCGGTATCGCTTTCGGTACCAGTACCGGTATCGACATTGGCATCGATGTCGGTACCATCCATGCTTACTTCGACAGAATCGCTTCCCTCGATGCCGAGCCTGGAATCGATCTCTAGCATGGAAGATTCGGTACCGACTCGTCTCGGTACCGACCTCGGGCAGTACCAAAGACATCACTTTAAAGAAAATCCGATGCTTCATCCTTTTCAGTCTTCTGATCCCGATCACTGGGATGAATCCATCGGTACCAAGGCTGATTTTTCTACAAGTCTAGCCTTTACCCCTCATTTTAAAGAGTCCTCTTCGGGGGAGATTTCTTTTCAAGCTTTTCTGCTTGGTATGGCAAAGCTACTTGCCATTCCTATACCTGGTAAAGAATCCTTACCGGGGAATTCAGAGACACTGCAATTTCCCTGGATTCCAAATGAGGTGATCATACTTCCTGTGCATCAGATCTTACAAGATCTACTATTAAGAATGTGGGAAATTCCTTTAACGGTATCCCCACATTCAGGTCTTTTGAAAACCTGGAGAAGGTGGCACCTTGTACATAGTGTCAAGTGTCTTGGAATGTACAAGGTGCCACCTTCTCCAGGTTTTCAAAAGACTCAACTTCTTCATCATTCTATTGTTGTAGAATCAGCAATGAGGCATATTAAGAGTTCAAAGAAGCCTCTTATCCGCCAGGTCGTGAGTCTAGGACTTTAGATGCCTTTGGACGTCGATGCTTCCAGGCATCCATGCTTTCAGCAAAAATTATCTCATATATTTTCTATATGGGATTGTCTCTTGAAGAGGTCACAAAGAACTTAAAGTTTTTGAACCCTTTTCTTCCAGAGCATAAAAGAGCAGACTATTCCTTATTAGTCAATCATGCTCAAAATATCTCTAGGTTCCTTAATCGTGTTTCCCTGGACTGTTTTGAGTCTATTAGCAGAACCTCTGCTATAGCCATAGGAGCACGACGCTTAGCCTGGCTCCAAGTTTCTGACTTGGACAGATGGGTTCAGGAAAGGCTGGGAAATACTCCTTGTACTGGTGAAAATCTCTTCAACAAGGAGGCTTTATTTCAAGCTAATCAGTTGAGCACTGATGCAGTTACTTTCAGAGGATTCTCCAAACTCTCCTCTATCCCAGCTGATAAAAAATCTCATAAAAAGCTTTATTCCCCCAAGGGGAAAAAGTTGTATCCATCTTCTACCCATTCTACAGATGTTTCCAAAGATGGGCAACACCACACCAGACTAAGAAAATCAAAACCTCAACAGACTCAGCAAACCCAGCAATCGCAGGGTTTCTGATATTTTATTCACTTTTTCTGGGTGAGGTTTAGAACTTGAACCTACTTCTTTTCATCAGAAGCATCTAAAAGTCATCTCATCCATGCTGAGATATCAGTCATACATTGACTCAATCCTCGGCTCTGGGCATGAATCTCTTGCTACAAGAGAAATCTATCCTTCTAGCTAAGAGCTATTAAGGACTATCATACCCCAGAGATAACAGGTTTCTCCTTTTAAAACGAAAAGGAGAACTAACAACAGGGTGAACTATACCTTTAACCTTGTCAGTTTTCCTGTATGAGGATATCTCATACTTTTAACTGCAAGGGGACCCTATCCTTTCAAAGACTTACTAAATTGTAAGTCTTCTCAACTCTGTATTAATTTCTATCCCTCTTAGTCCAGACATTCAGTCTCTAAGGGGGATGTTTACTAAAGTGCGGTAATCGTGATTAACGCGCGTAAAGTAAGTTTAACGATCGTTAGCACGTCCGAACGCGCGTTCTGACGTGCTAACGATCGTTAAACGTACTATACGCGCGTTAACCGCAGTTAACGATCGTAAACCTCCGCGGCGCGTTAAAACAGCGCAGAAGGTGGAGAGTGGGCGGAGAGAAGGGGTCAATGGGCGGAGAGTGGGCGGGGAGAGGCTCCCCTCATACTAACGCGCTGAATTTCTGAGCTCAATTCCAACGCGAATGAAAACCTGTCGTTAAAGGCATTTAAAGGGAAGAGAAAACCATTTCCGTCAGCAATGTACAGAAAAACCGGGGAAACCCACAAAACGTGAGCAGTGTGATACATGTGCACAGAACAAAATTTCACATAAAACGTTAAAAATGACCACAAGAAACATTTTAAAAAGCATAATTCAGCTGGGCAACAGTGATAGCAATGGGCAACAAGGAACAACACTCCCTGGAAAGCACCAAATAAAAAAGAAATAATGTGTGGAAGGGTCTACGCTCCGCAGACCTTTTCAAAGATCATTTCATTGTAATGGAGCTGTCCTGGGAGTTGTTATGTAATGTTGCCCAATGATATCATTGTTGCCCAGCTTGGTTATGGGTGTGTGCCCCTTTTCTGAGGTCTTTTCTGAGGTTTATGTGCACCTTTGTCTGCATACAAGGTAAATGAGGCCACAGTAAACCTGTTGCAGAGCAGGGTTTCTGACTCGTCAGGCCGGTTTAACTAACTCCAGGGACTGCACTGTCTCTGTGGCCACAGTGTGGTGCAACAGACACAGCCAGTGTCTGTAAGACCAGAGGGTCACAGGTTCACATCCCAGCTGGGGCTCCTGCCAACCCAGTCCCCATAGTTTTACCCACCACTAAACAGTGATAGTAAAGACACTCCTTTATTGCAGAGAACATACGCATGGCCTATATTTTACCACACCAAACACAGACACCAGAAACAGGCACATTACTTAAAGCAGAGTCCCGCAAATGCAGTCCTGGGGGGCCCCACACCATTCCGGCTTCATGTTGCCTCTAATAAAGATGCCTGTGCTGCACTATGCACCACCCCCATGGTATGCAGATGTAGCTCATGCATATTTATGAGGGACAGCATGAAAACCTGAACAGTGTTTGGAACACCAGGACTGGAGTTGGGGAACTCTGCCGTAAAGCAGCAGCCAACAGGGTCACACACCCACCCACAGGCCCCATTTGCCAATGCCTCCTGGAGAGGCAAGACATTGGGCCCTGCCTGTATCTCCCAATACTAGCAGTTGCATACCTTAGCAATGCCACCCTACACCTGGGTATATGGTACAGAGCTATCAAACGTTTCCTATGATAACTGGCAGATATCAATTCCTACGTTAAGCACATTTTGCTCATTGAGCTCCATCATAACAATCATTCTGATGTCTGCGGTGTGTGCTGCAGGTCTGGTCTCTGACAATGTTCACCACCCTGGGGAGTGACCCCCCAACAGCCTTGTGTACCATATCCATGCCTGTACTATGCCCATGACTGGTGTGGTGGGTATGGCTGCTGACCACCTCTATAGTAGCACAATGCTGGCATAGGAGTGGGGGTGGCTGTCTGTCTATCCAGTGTGTGGTGGCTGCAAACACCTTCCACAGTCCACACTGCCAGCAATGTTGCCAGTATTGGGCTGCCAATGTGCATAATAAGGAGCAAGGTACCATGGGTATAGGCCGGACAGGGTGGCCTGGCCAGGGTGCATCTGCACAGGGCATAGGGCAGTGACAGGCACATTGTAGTGCCTGGTCACCACCTACACAGACAGGGTGACCTCAGTATATCCTGCTGAGAGATCACTCTCACCCTGACTGTGCAGTGACCACAGCATGGCTAGGCACTCCCATGGTGCTATCTAGTATTTCTCTCATGTGATAAATATGGGTTTCCTTTTGGGGCCCAGTCACTGGTGTATCTGCTTGCTGTGTATGCTGACATCCCAGTTCTGGGTGTAGGCATCTCCACTGGGCACTAGCAGACTGTTTGCAGCTGGTAGGTGTTGTGATGGAGTGGCTTGCAGGGTGCAGTGGCTGATGGCTTGCACCAGGGGAATATCAGATAGTGGTGGGGTGCAGCATCCTGTATCCAGGCCTAATGTCTGTTTGCTATTGTGTTATGGCTGTGTACAGAGCTGCATTGACTGCCCTGTGGGGTGTCTGTTCCTCAGCAGGACTAGGGTTAATGTTCCCCTCTACTGCCACCATTTGCAGGGAGGTAGACTGTGGATCTTTTGATAGGAGACCCTGTTTGCCACCCTCATCCCTGGGGGAGGGGGGCTACACCTGACTGAAACAGACAGAGATGTGCAAGGTGTTCCTGCAGAAACTACCTATCTCACACAGTAACACTGTTTTGGACCTGCGCCATGGCCTCTTTCAGCCATGGCCGGTGCTGTGGACCTAGTGCTGGGCGCCTCACTGCACCCTCAGGGTGAGCACAGTACCCGCACAATGTGACGGTGTGTAGCTACTCTGTGCCAGTACAACACACGGTCAGTACCCCCTACCAGGCCGAGGTGCTGTGGGGGTGCATTCCCCATGGTGTGTATCTGTGGACAGCTGATTTGCATGTGCAGTGCATCATGGGTGTGACTGGCACAATCCAACCCTGTGAAACTCCAGCACCTGCTCACAGGCTCTGATAAACCATAGGCCATCACACGTACATCTGTTAGCATAATGCATAGGTGCAAGACACCCTACAGAGTCTGTAATATAAGATGCCCACACTGGTAAAAACACACATACCCACGCACGTAGAACCACACGTACCCACGCACGATTGTACGTGCGCAGCCACGCACGGGGCTACGCCCGTACCAACGCACGCAGCCTCGCACGTAACCTCGCACGCACCAACATACGTGGCTAGGCACACTCCGAGGGTGTGTTTCTGACACCAATACTCAACGTAACGAAAAACATGCCTCCTCATTCCCTCTGTAATGTACAGGGTGATGCCTGGGACAGTCTTCTGCTTTAGGCACACTGGGGACTCGAACCCATGCTGCCTGTGACAGCGGTCAGTACCGTAACCATTGTGCTACAGCTCTGTTTCAGTGCTTTGTGTCTGTACGTCTTCTTACGAGTAACGCGCAGTAATGCGCCACGGCGCCCGGTAACGCTCGTTAATTTTTTGAACGCGCGTTAGTGGTGACGATGTACCGCCCATGTCCTTATTTGGGGTTTCTGTCACTACCACGGCTCCTAACACGAATTGCACTAACGCAGTTTAATAAACATACCCCTAAGAGTACTACTAATCAACTGGAGGGCTTATCCTCTAAGCCATAGGTTTTTCTTCAAAACCTACTCCAGTAACTAGTTTCCATACAGAGTTTTCTCCCCTTTTTGCACTTCATCTCCTTCTCACATATCTTTTAAGGCAGCTGTTTGGACAGAAATTGGGTATTACTACTCCAAATTATGTCTGTCGGTCCTCTCCAACCTATGGGACCTAACTTTTATGCTGCCTTAATAACACTTAAGTCCAAAGGAGATCCAGAACTCATTTGGATTATTTATTGTTGCAGGCATCAGGCCTGTCTACTATTCTTAGCCACGTTCAGTTCTCTTGGCTCCAACAGAATAGATTAGGTTGCATACTGGCAATTCAACAGCCAGATCTAAACAACCTACAACATGCTCTCTGCAATTCTACAACAAAGCTCTGCAACTGTGGGCCTTTGCCAGAGAGCCTCAAAGCTACTCCTAATAGGTAGCTGGCCAGATAGTTAATAAGGGCTTCAGCTGGTAGACTCTACCAGTCATGTTCCTACATGACTGGTTTTTTCCTACTTTTACCATATTCCTTAAAATTTCCTTTTAAGAAAAGGTAACCAGGGTTTAGACCACGTGAAAGTGTAGAAAATTGCACAATTCCCTGGTTGTTCCACATCTCACTGGAACTTCCTCAACAGGGATGCATTTTTTTCACTGCAGTTGGTCCTTATTTACTACTCTCCTTCTAATTTCCCATACTTCATAGTAGCTTATGTTAAACAGGAGAACGCATGATACTCATATTGCCCTCATAAAGAGGCAAACATGGTATCCCCTTATATTGCGTCTTTTCTCCAGCTACTAATTGAAATTGTAGAAGGATCCAGACTTGCTGTCTTAAGACTAAGGATCTCCTCTGCACTCATTCACGTACGTCTCGAGACCTGGTTATTCAGGGGCTAGATCTTTTTAAGAAGTCTAATCCTATCCCTGTAAGTGAAGAACATATTACCGGTTTCCATGAAACTTTCTCTATAGTTCTTCCATACTTAACCAGACAGAGATTCTCCATCAAGATTCTCAAGTAGGTCTTAATCCTTCTTGTTATTGAGTCAATCTCTATACATCATCTGACTTTGAAAGATTTGTCTACTGTCCATATTAATGCTGCCCCAGCATACCATAAACTCAGTGGACAACCAATTTCTATGGTTTTTTACCAAATACCTTCTTTTACCGTTACCTTTTGGGTTATGTCACACCTGAAGCTCTACATGTAAAGTCTTCATCATAAGTGACATCACTTACAAAGACTTTTACTGATCTTCAAAAAATTGGAGGCTCAACGCCTAGTACAAATATCTTTCTCTTTCATTGGAATAAAGGGGGTCTTAAAGACCTATCCCCTTTTTTCTGCAAAGGGTATTTCTACCTTTTTCATCCAAACCAGTCAGATTATCTCCACTCTTCCTAGGACCTTATTCTGCTCCAAAGACAAGAAGTTCAGTTTTTGGACTTTACGGAAGTTTTACCTATTCTCAAAAGTCCAACCTCATTGAACTCCCCCAGTACTTCTTCTAGGGTTAGTTCTGGCCATGAGGACTTCTCATCTCTTCCTGTATTGCAAAATTATTTTTTTCCCTCTACTTCACATTGGGGGAATTTCTCTGAGGATAATGATCTGGCTCTCAACCATAGACCCTTATTACCCTCAACAAATATTTTGCAATTTTTCTGAGTGAGATCCACATTAGATAATTAAGACTCAACATTTTTCTAATATTATGATTTACACAAGGACTCCTCCTGGATACCTTGTTTAGTAAAGCTGTTTCACAGCATCTCTTTCTCTTTTCTAGTTCAACTCCTACCCTCCATCCCTTGGATGCCTGAGGTTTTAAGGGTAAGCATGGCCCATCTTTAGATTGCAACATGCTGGGGCCTCCTTCAGGCATCTTAGCTTGGGAGTCCCCATATGTGAAGACTCATTTCTGCTTGTTCCTGGAGATAGCACAGTTACTTACCTGTAACAGGTGATCTCTGGGAACAGCAGGAATAAGTCTTCACAACCCACCCACCTCCCCTAGGAGTTGTATCTCTCTATCTATCTCTTTCCCTTCTCTCTCTCTCTCTCTTTGTCTCAGCTTTAAAACTCAACTGAGGAGAGACAGTTGGGAAAGGCGGGAAGGCAGCACGCAGGCGTGGTGGGATGCTCCCAAAAGTGTTCTGATTGGACGCTGGGGAGCGTTCCCGTGCGAGCTCCGTCGGTACCGACGATACCCATATGTGAAGACTTATTCCTGCTGTTCCCAGAGATCACCTGTTACAGGTAAGTAACTGTGCTTTCTCTAGGAACTCTTCTGCCATACCTTCAAAGCCAGGGTTGGCTTTGCTCTCTAGACTTAAAGGATGCATACACTCACATTCTCATCCATCCAGATCACAGGAAATTCTTACGTTTCCTTTTCAGGGGAAAACATTTCCAGTACAGGGTTCTTCCCTTTGGTCTGGCTTCAGTGCCAAGGGTATTCACGAAATGCATGGCAGTAGTAGCTGCATTTCTACGAATCCTGGGGATTTTCGTCTTCCCTTACTTAGACAACTGGCTCATTCGAGCCCCTACAGTTGCAGAGACCAGCACTGCACTGTCCCATACAATGTGAATCCTCCAATACTTGGGATTCGTAATAAACTTCCCAAAATCTCAACTAGTTCCTTCCCAATGCCTAGAATTCATAGGAGCCTGTCTAGATACCAGACAGGCAAGGGCTTTCCTTCCACAAGCCCGGTGTCTTCGCATAATGCAACTAGCTTCTCAAGCAGCAGGCAAATCCTCCCTCACTGCTCGAGAGCTACTGCAGTTACTGGGACATATGGAATCCACAGTTCATGCAGTCCTATATGCTCGCCTCCACATGCGAGCAGCTCAGTGGACTCTCTCCACACAGTGGACACAGGCACGGGTCATTTGTCGGACAAAATAATAATCTCTCAACGACTAATTTTGTCCCTCCAATGGTGCCAATCTCTAGAAAATCTGACAGTGGGGTCTCCTTTCCATCAACCCCTTTTTCAGGCCACCCTAACAACAGATGCATTATATGTGGGTTGGGGAGCACACCTGAATCATCTCTCTACCTTGGGCAACTGGACTCCACAGGAGGTTGGTTTACACATAAACCTCCTGGAATTAAGAGCAATCTATTTAGCTCTTCAAGTATTCTACGCTCAGCTCAGCTACAAGACAGTCCTAGTCCAGACGGACAATCAAGTAGTGTGATGGGGCCTGTGGTTAGAGGCCTATTTAGCCCTATATAGGCGGTTGCCTAGGGCGTATGCACAAGTAATTGCTCTGATCTTGTAAATAAAAAGTCCTTCAGAGCAACTTGAAATGAAAAGTGGGTTTTATTCCCCGTCCCGCTCGGACATTGTCAAAGGAAACAGAAACTTTAAATCAGATAAGCTTAGCAACAAAAGTGGTGACACACGTATTTTCTCTTGTTATATTCACAGAGTTCTCTTCATCCAGTATTTACATCATACGGTTGCATTTAACACAGACACTGCAATCCATAGGAATATCCTCTTGCAGACTAGCAGCGTCTTCCCATATCATTTCCCCAGCACTACTCACACTGCTGGTATCAGACCCTTCTTGAGAACGGTATTCAGCTATAGCGTCTTGTGACACTTCACTATAACAGTCAATGGAGGCTTTTCCCCCTTTGGGTCTATATCTCTCTCTGTAGCTGGTTCTGCCTGGGCTTGCCTCCCAGAACATTAGCTCTGAAACATCTTGCTTCTTATGTCTGTAATCAGAACCCCGCCCTTTGCAGTTATAAGCTTTAAACTTCTCTTTGTTACTATAGGGAAGTTTCCTTCTCTCTGCAGGGCTTGTCTTTAGGCTTGGCTCTCTATAGCCTTTGCTTCTAGCCTCCCGGGCTGGTTGAACAGGAATATATTTGTTCCTAACTTCACACCTATTTCTTAAGCTGTAGCCATGCATGGAGTGCCCATCCCCCAACACTTCCCTCTCACCGTGACCTCTGCCTTGAGCTGGCAAATACTGGCCTCTTGGGTAGTGGGGTAATCCTGGCTTCTCTCCAAAGGTATTCCTGGTAGCAGGTCTTCCCTTAGTGCAGCTTGCCTTGAACCTTCCTTCTCGAGAGCTGGAGACAGACTCACTTCCTGACTCCTCGTGAGAAGAATTTCCTCCCAGCAATCCCCTGGGGCTTCTGCTCAGCTGACCTGGGACACACCTCCTGCTCCTCTCTCTCCTACTGCTTCCCGTGGTGATCCTGCTTCTGACTCTGCCCTCTAACTGACTGGAACCCTGCCCTAAATAATCCCTAGCTCTACACGTGACCTGGGGACTCTCACTCAGGTGTTCCTGATGGGACTTTTGTTTGCTACGTAGCAAGAATTTCCCTTGCTGCAGTGAATCATGGTGCCTAGTGCTGCTTTCTAAAGCTGATTCTGAGGTAAGTCTTTCTTTTATCTTATTTTCCCTGGGCTGTGTGCCCCTTGCTGCATCACATATCCCCCCTCTTAAGATATTCCGTGCTGGTAAACTATTGTGCACACAGCGCGGAATCTGTCCTAGCCTCATGAGTGTTCCCTCATACCTGCTGTACAATGGGTTACCCTCCTCGTAGGGCTTCCGGGGACCTGTGTGTGCTGCCCGGTACTTGGGTACTATATTAAAACTGCTAACAGTGGCCATCCTTTCATGCCATGGTTTTAAAACATTTATGTGGTACGTCTGAAGGCGCCCTCTGTCACTCTTGACTAGATATGACACCGGACCCTTGCGATCCACTACCGTATAGGGACCCTTCCACCGGGCCTCAAATTTTGGCCCTGGATCAGTGACCATTACCACGACCTTATCACCTGTGGCCAACTGTCTAGGTTTTTTACCCCTGTCATAGTACTTTTTCTGTGTTTTTCTACTATCCTGTAGATTCCTATCCGCGGCTTGAGATGCCCTCTGGAGGCGACTCCGTAGCCCGCAAAGAAATTGAGGAACTCCTATTTCTTCCTCACCTGGTTCCACCCACTGGTCTCTTAATATGTCCAAGACCCCTCGTGGTGCCCGTCCGAACATAAGTTCGTAGGGAGATGTTCCTAGGGAAGTTTGTGTCCGTTCCCTACTAGCATATAGGACAAATGGGAGCATAACATCCCAGTCCACCATTTGCCCTTCTAACCCTCTCCTTAGCAACTGCTTAAGGGTTTGATTGAAGCGTTCCACTAGACCGTTTGTCTGTGGATGATACGCCGCTGTTTTTATATGGGCGATGCCAAAAGCATCCCATACCTGTGCTAAATATTTTGAGACAAAATTGCTTCCCCTGTCTGTGAGCATTTCCCTCGGGAAACCTACCTCACAGAATAACTTTATTAATTCTGTGGCTATAAACCTAGCAGAAATGTTCCGTAAAGGAATCGCCCATGGGAACCTAGTGGCTACATCCATGATAACTAGGATATACTGAAATCCCCTAGGGGTTCTTATTAGGGGCCCTACAATGTCCATTGCCATTCTCCTAACTGGTTCCGTTATGGTAGGCATCTGGATCAGGGGAACTCCTGCAGGCTTTGCAGCGCTTACTCGCTGACAAGCCGGACAAGCCTCACAAAATTTCTTTGTCTCGCGAAATACTCCAGGCCAATAAAACCGCTCGAGAATTTGGTCGAGTGTGGCCTGTACCCCTTTATGCCCTCCAATAGGATGGTCGTGAGCGAGCCTCATGACAACAGCCTTAAATGTGGTAGGAACTACCAACTGTTTCCTAATGGCGTTATTTTGGGGGTTACTACTCTCCCTGTATAATATCTCCTCCTCTAATAGGAATCTAGGGAGTACGTCCCTCTCCGCCTTTGCAAACTCGAAGGCATATTTTAATACAGGGTCTGCCCTCTGTTCTTTAGCAAAGGACGGAAACTTTTTTACTAGGTCCGCCGGTACCCATGGCAAGCCTTGCCCATCGGCTACTCCGGCTCTCTACTGGGCTCGGTGCTGCCTCTCTCGGCGCTTTTCACCCTTACTCTTCTTTTTCCCTTCGCTGGGGTTAGCAATTAAATCATCGTGCCTGGGAAGCTCGTGTAGGCCCTCATCTGCACTCACCTCTTCCCCCTCTTCTGGTTCTACCTCACCTTCTTCCATTATAGGATTAGGATTTTCCTCCACTAAAGTGTCACTAGGGGTCCTCAGTTCCTTCGCCTGAGATCTGGTGGAAACTAACCCTCCCTTTATGCATGTATTGCTCTCCATGCCTTTATAGAAGGGTGGCCAATCTCTTCCTAGCACGATGTCGTAGGGTAGCCGGGGAATGATGGCTACTAATACTTCCCTTCGTGTGCCTAAGCCCTTAACTTTTATCCTGAACAAAGGATATGAAGTTGTTGCCCCGTGCACACACTGAATCTTCGCTGTTCCCTCTTGCTGACTCGGGGGGAAAAACCCCTCTGGGCCTGTATGGCCTTCCAAAAACGGCGAGAGACCATACTTTGGTCGGCCCCCGAGTCAAGCAAGGCCTTAGCTGGGACTCCCTGTACCTCCACATCTACTCGGAAACCTGCAGCTGTGTGGTGAACCTGGCCAGTAACCAGTGCTGTGCGAGACCTGCATTCCCTTTTAAAGTGTCCACTTTTCCCACACTTAAAACACTTTAACACCTTGTTACCTTCTGCTTTTATATACCTGGATTCCTGTGAACCCACCTTGTTCCTTAAAGACATATTAGCATTTCTTACAGAGTTGTCTAACCCTGACCTGCTGCTAGCGCTGGCTCCTTTGATTAGTTCAGCCTCAAAGAATCTTTCCGTTAGGTGCGCTGCTTCAGCAGAGGTTCTACAATTCTGTAGAGTAAGAAATGTTCTAACCTCTTCAGGTACTGCGTCAAAGAACTGCTCTAATACAATTAGATCAAGTACTTCCTCCATTCGTTTACCCTCGGGTTCAAGCCACTTTAAAACCAACCCATGCACTCTGTGATACAGTGCCTTTGGTGTTTCCTCTGGTTGAATCCGGGTAGACCTTAGCATGCATCTGTACATGGTAGGGGTTAAGCCCAACCTATCCCGTACAGCTCTCTTAACCTCTTGATAGTCACTTGCAAGAGCTGCTGGCATGGCCCTATAGGCTGCCTGAGCCTCACCAGTTAATGCTGAGGCCAGCCTAACGGCTAACTGCTCT
The DNA here is from genome assembly GCA_033557465.1 of Ichthyophis bannanicus. Taxonomy (NCBI): domain Eukaryota; kingdom Metazoa; phylum Chordata; class Amphibia; order Gymnophiona; family Ichthyophiidae; genus Ichthyophis; species Ichthyophis bannanicus. The sequence continues at coordinate 160,248,697 of CM066033.1, forward strand.
TGTGGCCACTTAGCATTACATTACTAGCTATTCGTTCAAATGTTTGCACAAAGTCATCAAAATTGTCACTAGCATGCATTTGTCCTAAAGTCCAAATCCCACAGCTCTGTGGGCCTACCCCACAGATAGGAACGGCTGCTGGTGATTCGTCCTTCTTAGGCTCCTCCAGGATAGTCCGCATTAAGTCCGTCAGGGGCTTCTGTTGCTCCACCAGGGCAGCGATGGCCTGCTCCTGGTTCTGCCGAGCTAGCTCTCCCTGTTTCTCGAACTGGCTGCTCATCCACCTGAGAACCTCCCGTGCATCCATCGTCGTCGTCATCTCCTTTCCTGAAACAAATCAGAAACACACCAAACCAAGTGCGGCACAATAACAAGGATAAAAATTTCTCCTCCCAAGCCTCCTCTTCTCACCAGCGATCCTCCCCAACCTGTGCCCAAATACCCGTTACCTGAGCAAGGTGGAGGGTCTTATTTTGAGAAGGTGCTTGCTGTCGCACTCCTGGAACCTGGATCCTCCTCCGTGCGTGCCAACTCCGCTCGTCCCGCGTTGTCGCTCTGCACTGTAGCTCCTTGTTTCCTGGACTGGATCCGATAAAACTACGCCAACCTGTGATGGGGCCTGTGGTTAGAGGCCTATTTAGCCCTATATAGGCGGTTGCCTAGGGCGTATGCACAAGTAATTGCTCTGATCTTGTAAATAAAAAGTCCTTCAGAGCAACTTGAAATGAAAAGTGGGCTTTATTCCCCGTCCCGCTCGGACATTGTCAAAGGAAACAGAAACTTTAAATCAGATAAGCTTAGCAACAAAAGTGGTGACACACGTATTTTCTCTTGTTATATTCACAGAGTTCTCTTCATCCAGTATTTACATCATACGGTTGCATTTAACACAGACACTGCAATCCATAGGAATATCCTCTTGCAGACTAGCAGCGTCTTCCCATATCATTTCCCCAGCACTACTCACACTGCTGGTATCAGACCCTTCTTGAGAACGGTATTCAGCTATAGCGTCTTGTGACACTTCACTATAACAGTCAATGGAGGCTTTTCCCCCTTTGGGTCTATATCTCTCTCTGTAGCTGGTTCTGCCTGGGCTTGCCTCCCAGAACATTAGCTCTGAAACATCTTGCTTCTTATGTCTGTAATCAGAACCCCGCCCTTTGCAGTTATAAGCTTTAAACTTCTCTTTGTTACTATAGGGAAGTTTCCTTCTCTCTGCAGGGCTTGTCTTTAGGCTTGGCTCTCTATAGCCTTTGCTTCTAGCCTCCCGGGCTGGTTGAACAGGAATATATTTGTTCCTAACTTCACACCTATTTCTTAAGCTGTAGCCATGCATGGAGTGCCCATCCCCCAACACTTCCCTCTCACCGTGACCTCTGCCTTGAGCTGGCAAATACTGGCCTCTTGGGTAGTGGGGTAATCCTGGCTTCTCTCCAAAGGTATTCCTGGTAGCAGGTCTTCCCTTAGTGCAGCTTGCCTTGAACCTTCCTTCTCGAGAGCTGGAGACAGACTCACTTCCTGACTCCTCGTGAGAAGAATTTCCTCCCAGCAATCCCCTGGGGCTTCTGCTCAGCTGACCTGGGACACACCTCCTGCTCCTCTCTCTCCTACTGCTTCCCGTGGTGATCCTGCTTCTGACTCTGCCCTCTAACTGACTGGAACCCTGCCCTAAATAATCCCTAGCTCTACACGTGACCTGGGGACTCTCACTCAGGTGTTCCTGATGGGACTTTTGTTTGCTACGTAGCAAGAATTTCCCTTGCTGCAGTGAATCATGGTGCCTAGTGCTGCTTTCTAAAGCTGATTCTGAGGTAAGTCTTTCTTTTATCTTATTTTCCCTGGGCTGTGTGCCCCTTGCTGCATCACAGTAGCCATGTTCTATTTGAACAAGCAGGGCGGAACAGGCTCTCTGTCGTTATTCAACAAAGCTTTACGACTGTGGGCCCTCGCCAGAGAGCATCAAATTCACCTTCTAGTGGTATATCTTCCAGGCATTCAAAACCTTTGGGAAGACAAACTCAGTCGAGAACTGCTGCCTCACGAATGGTCCCTCCACCTAGACCAGGTGGCAAAGATATTTCATCTCTGGGGCACTCCAGACATAGAAACTCTTTGCAAGTCCACTGAATGCCAAACCTCCCCGGTTCTGTTCCAGAATTCCGGCTCACAACTGTCAGGCAAGGGATGTCTTCCTCCTTCACTGGGGTCAGAACTTCCTTTATGCCTTCCCACCCATTCCCCTCATCCCCAAAACACTCTTCAAGCTTCAGAGAGACAGGAGTCGCATGATTCTCATAGCACCACGATGCCCACGCCAAATGTGGTATTCCCTGCTTCTACATCTCTCTCAAGCGGCACCTCTGGAGTTAGGGCATGCTCCAGATCTCCTTTCCCAGGAGAACAGGATGCTATGGCACCCGAATCCCCAGTCCCTGCACCTAATGGCCTGGTTGCAGATGGCTTAGACCTCCAAGATTTCAACCTGTCCCAACAGGTAAAAGATATCCTTCAGGCTTCTAGAAAACTTTCCACAAGAAGATCTTATGCCTTCAAGTGGAAATGTTTTTCTATATGGTGCTCCAAGAGGGGATTAAACCCCCTTGTCATACCCTTGGAATCGATACTAGAGTATCTCCTTCACTTATCAAATTCTGGTCTAAAGACCAATTCGGTAAGAGTCCATCTTACTGCAATTGCAGCTTCTTATAAGCCTCTGAATGGACAACCGATTTCTTTTCATCCACTCCTATCAAGATTTATGAGAGGCCTTTTATTAACTAAACCTCCCATCAAGCCACCACCGGTGGCATGGGATCTAAATCTAGTTCTCGGGCAGCTCATGAAGCCGCCTTTTGAACCTTTGGCCACTACAGCCCTTAGGTTTTTGACCTCGAAGGTCATCTTCCTAGTTGCAATCACCTCTGCCCGTCGCATTAGTGAATTGCAAGCTTTAGTGGCTGATCCTCCTTATACTAGATTTCATCATGATAAGGTTGTTCTTCGAACTCACCCACACTTTATGCCAAAGGTGGTTTCACCTTTTCATTTAAATCAATCAGTTTATCTTCCTGTATTTTTTCTGAGGCCTCACGCCTCTAATGCAGAAAGAATCCTTCATACTTTGGATTGTAAAAGGGCCTTAGCCTTTTACATACAAAGAACACAGCAACATAGAAAGTCCTCACAACTTTTTATAGCTTTTGACCCTAGTCATTTGGGACTTCCACTCTCCAAAAGAACTTTATCTAAATGGATTGCCCAATGCATATCCTTTGCTTATGAGAGCAAGGGTCTTCCTCTTCAGGACCATGTCACAGCTCATAATGTGAGAGCCATGGCAGCTTCTATGGCTAATCTCCACTCTGTGTCTATCGATGACATTTGTCGAGCAGCCACCTGGGCTTCTGTACACACCTTCACAGCTCACTACTGCCTGGATAAAGCCTCCCGTCAGGATGCCTTCTTTGGCCAAGCTGTTCTGCAAAATCTCTTTCACACCTAAATCAACTCCTACCCACCAACCCTGGTGGGATGCTAGAGATACATGGGAGGAAGGATTCCCACCTTCTAGGGTGGCACCTTCCTGGGGCTATCTCCCTGGCATCTTCAGCTAGGGAGTCCCCATATGTGAAGACTACATTCCTGCTTGTTCCTGGAGATAGCGTAGTTACTCACCTATAACATGTGATCTCCGAGAACAGCAGGAATTTAGTCTTCACAACCCACCCACCTCCCCTAGAAGTTGTCTCTCTATCTCTTTGTCTCTTACCTCTCTCCCTCTATCCTTTCACTCAGCTACAAACTTAACTGAAGAGGGACAGTTGGAAAGGCGGGAAGGCAGCGTGCATGTGCTGAGGGATGCTCCCAAAAGTGTTTCTATTGGACGCTGGGGAGCGTTCCCGCGCAGACTCCGTCGATACCGACGATACCCATATGTGAAGACTAAATTCCTGCTGTTCCCGGAGATCACCTGTTACAGGTGAGTAACTATGCTTTATTAGAAAAGGTACAGAGAAGAGCCACCAAAATGGTAAAGGGGATGGAAGGATACTCCTATGAAGAGAGGCTAAAAAGGTTAGGGCTCTTCATCCTGGAAAAGAGATGGCTGAGGAGAGATATGATAAAGGTCTACAAATTAATGAATGGAGTGGAATGGGTAAACGTAGATCGATTGTTTACATCATCAGAATATAGAAAGACTAGGGGACATGCAATGAAGCTACAGGGTAAACTATTTAAGACTAATAAGAGAAAATATTTTTCACTCAACGTGTAATCAAACTCTGGAATTTGTTACCAAAGGATGTAGTAAAAGCTGTTAGTGTAGCTGGGTTTAAAAAAGGTTTGGACAAGTTCCTGGAGAAAATGTCCATAAACCAATATTAAAAGGGACCCAGGATATCACTGCTTGACCCAATACAAGCACTGAGGAACCTGTGTCTTTTGGGGAGACTGCTAGGTACTTATGACCTAGATTGGCCACTGTTGGTAACAGGATACTGGGCTTGATGGACCTTGGTCTGACCCAGTATGACATATCTTATGTTCTTATGGATGCCCAGGTATTTTACTTCTTCTTTTACTGTCACTGTCTTGTTCAGGATGTTGATTGTTTGTGGTGGGCTGAAGGTACTATTTCTGGAAATGAACAATGCTTCTGTCTTGTCGTAGTTTGCTGACAGGTTGTTGTTGGTGAGACAGATGGTCATTTCTTCCAGACATTTAATTATGGGGGCTAGGTCAGGTGCGTGTAGGTTGATATCGTCCGCATATATGTGGTAATATATCTTGTATCATTTAATGATGTTGCTGATGGGCTGTACAAGTGTATAGGTTAAAGAGGATAGATGAAAGTGAAGAACCTTGTGGGATGCCTTGTGGAATGGAGAACAATGTTTATTTGTTTTCACTGTATTTAACCTGCTGTGTTCTGTTACTTAGGAATGATCGAAACCATTTTATGGTGTTGCACATCCCAATTTCTTTTAGCCGTTGTAGCATTATGTTGTGGGATACTGTATCGAAGGCGGCTGAAATATCCATAAAGATTGAAAGGAATCCATGGAATCCAAGGAATCCATTTATGGATCTTGCCTCCAGGAACGGGTCCAGACCTTCTTTATACCTACCTATACTAATAGCCATTACTACATCCTCTGGTACTGTCTTCCAGAATCTAGTTACACGGTGAATGCGGAATTATTGACACTTATCAGTTTTACACAGTTTACACTGCAGCTTCATTGTATGTCCCCTAGTCTTTCTGCTTTGGATGGTGTGAACAATTGATGTATGCTTACAGGTTTCACTCCATTCATTAATTTTTAATAGAGGGCAGTCACATACATAAATACATCACATACTTGTGATACCTGATTGAGGTATTACATCATGACTGTGACTGTACTGCTTTGGCTCCATCACATCAAAAGCATTACATGCATACACATCCTACCCTTTGGATGGCCACCTGCAGAGCTCAACTCATGTTCTTATGTGCCCCATTTGGCCAGTTTGAGCAACATCTGACCAGTTGTTGCATGCACATTTTTCTGGAGGGTTGTATGATGGTTGGGTGGCCGCCACAGCTGTGTGACCAACATGTGTGGTATCAGGCCTTCCATGTGGCACTTGCATATGTACCTCCCACGCATTACACCAGCATTTATGATGGCAACTCAGGGCCACCAGCCCATTGCAGCCTCTCATCTACCATCATCCCTTCATCAGCCCATCCATCAGCCTCACGGCTACGTGCAGTCATCTATTCTCCTGCAAGCTGCTACACTGTGGCCCATACAGGTATTCTTTTCCGCATGTCACATTTTCACAAATGTCTCTCCTGTGCCTGATCTGCGCATCACCATTCCCGCTCCATCCTCTGGTTGCTGCACACATCGTGTCACTTCGGGATCCGCAGGGGGACATGTCATCCACATCCTCTGCCATTCACTGCCATTGCAACATTTTCCATTACCACACCCCAGTGCTTCGCTACTGCTGCCTCCCACATGCTCATCTCACTTATTTACTGCCACGTAGGGTGCCCACGAATATGTCAGGCCCATCAGCTCCCACCTGTCCTTCCATCCCTCCTCTTTACATTGCTTTCCATGGTGGTGCTCCCTTTTCCACCGTTAAGGTGCACACCTGGCACCTTAATGCACAATGCCCTGTTAGGACATATTAAGAGGCCCATTGCGCCCTTAACTACAAAAGGCCTTCTACCTGCCCAGAGACTTTTTCGCATGGAAAACCCCTTATCACTGCCATTAACGTTCGATAACACCTGCTACCTTACTGCCATTTAGTAAACATACCCCTTAATCTTAGCATTTTGGTCCTTGGTCAGGTTCTTTTCAGAATTTTTGTAAGTGATATTGCAGAAGGGATGGTGGGAAAGGTTTGCTTCTTTGTGGATGATACCAAAATCTGCAACAGGGTAGACATCCTGGAAAGAGAAGATATTAAGCAAAGCTGGAGGAGTGGTCTAGAATTTAACAGCTAAGATTTAATGCTAAAAAATGCAAGGTCATGCATTTGGAGTGCATAGGGAGAAGAAAGGCCAGCAGGAAAAAAGAATCTCCAGGAACAAGCAGGAATAAGTCCTCACATATGGGTACGTCGGTACCGACGGAGCCCGCGCGGGAAAGATCCCCAGCTTCCCAGAAGGAAAGCTTTTGGGGCCTCCCACTGCGCATGCGCGCTGCCTTCCCGCCTTCCTGACCAACTCTCCTCAGTTCTTCTTTTTCCGCGGAGCCAGCAGGTCGTGTTCCTGTCACCACTGAAGAAGTTGTTATTTTAATTTGTTTCTTTGGCCGCGTGTCTGCCTTCCCCGATTCCGGACCGGTACCGCCGGTCTTTTTTCCTTTATTTCTTTAAAAAATTTATATATATATCTTTTTTTTCCCCACTTGGTGTGTTTGTCCTGTGAGGCCTCTAGGCCTTCACAGAATTCTCCCTCATGGAGAAACCAGCCTCTGGTTTTAAAAAATGCACCAAGTGTAGCGGTACTATATCAGTCACAGACACCCATGAATGGTGTCTTAAATGTTTGGGGCCTGACCACTCCATTCCGGATTGCCCATCCTGTTCTTTGATGTCTAAACGTGGCTTACAAAACCGGGCAGCCAAGTTTCACATGCTGTTTTCTACAGATACTCCAGCATCGACATCTTCCTCTCCTGATGGATCTCAGGTAACCAAACATTCCTCTGGCAGGTCCTCAAAGGGCAAATCTCCCTCTAAGTATCGAGATGCCCCCGGGCTTGACCCTGAGGACCCTGCCCCAGCCAAACAACCCCGGCGGGAAGCTCTGGCTTCCAAAGCTCCTCCTATGGGGTTACAGATTGACATCGATGGCACGGCCTCGACCGATCACCTGTTAGATTGCTCTGGGGTACCGGCTCAATCTTCCGGTACCGACATCCAGACAGTCGTGGCGTCTATGGATCATACAGTTCAATCCATGCAGCAGGCCATTTTGGCTTTTATTAAAGCTGCGACGCCCTCGGTACCGCACCCAGCGGTACCGACTCTGGTTCCGGTACCACAACCGATACCGGTACCCAGGGCATCCACATCGACCAGGATACCGATTCCGGTTCCCGGTTCAGGGGTTTTTCCCGATACCGATCCGGTTTCGGGTACCCCCGATGTCGATACCGGTCGATACGCCTATCGATCCCTGGAAGCAAACAGACGATACTTCGAGTCTTCTGATGATTCTGATTCATCAGATGACTCTGCTGAAGTATCCCTTACTCTACCTGAAGAGCCCTCTTCTCCAAAGAGGAGAATGTCTCCTCCAGAGGATTTGTCCTTTCAAGACTTCATCATTGAAGTAGCTAAAGGTCTCTCTATTTCAGTAACCTCTGAAAAAGAACCTAGAGCAAAAAAAGTAGATATTTTAGGATACTCTAAGGTTCCCAAAGAGGCAGTTACCTTGCCCATTCATGAAATTCTTCAAGAACACATGATGGACTTATGGGAGACTCCTCTCACCCTATCTCCACATTCTCGTCGTTTGGACACCATGTATCGTGTCCCTCCTTCTCCTGGTTTTCAAAAAACTCAGCTCCCTCACCACTCTATTGTGGTGCAGTCAGCTATGAAAAGGATAAAGAGTACCAAAAGACACTCTTCTACTCCTCCAGGAAGAGAATGTAGGACTTTGGATGCTTTTGGTAGAAAAATCTTCCAAGCAAGTATGCTTATTGCCAGAATCAATTCATACAGCCTCTATATGGACATGTTTCTGAAGGAGATTGCATTGAAAATACGCCATTTTCTCCCCTTTATACCAGAGGATAGAAAGGAGGAGTTCCTTCTTTTGCTAAAGCATACCCAAGATATTTCAAAGTTCTCCAACAGAGCAGCCTTTGACTCCTTTGAGAGTGCTAGCAGAGCCTCAGGTATTGCCATAGCGGCTCGCAGAATTGCTTGGCTCCAGGCCTCTGACCTAGAACCCTGGGTCCAGGATGGGTTGGGAAATCTGCCCTGTACAGGTGAGAATCTGTTTGGTAAGGAGTGGCAAATCAAAGCCACTCAAATGGATGCAGAAAATGCTGCTTTAGATAGACTTTCTAAGTCTACCTCTACCCCTGTCAAGAAAAAATCTTTCAAGAAGCCTTTCTACAAGAAGGCCAGATTTGCTACAAATACTGGCCAACAATCTTCTGCAGCTCGCTTTGCTCCTAAGCGTCAGCAGCCTAAACAGGCCAGGGCAAAACCTGCAGGGGCTGCTACAGCCCAGCAGTCCCAACCCCCTCAGGGTTTTTGACTTAAAACTAGAGAACTTAACCTTTCTGACTCTAAAACATCCAGAGCCTCTCACCATTCCAGGAAGGTTAACTCATTTTGCTCCCAGATGGGAGCAAATCACATCAGAACAGTGGACCCTCTCTATCATCAGAGAGGGCTACAAACTACATTTCTCCAGCCTTCCTCCCCATACCAGGGTGAGATGTTTCAATTCTCCCCCATCTCTCCTAGACCTGTTGGGTCAGGAGGTGACCACTCTTCTCGCCCAAAGGGCAATATAAGAGGTTCCTCTTCTTCAACAGGGGTCAGGTTTTTACTCCCCTTATTTTCTCATTCCCAAGAAAACAGGGGGGTACAGACCCATTCTGGATCTCAGAGAATTGAACAAATTCCTATGCAAGGAGAAATTCAAGATGCTTTCTCTAGGTACTCTCCTTCCATACCTACAGAGTCAGGATTGGCTTTGTTCTCTAGATCTCAAGGATGCGTACACACATATACTCATCCATCCATCCCACAGAAAATTCCTACGGTTTCTGTTCCAGGGAAAACATTTCCAATACAGAGTACTTCCCTTCGGTCTAGCCTCTGCTTCAAGGGTATTTACCAAATGCATGGCAATAGTAGCTGCATTTCTACGCGCCCTGGGAATTTTTGTCTTCCCATACCTGGATGACTGGCTCATCCGAGCTCCATCTCAGTCCGAGGCTCAGACTTCCCTGGATCGCACCAGACGCATTCTGCAGTATCTGGGACTTGTGATCAATCTGCCAAAGTCTCAACTCACCCCTACTCAATCCCTGGAATTCATAGGGGCCTGGTTGGATACCACCACTGCAAGGGCCTATCTTCTTCAGGCCCGTTGCCAACGTCTAGTGCACTTGGCCTCCCAGACTCAGTCCAGAAGCCACTTGACTGCCAGGGAGATGCTACAACTGTTAGGCCACATGGCCTCCAAAGTACATGTGGTGCCTTATGCTCACCTACACATGAGAGCAGCTCAATGGACTTTGTCCACCCAGTGGACTCAAGCATCAGGAGCTCTTTCAGACCAAATAGCAAACTCCAAACGTCTCTTTTGGTCTCTCCAATGGTGGATGTCCACTCAAAATCTGTTGTTGGGGGCCCCCTTTCAACCATTGTTGCCCCAAGCAACCCTCACAACAGATGCCTCCCAAACAGGTTGGGGAGCTCATCTTCAAGATCTCTCCACTCAGGGCACTTGGTCTCCACAAGAGAACAACCTTCATATCAACCACTTGGAACTTCGAGCAATCTTTCTAGCTCTCAGAGTTTTTCATACTCTCCTCAGCAACATGACAGTCCTTATTCATACAGACAATCAAGTAGCCATGTTTTACATAAACAAACAAGGAGGGACTGGCTCTCTGTCGCTTTGCAACGAAGCTCTAAGATTATGGGCCTTCGCCAGAGAGCATCAAATCCATCTCCTGGCAGTATATCTTCCAGGAATCCAAAACTCTTGGGCAGACAGACTCAGTCGAGTTCTGCTTCCACACGAATGGTCCCTGCACATGGATCAGGTACTCAGAATCTTCCAGAAATGGGGAACCCCGGACATAGACCTCTTTGCAAGTCCGTGGAATGCCAAACTTCCCCGGTTCTGTTCCAGAATTCCGTGTCAGGGAGTTCAGGCCAAGGATGCCTTCCTCCTTCATTGGGGTCAGGCCTTTCTGTATGCCTTTCCACCCATTCCTTTGATTCCCAAGACTCTATTCAAACTTCAAAGGGATCAAGGGTCCATGATCCTCATAGCTCCACGCTGGCCACGCCAAGTGTGGTACCCTCTACTTCTGCATCTCTCCCAAGCCCCCTCCCTGGACTTGGGAGCGGCTCCAGACCTTCTGTCTCAGGAGGAGGGGACTTTGTGGCACCCAAACCCCAAGTCCCTTCACCTCAGAGCTTGGTTACTGAAGGCCTAGACCTTCAACACTTCAATCTTTCGCAGCAAGTGAAGGATATCCTACATGCCTCTAGGAAACCTTCCACTAGGCGTTCTTACACTTTTAAATGGAAAAGATTTTCCATTTGGTGTGCTCAAAAGGGTCTTAACCCTCTAGCACTCCCTTTGTATTCTCTTTTGGAATATCTCCTGCATCTCTCCAATGCAGGACTCAAAACGAATTCAGTAAGAGCCCATTTGAGTGCTATTACAGCATCCCTTAAGCCCATCAATGGACAACCTGTTTCCTCTCATCCTCTTATTGCAAGATTCATGAGAGGCCTAACCTTAACTAAACCTCCCATTCGACCTCCTCCGGTGGCATGGGACTTAAACTTGGTTCTTGGTCAGCTTATGAAGCCACCCTTTGAACCCTTAGCCACTACCTCCTTGAAATTTCTTTCCTGGAAGGTTATTTTTCTTATTGCAGTCACCTCAGCTCGCCGTATCAGTGAACTGCAAGCTCTAGTGGCTAATCCACCTTATACAAGGTTCCATCATGATAAGGTGGTCCTTAGGACCAATCCCCACTTTATGCCTAAAGTGGTCTCCCCTTTTCATCTTAATCAAGAGGTATATTTACCTGTCTTTTTTCCAGCTCCTCACGCATCTAGTGCAGAGAGGAACCTTCATACTCTAGATTGTAAAAGAGCTCTTGCCTTTTACCTCCACAGGACACAGCAACATCGAAAGTCTTCTCAGCTTTTTGTTGCTTTTGATCCTTCTCATTTAGGACTTCCAGTCTCCAAAAGAACACTCTCCAATTGGATTGCTCAGTGTATCTCTTTTGCTTACCAGAGTAAGAACCTTTCTCTGGAAGGCCATGTCACCGCTCACAATGTGAGGGCCATGGCCACCTCTATGGCTCATCTAAACTCTGTGTCCATTGACCAGATCTGTCGAGCAGCCACCTGGGCCTCGGTTCATATCTTTACAGCCCATTACTGTTTGGACAAGGACTCCCGCCGGGATGCCTTGTTTGGTCAGGCTGTCCTCAGACACCTGTTCCATTCTTGAACAACTCCAGCCCACCTTCCCTGAATGGATGCCTGAGATCCATAGGAAGATGAGGAACCTTTCAGGGTCTCATACCCTTGAGGGGATCTCCCGGGCATCTTAGCTAGGGAGTCCCCATATGTGAGGACTTATTCCTGCTTGTTCCTGGAGATAGCACAGTTACTTACCTGTAACAGGTGATCTCTGGGAACAGCAGGAATTAGTCCTCACAACCCACCCACCTCCCCTAGGAGTTGTATCTCTCTCTCTCTTTCCTTTCCTCTCTCTATTGTCTCAGCTTTAAACTCGAACTGAGGAGAGTTGGTCAGGAAGGCGGGAAGGCAGCGTGCATGCGCAGTGGGAGGTCCCAAAAGCTTTCCTTCTGGGAAGCTGGGGAGCTTTCCCGCGCGGGCTCCGTCGGTACCGACGTACCCATATGTGAGGACTAATTCCTGCTGTTCCCAGAGATCACCCGTTACAGGTAAGTAACTGTGCTGTCTTTGATGAGACCTCATTTAACATACTGTGTGCAATTCTGGGGCATGGAGGAGTAGTCTAGTGGTTAGGATGCTAGCTTGGTAACTAAGCAAAAGGGTTTGATTCCCACTAGCACTCCTTGTGGCCTTGGGTAAGTCACTTAATCCTCCATTGCCTCAGAAGAAAGGTCTGGCAATCTACTTCTAGTCACACTGCCAAGAAAGCCCAGGAGCTTCTGGGTCACCAGGAGCTAGCATTGACTCAAAGGCACACATTACATTTTTATTGTGCCATTCTGGAGCCTGCACCTTCAGAAGATATAATCAGGACAGAGTAAGTCCAGAGGGCAGCTACTAAAATGGTCAGTGGTCTTTGTCATGAAGCATATGGGGACAGACTTAAATATATAAATATGAATTCTTTAGAAAAAGAGGTGAGAGAGGAGAGATATGATAAAGACGCGTGTGGGGTATTTTTTAAAAAAGATCACCTAGTCACAGCATGTTTTAATACACCTAAATGAGTGAAAGCTACAGTGGTGACTGAAGAGTTTGGATGCCCAAAGAATTTGAAGGATCTACAGGGATTCAACATGACTCTGTTTCCCCCCTTCTTCTTCATAGTGGGACTCTCTGATCCAGAACCATCCTAACCAATAAAGTTAGTATTCAAGTAAACAAGGGTCCCCAGTCTTTTCAAGTGAAGGGTCACATAGGACATTTCAATCCTGGAGAGGGCTGGATGGGGGTTGTGACTCCCCTTGGAGAAGAGTTTTCAGAATGGGGGAGGGGAAGGACGGCCACTACTAGTCTATTCAGTGATTTCAAATGATGGAGGAGGAGGGAAGCAGAGGGCTTTGTTACCAGACAAATATATAATCCTACCTCTTGTTTTCTCCCTTCCACAACATCTGTCCCCTGGTGGGTGGGAAGTGGGTGGATGGTTGAGTGGGCAATGTTTGTGGCATATTCTCTTTCATTCAAACCCCCATTGGTATACTCTCCTCTCCCTTTTCAACCCCCTCCTTTCTCCTCTTACTCCTCTCTTATCTTCCTATCTTCTCAATCAGTTCTTACTCTTTCTCCTTCCCTTGCTTCCTTCTATCTCCTATTACTCTTCTCTCTCACACCCTTTCCTTTTTTTCCCTTCCTCATCTCCACAACTGATCTAGTGCCAGACTAGGGCATACTAGTGGCTCTGCTGTATGACTTTTCAATAGTTCTTTAGAGTTGGGAGTGGTCTGAAGGACTAGAGAAGGGTGCATGTGGTCCCTCTTCACCAAGGATTCTCAAACCAGTCCTTGGAACACACCTCTCCTACACCAGCTCCCCTCCGTGATCACTCACCATGGAGAATAAATTTCAAGAAATCCAAGGTGTGGGGAGTGTGAGTGACCTTGAATGTGATAGGCTGGATTTGGAGAACTATCTGGGAAATTATCCGGCTCTCCACCCGCCCATTGAAGACCGGGGAATTGCTCTCCCTATCCGAGGAAAGCTGAACCACGGTAAGCAACCACACTAACAGAATCCAAGTATCACTAGCACCCAAGCTGACCATGCCACCCCTATACACAACATACTACTTATTACTCATTATCACTCCAATATTCAATGAATTCATTACCTTTACATCCCCCATGCACACTCTCCCTTCAACCATCCCATATACAAATCAACAAAAGATCACTACCCACACATCAAACATTACAACACATCATGCCTCATAAAAATATCATGTGAAAATAGCCACACCCAAACCCACTTGACCCCCTCATTAACAGCACAAACACTACAATGCACACTGATAAACTCCTACTCTGTAAGGAAAAAAATACCCATCATAAAAGACCTCTTCACAACGCATCAGCTGGACATGCTTTGTATATTGGAATCCTGGCTCACAGACATAAACAGGATCCTTTTGAATCAACTCCTACCAGACTGATTCTCCCTCTTCCACTGTCCTCGAATTGTTGAAAGGGGAGAAGGGATATTAATTATAACATAGAAACATAGAAATATGATGACAGAAAAAGACCACATGGCCTATCTAGTCTGTCCTTCCATATCAACAACTACAACAGTCCCCTTTTTACCTTTAGAGATCCTCTGTGTTTGTCCCATGCTTTTTTGAATTCAGTTACTGTCCTCATCTCTACCACGTCCACTGGAAGACTATTCCACGGATCCACTACTCTTTCCGTAAAGAAATATTTCCGCATATCACTCCTGAATCTATCTCCCTTCACCCTCATCCCATGTCCCCTCGTAGCAGAACTTGCTTTCAGTTGAAAGAGGCTCTCTCCCTGAACATTTATGCCATGGAGGTATTTAAACATCTCAATTATATCACCTCTATCCCGCCTTTCCTCTAAGGTGTACATATTAAGATCCTTCAGTCTGTCCTCATATGCTTTATAATGAAGATCACTAATCATTTTAGTAGCCACCCTCTGCACCAACTCCATCCTGTTCACATCCTTTTGAAGGTGCAGTCTCCAGAATTGCACACTATACTCCAAATGAGGTCGCACCAAAGACTTTATACAGAGGCACTATCACCTCCTTTTTTCTGCTAGCCATTCCTCTCCGTATGCACCCAAGCATCCTTCTAGCTTTTGCCGTTACCTTTTCTACCTGTTTAGCTACTTCAGACACAACCACGCCTAGGTGACGTTCTTCTTTAGTGGACAAATCATTCAGCAAGGAGGGACCAGCAGTGTTCCTCTGGAAGCAGAGGCCGAGCAGTCGTTCACGTGGGCCGAAGAAAATCTGCTGGCATTATCGGCCACACATGTAGCAGGGGTGGACAATGTGGAGGCCGACTTTCTGAGTCAGGTGAAAGTAGACCCGGGGGAATGGGTCCTTCATCCGGAAGCTTTTGAGATGTTGGTACGTCATTGGTACATAATCTCAGTTCCACTTCCACTACCTCTCCACAGAAAGCTCAGAAGAAGCCGACATCCTGACCATTACAAACCAACAGCTGACAATCTGCTTCATATATAGACCCTTAACCACAACCACCTCCGACCTATCTAGCCTAATCAGCAAATTTCTAGAAGACACCAGAGCAGCAATAGACTTACTCATCCTGGATGATTTCAACTCCCCTCAGTACAACCCAAACATGCCACAGCTTTCCTACAAGCCATGATAGCCTTGGACCTCAATCAGATCATTCAATCTCCCACATACAAAAAAGGCAATACCCTCAACCTGATCTTCACCAACACACAAAGAATACACCACACACAATACTTCTCCAAGCTATATCCTGGTCAAGCCACAGTCTGATTACCTTTCTCCTCCCACTCATCATCTCAACACAACACACCACTCACCCACAACAAAACTGACGATTCAAATGCTTCCACAAGGAATCCTTCCTAAAGAGCATCCTACCACAGCTAGAAAATAACAAAATGGACCCCCATACCCTCATAACACACTGGAATGCCATCACTGAAAGAACTAGACAGTAATAACAAAACAATTTACAGCTCTATCTCTCAACCATGAGGTCAGATTTTTTGATCCAGTTAACGTAACACTGTTGCAACAAGGTTACAAAGCATCTATCCAGGCCAAACAAGCTAGGATAAAATGCTTTTTGCTCGCATCAACGACCTTACAACGTTGCTATCGCTCAGTGTTGTTACTTTTATATCTATATCTATAATCTTGACAGTCCCATGAATACTATTCAGTGAGCCAGATAATAATATCGCTATTTTCATTATGAATGGTTTCAATTTCCATTTACGTGTCTTTTTATAATTCTGTAATATTAAACAAACATAAACCAAGCGCAATGCTTATCTGGCATCAGTTGACAATTTCTCAGTGCTGTTTTATGATCCAAAGGATGATGTTCCCAACGCCGAACTGTGGCGCCTTTAAGTTTCTCTGATCGTTTCTTCAGGGGTATAAATCTCTGGGCATTTAATTGCACTGTTCGTATTATACAGCTTGTCAAAAATGATATATCAATATAAGCTGGCTTCATTTATATCATGTCCTCAGTGCACATACTTCCAACTTTACCACAAATTCAAAAGTTATCACTAGAATTTTTCTGAATTACTCTCACCTCTCTTCCAAACTATGGGGAATTCACATTTCAGTTGCTGAAAAAACGCCGCACATGCGGAGTGCAACTGCCAATGGCTTTAACAGAGTGAGTAAATGAGCTATGTTGAACTTAAAAGATGAAACACCTGTTTATCTTTAACACATATGCCAATCTATCTGGAGATTAAGACCAGTTGGATATACCGCTTGCAAATTAAATATCCATTTCTGTTCCTGAAAAACAAGCTGTTGTTCCCTCGAGCACCCTCCCACACCTATCGGAATGTACTCAATACAGAAGCAGCAAAGGTCCTCAAAAGTGTGGCTAAATTGAAGACAATGTTCTACCATGGGAGCTTCCTTCTTCTGACATTTTATCCTACTGCGATGTTCCTGCATACGAATGTAGAGAGGACGAATCGTTTTTCCAACATATATCAATTGACATGGACAGAGAACTCCATATACCACATGTGTGGATTGGCAAGTGGTGCGGCCCCTTAAAAAATATTTTTTATCTCGATATGTAAACGAAGAAATTTCCAAAGTAATTTGACATATAGGGGTATGTTTACTAAACTGCGGTAAACGTACATAACGCGTGTTATGTAACATTAACAATCGTTAGCATGTCATAACACGCATTATGTAATGTTAATGATCGTTAGCGCGTCATAACGTGCGTTATGACGCGCTAACGATCGTAATGCTCCGCGGCACGGTAAAACACCGCAGAAGTTGGAGAGAGGGCGGAGAGAAGGGGTCAATGGGCGGAGAGTGGGCGGGGAGAGGCTTCCCTCACACTAACGCGCTGAATTTCAGGGCTGAATTCCAACGCGAATGAAAACCTGCCGTTAAAGGCACATTACAGGGGAGAGAAACCATTTCAGTGTCAGCAATGTACAGCCCAGGCAGGGAAACAAGAAAACAGTGATAAGTGTGATACATGTGCACAGAACAAAAGGGCACAGAAACACTGAAAATGACCCCAATAGACTGGAAAAAAACAATAACCAAGCTGGCCAATAGTGGTATCAATGAGAAACATCAACCCCTCCCCCCCCCCCGAGTAAGCTCCATAGAACAGATATAAATTGTGGAAGGGTCTATACGCCGTCCCCATACAAGGTGAATGAGCCCACAGTGACATAGCGCTGCTCAGAGTTTCCCCCACCATCGGACAGGTGCACATGTCCGCAAAAACATCAGGGTGGGCATGTCGGAACGGCAACTGGACAGATGCCGGAGAAGGGGATACAGAGGGCCGCAGGCGGCACATGCTGTGGTGGAGCTGGGCCACAGTGCAGACTAGGGTGATGCCTAGGTGGCCCATACGAATGCTGAAACAGCAGACCAGCCAGACAGCAACTGCTGAAGGTCCAACATGGGCACGAGTGGGTTTCCCAAAGTGTCACAGGGGATAGTACCGAAAGCTACCCCCAAGGGCACGGAACATTGGCAGGCGGGGCTGGGGGGGAGCGTGGACGTCTATGCAGGCACCCCTACCCCAGAACCCGCACCAAAGGCAACCGCCTACCCGCACACTGGATCGCCTGAGACTGCGCACCACCAGCTCCACCAGCAGAAGGGCATGTCAGCATGGTGGCTGAGGGATACTGGTGGTGGAGGGGGCAGTGGCAGCTGCCCAGAGCAGACCGTGGCCTAGCCCTGTGTAGGTGTGTGCCATGCACTGCAACAGACAGGCCCTGTCTGACCAACAGTCATGGTATCACCAGGGAATGCACCATCTCTGTGATAACATGGTGGTGCAGTGCACAAAACCAGTGTATTCCGAAACAGAAGGTCACAGGTTCAAATCCCAGCTGTGGTTTCTGCCAACCCAGTCCTCATATTTTACCCACTACTATAACGTGCTAATACAGACAGAACCTTTCTTGCAGATGATGCAAACATGCCCAAAACACCTACATTTTACCCTACAGAGCACAGACACAATAAACATGCACATTACCTAGAGCAGAGCCTCCCAAATGCAGTCCTGGAGGGCCAAACACCATTCAGGTTCCATGCTGCCTCTGATAAAGATGCCTGCGCTGCATTTCTATGCACCACCTCCATGGTATGCAGATGTATCTCATGCATATTCATGAGGGACAGCATGAAAACCCGAACAGTGTTTTGCACCGCAGGACTGGAGTTGGGAACCTCTGCCGTAAAGCAGCAGCCAACAGGGGCAGACACACCCGCACCCACAGGCCCCATTATCCAAAGCCTCCTGTAGAGGCAGGACTTTGGGCTCTGTGTGCACCTCCCAATACTAGCACTTGCATACCTTAGTAATGCCACCCTAAACCTGGGAATATGGTACACATCTATCAAAAGGTTGCTATGATTACTGGCAGATAGCAATTCCTAGGTTAAGTACAATTTTCAGAGTGAGCTGCATCATAGCAACCTTTCTGATGTCTGTGGAGTGTGCTACAGGTCTTGTGTCTGACATTGTTTACCAATCTGGGGGGTGACTCCTACAGTATTGCGTACCATAGCCATGCCTGCACTGTGCCCAGGACTGGTGTGGTGGCCTGGGCTGCCCAACACCTCTATAGTTGCACAATGCTGGCATAGGTGTGGGGAGTGTGTGTCTGTCTATCCAGTGTGTGGTGGCTGCCAACACCCTCCACAGACCACACTGCTAGCACTGTTGCCAGTATTGGCCTGCCAAAGTGCATAATGAGGAGCAAGGTACTGTGGGAATAGCCTGGATAGGGTGGCCTGGCCTGCCCGCATCTGCACAGGGCATAGGGCAATGGCCGGACATTGTAGTGCCCGGTACCACCTGCACGAACAGGGTGGCCATAGCATGTCCTGCTGGGAGGTCCCTCTCACCCTGACTGAGCAGTGACCATGGCATGGCTAGGTTCCCCCATAGTGCTGTTTAGTGTTTCTTTTATGTGATATTTATGGGTTTCCTTTTGGGGCCCAATCACTGACTTATCTGCTTGGTGTGTATGCTGATATCCCCGTTCTGGGTACATGCATCGCCTCCAGGAATATGGACTAGCTGGCGGACTGCCTGCAGCTAGTATGTGTCTTGCTGGAACACCGTGCAGGGTGCAGCGGCTGGAGGCTTGCTGCTGGAGAATGTCAGTTAATGGTGTGGGGCAGCTGAGCATTTCCAGACCTGCCGTCTGTCTGCTATTGCGTTATGGATGTGTACTGCTCTGCATTGCCTGCCCTGTAGGGTGTTTGATCCCTAGCAGGACTGGGGTGATGGTCCTCTCTACTGCCACCATTGCAGGGGTGTAGAACGTGGATCTGTGGGTGGGAGATCCTGAGCCCCAGAGGGTGGGTTGGGTGGTGGTATGTAATCTCTCTGGTAACCACAGCAGAATGTGGGTGTGGTGCCGTGCAGTCCTCCTGTAGCCAGCCAGGTGTTTATTAGCAGCTCTAGCCTACTGGTTACTTCACTGCCCATGGAGCCAGAGGTCATGGGTTCACAACCCACAGTGGGGTTCATCGATAGGGCTGTCTTAGGCATTGTCTGTTTTTATTGTATATTAGTGCTGCCAGCAGAACCACCCTCAGGGTACTGTCACCTTAGGGTGGCTCATAAGGCGCCCTATAGGGCGCCTTATACAGCGCCCTATAAAGCGTCTTATAAGGTGCCTTATATGCTGTCCTATAGGTGACATCATAGGGTGCCTTGGCAGACAGCGCACTTTATAATGTGCCCTATGGAGTGCCTTCTAGGGTGCCTTATGTGGCACCTTAGGTTACGCCACTGTGAGGGTGTGTTTGCTGGCAGCACTATTACAGTACAACTAAACTTCCTCACAGCCCAATACTTAACCCTTTCCAGGCCAAGCCCAAAACTTTTGGGATCCAAACTTCTGCCTAAATATTCCTATCAAATGGTATATAATACATGACCATGGCAGAGGGAACGTCACTATTGGGACATATTGAATAAGACAGGTACAATTTTCCTGACATATGCAAACATTAACCCTGCTGCAGACTGTGGATTAAAATATTACAGCAGGCTTTCAAAGGGTTACACATGACACTTCAGCCAGCCTTATTCATTAGGCACATTGGGGAATCAAACCCATGACCCTTGTATCATCAGTCTGCGTAGTAACCATTGTGCTACAGCTCTGTTTCTGTATTTGGGTGTCTGCGCGCCTTCTTATGCTTAACGCGCAGTAACGCGCCCTGTAACGATTGTTGCTGCGCGGCGTATTATAACGTGCGTTATCACTAACGATGTACTGCCCATGTCCTTTTTTGGCATTTCTTCCACTAACGCGGCTCCTAACGCGAATCACACTAACGCAGTTTAGTAAACATACCCCATAGTGCACTTTCCGCATTTAAAATGACCAATAGTCTCATGATCTACTACTTGCAGTGAAGATCTTAACACTGTCGGGCTGAGAATTTCTTTCAAATTTCGATGTCTTCTCCAGACACACCGAATAGGTTTGTCCTCCAATCCAGGTGTACATTTTAAGACATTACTATGGGGTATGTTTACTAAAACCCCGGTAAAGTGCGGGCCCCGGTAGTGTGCGGGTGCCATATAACGAGTGGGCGTTCCGTCCTGAAAAAGAAAAGCCAGAATTTACATATGCGCTAAGGTGCGCGGCGCCCATGTGCGCCCCGCACCTTAGCGCATGAGATAGCTGCGCGGGAGGCATAAGTGGCGCGCTGAAGTGCAAGAAAAAGAGCAGAGCCACAGCACAATGGTTAAGACACTGACCAATGTTGCAGGGATCAGGGGTTCAATCCCCCACAGTGCCCAATGAAGACAGCAGGCTGAGGCAATAATTTATGAGGCACAGAAATACTGGGCAGCATAAGGCGGCACCCTAATGTTTTTGGCGGCATATTAATACTGGGCGGCATAAGGCGGCGCGCTGATGTTTATGGAGGCATTATAATACTGGGCGGTATAAGTGGCGCGCTGATGTGCAGGAAAAAAAGCAAAGCCACAGCACAATGGTTAAGGCACTTACCAATGTTGCAGCGATCAGGAGTTCAATCCCCCACAGTGCCCAATGGAGACAGCTGGCTGAGGCATTTAAATGATGGGCGGCATAAGGCAGCACGCTGATGGGTATAAGGCAGCACACTAATGTTTTAGGAGGCTTTTTAATATTGGGCGGCATAAGGCGGTGCGCTGATGTGCAATCACAGGAACAGAGCCACAGCACACTGACCAATGGTGCTGGGATCAGGGGTTCAATCCCCCAAAATGCCCAATAAACAAGGTTGGCTGAGGCATAACATATTATGGGGAAGATTGCTTTAGGAGGCATTTTATTCATATTTTAATTATCACTACTAGCAAATGCACCCTCAAAGCGTGTTAACATAAGGCGCCCTGCCCTATAAGGCACATTTTAAAGTGCACTGTCAGCCAAGGCACCCTAGAATGTTGCTTATAGGGCGCTTTAGAGGGTGCCGTATGAGGTACCGCAAGGTCAGTGTACTGTTTTTTATGGCAGCACTGTGCAGTGTAAGGAATGAAAAGCATAAGTAGGTGCGCTGACAGGCAAGGAGGAGCAGCAGTGGAGCACAATGGTTAAGGCACTGATTGCTGATACAGGGGTCATGAGTTTGCTCCCCAGTGTGCCTAATACGTAAGGCTGGCTGTGGCATCAGCTTTGCATTGTAAATATTTTGTCCTGCAGCACTTTATTTTTGTTATTAATTGCTGCCAGCAAACACGCCCTCACGTGCCGTAATTGAAGGTGCCGTATAAGGCACCCTATAAGGCACTCCATAGGACACATTATAAATTGCACTGTCCGCCACAGCACCCTAAAATGTCCCCTATAGGGCACCCTATAGGTTGTGTCACAGGATAATGTATAGTGCACCTTATATGGATGGGAACCATAAGGTGCCCTATAGGACGCCCTATAAAGCACCCTCAGAGGCACCTTATGGGTACAGTACGCTGAGGGTGTTTTTGCTGGCATCAAAATATGTACATTAACAAAAGATAATGTGTTGGACAACCCTATCAAATAACCCCACTGTGGGCTTGAACCCATGCCCTCTGGCTTCAGAGGCAGTGAAGTAACCATTGGGCTACAGCTGCCAGCAAGCCCTTGGCTGGCTGCAGAGAGCATGCACGTCACCACACAGACAGTCTGCTGTGGTCACCAGGATAGGGTTAGCCCACCCATACGCATGATGCACTGCACATGCAAATCAGCTGTCCACAGATTAACACAAGATGGGCAATGCACCCCACAGCACCTCGGCCTGGTAGAGGGAAGTGACCATGTGCACCAACACACCACCTCGGCCTGGTAGGGGTACTGACCGTGTGTTTTACTGGCACAGAGTAGCTACACACCGTCACATTGTGCGGGTACTGTGCTCACCCTGAGGGTGCAGTGAGGCACCCAGCACCAGGTCCACAGCACCTTCCATGGTTGAATAAGGCCATGCTAGAGGTCCAAAGCAGTGTTAAACTGTGAGATAGGTAGTTTCTGCAGAAACACCTTGGATATCTCTGTCTGCTTCAGTCAGTTGTAGCCCCCAGGTGGGCCATCCACCACCACCAGGCCAAGTGCAGCAAACAGGGCCTCCCATCAATAGATCCGCATTCTACCCCCATGCAAAGGTGGCAGTAGAGGGGAACATCAACCCCCACAGGGCAGTCAATGCAGCTCTATACACATCCATAACACAATAGCAGACAGACAGTAGGCCTGGATATGGTGAGCTGCACACCACCACTATCTGATATTCTCCTGCAGCAAGTCATCAGCTGCTGCACCTTGCTCCATCACAACACATACCAGTTGCAAACAGTGTGCTAGTTAGTCCACAGTGCATGTTCCCAGTGGAGATGCATACACCCAGTACTGGAATGTCAGGATACACAGCAAGCAGATAAATCAGTGACTGAGCCCCAAAAGAAAACCCATATCTATCACATGAGAAAAATACCATATAGCACTATGGGAGTGCCTAGCCATGCTGTTGTCACTGCACAGTCAGGGTGAGAGTGATCTCTCAGCAGGACATACTGAGGTCACCCTGTCTGTGTAGGTGGTGGCCGGGCACTAAAATGTCCCAGTCAGTGCCCTATGCCCTGTGCAGATGCACCCTGGCCAGGCCACCCTGTCCAGCCTATACCCATGGTACCTTGCTCCTCATTATGCACATTGGCAGCCCAATACTGGCAACATTGCTGGCAGTGTGGGCTGTGGAAGGTGTTTGCAGCCACCACACACTGGATATACAGACAGCCACCCCCACACCTATGCCAGCATTGTGCTACTATAGAGGAGTTCAGCAGCCATACCCACCACACCAGTCCTGGGCACAGTACAGGCATGGATATGGTACGCAATACTGTTGGGGGTCACTCCCCAGGGCGGTAAACACTGTCAGAGATCAGACCTGCAGCACACACCGCAGACATCAGAATGATTGTTATGGTGGAGCCCAAGGAGCAAAATGTGCTTAACATAGGCATTGATATCTGCCAGTTATCATGGGAAACATATGATAGCTGTGTACCATATACCCAGGTGTAGGGTGGCATTGCTAAGGTATGCAACTGCTAGTATTGGGAGATACAGGCAGGGCCCAATGTCCTGCCTCTCCAGGAGGCATTGGCCAATGGGGCCTGTGGGTGGGTGTGTGGGTGTGTCTGGCCCTGTTGGCTGCTGCTTTACGGCAGAGTTTCCCAACTCCAGTCCTGGTGTTCCAAACACTGTTCGGGTTTTCATGCTGTCCCGCATGAATATGCATGAGCTACATCTGCATACCATGGGGGTGGTGCATAGATATGCAGCACAGGCATCTTTATTAGAGGCAGCATGGAACCTGAATGGTATGGGGCCCTCCAGGACTGCATTTGGGCGACTCTGCTCTAGGTAATGCGGCTGTTTATGGTGTCTGTGTTTGGTGTGGTAAAATATAGGCGTATTAACCATGCGTATGTTCTCAGCAATAAAGGTTTGTCCTTACTATCACGGTTTAGTTGTGGGAAAAATATGTGGACAGGATTGGTGGTAGCCCCAGCTGGCCTTTGAGCCTGTGACCTTCTGTTCCTGCACACACTGTCTGTGTGCACTGCACCACCGTGTTGCCACAGATATGCTGCCTTCCCTGGGGAGTCCATGACTGTACATACAACAGAGCCTGTCTGTTGCGGTGGACGGTGCCGGCCTGCACACGCCTAGGCCACTGTCTGCTGTGGCTTGCAGCCACTGCCCCCTCCACCACCTGTACCCTTCGCCAACATGCAGCCATGTCCTTATCTGGGAAAAAGCATATGACCTGATTGAGTTGTGGCACTCCAGGACTGAATTTGGGGGACTCGGCTGTAGATAATACCCATTGTTATGGTTTGTGTGCGTTGTAGGGTAAAATATAGGTGTTGTAACCACGCTTATGTTCTCTGCAATAAAGGAGTGTCTGTACTATCACTGTTTAGTGGTGGGTAAAACTATGGGGACTGGGTTGGCAGGAGCCCCAGCTGGGATTTGAACCTGTGACCCTCTGGCCCTACAGGCATTGGCTGTGTCTGCTGCACCACACTGTGGCCACAGTGATAATGCAGTCTCTGGAGATAGGAAACCTGGCCGCACGAGTCAGACACCCTGCTCTGCACAATTTTACTGTGGGCTCGTTTACCTTGTATGGGGACAAAGGTGCAAATAAACCTCAAAAATGACCTCCAGAAAAGGGGAAAAAAAACAAAACCAAGCTGGGCAACAGTGATATCAATGGGCAACCTGAAAAACACTCCCAGGAAAGCTCCATTAAAATGCAGTGCTTTTGAAAGAGTCTACGGAGCGTAGACCCTTCCAAAAATCTTTTTTTTTGGAGCTTTCCTGGGAGTGTTTTTTATGGTTGCCCATTAATATCACTGTTGCCCAGCTGGATTATAATTTATTTGGAATATGTTGTGGTTATTTTCAATTTATATTTGCTATTTTGTTCTGTGCACATGTATCACACTGCTCACGTTTTGCAGGTTTCCCCGGTTTTGCTGTACATTGCTGACGGAAATGGTTTCTCTTCCCTTTAAATCGACTCTTACGCGAGGTTTTCACTCGCGGTATTTTTTTTGCCGAAATTCGGCCCCGCTCCTGTGCGGGGAGCCTCTCCCCTCCCACTCTCCACCCATTGACCCCGTCCCTCCGCCCCTCGGGGGCCTTCCTCCGCCCTCCGTACACCTTTACCCGCCTCTATCGCACATCAGCGCACCGCACACTTGCGCGGGCCCATTAGTGTGACGCGCATGCATGCAGGGCACTTAAGAGCACTTAAGTGCATCATTAGCGTATGCTACTGTGCGCCGCGCACGTGTGCGCGGTTTAGTAAAATACCCCTATGTCTCTGCAAGATCTTCTGAATCTTATTACTGTATGGAGAATAAAGAGTTATTAGATTTACATGACTCTCCTCCGCAGGGCACTGAGCCCATCTTGTAAGTAAGGAATCCCTGTGGTTATATAATGCTCGCTTATATGCATTAGTCACAACAGAAGGAGGATATCCTCTTGCCAAAAATTTTCCCTTTAAAGAACTAGCTTGTTTCTTAAATTCTGATGTCTCCGAACAGTTTCTACGATAACGGAGGAACTGTGAATACGGAAGGCTATTCTTAAGTTTCTGAGGATGAGCACTAGAATAATGTAAATGTGAATTACGATCTGTGGGTTTGCAAAACACAGAGGTAATCCAAGTCTCCATTCCTTTTGTTACCCGAACATCTAAATATGTAATACTATTAGCATCACATACATGCGTGAATTCTATATTTTCATCCCTCCTATTCAACCAAGTCAGGAAATCAAGCAGCTCTAATTCAGAACCTTCCCAAAGCATAAAAACGTCGTCAATGTAGCGGCGCCATAATTTAATATGCTTATTAGGAGTATGACTAAATATCCACTGTTTTTCAAAACAATCCATATACAGATTTGCTATAGATGGAGCGCATGTAGCGCCCATCACTACGCCAGAGATCTGGTGGTAAATTTTATCCTCAAAAATAAAATGGTTTTGATACAGAGTAAGATCTAACAATTTCTCTAGAAAAAACAGAAGGGGTTCTGATAAATCTCCTCTACTCTTCAAAACCTTTTTAATGACCGTGTGGGCTGCTCGTTGCGGGATACTCGTATATAACGATGTTACATCTAGTGTCACCAACATTATACTATGTACATGCACCAATTGCGAGTGTTGAGAAAGGAGTTGTAAAAAATGCGTTGTGTCTCTAATGTACGAAGACATTGTAGACATCAAGGATCGAAGAAAAGAATCCAGATACATAGACAAAGGCTCCTATATCGAATCTTTGGTAGAAACAATAGGTCTACCCGGAGGTTGGAGAAGACTTTTATGTATCTTTGGCACCAGATAGAATTTACCCAAGGTTGAATTGGCTGGATTCAAAAAGCCTCATTCTTTTTTACTAATTAATTTATTCTTCAATGCTCGAGCTGTCAACTCATTGATGGAAATCCTTAATTGATGAGCAGGATCCTCCTGCAAAACTGCATAGGTGGTAAAATCCAAACGTTGTCTGTATGCTTCCTATAAATACTCTTGCCTATCCATAATGACGATACTCCCCCCCTTGTCAGCCCGTCTGATAACTAGATCTGTGCGGGATCGGAGATCTTGCAGTGTTTTTCTCTCCTTCCATGAAAGGTTGTTAACTACAGTATTCCGCTGATCCATCGTCAGACGTGTGACATCATTTATAACCAGTTCTTTAAATAGTGAAAAAGAAGGTGGGAGTGGTTCCAGTGGATTCCATTTTGACTTAAGTGGTAGAGATACTCTGTTTTGAATGCCGGATGGCAAAGATACTGTAGTGTTTACAGCAAAAAAAGTTTTGAGATGTAGTTTCCGAATCAGATGTTCTAAATCCACATGAAATTGAAATTTGGAAATTAGGAAATTGAAATTTGGAAATTTCTTCGTTTACATATCGAGATAAAAAATATTTTTTAAGGGGCCGCACCACTTGCCAATCCACACATGTGGTATATGGAGTTCTCTGTCCATGTCAATTGATATATGTTGGAAAAACGATTTGTCCTCTCTACATTCGTATGCAGGAACATCGCAGTAGGATAAAATGTCAGAAGAAGGAAGCTCCCATGGTAGAACATTGTCTTCAATTTAGCCACATTTTTGAGGACCTTCGCTGCTTCTGTATTGAGTACATTCCGATAGGTATGGGAGGGCGCTCGAGGGAACAACAGCTTGTTTTTCAGGAACAGAAATGGATATTTAATTTGCAAGCGGTATATCCAACTGGTCTTAATCTCCAGATAGATTGGCATATGTGTTAAAGATAAACAGGTGTTTCATCTTTTAGGTTCAACATAGCTCATTTCCTCACTCTGTTAAAGCCATTGGCAGTTGCACTCCGCATGCGCGGCGTTTTTTCAGCAACTGAAATGTGAATTCCCCATAGTTTGGAAGAAAGGTGAGAGTAATTCAGAAAAATTCTAGTGATAACTTTTGAATTTGTGGTAAAGTTGGAAGTATGTGTACTGAGGACATGATATAAATGAAGCCAGCTTATATTGATATATCATTTTTGACAGGCTGTATAATACGAACAGTGCAATTAAACGCCCAGAGATTTATACCCCTGAAGAAACGATCAGTGAAACTTAAAGGCGCCACAGTTCGGCATTGGGAACATCGGGAACATCATCCTTTGGATCACAAAACAGCACTGAGAAATTGTCAACTGATGCTTGATAAGCATTGCGCTTGGTTTATGTTTGTTTAACATTACAGAATTATAAAAAGACACGGAAATGGAAACTGAAACCATTCATATTGAAAATAGCGATATTATTATCTGGCTCACTGAATAGTATTCATGGGACTGTCAAGATTATAGATATAGATATAAAAGTAACAACACTGAGCGATAGCAACGTTGTAAGGTCGTTGATGCGAGCAAAAAGCATTTTATCCTAGCTTGTTTGGCCTGGATAGACCCTTTGTAACAGTCTGAGACCTTGTTGCAGCAGTGTTACGTTAACTGGATCAAAAAATCTGAACTCATGGTTGAGAGATAGAGCTGTAAATTGTTTTGTTATTACTGTCTAGTAATTTAAGCTCTAAAAGTGACTATATACGTCATTGTTTGATACAATCACTGAAAGAACAGCAATGTCAACCTCAAAAATAAACTCTACAACAAATAATAAAACCAGGGTTCCATGGTATACTTGGTTCCATGGTATACTTTGGAAGCTTAAAACTGAACTCTGAAGACTGGAATGAAAATAGAGATAAAACACCCTTGCATCAGACAAACACCTCTATATGGCCCTAATGACTAATTACCGCAATGCTACCGACAATGCCAAATGGACCTATCATACAAAAGTAATCACCAGCTCACTAAATAGACCAAAACGTATTTGATATCATCAAGCAACTAAAAAAAACCCCCTTTTTTAATGCACCCTCTGACATCACCATAAGCCATCAAACATTAGCAAGCCATTACAAGCAACTCCACCCCCAGTCAAACCCCATGCCCTCACTTCCCCCCTTTCCCCCCCCAATCAAACCCACAGCCTCTGCACCTCCTGGTCAAGCTTTGCCTCCGTCAGTGAGGATAACATCATAACCCTAATCACGGCACTCAACACCTCAACATCCTCCCTGGATCCATGCCCGGTCAGCTGAATCAGCTCAACCAAACAAGAACACAGCCCCATTATCAAAAAACTCACCCATTCTACAACAAGGATACATGCCAGAATGCCTGAAACTATCCTCCATCCGTCCCACCCTTGACCCGATGGACCCAGCAATAGTCAGTCTCCCACTCAAAATGAAAGTTTTTGTGAAAGCAGTCCAGCAACAGCTCCAGGAATATATTGATAAGAATAACCTCCTCAACCCCCAGCAACATGGCTTTCATCCACTGCACAGCATAGAAACACTGATGGTCTCACTCATGAACATGCTGATAAAAGGAACCCAGGACTAGACACAGGGATACATTATAATATTCCTTGACAGAGGAAGTGACATCACCGGGCTGCATGGTTGGGTAGGAGCGGAGCGCCGAGGTTCGAGCCCACAACAAAGGTAAAAAAAAGGTCTAACCCTGTCGCCTAACTCACCTGATAACATAATGCTACAGTGGAAGCAACCCGGGTGCAGGAGAGGGCTCTTACATGGAGGAAAACGGCTGACCTCAAGGAATATGCTTACCGCAAAATCCAAGGGCAAGACCAGGAGGGAGAAAAAATAGCCAACCCTAAAGCACAGCAGAGTGACCTGGAGAAACAGATTCGGAGCTGAAAGGGACAAATGGAACAGAGATGCTCAGGCAAATCACCAAACAAGAAATGTTGTGCTGGTTTGCTGAGGTGAGTTGTGATATTGCTGGCATAAAGAAGGAGGTGGCAGGCATGGTGGCCGGGCTTCAAACGGAAGTGGTGGAGGTGAGGCACCATGTGGAGGAGTTGGATAGTAGGATGGAAGAGACGGAAGCTGCCATAGATAAATTAAGAACTGAGATAGTCAAGCCGCAAACAGAAAATAAGGAGCTTGTATTAAAGCTGGAAGATTTAGAAAACCAACCACACAGACAAAATTTATGCATAAAAGGAGTCCCAGAGGAGAGGAGTTTTTGGACTGTGTAACCATAGCACGAGGGATTTTTGAGCAACTACTACACAAAAACCAGGAAGATAGTGCAGTGGAATCTATTAAAATAGACAGGGCCCAACGGGAATTGGGGTCACCGAGAAACCAAATGCCCAAATGCCCAGTAATATGTTTACATGACTACGGGACCAAGGAATGCATAGCCGCTCAATTGAGGAAGGCAGGCAAATTTTTATGGAAAGGACATCCTATCGCTGTCTTTGTGTATTTGGCATCAGCCAAGTTGGCGAGAAGATGGGCATGGAGTGGCTATACAAATATCCTGCACCCGGAGAATGTGCGCTATCACTGGCTTTATCCACAAGGCATTACATTTACAAAAAATGGAATCACAAAGTGGGTGGTGACAGAAGAAGAACTGAGAAAGGTGATGACAGAGATGGGATGTCAAAACTTACAAGGACAGACCAGCAGCACAAATTTGTCTAGGAGTTGGAGAGACTTACAAAAGAAATGGGAAACTGCAGAGCGCAAAAGAAAATGGAAGGGGCCAAGAGAGGTCAATGGCACCTGAAAGAGGACTGAGACTTTGGAGAAATCGTTAAGATTTATATAAATGTAAGCTGAGATGGGGGGAGATAAGGGGAGCTAACAACAGCGATAAGAAGAGTAAATGACAGGAAAAGTGGGGGAATGAATGTGACAAGTGGGGATGTGTGAGGAGGAGAATATGGGGGATAAGTAAGTGATTGGATGAATGGAAGAGAGTATGTGTAGAAGTTAAAAAAAAAAGAATTGGATGGATGAGTTACAGATGCACGGAGGAGATGGGGGTATCAGGGGAGATGGGTGGAAGGGAAGGAGGGGTGACTGGGTTGATCATATGCAGGTGGACTGAGGGGTATGGGGCTGGGTGAGTCACTCCTCGAACATGGAGAGAGCCAGGAAGGCATTGGGTAGAGAAGGAGCAGAGGGGAGGGATGGGGAAGGGAGAGGGAGGGGGTACATGAGGGGAGATGGGGGATGGAGAGTCCAGATCCTGTCTTTAAATGTGAAGGGCCTAACATCCTGGCAAAAAAGGTGAAGCCTGTGGAGGGAGGGATGGTAACACAAAACTGTTAATGCAAGAAACCCACCTGAAGTTGACTCAAGAGGGCATGTTGAGAACTAAGGACTACCCCTGGTGTATTTGGCAGGGAACAGAGAGAAGGCATGGAAAGGTAGGGTGGGCATCATGTTCTCCAGACACCTAAAGGTAGAGGAACAGCAAATCCAGAGGGAGGGGAGATGGAGTGTGTGCATATGTGCCAAATGAGGGACAAGGGCAATTCTACAAAAAATTACGCAGCAAGGTCATGGTAGAAGTGGAGGCCCTTGTAATACTTGTGGGGGACTTTAATACTTGTGGGGCCCTTGTAATACTTGTGGAGGCCCTTTAATACTTGTGGGGGACTTTAATCTGGATCCCAGATTAGACAACTCGGGGGGGGGGGAAGGGATAGGGAGGGGGTCTCACAGGAGTAAATTAAAGAGAATGATAAGTTCTCTGGGCTGGTGGATGTGTGGAGGCAGAAAAGGGGCAAAAAAAGAGAGTGCACGTATTACTCCCCAGTTCACCACACGTACAGCCAGATATACATGATCCTAATGGATGGGACTTTTATTACCCAAGTGCAGGAAGTAGAGGTAGGCCAGATAGAATGGACTGATCATGTTCCAGTGGGGGTTCTGATAGAGTGGGGACTGAGGGAAGAGGGCCTCCAATTTTGGGAACTAGATAAATCGCTTCTAGATGATAGTGAGGCTGTAGACAGATTGAGAAAGGCCACGCTGGGATTCCTGGAAGAAAACTGTACCCCACAGACAGGGGCGACCCAAGGGGGGTTCGGAGCCATGTGTGGAGACTCATTGTGGGGCCTCATTTGCATAAATATTTGCATAATGTTAACATGCACTAACTTTTAGTAAACATGCCTCTTAATGAGTGTATGGATAAAGAAAGACTACCAGATTTCTACATTACTATACTCCAGTGTCAACCACCAGGCACATTAGGAAGTACTACAAACACTGCCCATTTAGAACCCATAACAAACCCGCAGTATCATAACATCACTACCAGGACTCACAAAGCGCCATACTGTACCTATCAAAAAGCAACACTGCAAATATTAAACCAATACATCTCAGAGAATACTAATACATCTCCTACTGGGGAAAGAGAACAAGTGGCACTGTCAAATAGAAACTACATAAATAGAATACCTCAGCTCACTTACGCATGCAGAACATAGACTGTCACCAAACAAAGAACAAGAGTTCAAAATTTAGAAATAGGAAGACAATAATTAAACTGGGAATCCCAAAAGCCAAACTTGGAATGTACAACAACACTGGAGAAATAACACTATAAATTACTTTCCTGTTGTACTAAACAAAATGCAAAGACATTAACGATGCACATTTCCCAGAGCTGACATATTCCAGTTAATAAAGTCAAAATAAAAGAGTATTTTTCTACCTTTTGTTGTTTGTGCATTTTATTTTTCAGTTGCAATTGCTCCATTCACTTTCTTCTGGTTTCTTGGTGTCTTCTGCAGCTCTCCACTGTCTGCTGTCCATTTGTCCTTTCTTCTCTCTTCTAGTTTTTTTCCATTCTCTCTCTACATCTGCTTTAACATACTGATCTTTCCCCTTTTGCTCTTTCCTCCACTTCTTTCTTTATTCCTTTTTCATCCACTCAAATTTCATCTCTCCATCCTCAATCCCCACTTAGGGGTATATTTACTAAGCAGTATTAACATGCGCTCGGCGACGTCATCGGGTGATAAGGTACCTTATCGCCCGATGAAGGCATGTTACCGGGCGCTAAGGTACCTTAGCGCATGATAACGCGCACAGCGGCGCAAATGAGCGCTGAGGGCGGAGAATGGCTCCCGGAGGGCGGAGGAAGGCTCCCCAGGGGCGGAGAGAGAGGGTCAATGGGCGGAGAGTGGGAGGGGAGAGGCTCCCTGTACACTAACGCCATGGAAACCGGGGCTGAAAACTAACGCCAGTGAAACCCTCGCGTTAGAGCAGATTTAAAGGGAAAAGAAACCATTTCCGTCAGCAATGTACAGCAAAACCAGAGAAACCTACAAAAAGTGATAAGTGTGATCTCCAGGAACAAGCAGGAATGAGTCTTCACATATGGGTATCGTCAGTACCGACGGAGCCTGCGCGGGAACGCTCCCCAGCGTCCAGTAAGAAAGCCTTTGGGAGCATCCCACAGTGCCTGCGCGCTGCCTTCCCGTCTTTCCCAACCGCCTCTCTCCAGTTCTTCTTTTCTGCGGAGCCAGCAGGTCATGTTCCTGTCACCGCAGAAGAATTCTTTATTTTTTTCTTTATTTTTCTGTGTCACGTCTGCCTTCTTCGACGTCAGACCGGTACTGCCGGTCTTTTCTTTTCTTTCTTAAAAAAAATAACCTTTTCTTTCTTCAACTGTGCATTTTCGGTTTGGGCCTTAGGCCTGAACATATTTTCTCCTCATGGAGAAGCCCGTTTCCGGGTTCAAAAAGTGCACGAAGTAATGGGCTGTGTTCTATGGGTGGCGGTACTATTTCTGTCACCGACACCCATGACTGGTGTCTAAAATGTTTGGGTCCTGACCATTCCATCACGGATTGTGTGTCCTGTACCATGATGTCTAAAAGAGGTCGGCAGAACCGAGCAGCCAAGCTCGGTACCCTGTTTCCCTCTGATGCAGCCTCGGTGGCATCGACGTCTTCCAGGGCTTCTTCTTCCTCCCATGGATCTCAGGTAACCAAACATAAATCTAGCCGGTCCTTGAAGGGCAAATCTCCCTCTAAGCATCGAGATGCCTCCGGGTTTGTCCTCGAGGATTCCGCACCGGCAAAATTACCCCGGCGGGAAGTTCCGGCTTCCAAAGCATTGTCTATGGGGTCACAGGTTGACATCGATGGCTCGGCCTCGACCGATCACCTGTTGCCGTGTTCTGGGGTACCAGTGGCCTCCACTGGTACTGACATCCAGACTCTGGTGGCGTCGATGGATCAGAAGATTCTGTCCATGCAACGCACCCTAACGGCGTTTATGCAGGCTTCGACACCTCCGGTACCGCAACAGTCTCCGTTGCTGGTACCAACTCCGGCACCGGCATCGTTCCCGGTGCCGGTACCGATTGCATCGACATCGGCTTCAGTGTCGACTGCAACAGTACCCTGTCCTATGATGCCCATCGGTACCGAACCGGTACCGCTTACTCCCGATGTCGATCCCACTCGGTACGCGTATCGGGCTTTACAGGAGCATCCAGACAGGCGATACTTCGATTACTCCGAAGACTCTGATGAGTCAGAGGTTTCTGTCGATGCACCGGTACTTCTTCCTCAGAAGTCTGATTCTCCAAAACGAAGAATGTCTCCTCCAGAAGACTTGTCTTTTCAGGACTTCATTAGGGAAGTGGCTATGGGCCTCTCCATTACAGTGGCCCCTGAGTCAGAGCCTAGAGCCAAGCAACTAGATATTTTGCAATATCCTAAGGCTCCTAAAGAAGCAGCTACTTTACCTATTCATGAGATTCTCTATGATCTCATGTTGAGCATGTGGGAGACTCCTCTTACCACTTCTCATCATTCTCGTAGATTAGACACCAAGTACCGTGTCCCTCCTTGTCCTGGTTTTCATAAGTCTCAGCTTCCTCACCACTCTATTGTGGTAGAGTCTGCCATGAGGAAAATAAAGAGTGCAAAGAGACACTCATCTAATCCTCCAGGACGTGAATGCAGGACCCTTGATGCTTTTGGCCGAAGGGTTTTCCAAGCTAATATGCTTGCTGCCAGAATCAACTCCTATAGTCTCTATATGGGGATGTTTCTAAAAGAAGTCACAGATCATCTGCAGACTTTAGCCCCTTTTATTTCATAAGATAAAAGGCAGGAATTTCTCACTTAGCTTAAACATGCCCAAGATGTTTCCAAATTTTCCAACCGTGCAGCCTTTGACTCTTTTGAGTGTGTAAGCAGAGCCTCGGCTATTGCCATAGGTGCACGCAGAATTGCTTGGTTACAAGCCTCTGATTTGGAACTTTGGGTCCAAGATGAACTGGGAAATCTTCCTCGTACAGGTGAAAACCTTTTTGGCAGGGATTGGAAAGCAAAGGCCACTCAGATGGATGCTGAGAACTCTGCTTTGGATCGACTTTCAAAGTCTACCTCTGCTCCTGCTAAGAAAAGGTTGTTCAAAAAGACAACTTTTTCTAAAAAGGGAAGATACTATCCTGCTTATGGTCAGCAGGCATCTTCTGCAGGTCGTTTTGCTGCAAAGCGTCAGCAACCACCTAAACAGGCCAAGTCAAAGGCTGCCAGGCCTCCCACGGCTCAGCAGCCTCAGCCTCCTCAGGGCCTTTGACTTGCAACTAGAGAACTTAGTCTTTCTGGTTCTGGAAGAACAAGAGCCCCTCACCATTCCAGGAAGGTTGGCTTACTTTGCTCCCAGATGGGAGCAAATCACAGCAGAGCAATGGACCCTCTCCATTGTAAGGGAAGGGTACAAGCTTCATTTCTTAAACCTTCCTCCCCACACCATGGTGAGACAGTTCAATTCTCCAACATCTCTCCTCAACCTTCTGGGTCAGGAAATTGCTACCCTTCTTGCCCAAGGGGCAATAGAAGAAGTACCCCTTCTTCAACAGGGCTCAGGGTTCTACTCCCCTTATTTTCTTATTCCAAAGAAAACAGGGGGCTACAGACCCATATTCGATCTCAGAGAATTGAACAAGTTTCTATTCAAAGAGAAATTCAGGATGATTTATCTCGGTACTCTGCTGCCATACCTTCAGAGTCAGTACTGGCTTTGTTCTCTAGATCTCAAGGATGCGTACACCCATGTCCTCATCCATCCAACACACAGAAGGTTCCTTCGATTCCTTTTTCAAGGAAAGCACTACCAATACAGGGTGCTTCCTTTCGGTCTGGCCTCTGCACCAAGGGTGTTCACGAAATGCATGGCAGTAGTAGCTGCATTTCTACGCACTCTAGGAATATTCGTTTTCCCATATCTGGACGACTGGCTCATTCGAGCTCCATCCCAGTCAGAGGCCCAGATTTCTCTAAAATGCACAATGCGTATCCTTCAGTATTTGGGACTGGTAATAAACATCCCAAAATCCCATCTCACCTCTACTCAGTCTCTGGAGTTTATAGGGTCCTTGCTGGATACCACAACTGCAAGGGCCTATCTTCCTCAGGCCCGTTGCCTACGCTTGGTGCAGTTAGCCTCCCAGATACAGTTAAAGTCCCATTTAACTGCTCGAGAGATGTTACAACTATTAGGCCACATGGCATCCACCATGCATGTGGTTCCATATGCTCGCCTTCACATGAGGGCAGCTCAATGGACTTTGTCCACCCAATGGACTCAGGCATCAGGATGCCTGTCAGACAAAATAGCAAACTCCATGTGGCCTATTTTGGTCTCTCCAGTGGTGGAAGTCCCCTCCAAATCTGTTGCTGGGGTCCCCTTTTCAGCAGTCGCTACCCCAAGCAACTCTGACAACAGATGCTTCTCCAATGGGTTGGGGAGCTCATCTGCAAGATCTCTCCACCCAGGGCATCTGGTCTCCACAGGAGACTTCTCTGCATATCAATCTCTTGGAACTCAGAGCAATATTCTTAGCTCTCAGAGTGTTCCATTCCCTGCTCAGCTACAGGACAGTCCTCATCCATACGGACAACCAAGTAGCCATGTTCTATGTAAACAAGCAGGGCAGGACTGGCTCTCTGTCGCTTTGCAACGAAGCTTTGCAACTGTGGGCCTTCGCCAGAGAGCTTCACATCCATCTTCTGGCAGTATATCTTCCAGGCGTTCAAAACTCTTGGACGGAGAGACTCAGTCGAGTTCTGCTTCCACACGAGTGGTCCCTCCACATGGACCAGGTAGCCAGGATTTTTCGAATTTGGGGAACCCCAGACATAGACCTCTTTGCAAGTCCGTGGAATGCCAAACTTCCCCGGTTCTGTTCCAGAATTCTGTGTCAGGGAGTTCAGGCCAAGGATGCCTTCCTCCTTCACTGGGGTCCAGACTTCCTTTATGCCTTTCCACCAATTCCCCTAATTCCCAAAACACTATTCAAGCTTCAGAGAGATCAAGGAACCATGATCCTCATAGCACCACATTGGCCACGCCAAGTGTGGTACCCTCTACTTCTGCATCTCTCTCAAGCTCCTTCCCTGGACTTTGGCTCTGCACCAGACCTTCTGTCCCAGGAAGAGGGAACTTTGTGGCACCCAAACCCCCAGTCACTCCATCTCAGGGCATGGTTGCTGAGGGCCTAGACCTTCAAGATTTTCATCTCTCTCAGCAAGTCATAGATGTTATTCATGCCTCTAGAAAGCCTTCTACTAGATGTTCCTATGCTTTCAAATGGAAAAGATTTACCAATTGGTGTTCAGGGAAAGGTCTAAACCCTCTTGCAATACCTCTGAATTCTCTACTAGAGTATCTCCTGCATCTATCCCATGCAGGTCTGAAAACGAATTCAGTAAGAGTCCATTTGAGTGCTATTGCAGCGTCCCTCAAGCCTCTCAATGGACAACCTATTTCCTCTCATCCTCTTATAGCAAGATTCATGAGAGGCCTTCTTTTAACTAAACCTCCCATTAGACCACCTCCAGTGGCATGGGACTTAAACCTGGTTCTTGGCCAGCTTATGAAGCCACCCTTTGAACCTTTAGCCACCACCTCCTTGAAATTCCATTCTTGGAAAGTTATTTTTCTCATTGCAGTCACCTCAGCACGCCGCATCAGTGAGTTGCAAGCTTTGGTGGCTAATCCTCCTTATACAAGGTTCCATCATGATAAGGTAGTCCTCAGGACCAATCCACACTTTATGCCTAAAGTGGTCTCACCTTTTCATCTGAACCAAGAGGTATATTTACCTGTCTTTTTTCCAGGACCTCATGCATCAAATGCAGAGAGGAATCTTCATACCTTGGATTGTAAGAGAGCTCTCGCTTTTTACTTACAAAGAACACAGCAACATAGAAAGTCTTCTCAACTCTTTGTTGCTTTTGATCCTTCTCATTTAGGACTTCCAGCCTCTAAGAGAACACTGTCCAACTGGATTGCTCAGTGTATTTCTTTTGCCTACCAGAGTAGGAACATTTCTCTGGAGGGCCAT
Organism: Ichthyophis bannanicus; assembly: GCA_033557465.1. NCBI lineage: Eukaryota > Metazoa > Chordata > Amphibia > Gymnophiona > Ichthyophiidae > Ichthyophis > Ichthyophis bannanicus. The sequence continues at coordinate 160,286,759 of CM066033.1, forward strand.
GTCACAGCTCACAATGTGAGAGCCATGGCAGCCTCAATGGCTCATCTAAACTCTGTGTCCATCGACCAAATCTGTCGAGCGGCCACCTGGGCCTCGGTTCATACCTTCACAGCCCATTACTGTTTGGACAAGGACTCCCGCCGGGATGCCTCGTTTGATCAGGCTGTTCTCAAACACCTGTTCCATTCCTAATCAACTCCTACCCACCTACCCTGGTCGGATGCCAGAGATCCATGGAGGGAGGTAGAGTCCTTTTCAAGGACACACAACCTGGGGTTTCTCCCTGGCATCTGCAGCTAAGGAGCCCCCATATGTGAAGACTCATTCCTGCTTGTTCCTGGAGATAGCACAGTTACTTACCTGTAACAGGTGATCTCTGGGAACAGCAGGAATAAGTCTTCACAACCCACCCACCTCCCCTAGGAGTTGTATCTCTCTATCTATCTATCTTTCCTTTCCTCTCTCTCTCTTTGTCTCAGCTTTAAAACTCGAACTGGAGAGAGGCAGTTGGGAAAGGCGGGAAGGCAGCGCGCAGGCGCTGTGGGATGCTCCCAAAGGCTTTCTTACTGGATGCTGGGGAGCGTTCCCGCACAGGCTCCGTCGGTACCGACGATACCCATTTGTGAAGACTTATTCCTGCTGTTCCCAGAGATCACCTGTTACAGGTAAGTAACTGTGCTATACATGTGCACGGAACAAAAGGGCAAATAAACTTTGAAAATGATCTGAACAAAATGGAAAAAAACCATAACCAAACTGGCCAATAGTGATATTAATGGGAAACATCAAAAAAGACTCCCAAGAAAGCTAAAAAAAAAATATGAATTTTGGAAGGGTCTATGCTCTGTCCCCATACAAGGTGAATGAGCCCACAGTGAAAGTGCGCTGATCAGGGTTTTCCCTCTCCATTGGACAGGTTTCCTAGGGCATGCACATGTTCCGCAACAGCAGGGCGGGCATGTCGTAACGGGCAACTGGACAGATGCTGGAAAAGGGGACACAGAGGACTGCAGGCAGCACATGCTGTGGTGCAGCTGGGCCACAGTGCAGACTAGGGTGGTGCCTAGGTGGCCCATGGGAATGCTGAAACAGTAGAACAGCCAGACAGCAACTGATGAGGGCCCAACATGGGCACGAGTGTGTCTCCCACAGTGTCACAGGGGATAGTACCCAGCAGCTACCCCCAAGGGCACAGAACATTGGCAGGCGGCACTGGGGGGAAGCGTGGACAGCTATGCAGGCACCCCTACCCCAGAACCTGCACCATAGGCAGCCACCTACCCGCACACTGGATGGCCTGAGATCGCGCACCACCAGCACCACCAGCAGAAGGGCATGTCAGCATGGTGGCAGAGGGGTACTGGTGGTGGAGGGGCCAGTGGCTGCTGCCCACAGCAGACCATGGCCTAGCCCTGTGTAGGTGGGTGCCATGCATTGCAACAGACAGGCCCTGTCTGACAAACAGTCATGGTATCCCCAGGGAATGCATTGCCTCTGTGACAACACACTGGTGGAGTCCACACAGCTAGTGTGTTCAGGATCAGAGGGTCACAGGTTCAAGTCCCAGCTGTGGTTCCTGCCAACTCAGTCCCCATATTTTACCCACTACTAAAACGTGCTAATACAGACAGAACCTTTATTGCAGATGACGTAAACATGCCCAAAACACCTACATTTTACCCTACAGAGCACAGACACCATAAATATGTGCATTCCCTAGAGCAGAGTCTCCCAAATGCAGTCCTGGAGGGCCAAACACCATTCAGGTTCCATGCTGCCTCTAATAAAGATGCCTGTGCTGCATTTCTATGCGCCGCCCCCATGGTATGCAGATGTATCTCATGCATATTCATTAGGGACAGCATGAAAACCCGAACAGTGTTTGGCCCACCAGGACTGGAGTTGAGCACCTCTGCTCTAAAGCAGCAGCCAACAGGGGCAGACACACCCACACCCACAGGCTCCATTATCCAATGCCTCCTGGAGAGGCAGGATGTTGGGCCCTGCGTGCATCTCCCAATACTAGCACTTGCATACCTTAGCAATGCCACCCTAAACCTGGGAATACGGTACACAGCTATCAAAAGGTTGCTATGATTACTGGCAGATAGCAATTCCTAAGTTAAGCACAATTTGCTGATTGAGCTGCATCATAACAACCTTTCTGATGTCTGTGGAGTGTGCTTCAGGTCTGGTGTCTGACAGTGTTTACCACCCTGGGGAGTGACCCCAAAAGTATTGCGTACCATAGCCATGCCTGCACTGTGCCCAGGACTGGTGCGGTGGCCAGGGCTGCCAAACACCTCTATAGTTGAACAATGCTGGCATAGGTGTGGGAAGTGTGTGTCTGTCTATCCAGTGTGTGGTGGCTGCTAACACTTTCCTCAGCCCACACTGCTAGCACTGTTGCCAGTATTAGCCTGCCAATGTGCATAATGAGGAGCAAGGTACTGTGGGTATAGCCTGGACAGGGTGGCCTGGCCTGGATGCATCAGCACAGGGCATAGGGCAATGGCTCGGACATTGTAGTGCCCGGCCACAACCTGCACCGACAGGGTGGCCACAGCATGTCCTGTTGGGAGGTCACTCTCACCCTGACTGAGCAGTGACCACGGCATTTCTCTTCAGTGAAGCGTGGAGCCCTATGCAAACAACTTTCTCGCACAATGGACGGGCCAGCCCTGCCCAGAGATGGGGTTCGGGGTGGTGTGGGATAGTTATAAGACCTTCATGCAGGGGGAATTAATTCAGCTAGGGTCATGGAAAAAGAAAGAGAAAGCTAGGGAAGAGGAATTGTTGAGAGGGAAGCTGGATTACTGGTCCACCAGACATAAAAAAGAAGGGGGTCAGAAACTATTAAGGGCAGTGAAAAGGATCAGAAAGGCACTGGGAAATTTACATATGGCGGAATGGGCCTTTTGGATAGAGAAATTGCAGTAGCAAAATTATGAGCACAAAAATAAGTTGGGAAAGTGGCTGGCTAGTAAAATGCAGGCACGGAGGGTACAACAGAGTATTTTGAAAATTCGAAACCATCAAGCGTTCTCCACCTCCAAGATCAAAAGGTCTTTGTAGAATTTTACCAAAAAATATATTCCTCAGACACAGTAGGAGGGGAGGAGGAAGGGAAGAAATTTCTGCAAGATCTACCAGTAGAGAAATTGCGGGAAGCAGATAGGGAAGAGCTAGGAAAGGATATCACAGTGGAAGAAGTTAGAACAGCAATTTATTTTTATTTCTTTATTTATTTAACTGTATTTTTATCCCGCTTTTCACCGGGTCAAAGCGGTGGGACATATAACCAGGGGGGGGGGAATCAAATGTGGGGGGGGGGGGCCATCACCGGGGGTTCAACATTGATGATTTTTGGGGTGAACATAGAGACTGACAAGATAGCATAGTTACTGGTTTGGAGATCTTGGAGAGAAATAGAGGGGGGGGGGGGTCCTATTCAGAGATGTTCTTGGAATAGGATGGTTTTTAGCTGCTTTTTGAATGATGGGAGATCACCGTTGTTCCTGATGTGGTTTGGTAGAGAGTTCCAGAGGGATGGGGCATAGAGTTCAAAGGCTCTGTTGCAGGTCCGTTGAGTTGCTTTAGTTCTTTTGTGGGGGATGGCAACGGAGCTGTTGGAGGATTGTCTGGTTGTTCTGCTGTGGGTTGGGCGAGGCAGTAGGGCACGGAGTGGGGTGCCCTGTGTTTGGTGGATGGTTTTGTGGGTGAGTAAAGAGTTTTGTACTTGATTCTTGCTTCAATGGGGAGAATATGAAGGTCCCTCAGAATTGGGGTGATGTGGTCTCGTTTCCTTGCATTGTGAATTATTCTCGCCGTGGTGTTTAGGGCAGTTCGGAGGGGATTGGTCTGAGTGGCAGGTAGGCCATGGTAGATTATGTTGCAGTAGTCCAGATGAGAGAGTGTTAGAGCTTGCATTACTGTCCTGAAGTCTTGTGGACGAGGGGTCGGAGGCGTTGTACCGTTTTCGCCTTGTGGAATACAGTTCTCGTGGTCTTGTTGATTTGTTGCTTAAGAGTTAGGGCTTGGTCAATGATAATGCCGAGATATCTTATGTGTGGTTGTACTTGAATTTGCGTGGTTCCCATGGTGAGGTGAGTGGGTGGTTTGACGTCTGGGTCTTTTGTCACTATAAGGGCTTCGGTCTTCTTTATGTTAATGGATAAGTTGTTCTCTTGTAGCCAGTTGGATATGTCGGTAAAGCAGGTTGATAGCTGGTCGTTTGTTGGGTCTGTGGTTGTAATTGGGGCGTAGAGCATTATTCATGAGTTAAAAGAGGGGAAAGCCCCGGGATTAGATGGTCTGATAGCCTGCTTCTATAAAACGTATGGGGGAGAGATAACAGGGACTCTGGTAGGGATGTTCAACACGATGGTTCAGGGAGAAATATTGCCAGGGTCAATGGCAGTGCGGGTATCACGGTATTGCCTAAGTCAGGCAAGAATGCCACCGTGTGTGGATCATACCACCCAATTTCCCTGATAAGTTTAGATGCCAAGATTTTGGCCAAAATTTTAGTGGCGTGGCTCCAGCATTACCTCCCACAATTAGTAGGGGCAGACCAAACTGGGTTTATCCCAGGGAGGCACGTGAGAGTTACTCAATATCATTTGGCAGTTTAAGATCAGGAAGGAACCCACCCTATTTATGGTGATCGATGCTGAAAAAGCATTTGACAGAGTGGAGAGGGGGGTTTATGTTTGCAGTGCTGCGCCAGATGGTAATAGGGGAAACATTCTTACACTGGCTAAAGGCGCTGTATCACAGTCCCAAGGCTAGAATAAGAGTTATTCTGGAGGGTGGTATAAAATAGATTGACTAGGGAAGGGGGATTCTATATGCAGAACATACGGAGCACCAGTGGATTTGCGCCGGGAAGGGATACCAAGGGTTTCAAGGAATGGGAAGATAAAGGGTTGGTAACATGGGGGCAACTAATTATGGATGGTGGGGGTTGGCTGATGGAATTTCAGGCACTACAAAGCAAATATTGAGAGGGATCTGGAAGTTTTTTTTCATATCTGCAAGCCGCGGACCTCCTAAAGGGTAAGTGAAGGGAGGGGGGGGGGGAGGATTGGACCAACTAAGTTTGAACAAATGATGGAGAAGGGGCAGAATAGCAAGGGACAAGTGGGCAAGATCTATCACCAATTGCTGCAACCCAGAGGGAAAGGGGGATTTATGGAAGCATGAGAGCGGGTCTACGAGTAGAATGGGATGAGACAACGTGGGAACAAATTTTCCAATGAGTAAGGAAGGTGGGGAGGTGAGGTTCAGCGGCTATGCAGGAACACTGTTGGATGGTCCTGTATAGAATGTACTTAACACCACAGTGGATAGACAAATGGGGGGAGAGCAGGGAATTATGCATGTTGGAGGGGGTGTGGGCGATTGGGGGGCTATATGCACATATGGTGGGGGAGAGCAGGGAATCATGTATGTTGGAGGGGGTGTGGGCGATTGGGGGGCTATATGCACATATGGTGGGGTTGCCCCATAATCCGGGAGTATTGGAAAATGGTGAGTGTCCTATACAAGGAAATGACAGGAAGAGAAATGGAGAGTACACCTGAGTTTCTGCTTCTTTTTAAGGGAGGGAATTGGGAGGCAGACCCGGGAAACAAATTTGTAGCACATGTAATATTGGCAGCAAGGGTGGCGTTGGCCAGGGTATGGTGTAGCATGCAAGTGCCCACCATAGGGGAGATTTTAACCAGACTGACTCATGGTATACAATGAGCCGCCTGACGGCCTTATCACATAAAAGATGGGGAAAGGCAAAACTGGAATGGATTCAGTATGAGGAATGGATGAAACTGACGCATGGGGTTTAGGGGGGAGGTAGGAATATAGAATGGAGGGATAAGAAAACTCTAGTAAGTAGGCAGGGAAGGGATTGGGAGAGGGAGTAAGGGGGAGAGACAGGGAGGAGAAAATGAGTAGTAGAGGATTATTAGAAGTGGATAGGTTCAGTAATGAGGTGATACCACTGGGTACTTCCAGGACACAGTACACAAGGGGATACTTCATAAGCTCTGAGTAGCGGTTCGCTCATTTTATTTATTTAACATTTTTTATATACCGCTTTTCAAGTTTATCAAAGCGGTTCACAGAGAACAGAACATTATTACAAGCTTATATGTTTTTTATGTGTATGTGTAATTATGTATTACAGTAATGAAAGTGTATAATATGGTGGATATAAAGATTGAGGATGGCTATGTACTAATGGAAGAGTATGCAGAGAGGGAGGGAGGGGGAAGGGGAAAGCTGAGTTAAACATGGGTGGAAGGGGTAGGACTGATGGTAACTGGGGTTCAGGAAATGGAATGAAGGCCTGCAGTGAAGGACTGAATAAACAGTAGGCCTTCTGTGACAACACAGGAGGGTGCGAACCCAGGACACTGAGAAATTCAGACCTGGAGATAAAATGGAGGACAGTTGTTATGTGACAATAGGCAAAATTGGATTGGGTGGGAAGGGGAGATTAAGCATGGGTGGAGGGGCAGTGGAGGAGAGGGAAGAGGGAGTTAAAATTGTGATGTGAAATAATGTTAGGACAAAGCTGCTTTTTTAATGTGAAAAAATGTTTTTTTGAAATAAAAACACAAGTTCAAAAAAATTATATTCCTTGACATCTCTGCTGCATTCGATACAGTAAGCCACAACATTCTCCTCCAACACCTTCAAGCCACTGGAATTCAAAACATCATATTGCAATGGTTCAAATCCTACCTCACCAACAGGCAACAATAAATAAAAATCGGACACAACATATCCACCCCATACCGACAGACACAAGGCATACCACAAAGATCCACCATATCCCCACTGCTCTTCAACATCTACTTTCAAGCACTGTGCCAAATCATCAGAGCCCACAATATCAACTTCCACATCTATACGGACGACATCATGCTTTACGGACCGTTCAATCCAAGTCATCCCACCAACACAAACCTCATGCACTATATGTCAGTACTATTTAACCTCTTACACACTATTATACTGTTATCTGCATTATTATACTGTTGTCAGTACTACCCAACCTCTTACACACTATTATACTGTTATCTGCATTATTATACTGTTGTCAGTACTATTTAACCTCTTACACACTATTATACTGTTATCTGCATTATTATACTGTTGTCAGTACTACCCAACCTCTTACACACTATTATACTGTTATCTGCATTATTATACTGTTGTCAGTACTATTTAACCTCTTACACACTATTATACTGTTATCTGCATTATTATACTGTTGTCAGTACTACCTAACCTCTCACACACTATTATACTGCTATCTGCAAATCAAGCTTTATACTGTTGTCAGTACTATTTAGCACATTGTACTACCGCTGTCTGTATTCCTCTATACTGTTGCCAATAACAATTAACCACTTGCACTGTCACTAGTAGTTGCTGGTCATTGCACTGCTGCAAGTCATTGCACTGTTACCCATTTAAACTCAATATGTATAAGGTCCTGTTATCACTCACTACCCTGCTTACACTTGAGCTCCCCTGCGTTACAAACGCCCTCAACCATAACTCCAGCTACATACCAATACTACATTCATTTGGAAGGAGATGGTACGAATTCCCTCACAACACAACAGCAAAACACAACCACACATCTCACTCCCATCTACTTAGCATTCCCCTTCAAGTCCTCAACAAAACGCAAGCTGAGAAGCTCCATCGCCAACGCCTCCTAAAATGTGCATTGATAAATGCCGGCACTTGAAACATATAACTCACACTTAACTACCCACCGTGAGAAGGTAACACTGAGTAAGAAGCTCTACCACACAAACCTATTGAAACGCGCCATCAATAAACCTCATGCACTATTCAAGTTAGTAAAATCCATAACAAGAGAACCAGTTTCAGATCAACCTGCAATGCCGCAGCCACAGGACTACGCAAATTACCTGCAATCAAAAATGATTACAGCCAACACGAGCATAAATACCAACAACCCATCTGTATCACCTAAGCCATCTCAAATAACTCCATTTTGCAACTTCAATACTATATCAACTAGTGAAATTGAGAAAATTATCGCCTCCATCAATCCTAGCACAGCACCCAATGACCCATGTCCAGCCAGCTGGATCAAAGATTTGCGCCATGATCTAAGCCAAATCCTGTACCTGATACTGAACCAGTCCTTCCTAACAGGCTCATTCCCCAAAGTCTGAAACACACCTCTATCAAGCCCCTACTCAAAAACAGTAAGCTCGATCCATCCAAAGTTGAATCATTTAGGCCAATCTCGAGCATCCCCCAGCTTGCAAAAATTATCGAGAAAGCTGCCCAACAACAGCTCCAGCATCATATTGACACGGAAGCACCACTGGACAAATCACAACATGGATTCAGAGAAGCACATGGAGTTGACACAATCCTTACAACCTTATTCAATGATCTTATCACAGGAATAAACAGCATCAAACAAGGATTTGTACTCATATTTTTAGACATTTCCGCCGCCTTTGATTCTGTGAACCACAACATACTGCTGCAACGTCTGAGAGAGAAGGGGATTCAAAGCACAGCACTGGAATGGTGTAGATCCTACCTTTCCAATAGGTGGCAACAAGTTAAAACGGGCCAGGAATCATCAGAGCCATTCCTACAGTCTCAAGGTGTACCTCAAGGATCTTCACTATCGGCATTAATGTTCAATATATATATGCAGCCGATATGTGAATTGATCCGATCCTTCAATGTGCAATGCCTGGCATACGCAGATGACATCCTCATATACATGCCGTTTAAAACTGACCAACCAGTGTTTACACCAATAATCAACTGTTTCGGTGCAATAGCTGAATGGCTGCTGACACAAAACTTAAGAATAAATCATAGCAAAACTGATGTACTATTTGTCACAAGGAATCGCAAGTTCATACCTCCTCCGTCACTGCTGGTCAATAACATAGAACTGACGTCCAAACCCACAATCCGATACCTCGGCATCACATTGGATCAACACCTGGATATGACAATGCATGTGAAGAATGTGACAAAGAGGATATATCATAAGATCAGAACGCTACGCCACCTCCGCCCACTACTTGACTATACTGATTACCGATCAACCTTCCAGGCACTAGTCCTCCCACATCTAGATTTTGCGAATATCATCCTCCACGGGCTCTCTCAATCAACCTTAAATCCACTTCGTCTGGCTATGAATGCAGCTGCAAGAGTCCTCTCTGGGTCACCAAGATCTGCTCACATAACGCCTATCATGAAAGACCTACACTGGCTACCTCTACAAGCCAGACTCTCATATAAGTCACTAGTCCTGACCTTCAAGGCCATGAATAACTACCCACCGACACCAATTAGCAAACTAATCCATAACACCCTCGAAAATAGAAACAGAAGGACCACTGCTATGAATACCTTAATAGTTCCCAAGATGATGACATCATGTACCAAAGCTACATCGAACAGAGCTTTCTCCATATTTGCACCCCTGAATTGGAATTTACTTCCCCATGAAATCCGTTGCATCAAAAACCTATTACAATTCCGAAAAGCCGTGAAGCATCACTTATTCACAAAATACTACCCAGACGTGACCTCGGACACTCACACTACCAACAGACCTCCAACTTACACTAAACACCTTAATACCTTAATACAACCAGAAAAAGGTTAAACTCCACGATAGTTCACTTCCCCACTGTTGATCTGTGCCTCCTACATGAATACACATACAATTTCCACTCGAATTTACATATTTATATAGTAAAAGCATATATATAGTATAATGTTGACTGTACATAGTTATCCCTGTTACTCCATGTTATATATTCCTGTGTTCTCTGTAAACTCAATGTTACCTGTTTGCATTGCAGTATATTTGTTCGATGTACACCGCGCTGATTTTAATAGCGCGGTATAGAAGAGATGTTAAATAAATAAATAAATAAATAAATCTTGCAATGGCTAGAAAACAACAACCTAACCATCAACTTCAAAAAAACCGAAGCACTTTTCATTACAAAAGACACCTACTTCATCCCTCAGAACTCCATCACCCTAAACAACATCAAAATAAAGGAACAACCCAAAATCAAGTATTTAGGGATCACGCTAGATCAACACCTTTCCCTCAAATCACAAATACAAAACACTGCAAAAGCAGTCTACTACAAAATCAGAACTCTCCAGTGACTGCGCCCCCTCCTCAAACCACCGGCCTTCCGCTCTGCATGCCAAGCCCTAATCCTTCCACATATAGATTACTGTAACTCCATTTACCAAGGCCAACCACACTTCACACTACTCCCCTTCCAAACAGCCCTGCACACTGCAGCACGCATCCTTATGGGAACTTCAAGATATGACCACATTACACCCACTCTGAAACTGCTACACTGGCTTCCACTAGCCAACCAGATCAGGTACAAGACACTCTTACAAACTCACAAAGCCATCAACAGCAACTCTGCATCACACCATGCACCATCAGCATGGAATACATTGCCAGACTCATTACGAACCATCATGGACCTATCAACATTACAAAAACACCTGAAAACCCACCTGTTTATAGAACACTTTGGTCCCCCTATCTATCTCCCCCCATCAAGATCCAACAAAACATCCATGAACAGCAACAAAACGAACACCAAATGTTTTTACCCTATGCTGTATATAAGGTCACCTTCATGTAAATAACGAGCAATGTTAAGAATCATTTACTTAACTGTACATAAGTTTTAATTTGTTACCTGTACATAAGTTAATTGTTCAATGTAATCTCTTAGCAGTTATTCAATCTAAACCACATTGAGCATGGTGAAAGGCAGTATATAAATCTTGCTAAACAAATACATAAATAAATGATAGAGATCTGCTTACAATAGAGACAGTACAAGCAAATCTACCTCATGCATATTCATTGTGGTTATCCTGAAAACCTGACAGGCTGACTATTTTCTGAGGACTGGATTGAGAACCACTGCTCTACATAAAAGCAAAAGTAAGAAGGAGGTTGGGAGCTACTGGCCTGTTAGTCTGACCTTTGTGGTGTTTAAATAAATGGAAATGCTGCTAAAACAGAAGATAGTGCAGTTTTAGGAATCCAAAGGATTGCAGGATCCAAGACAGAATGGTTTTACTAGATGTAGGTCTTGTCAGACAAATCTGATTGATTTCTTTGACTGGGAGGCTAGAGTGTTGGACCAAGGGAAAGCTCTAGATACGGTGTACTTAGATTTCAGTAAAGCCTTTGGCAGGGTTCTGCATAGGCGATATAAATAAAGCACCCTTGGGATGGACCCTAAAGTGACTGGCAGGGTTAGAAATTGGTTGAATGGCAGACGACAAAGGGTACAGGTAAATGGAGTTCACTCTAAGGATAAGGATGTATCACAAGGATTGTTCCCTGGTCTGTTTCTTTTTAACGCTTTTCTAAGTGATATTATGGAAAGGCAATCAGGAAAGTTTTGTCTCTTTGTAGATGATATAAAAATCTGCAGTATGGTAGACGCCCTGGAAGGTGGAAATAACATGAGGAGGGAGGGACCTAACTAAGTTTGAAGAATGGTCAAGAATGTGGCATCTGAGATTTAATACTAAAAAATGCAGGCACATGCAGTTAGACTGCAAATATCTGAGAGAGCAATACAGTATATGCAAGGCCGGCCCAAGGGTTTCTGCCGCCCTAGGCAGAAACCACGACCTCGCCCCCCCTCCACTAACACCGCCCCCTCCCAGCTGCCGCCGATTCCATCTAGGAAGGGGGAGACAAGCACGGGAGCGGCAGTATTTTCAAAAGCAGCCGCCACCCCCTCCCCCTCAAACAGAATCGGCGGTGGCGGATGCCCATGTGTGCTGCTGCCCATCCATGTCACTGCCACCAAGCACCTGGCCAGCCACCCTAGGCAGCCACCTAGCTCGCCTAATGGATGGGCTGGCCCTGAGTACAGGTGTGAAATACTTTTGTCCATGAAAGATGGGCAGGACCTGGGGGTGATTGTAAAGGATGAACATATTGGCCTGTGGCCAAACAGATCGAAGAGGTGACAGTAAAAGCCAGAAGCATACTTGGGTGCTTAGGGAAAGGAATGGTCAGCAGGAAGAAAAAGGTCGTACTCTGCCTAAGTCTCCTGTCAAACTTCATTTGAAGTACTGTGTGCAGTTCTGGAGACTGCACCTTGATGAAGATATAAACAGGATAGAGTTGAGCAGAGAGTGGCCATTAAAACAGTCAGTGTTTTTTTGTCATAAAGTATATGGGGAAAGACCTAAAAATCTTAATATGCATACTTTGGAAGAAAGGTGAAAGAGGAAGATATAATAGATGTTTAAATACCTTTTGGGTATAAATGCACAGGAAGAGAGCCTCTGTCAAGTGAAAAAGAGCTATAGAAGGAGGGGTACAGGATAAAAGTAAAAGGCGATTGGCTTAGGAGTCATATGAGGAAATATTTCTTTATGGAAAGAATAGTGGATGTGTGAAATAGCCCTCCAGTGGAGGTAGCAGAGATGAGGACTGTATCTGAATTCAAAAGAGCACAGGAAAAGCACAGAGGATCTCTAAGGGAAAAAAAGGGATTGTAGAGCTTATTGGTTGCTCTGGCTGGGCAGACTGAGTACATTATATAGGAGTCTGTTCCATCTCACGAATAGCAGCGAATGACGTCCCATTGGGACGTTCGTTCCCGCTATTTGCCACCCTTTCCCATCCCCAATGAAGCTTCCCCATACGAACAAGGAGTTTATATGGGAAGATTAGACGTGGACGCCAGACTGAATGGGGAACTTATTCCACCTCTGAGGAAACGTCCACATTATTCCTGCTGAAATATGATATAAGGCTAGGACTTAGAAAATATTCTGTTGTGCTCTGTAATTCGTCCCATATAGAAGAATGGCTGTGACAAGTATGTTTTGAACTGGTGTGACTGCAGTCTGGAAAAATACAAGATGCAGTCTTAAGGTACAGGGAGCAGAGGTGAGGGAATGTTGTAAGGTAAAGAAGCATTTATATCTCCAGGAACAAGCAGGAATGAGTCTTCACATATGGGTATTGTCGGTACCGACGGAGCCTGCGCGGGAACGCTCCCCAGCGTCCAAAAGGAAAGCTTTTGGGAGCATCCCACAGCGCCTGCGCGCTGCCTTCCCGCCTTTCCTAACTGCCTCTCTCCAGTTCTTCTTTTCTGCGGAGCCAGAAGGTCGTGTTCCTGTCACCGCTGAAGAATTTCTTTATTTTATTTTATTTCTTTGGTCGCACATCTGCCTTCTCGACGCTGGACCGGTACCGCCGGTCTTTTCTTTCTTTATTCTAAAAAAAAAACTACTGTTTTTTCTCACTTCAGTGCATTTTCTTCTTTGGCCTTAGGCCTAGGACATTTTTCCTCATGGAAAAGCCCGCTTCTGGGTTTAAAAAATGCACGAAGTGCAGCGGCACTATTTCTGTCACCGACACCCATGAATGGTGTCTAAAATGTTTAGGTCCTGACCACTCCATTGCGGATTGTGAGTCCTGCTCCATGATGTCTAAAAGAGGTCTACAGAATCGAGCAGCTAAGCTCAGTACCCTGTTTCCCTCGGATGTAGCTTCGGTTGCATCGATGTCTTCCAGGGCTTCTTCTTCCTCACATGGATCTCAGGTAACCAAACTTAAATCCAGCCGGTCCTCGAAGGGTAGATCTCCCTCTAAGTATCGAGATGCCTCCGGGCTTGCCCTCGAGGATTCCGCACCAGCAAAATTACCCCGGCGGGAGGCTCCGGCTTCCAAAGCTTTATCTATGGGGTCACAGGTTGACATCGATGGCTCGGCCTCGACCGATCATCTGTTGCCATGTTCTGGGGTACCGGTGGTTTCCACTGGTACCGACATCCAGACATTGGTTGTGTCAATGGATCAGAATATCCTGACCATGCAGCGTGCCATCACGGCATTCATACAAGCTGCGACGCCTTTGGTACCGCAACAAACTCCATTGCCGGTACTGACTCTGGTGCCGGTACCGACATCGGTTCCGGTGCCGGTTCCGATTGCATCGACATCCGCTTCGGTGTCGACTGTAGCGGTACACTGTTCTGTGATGCCCATCGGTACCGAATCGGTACCGATCACTCCCGATGTCGATACCACCCGGTATGCGTATTGGGCTCTGCAGGAGCATCCAGACAGGTGATACTTCGATTCCTCTGAAGGCTCTGATGAATCAGAGGTCTCTGTCGAAGCATCGGTGATTCATCCTCAGGAGCCCTCTTCTCCAAAAAGGAGAATGTCTCCTCCAGAGGACTTGTCTTTTCAAGACTTCATTAGGGAAGTGGCCATGGGTCTTTCCATCTCAGTGGCCCCTGAGACAGAGCCTAGAGCCAAAAAATTAGATATTTTACAATATCCTAAGGCTCCTAAAGAGGCAGCCACTTTACCAATACATGAGATTCTTTATGATCACATGTTGGGCATATGGGAGACTCCTCTCACCACTTCCCCTCATTCTCGCAGGTTGGACACCATGTATCGTGTTCCTCCTTGTCCTGGCTTTCATAAGACTCAGCTCCCCCACCACTCCATTGTGGTGGAGTCTGCAATGAAGAAGATAAAGAGTACAAAAAGGCACTCTTCTGCTCCTCCAGGAAGAGAATGCAGAACCTTAGATGCCTTTGGCAGGAGAATTTTCCAGGCCAGTATGCTTGTTGCCAGAATCATCTCCTATAGTCTCTATATGGGGATGTTTCTAAAAGAAGTTACAGATCACCTGCAAACTTTATCTCCTTTCATTTCAGAAGATAAAAGGGAAGAGTTCCTCACCTGGCTCAAACATGCCCAGGATATTTCCAAGTTTTCCAACCGTGCAGCCTTTGACTCTTTTGAAGGTGCCAGCAGAGCCTCGGCCATTGCCATAGGTGCACGCAGAGTTGCTTGGTTACAAGCTTCTGATTTGGAACCTTGGGTTCAAGATGGACTAGGAAACCTTCCTTGTACAGGTGAAAACCTTTTTGGCAAAGATTGGCAAGCAAAGGCCACCCAAATGGATGCTGAAAATTCTGCTTTAGATAGACTTTCAAAGTCTACTTCTGCTCCTTTTAAGAAAAGGTTGTTCAAAAAGGGGTTTTTTTCCCAAAAAAGGGAAATATTATTCTGCTTATGGTCAGCAGTCATCTACTGCAGGTCGTTTTGCTGCCAAGAGACAGCAACAACCGAAACAGACCAAGCCTAAGGCTGCTAGGACTGCTACGGCAAAACAGCCTCAGCCTCCTCAGGTCCTTTGACTTACAACTAGAGAGCTTAGCCTTTCTGGCTCTAGAACATCCAGAGCCTCTCACCATTCCAGGAAGGTTGGTTTACTTTGCTCCCAGATGGGAACAAATCACAGCAGAGCAATGGACCCTCTCCATCATAAGGGAGGGGTACAAGCTTCATTTCTTAAACCTTCCTCCTCACACCATGGTGAGACAGTTCAATTCTCAGACATCTCTCCTCGACCTT
This sequence comes from Ichthyophis bannanicus, assembly GCA_033557465.1. Lineage (NCBI taxonomy): Eukaryota > Metazoa > Chordata > Amphibia > Gymnophiona > Ichthyophiidae > Ichthyophis > Ichthyophis bannanicus. The sequence goes on from CM066033.1 coordinate 160,302,252, forward strand.
CTGGGTCAAGAGATTACTACCCTTCTTGCCCAAGGGACAATAGAAGAAGTACCCCTTCTTCAACAGGGCTCAGGGTTCTACTCCCCCTACTTTCTTCTACCAAAGAAAACAGGGGGCTACAGACCCATATTAGATCTCAGAGAATTGAACAAGTTTCTATGCAAGGAGAAATTCAAGATGATTTCTCTCGGTACTCTCCTTCCATACCTTCAGAGTCAGGATTGGCTTTGCTCTCTAGACCTCAAGGATGCGTACACCCATGTCCTCATCCATCCAACACACGGAAGGTTCCTTCGGTTCCTTTATCAAGGGAAGCACTACCAATACAGAGTGCTTCCTTTCGGTCTGGCCTCTGCACCAAGGGTGTTCACAAAATGCATGGCAGTAGTAGCTGCATTTCTACGCACTCTAGGGATATTCGTATTCCCATATCTGGACGACTGGCTCATCTGAGCTCCATCCTAGTCAGAGGCCCAGACTTCTCTAACCTGCACAAGCCGTATCCTTCAGTATCTGGGACTTGTAATAAACTTTCCAAAATCCCATCTCATCCCTACTCAGTCTCTAGAGTTCATAGGGGCCTTGCTGGATACCACAACTGCAAGGGCCTATCTTCCCCAGGCCCGTTGCCTACGCTTGGTGCAGTTAGCCTCACAAATTCAGTTAAAATCCCATTTAACTGCTTGAGAGATGTTACAACTGTTAGGCCACATGGCATCCACTGTGCATGTGGTTCCTTACGCTCGCCTTCACATGAGGGCAGCTCACGGGACTCTGTCCACCCAATGGACCCAGACATCAGGTTGCCTGTCAGACAAAATAGCAACCTCCAGTCACCTCTTTTGGTCCCTCCACTGGTGGAAGTCCACTCAAAATCTGTTGCTGGGGTCCCCCTTTCAACAGGAGTTACCCCAAGCAACCCTTACAACAGATGCCTCTCCAAGGGGCTGGGGAGCTCATCTTCAAGATCTCTCCACTCAAGGCATCTGGTCTCTAGAGGAGGCATCTCTACATATCGACCTCTTAGAGCTCAGAGCAATTTTTCTAGCTCTCAGAGTCTTCCACACCCTGCTCAGCTACAAGACAGTCCTTATCCACACGGACAACCAAGTAGCCATGTTCTACGTGAACAAGCAGGGCGGGACTGGCTCTCTGTCGCCCCTCTTCCCCCCCTCCTCCTCCCCCCTCTCCCCCCCTCCTCCCCCCCTCCTTCCCTCCTTCCCCCCCTTGTCCCCTCCCTTCCCCCTCTCCCTTCCCCTCCCCTCCCCCCCTCCCCCCTCTTTCCTCTTTCCCTCCCCCCTCTTCCTTTCCCCCTTTTCCCTCTCCCCTCCCTCCCCCCTCCCCCCCACCTTATCCCCCCTTCCCCCTTCCCCCCCCACGTTCTCCCTTCTCTCCCTCGCACTCCCCCTCCCCCTCCCTCCCCCTCCCCCCCCCTTTTTTTGGTTTCCCAGCTTAGTTTATCAGATTCATTATATATTATTTATTTTGGTTGCTCGCAGCTTTAGTCAATAGTTTAAACCCCTTTTTTAGAGTGGAGCAATTTTTGGTTTATGTTTGACGGGGTCTGGTTGCCCTTCCCCCCCCTTCCCCCCTCCCTCCCCCTCCCCCCCCTCCCCCCTCCCCCCCCCCCCTTTTTCTGGTTTCCCAGCTTAGTTTATCAGATTCATTATATATTATTTATTTTGGTTGCTCGCAGCTTTAGTTAATGGTTTAAACCCCTTTTTTAGAGTGGAGCACTTTTTGGTTTCTGTTTGACGGGGTCTGTATCTCATCGGCAGGATTTTAGTTTTTTAATGATGGTTCAAGATCTCCGACCCCCCTTTGGTGGATCATATGACTTGTGTTAAGTTTTTCTTCAGGGTTTTGCTTTATAATATGGTATATTTTGTTGTTTGATTATCCATACTTTTGTTTTTTTATACTTCCGGTCTGCCCTCCTATTTAATGCGCATGCACCGGCGTTCTTCATCTCTTTGAGAAATGTGAAACGGCTTCTGTAGGTGGTTTGTTTGATCAAGATTCTTAAGGTTCCTTTTACATTTACACTGTTGCAGGCTCAGTATTCATGTTCTTGATATCACTGTGTGCGCTTATTTACATAATTGGAATGTTACATTGTAATTTCTATTTAAGTAACTTTGAAACGGCCTTTTGTGGGCGTGCTGTTTGTTTGGCCTTCATTAGGTTTCTCACATATATAATGTAGTAGGCTTTGTACTTGATATCACTACGGGTTTTTATTGTTTTATTCCCTCTTTTTTAACTTGGCTTTTTTAGGCGTTTTCCTGTATTTGAAAGTTTTTTAAGGCAATGCATTACGATTTGTGTTCCCCTCAGGTTGGGTGACATTTGATTCTTATAGCCTTCTTTCTATATCCTTTTCTTAACAGTCCCTCGTTTTTTAATGTGTTCTGTTTTTAGAATAAGGTTTTTTCTGAATTTCATTATCTACTTTAGTCCTTTGGTTGGGTTTTTCTTGAATGCATTTTTAAATGGACATATGCAGCTGATTCAGTCTTCCTGTAGGAGTTTACAATGCTCTTGGCAGATTGGAGTTTTCGCTTTTTGTTTTAGTGTCTATATCAGATTTGCTCTGCACTTTATGTTTGGTCCTATAATAACCCATTATGCATTTCCTTTCTAAGGTTCTATGAACATTGTTTCAGAATCCTGTAGTGGATCACGTGGTACGAGGTATCCATCGGATTTTGTGAAGGCAAGAGAGATTGTAAAGTTGGGATGTGTTCATTTGGAATTCTTTTTTGAGCACTGTCTGGTGTCCCCATTTCTTAACAGTATGGGTTTTCCCTATATAGACTTCTAGAGAGACAATATGTTCCTCCAATATTGGAGTTAGTTTGGGTTTACAATGGTTGGATACAGCTCTTTTCCCCTTCCTCCCCTCCCCCCCCTTTTCCTCTTTTTCTCCCCCCCCCCCTTTCCTCCTCCCCTCTTCCCCCTCCCCCCTCTTTCCTTTCCCTTCCCCTTCCCCCTCCCCCTTCCTTCCCTTTCCCTTTCCTTTCTTCTTCCCCCCTCCCCTCCTCCCCCCCCTCCCCCCCTTCCCCCCCTTTCCCCTTCCCTCCTTCCCTTCCTTACCGGTTCTCTCCCTTTCCTTCCCTTTCTCCCCTTTGTTTTTCCTTTCCCCTTCCCTGCCACCCTCTCCTTTTCCCTCCTCCCCCCTCCCCTTCTTCACCCTTCCCCCTTTTTCCTCTTCCTTCCCCCCCCCCCTTCTTTCCCCTTCTCCCCCTCTTCCCCCGCCCCCCTTTTTTGTCTTCCTCCCTTTTCTTTTTAGTTTGTATTACCCACACATTTTTATCTTTTTTATCTGATTTATTATTCTACCAATGACTTATGTGTATGACTATGTATTTTGAATGGGGGTACATTTTTTTACAATTAGAAATATATTTATATTTTTATGGGGGTAGTATTCAACACCTTCTATTCCCCAGTATATAGTAGTATATTCTTATCTCTTATATACTTTATTTATTGTTTATTTATATTTTATTATTTTTTTAACTGCTTTTATTCTTCTAAGGTAGAGTGCAATATCCGTATATGACTTTATTCTTTTATTGTCTATTTTGGCGTAATTTTTCCGCTATTTTTAATCTTCAGAAGAATTTCTGTTAGTGGCGATCTCCATTGTCTCTTTTGAGCTTGGTGTAGTCTATGCACATCACACCCACAGGTAATGTTCAATTTTACATATAGTTTTTTAATATTAATATAATTGTTATTCAATTAGACCTACTCCTCTAGTCTCCTCATCCCTTTTTATCTTTGATTGTACATAGTTGTTTTTTACTTTTTCACATTTTTGGCATATTCATGTACAATTATAAATGTTTGATTTCATTTTTTGTATTCTTCTCAGTATTTTTAGTTATTTATTTATTTGATAATTTTTTATGTTTATTTATATACTTAAGGTATATGTATGTATACATATTCATATGTTAACTCACTTATAGTATAATTTATTTAATATTTATTTATTTATTTTTATTTAACATCTCTTATATACCGCACTATTATCATCAGCGCGGTTTACATGGAACCAAACATATACATACAGAAAAACTGTAGTGCATTTTACAAGTAACAGGAATTTGAACTTGGTAATAAAGGGAAACTATGTGTGGATTCAATTTTTAATGTTTGTATATGGCATTTTTTATATTTTCTGTTGTATATGTTTGTATGATTACAAATTGCCTGATAATTTTTTAATTTTGTAATTTTTTTAATTTTTTATTGGATTCCATTTAGCATTTTTAATTATTTATTTATTTTAATCTATTTATGTATTTTTACATATGTATGTATACATATTTATATGTCATCAGATCTATAGAACAGTTCATTGTATAGACTTATACATCATTAGATCCATAGTACAGTTTATTGAATAGATTAGGATTTGTTTTCAGTGACTGTATATGGTTTTCTATGATTTTAATTGATTATTATTGATGAGTTTTCTTAGCAAGTCATTTGATGTAGTCCATTCGCCTTTATTTTATGAATATCGTATATTCGTGCTATAATTTTCTATTTTTCATATATTTTTTAACCCTTCTTTTTTGGTATATTTATTGTTTGTTCATACTAATATGGTTTTACAATTTATTTTTTAGTGTGTCCTGATAGCCCCTGAGGAAGTTTGTATACGAAACACGGCCTGTGTTGGGCTTAGGCCACTTATTTGGTTATAATAAATTTATTGGGTGTTGAATCTGCCGCTTCCTGTTTTTGTTATTACTCATCTAAATTCTGTGTCCATCGACCAGATCTGTCGAGCGGCCACCTGGGCCTCGGTTCATATCTTCACAGCCCATTACTGCTTGGACAAGGACTCCCGCCGGGATGCCTTGTTTGGTCAGGCTGTTCTCAAACACCTGTTCCATACCTAACCAACTCCTACCCTCCATCCCTGCCTGGATGCCTGAGATTCATGGGTGGAGGTAGAGCCCTTCCCAGGGACTCACAACCTGGGTGATCTCCCAGGCATCTCTAGCTGGGGAGTCCCCATATGTGAAGACTCATTCCTGCTTGTTCCTGGAGATAGCACAGTTACTTACCTGTAACAGGTGATCTCTGGGAACAGCAGGAATAAGTCTTCACAACCCTCCCACCTCCCCTAGGAGTTGTATCTCTCTATCTTTCTTTCCTTTCCTCACTCTCTCTTTGTCTCAGCTTTAAAACTCGAACTGGAGAGAGGCGGTTAGGAAAGGCGGGAAGGCAGCGCGCAGGCGCTGTGGGATGCTCCCAAAAGCTTTCCTTTTGGACGCTGGGGAGCGTTCACGCGCAGGCTCCGTTGGTACCGACGATACCCATATGTGAAGACTTATTCCTGCTGTTCCCAGAGATCACCTGTTACAGGTAAGTAACTGTGCTAAACACCCTTTCAGAAATAAGAAGAAGAGCAATGGTTTTATTCAAGCTATGCAACTATGTGCTGTTTGAGCTAAAGGAGTCAATTTATGGGACCCTAATAATTCCCATGTTCAGAAAAATGAGACTGCTGATGCAGTGATAGTATGGACATGAACAGTAAAGGACTTCTTTTTGGACAAGAAGCAGAGATCATATTTGTATCTTGGTACCTCATGATCTCCAGGAACAAGCAGGATTGAGTCCTCACATATGGGTACGTCGGAACCGACGGAGCCTGCGTGGGAAAGCTCCCCAGCTTCCCAGAAAGGAAGCTTTTGGGGCCTCCCACAGCGCATGCGCGCTGCCTTCCCGCCTTCCTGACCAACTCTCTTCAGTTCTTCTTTTTCCGCGGAGCCAGCAGGTCGTGTTCCTGTCACCGCTAAAGAAATTGTTATTTTAATTTGTTTCTTTGACCGCGTGTCTGCCTTCCCCGATTCCAGACCGGTACCGCCGGTCCTTTTTTCGTTTATTTAAAAAAAAAAATATATATATATAATTACTTTTTCTACACTCCGTGTATTTTTTCTGTGAGGCCTCTAGGCCTTCTCAGGTCTCCCTCATGGAAAAACCAGCTTCTGGTTTTAAAAAATGCACTAAGTGTACCAGTACTATTTCAGTTACAGACGCCCATGAGTGGTGTCTTAAATGTTTGGGGCCTGACCATTCCATTCCAGATTGTCCATCCTGCTCTCTGATGTCCAAAAGGGGCTTACAGAACAGAGCAGCTAAATTTCATATGCTGTTTTCTACCGATACTCCATCATCAACATCCTCCAGGTCTTCTTCTCTTGATGGATCTCAGGTAACCAAACATTCTTCGGGCAAGTCCTCAAAAGGCAAATCTCCCTCTAAGCAGCGAGAGGCCCTTGCAATTGACCCTGAGGACTCTGCCCCAGTCAAACAACCCCAGCAGGAAGCTCCGGCTTCCAAAGCTCCTCCTATGGGGTTACAGGTAGACATCGATGGCACGGCCTCAACCGATCTCCTGTTAGACTGCTCTGGGGTACCGGCTAACACCGGTACCGACTTCCAGGCAGTTGTGGCGGCTATGGGTACTACGGTACAATCCATGCAGCAGGCCTTACTAACTTTCATTAATGCTGCACCGCCATCGGTACCGCGACAATCGATTCCGACTCCGATTCCGGTACCGCAACCGATACCGGTACCCAGAGCATCTACTTCCAGTAGCATGCCGGTTCCGGTCTCTGGTTCTGGAGCTTTCTTCGATACCGCTCCGATACCCGGTACGCCCGATGTCGGTACCGATCGGTACGCGTATCGATCTCTGGAAGCAAATAGACGATACTTTGAATCCTCTGAAGATTCTGACACATCAGATGATTCTGCTGACGTCTCTTTTACTCTTCCTGAGGAGCCCTCTTCTCCAAAAAGGAGAATGTCTCCTCCAGAGGATTTGTCCTTTCAAGACTTCATTATTGAAGTAGCTAAAGGACTCTCCATATCTGTATCCTCTGAAAAGGAACCTAGAGCAAAAAAATTAGATATTTTAGGATACTCTAAGGTTCCCAAAGAGGCGGCCACCTTACCCATACATGAAATTCTTCAAGAGCACATGATGGATTTGTGGGAGGCTCCTCTCACCCTATCTCCACATTCTCGACGTTTGGACACCATGTATCGGGTTCCCCCTTCTCCTGGTTTTCAAAAAACTCAGCTTCCTCACCACTCTATTGTGGTGAAGTCTGCTATGAAAAAGATAAAGAGTACCAAAAGACACTCTTCTACCCCTCCAGGAAGAGAATGTAGGACTCTGGATGCTTTTGGGAGAAACATTTTCCAAGCTAGCATGCTTATTGCCAGAATCAATTCATACAGCCTCTATATGGGCATGTTTTTGAAAGAGATTGCATTAAAGATACATCAGTTTCTCCCCTTTATCCCAGAGGATAAACAAGAGGAATTCCTTCTTTTGCTAAAGCACACTCAAGATGTTTCAAAGTTCTCCAACAGAGCAGCCTTTGACTCTTTTGAGGGGGCAAGCAGAGCCTCTGGCATAGCCATAGCTGCTCGCAGACTGGCTTGGCTCCAGGCCTCTGATTTGGAACCCTGGGTACAAGAAGGCTTGGGCAATCTGCCCTGTACAGGTGAAAATCTGTTTGGCAAAGAGTGGCAAATCAAAGCCACTCAAATGGATGCAGAGAATGCTGCTTTAGATAGACTTTCTACCCCTGCCAAGAAAAAACCTTTTAAGAAAACTTTCTATAAAAAGACCAGATTTTCCACAAATACTGGCCAGCAATCTTCCCAAGTTCGCTTTGCTCCTAAGCGTCAGCAAACTAAACAGGCCAGAACAAAGGCTACAGGGGCTGCTACAATCCAGCAGTCCCAACCTCCTCAGGGTTTTTGACTTGATTCTAGAGAACTTAACTTTTCTGGCTCTGCAACAGCCAGAACCTCTCACCATTCCAGGAAGGTTGGCTCATTTTGCTCCCAGATGGGAACAAATCACATCAGAACCGTGGACCCTCTCTATTATCAGAGAGGGCTACAAACTACATTTCTCCAGCCTTCCTCCCAATACCATGGTGAGACAATTCAATTCTCCCCCATCTCTCCTGTACCTGTTGGGCCAAGAGGTGGCCACTCTTCTCACCCAAAAGGCAATAGAAGAGGTTCCTCTTCCTCAACAAGGGTTAGGTTTCTACTCCCCTTATTTTCTCATTCCCAAGAAAACAGGGGGGTACAGACCCATTCTGGATCTCAGAGAATTGAACAAATTCCTATACAAAGAGAAATTCAAAATGCTTTCTCTAGATACTCTCCTTCCATACCTACAGAGTCAGGATTGGCTTTGTTCTCTAGATCTCAAGGATGCGTACACACATATACTCATCCATCCATCCCACAGAAAATTCCTACGGTTTCTGTTCCAGGGAAAACATTTCCAATACAGAGTACTCCCCTTCGGTCTAGCCTCTGCTCCAAGGGTGTTTACCAAATGCATGGCAATAGTAGCTGCATTTCTACGCACTCTGGGGATCTTTGTCTTCCCGTACCTGGACGACTGGCTCATCCGAGCTCCATCTCAGTCCGAGGCTCAGACTTCCCTGGACCACACCAGACGCATACTGCAATATCTGGGACTTGTCATCAATCTGCCAAAGTCTCAACTCACCCCTACTCAATCCCTAGAATTTATAGGGGCCTAGCTAGATACTACCACTGCAGGGGCCTATCTTCCTCAGACCCGTTGCCACCGTCTAGTGCACTTGGCCTCTCAAATCCAGTCCAGAAGCCACTTGAGTGCCAGAGAGATGCTACAACTGCTAGGCCACATGGCATCCACAGTTCATGTGGTGCCCTATGCTCGCCTACATATGAGAGCAGCTCAATGGACCTTGTCCACCCAGTGGACCCAAGCATCAGGAGCTCTCTCAGACCAAATAGCAACCTCAAAACATCTTTTTTGGTCTCTCCAATGGTGGATATCCACTCAAAATCTGTTGTTGGGGGCCCCCTTCCAACCTTTGTTACCCCAAGCAACTCTCACTACAGATGCCTCCCAAGACCTCTCCACTCAGGGCATTTGGTCTCCACAGGAGACCACCCTTCATATCAACCTTTTGGAGCTGCGAGCAATTTTCCTTGCTCTCAAGGTCTTTCATACCCTCCTCATCAACATGACAGTCCTTGTTCATACCGACAATCAAGTAGCCATGTTCTATATAAACAAACAAGGAGGGACTGGCTCTCTGTCGCTTTGCAACGAAGCTCTAAAACTGTGGGCCTTCGCCAGAGAGCATCGGATCCATCTCCTGGCAGTGTACCTCCCAGGAATCCAAAACTCTTGGACAGACAGACTCAGTCGAGTTCTGCTTCCACACGAATGGTCCCTGCACATGGATCAGGTACTCAGAATCTTTCAGGAATGGGGGACCCCGGACATAGACCTCTTTGCAAGTCCGTACAATGCCAAACTTCCCCGGTTCTGTTCCAGGATTCCGTGTCAGGGAGCTCAGGCCAAGGATGCCTTCCTCCTTCATTGGGGTCAGGCCTTCCTATATGCCTTTCCACCCATTCCCTTGATTCCCAAGACTCTATTCAAACTTCAGAGGGATCAAGGATCCATGATCCTCATAGCTCCATGCTGGCCACGCCAAGTGTGGTACCCTCTACTTCTGCATCTCTCCAAGACACCCTCCCTGGATCTGGGAGCTGCTCCAGACCTTCTGTCTCAAGAGGAGGGGACTTTGTGGCACCCAAACCCCAAGTCCCTTCACCTCAGAGCTTGGTTACTGAAGGCCTAGACCTTCAAGACTTGAATCTTTCTCAACAGGTGAAGGATGTCCTCCATGCATCGAGGAAACCTTCCACCAGGCGTTCTTATGCTTTTAAATGGAAAAGATTTTCAATTTGGTGTGCTGACAAAGGTCTTAACCCTCTAGCACTACCTTTGAATTCTTTACTCGAATATCTACTGCATCTTTCCAATGCAGGACTTAAAACCAATTCTGTAAGGGTCCATTTGAGTGCTATTGCAGCATCTCTTCAGCCTATCAATGGACAATCTGTTTCCTCTCATCCTCTTATTGCAAGATTCATGAGAGGTCTAACTTTAACTAAACCTCCCATTCGGCCTCCTCCGGTGGCATGGGACTTAAACGTAGTTCTTGGTCAGCTTATGAAGCCACCCTTTGAACCCTTAGCCACTACCTCCTTAAATTCCTTTCCTGGAAAGTCATTTTCCTTATTGCAATCACTTCTGCTCGCCACATCAGTGAACTGCAGACTTTAGTGGCTAATCCACCTTATACAAGGTTCCATCATGATAAGGTAGTCCTTAGGACAAATCCCCACTTTATGCCTAAAGTGGTCTCACCTTTTCATCTTAATCAAGAGGTATATCTACCTGTCTTTTTTTCCAGCTCCTCATGCATCAAATGCAGAGAGGAACCTTCATACTCTAGACTGTAAAAGAGCTCTTGCCTTTTACCTCCACGGGACACAGCAACATCGAAAGTCTTCTCAACTTTTTGTTGCTTTTGATCCTTCTCATTTAGGACTTCCAGTCTCGAAAAGAACACTGTCCAATTGGATTGCTCAGTGTATTTCTTTTGCTTATCAGAGTAAGAACCTTTCTCTGGAAGGCCATGTCACAGCTCACAATGTGAGAGCCATGGCCACATCTATGGCTCATCTTCATTCTGTATCCATTGACCAGATCTGTCGAGCAGCCACCTGGGCCTCGGTTCATACCTTCACAGCCCATTACTGCTTGGACAAGGACTCCCGCCGGGATGCCTTGTTTGGTCAGGCTGTCCTCAGACACCTGTTCCGACGTACCCATATGTGAGGACTAATTCCTGCTGTTCCCAGAGATCACCTGTTACAGGTAAGTAACTGTGCTTTATGTCATAGCTGTTATATATAAGTTCAGGGCACTTTTTTGGCAGAATCGTGTTTTTGCGACAGAAAGTGAAAGAGTATGTGTGTGTGTGTGCATGTGGCATGAGGGGTGCTCAGTGGAATTTGGTGTGCTCATCTGCAATTCAGGGGGGACATGAAAGCCTGGCCAGTATTTGGACCTTATGGATGACCGCAGCAGTGTGATTGGGCAGTCAAACTCACAGACGGTTCACTACAGCTGTATGTCAAAACATATCCCTATCAATAATAAGGGTCCCTCAGAATAAGGGCATGCAACAGTGCAAACAGCACTAATGCATGCCCACAATGGCACATTTTGTGGGATCAATGGTGTTGATGTTGAGCATATATTAGTGCTGTTTGCATTGCTGATTGCCTTTATTCTGAGGGTCCCTATTGCAAATGCAATGCAATGTGTGCCTTTGAGTCAGTCCTGACTCCTGGCAACCCAGAAGCTCCTGGGTTTTCTTGGCAGTGTCACTGGAAGTAGATTGCCAGGCCTTTCTTCCAAGGCAATGGTTAAGTGGCTTGCCCAAGGCCACAAGGAGTGCTAGTGGGAATTGAACCCTGGTTGCTTGGTTACCAGGCCAGTGTTCTAACCACTATGGTCCCTATTATTGACAGGAATATATTTTGACATTTAGATATAGGGAACCTTTGCTGATTCCTTCTGGATTATTTTACATAGGGTACTCTAATTAGAGCAGATATTGTTGGCAGTATGATAGAGCAGCCATATATCCGCTGTGCCTGGCACTGTGAGACACGACTGATGTAGTGCCGACATTCCCCAGATTGTCCCTTGTAGCCTACATCCCTTCCCGGGCCAGGATCAATGAGAGTTACGAGAGTGGTGATATATCTGGAGTCTAGCTACTTGGTGTGATGGCACAGGGATCTCCCCTTGCATGCCCACATAGCCCTGACCAGGGGAGCAGTGCCACAAAGCTAGCTGTGGGAAGGCAGACAGGGTTGCCCGACAGGTAGCAGATGTATAAAGATCGACATACACCATGATGGGACAGATGTAGCTGCTGTGAGTAATGCTAATACCCAGATAGGTGGGCCTCAGATTCCATAGCCAGCCCTACTACAACTACAACAATTACTACTGATTATTTGTATATCTCTGCAAAGCATATACAGTACTGCACAGACACATGTAACAGATGATTTTTAGTAGCTTCACAACTCACCCTCCAGCCACATATAAACAAGATATCCAAAACAGCATATTTGAAACTCGCAATGCTCCGGAGACTAAAACCTCTCTTCAACAAAGAACACTTCCGCATAATATGCCAGGCCATCGTTACACCTGTACTGGATTACTGTAATATACTATATCAAGGTCTACCCAAACAAACCACCCATCAACTATAATAATACAGAACACTGCTGCCCGCATCATTGCTAGCACATCAAGACAAGACCATATAACCCCAATACAACATGACCTCCACTGGCTACCGATATCATCATGTGCAAAATATAAAGCAGCACTAACTATCTTCAAAATTAAAAACAACATGTCAGCAGAAATACTACATGAACTTATTGGATCCAAAACAAGCACAAGACCAGACAGAAATAGCACCAAAAACATTATACCAACACCCAGTCTATTTACAAGAACCAACAAATCCACATCCATGAGAGCCTTCTCGCTGGCTGCCCCTGCCATCTGGAATGCCCTCCCAGATAAACTAAAATCAACAACAGATTTAAAAGAATTCAGGAAGCTACTAAAAACCACCCTATTCATTGAGCAATTCAATGAAGACCATCAACCACCCTAATCTCCTCAAGAAGAGCACTATCACGGGCCACTCCCCGACAACCTAAGATCAACAAAAGACCTCAAAGACATCTGGAAGATGCTAAAAACTACACTCTTCACAGAAAACTACAAGGATATCACATGAACTGTTCAAGCAAACTCCCTCTCTGCTAATAAAATGTAAAAATGTAAATAGCTCTTGTACATAGCTCATACTGTATATAGTCTACAGCTGTAGATAGCCTGCAGCAAGAAAATGTAAAATGTATATTGTTCCTGTACAAAGCTCCTACTGTATATAGTGCAGAGCTCCTACTGTATATAGTACACTACGAAATCAACCTCACACCACTCACGCACACATACCTCAATGTATCACTGCATGCCCATACCCACACACCCTGCCACTTGATTTGTTTGCTGTGTAATCCGCTTTGATTTTAGGATAAAGCGGTATATAAATCTGTTTAAATAAATAAATAAATAAATAAAATAAATGATCCCAGCTCAGCGGAGCTTACCATCTAGTTGTGACAGACAACACAGCAGTTGTGAACAGGATACATTCAGGGAGAATAGTCAGGAAACACATGGGAGCTTAGATGGATCAGATCCAATAGCGGCAACGATGAGGTAAGCACTCAGCCTGATTTGAGAGGGGCCAGGGATGAAGCCTGATGTACAGACTGAGGTGGTTTGTTCCAGGCATAAGGAGCAGTAAGGTGAAGGGAGCAAGGTCCAGATTTGGCAGTTAAAGGGAAGGGCACAGATAGAAGCAATCTAACAGAAGAGTGGTGTTCACGGGGAGAGGTATAGGGAGAGGTAAGAGGGGAATGGTAGTGCAGAGCAGCAGACCGAGTGCACTTATAGGCTAGAGGCACGAATAGGGCATACGTTTGTTGCTCAACAATATTATGCATCATTTGGGGAACTGCAAGTTTAGTTCGGGGTTTTGTGGAATTGGTGAGGGTCTATCTCTAGCAGTTTAAGGCATGTTTGTAGAGATGACAAGGGCAGAAATCACTGGGGCCAGTTTCTAATGCCACATACCATTTGATGCAAGGTATGTCCTTACATAAATGTTCATATTTGCATTCTTGTATACAATATTGGGGTGCACTGGGCTTACCTAGCACTTTTCAGGGCACGAAGGGGACTGGTATATGGTTTAGGTTGCAGCAACTGTCATTTCTCATTGGTATTTATGTCTAGTGTTCATCAGCACTCTACTGTCTGTGATCCGGCAGCTTAGGAGATGCACATTTTTCTCGAGGGGCATGGCATCCGTGGGTACATTGCGGGGATAGGCAGGACCCAAAACATGTAACATTTCAGAATATGGTGGGAGCGGGGATATCCAAACCATTTACCCAAGTCCAAGGCACAGGGCCAGCTGGAAAGCACTTGAACATACCCGCTGAGCACATTTATCTCCCTAATTCTGGCTCCACGGGCATGTCCAGACCCATGGATGCAGAAGTAGGTTCAAAGGGGGCCCGTTTTTGATTTAGATTTCCACATTATAGAATCGTGCTTCACGTGATCATGCAGTCTGTGTGCGTGTTCTGCCTGAGTGGCTCTAATGTACATTCCTACCCAAGCACTTGTAATGTGCATCGTTGTGTAAGCACCATTAAAGCGCACCTTTTGGCTTCTGTGGCCTTAGCATGTGCTGTTGCGATATTTGCCTTAATTCTGTATGTCTTCTTCCAGGAAACGTTGTTTGGCCTGTGGCAAGTGAGGTGCTTCATCTCTGGCTTCTGGACTCTTCTTTTCTGGCATGGCAGCTTTTGAGTCTTCTCTGGAGGGCTTGCTCCCCCTCTCCCAGCTGAGGGATGCAGTTAGTCCGACCTTGCCTGCCTTAGGGCAGGAAGTGGTGGATGGTGTTGTCAGTAGGAATGTCCAGCCGGCCGTAATTTGCAATGACTGTGCTGTGAGCCATCTGCCACCCTCTAAGGACTCAGCGGCAGCTATGTGCCCTGATATGGTGGGGTTATTTCCACGAGGAGAGCTTCCAGAATTGTCTTCCCCAGAATTATTTTCCCTTTTGCAACAGTCCTGGTCTTTCTGGCATAGAAATTCAGACACTGTGGCCTCTTGGTGTCCCCAAACACAGTCTCATGAGGGACAGGCTGAGAGTGGAAGCCCTATTTAATTGCCTTTGGCTAAGCATCCCCAGCGAAGGGCACCCCCTGGAGATGAGATCACCTGGAATCTGGGCAAGATGTGCACTATGACTTGAATTCAGATACCTCGGTTCTGGGCTCTGATTTGGATGAAGAAGTACTCTCACCTTTGCAGGATTGTGAAGAGGTGTTATCCATCTATTCTGGAAGGAAAAACTGGCAGTTTTGATTGCTTCAGATACGGAGCAGGAGCTGAATGGTTGGGGAAATTCCACAAGGAGCGCAGAAATCCACTATTGTCTTCCTGTTCCCAAAGTTAAGAGTTAAGGCTATATAAGAAGATGTACGCTGTCCTGGAGAAGGAGTGCGCTATGTGGTTTGATATTCCCAAGATGGATGCACAAGTCATGGCAGTTATCAGACAGACCACCATTCCTATGGAAGGTGGATCAGCCTTAAAGGATGCTCTGGACCACAAGGTGAAAAACCAGTTCACTGTGGTGGCTGCTATTATTCAGTTGGCAGATGTGCAGGCCTGACGTCTGGAGCCGTGCTCCAGTGGATTAATTCTCTTCCACTGGATGACACTACCCCTCTTTTGGAGTCAGCTATAGCTTTCCTTTGTGATGCCATGTATGACCTTGTCTGCCTAGCACCATGGACAGTGCCCTGTTGACAATGACGCAGCATTGGATTTGGCTCCCACTTCGGCAGCAGACACCTCTTCCAAAGCCAGGTTATCCCAACTAGCTTTTAAAGGGAAGCTTCTGGATGGGGCCAACTTGGAGCAGCTGGTGAAGGATTTGGGCAAGATGAAATCTTACTGCCATCTGGAGGACATGTCCAGGGGACCTGTGAAGCAAGCAGGAGCCCTCTTTCCATCAGCTTCTGCCCACACCTCACAGGCACACTTATGGGATCCTTGAGGGTTTGGGACTCCCATGGCTCATTCTCACTCCTTTCAAGGAGCTCATGGACCCATGGATTCGGCTCCCTCCAGAGGGCATTCCTCCTAGACTGCACAGTGAAAGTTTGGGAGACCATTCCCTGGTACCTCTGGTTGGAGGCAGGCTTCGCCTTTTCTTTCTGGAATGGGCCCAGTCTACCAAGGATCGCTAGGTGCTAGACACCATTCAGTATGGCTACGTCCTAGAATGCAAAGAGCCAATCCTGGACACTTATAATCTCCCCTTGTGGGTTTGCGAACAAAGGGCTGCTTGCAGGTCACATTGGACAAGTTATTATTCTTGCATGCCATGGTGCCATTCCCCCGGATGATTTGGGCAAGGGCAGGTATTCCATATATTTTCTGGTGCCGAAAAAAGACAGATCATTCCAGTCCATTGTGGACGTCAAGGGTGTCAGTGAACAATTGCACATCCTGCACTTCCAGATAGAAACTTTGCGATCTGTGATTCAAGTGGCCGAGGCAGATTTGAGCGAGGCAAATTTTTATATCCCAATCTGGGAGGATCAGCAAAGGTATCTGCATTTTGCCATACTTGGCTCTCACTTTCAGTTTGCCGCCCTCCCATTTGGCTTTACCACTGCCCCAAGGACGTTCTCCAAGGTGATGGTGGTGGTGGCTGTGGCACTATGGTGCCAAGGGATTTGTGTGCACCCATATCTGGACGATTAGCTCATCTGAGCCCATTCTCTTTCAGAGGCATCTCGTATAGCACCCTATGTGGTATTCTTTATGGAAGGCCTTGGCTGGGTGATTAATCAGGGAAAGAACCAGTTGATGCCTGTTCCTAGAGTTCCTGGGAGCAGGTTTCGATACTCGAATAGGCAGAGCCTTCCTGCCAGAGGAAAAAGTCACAAGGTTGTTGGATTGCCTGGCGCTGTTCATTTCACGGCAGACTCCCAGATTTCGGGATTATCTTCAGCTCCTCGGATTGATGGCAGCAGCAATTGAAATGGTATCGTGGGTGCATGCTCATATGCAGCCGCTCCAATGGTCCTTGCTGACTTTGTGGTCCCTGCATTCTCAGGAATTTGAGCTCAGGCTCTCACTCCCAGTGATGGTGAAGGCCAGCCTGCAATGATGGCAGCAGCCCAGTCATATGAGGCAGGGCATGCAGCTGGACAATTACTCATGGATCCTTCTGATGACAGATTTATTTATATTTTCTTATATACCGCTCTATTCTGCATCAGTGTGGTTTACATTGAACAAACTGAAATTACATTGAACAGGGCATTATAACTTGGAGATAACTATTTTACAGGGAACATGGGCTATGGAGGGTTAAGTGGCTTGCCCAAGACCACAAGGAGCACCTGTGGGTCTAGAAACCCCAGTCCTTCCAGCCCAAGGTTGCTGTCTTCTAGTGGGATTTGAACCCCCAACCTTCCAGCCTGAAGTACCTTGCCGCAACCACTAGGCCACTCCTCCACAGATGCCAGTCTCTCAAGCTGGGGAGCCCATTGACAAGACCAAATGGCCCAGGGCTGTTGAAACCACAGGGAGGCGGTGTGGTCCATCGACCGCTTAGAAGCAAGGGCAATCAGATTGGCTCTTCTGCATTTCCGGCCCCTGGTCTGGCAGTGGCTTATGTCAGGCTAATGGTGAGCATAGTAAGCTAGGAACAGAGCACTCAGGGTTCAAATTCCACTGCTGCTATCGTTGACATTGTGCTGAGTACTGACTATTATTGAGTGCTATCTTCTCTACACCCTCTGAATCTTGGGGTTAGGAGTGGTCCCAGAGAACTGGAGAAGGGCACATGTGATCCCTTTACACAAAAGTTGAAGTAAGGATGAAGTTGAGAACTACAGGCTGGTTAGTCTAACCTCTGTGGTGAGTAAATTGATGGAAACACTACTAAAACAGAGGATATGTTGATATATGGTGTACTTGGACACCGTTCTGCACAGGTGACTTATAAATAAATTGAGCACCCTAGGGATAGACGCTAGAGAGTGACTGACTGCGTTAAAAATTGGCGGAGTGGGAGGCAACAAAGTGTACAGATAAATGGAGCTCACTCTGAGGAGAAGGATGCTACCTGTGGTGTGCCGCAGGGATCTGTCCTTGGTCTGAGTTTTTTTAATGTCTATGTTAGTGATATTGCAGAAGCAATAAGCAGGTAAGCAGGGCCGGTCCTAGAGTTGGTCCAAAGTGTTGAAGCCCTAAGCGAACCTCAAGCTTTACTCCCCATCTGGCTGTCAAAATCTATTATTTAGCATTGAATGACCTGCTTTTGCTGCCCTCCAGAGGTTGTTGCCCTAGGCGACTGCCTAGTTTTCCTAGTAGTTGGACTGGCCTGGCAGGTAAGGTTTGCCTCTGCGAATGACACCAAAATCTGCAATAAAGTAGACACTCAGGAAGGAGTAGATAACATGAGGAGGGATCTAAGCTTGAAGAATGGTCTAGAATTAGGCAGCTGAGATTTAATGTTAAAAAAATGCAGGGTTATGCATTTGGGCTGCAGAAATCCAAGGGAGCAGTACCGTGTAGGGGGTGAAGTACTTCTGTCCATGAAAGAAGAGCGGGAGCTGGCATGTTTGTTTCTGCTCATCTTAAAGTGGCTAAACAGGTGCTTTGGTGCATAGGGAAAGGAATGGCCAGCAGAAAAAAGGAGATGATAGTGCCTCTGTATAAGTCTCTGGTTAGAACTCATTTGGAATATTGTATGCAATTCTGGAGGCCACACCTTCAAAAGGATATAAACAGGATGGAGTCGGTACAGAGGGTAGCTACTAAAGTCAGTGGTCTTCATTATAAACTACATGGGGACAGACATAAAGATCTTAATATGTATACATTAACGGATCAAGGAGATATGACAGATATATTTAAATACCTCCATGGCATAAATGCACAAGAGGAGAGTCTCTTTCAATTGAAAATAAGGTCTGCAATGAGGGGGCATAGGATGAGGGTGAAAAGGGATAGACAGCAGTAATATGTGGAAATATATCTTTACAGAAAGAGTGGTAGATGTGCGGCATAGTCTCTCAGTGGAGGTAGTAGAGACGAGGATAGTAGCTGAATTCAAGAAAGCATGGGGCAAACACAGAAAATCTCTGAAGTTAGAAAAGGGACTGTAGTATTTGATATGGAAGGGCAGACTAGATAGGCCATAAGGTCTTTTTCTGCTGACATGTTTCTATGTTTCAATCTTCAAGATGGCACTAGGAGTACCGGGCTGGCTCTAGAGATGGCTCTCCTGTTTGCTGGGATAGAGAAGAACCTCCTAGCCTTTTTGGCTCAGCATATTGCCAGGGTGGACAGTGTGGAAGTGGACTTTCTCAGCTGGCACTCTCTGCATCCAGGAGCATGGGAGTTGGATCAAGAGGCATTTCAGTTGATTCTGTGCTGATGAGGTCACTCAGAGATGGATCTGATGGTGACCCGTTCCATTACCAAAGCGGGTCGCTTCTTCAGTCGCCGCACAGAGGCAGAGTCCGAGGGCGTCGACATCCTGGCTCAGCCTTGGCCACATCTATGCCTGCTGTATGTATTTCCTCCATGGCCCCTGGTGGGGCATGTGATTCAGCATATAGAGTACCTCATGGGAAGGCTTGTTCTCGTAGCACCAGATTGGCTGAGGAGAATGTGGTTCGGAGACCTGATGCGACTCCTGCAAACACCACCTCTTCATTTGCCACCATCTTGGGACCTATAGCATCAGGGACCAATCATCCTGGAAGATCCGGCTCCCTTCTCGCTTACGGCTTGGCTCATGAAAGGAGACGGCTAGCATGTAAGAGCTACTTTCCGGCGGTGGTTTCCACTCTGCTCGGAGCCCGGAGGAAGTCTACCAACCTGACATACGTGTGGGTTTGGTGCCCTTTCAAACGATGGTGCGATGCATGGCAGCTGGTCCCTGAGGTGGCCAAGTTGCTGTCCCTACTGGCATTTCTGCAGGAAAGTCTGGATAAGGGCCTCTCTCTTAGCTTCCTGAAAGTTCATGTGTCAGCTTTGGCCTGTTTCAGAGGTTCAGTGACTGGTAAGTTGCTGGCCTTACACCCAGATGTTTTGCACTTTCTTCAGGGGATTTGCCATCTGTGTCCTCCCCTCCAATATGGTCCCTTCCTGGGATCTAAGTCTGGTGCTCGGGACACTGATGTCATAGAACTTTGAGCTGTTGAAGCATGCTATTTTGAAAGATTTGAAGCTCAAGACTGTTTTCTTGGTTGCAATTTGTTCCGCAAGGTCGATTTCTGCGCTGCAGGTTCTGTCTTTTTCAAAGAAGGCCATTTCCATTTGGCTTGTCCCTTCCTTCTTGCCTGAGGTGATTTCTCCTTTCATGTGAACCAGATGGTTTGCCTGGCTTCCTTCTCTAAGGAGCAGTGTCGGGGGAAGGATAACGATCTTCGCCTTGTGGATGTCCAGAGGGTGCTTCTCCAGTATTTGGAGGTTACAAATTTCTTTCGTAAATCAGACCATCTTTTTGTGCTGTTTTCTGGTCTGGTGACATGGTGGCTAAGTCTACTTGGAGTGCTGGATTAAGAAAGTCTTGCCTTAGCTTATGTTTTGCGGAACGGGCCAGTTCTGGAGGGTTTGTGTGTCCATTCTATCTGAGCACAAATATCCTTGTGGCTGAAACAGAGCTCGGTAGGCCCTGCAGACATTTGTCAGGCGGCAACGTGTGCATTTTCTACTTCTGTCAAGCATTACCGTTTGGATGTCGTTGCTTGGGCGGGCACATCCTTTGGCTCTAAAGTTTTGAGTTGTTATGTCTTCTTCCTGCCCATTAATAGCATAATGGTTAAAGTAGTGGATTAAGAGTTGGATGCCCAGGATTCAAATCCTAGTATGGAACTTTCTAATCACTTAATTCTCCATCTTCTCTACACTCTCCGGATTCTTTAAGGTGAAAGCAAACACTTTCCTGATTCAGTGGGGATGGGTGTAGAGAGCCCCAGGTGAGTGAAACATTAAATACCTCTATAGAAAAGGGTAGTAGGGGCAACACCTGGAAAGTGGTGTGTATAAATGCCTGTAGCATGGGAAATAAGATTCCAGATGTTGAGGCTTTAATGAAAAAGGCTGACTTGGATTTAGTGGCAGTTATGGAGACATGGTTTTCAGAAACCCATGACTGGGATGTAATTATACCGGGCTATACTTTATTTAAGAAGGAAGAAGGGGAAGTGGTGTGGCAATATATGTTAAAAATAATATTAAAGCTATAGAATTGCAGGGCTTAAAAGGAAGAGCAGAGGCATTGTAGGTTAAAGTAGAAAGAGGGAAAGAGAAATCCATTTGCATTGGAGTTGTATACAGATCCCCCTCACGAGGCATAGAAGTGGGCAAAGATTTAATTGAAGACATACACAGTATTGCCATGAAAGGAGAAGTGCTACTGATAGGTGATTTCAATAAGCCAGATGTGGATTGGCACATCTCTGCTGCAGTGTCATCTAGAAGTAAGTAGATCCTGGATTTTCTTCAGGGAGAACTATTCAGGCAATTGGTAACAGAACCCACACGTGATGGGGCAATACTGGACTTAGGGTTTACCAATGCGGAAAGTGTTTCTAATGTTACAGTGGGTGATCAAATCGCATCCAGTGATCAGCAGATGGTATGGTTCAGTATTAGTACTTGGTCTGATAAAATCCATTCAAAAGCGAGAGTCTTAGGGGTATGTTTACTAAACCGTCCTAATGTTACCAGCGCTAGTTGCAGCGATAATGTGAAGAATGCCATATAAGGAGTGGGCGTTCCAGTCCTAAGGTAGCAAGAATATGTATTGCGTGATATTGGACGCTGTGACACGTTAACGCGCATTAACCCTAAGTACATGCCAGCGCAGTGCTAGAAGCTATAACGATGTAGCCCACTAGTTACTGCAATGACTGTGGAGGCAGAGGTCATGGGTTTGATCCCACAGTGGTGTAATCTAAAAAGGCTGTCTGAGGCAATTTCTTTTAATTTAAATCATTGCTTCCAGCAAAAATACCCTCACAGTGCCGTAACCTAAGGTGCCTCATAAGGCACCCTATAAGGCACCCCATAGGTCACATTACAAAGTGCCCTGTCTGCCAAGGCACCCTCTAATGTGCCACTGTATAGGGCGCTTTACAGGGTGCCTTACAGGGCGCCTATGAGGCATCTTAGGCTACAGAACTGTGAGGGTGTTTCTGCTGGCAGCACTGATCTAAATTAAAAGAAAATGCCTCAGACAGCCTTTTTAGATTATACCACTGTGGGATGGAACCCATGACCTCTGCCTCCACAGTTATTGAAATAACCAGTAGGCAACATCTCTATAGCTACTACCACACTGCTGGCTCGCTACAGAAAGACACAGGTCACCACACAAACTGTCTTCTGTGGTTACCAGGATAGGGTAAACCCACCCGTACCCATGATGCACTGCACATGCAGATCAGCAGTCTACAGCTGATCACATAATGGGGTATGCACCCCCACAGCACCTAGGCCTGGTAGGGGGAACCGACCGTGTGTGTTACTGGCACAGAGTAGCTACAGACCGTGACATTGTGAGGGTCCTGTGCTCACCCTGAGGGTGAGGTGGGGCACCCAGCACCAGGTCCGCAGCACCTGGCTTGTCTGAGATAGGCTGTACTGCAGGTCCCCATCAGTGCCAGTGTGTGATAGGTAGTCCTTGCAGATGCACCTAGGATACACCTGAGTCCATCTGTATTTCCCAGTCATGTCTAGCCTTTGTGGACTATGATGGACCCAGAATAGTGCATATCCTGTGTGGGTGCCATGGTCACATGTTATAGGTGAAGGGGGGGGGGGGGTGTTTGGTTCCAAAAGAGGATTATGTAGCACCACTCAACCTGCCCTCTGTGCAACAGGGGGGGGGGGAGACAGGATCTCCCACAACTGATCCACATTGAATATCTCTGCAATGGTGGCAGTAGAGAGGACCATCAACCCCAGTCCTGCTGGGGACCAGGCACCCTACAGGGTAGTTGATGCAGATCTGTACACATCACATAAGGCAATGGCAGACAGGGAGAATGCTGGAGAAGCTCAGCTGCCCCACACCACTATCTGACATTCACCAGCAGAGAGCACAGTCAGTCTCCACCCACTGCATGGTGTTCCAGCCATACACATGCTAACTGCAGACAGTCTGCTAGCTAGTACATAGTGCATGTTCCTGAAGGAACTGTGTGCACCCAAAAATGGGATGTGAGCACACACACCAAGCAGCTATGTTAGTGATCAGACCCCAGAAAAAGAGAACCCATAAATATCACTTGAGAAAAATGCTGCATAGCACTATGGGGGAACCTAGCCATGCCATGGTCACTGCTCAGTCAGGGTGAGAGTGACCTCCCAGCATGACATGCTGTGGCCACTCTGTCCATGCAGGTGGTGGTCGGGCACTACAATGTCCCAGCCATTGCCCTATACCCTGTGCAGATGCATCCTGCCCAAGCCACCCTGTCCGGGCCATACCCACAGTACCTTGCTCCTCATTAGGCACATTGGCAGGCTAACACTGGAAACAGTGCAAGCAGTGTGGGCTCAGTAAGGTGTGGGCAGCCACAACACACTGGATAGACATACACACACTCCCACACCTATGCCAGCATTGTGCAAATATGGAGGTATGTGGCAGCCCTGGCTGCCTCACCAGTCCTGGGCACAGTGCGGGCATTGCTATGGTACGCAATACTGTTGGGGTCACTCCCCGGGGTGGTAAACACTGTCAAAAGCAATAACTGAAACGCACTCCACAGATATCAGAAAGGTTGCTATGATGAATCACTATCAACAAATCTTGTTTAACTTAGGATTTGTTAGCTAACATCAATCATAGCAACCTTTTGATATATGTGGAACATGTTCCCAAGTTTAGGATGGCATTGCTAAGGTATGCAGGTGCCAGTATTGGGAGATGCTGCTCCGCACAGGGCCCAACAGCCTGACTCTCCATGAGGCTTTGGATAGTGGAGCCTGTGAGTGTGGGTGTGTGTGCCCCTGCTGACCACTCCTCTAGGACAGAAGCTCCCAACTCCAGTCCTGGTTGGCCAAACACTGTTCAGGTTTTCATGCTGTTCCTAATGAATATGCATGAGGTACATTTGCATACAATGGGGGCGGTGCATACAAATGCAGCATAGGCATATTTATTAGGGACAGCATGAATCCTGAATGGTGTTTGGCCCTCCAGGACTGGAGTTGGGAAACTCTGCTGTAGGGATTGCACATGTTTATGGTGTCTGTGCTCTGTAAGGTAAAATATAGATGTTTCAGGCATGTTTATTCTATCTGCGATAAAGGTTCCGTCTCTATTACTGGGTAAAATATGGGGACAAGGTTAGCAGGAGTCACAGCTCGGACTTAAACCTGTGACCTTCTGCCTCTGAACACACTGGCTGTGTGTACTGCACCAAACCGTTGCTGCAGGGGCAGGTTATTCCCTGGGGATATCATGACTGTTCGTCAGACAGACCTTGTCTGTTGCAGTCCACAGCACCCACCTAAACGGGGCTTGGCCGTGGTCTGGTGTGGGCAGATGCCACTGCTCCCTCCGCCACCAGCACCCCTCTGCCACCATGCTGACATGCCCTTATGCCGGTGGTGCTGGTGGTGCGCAGTCCCAGGCCATCCAGTGTGCCTGTAGGCAGCTGCCTATGGTGAGGGTTGTCGGGTAGGGGTGCCTACATGGACATGCACGCTTCCCCCCCGGCACCGCCTGCTAATGTTATGTGCCCTTTGGGGTACCTGCTGGGTAATATCCCCTGTGACACTGTGGGACACACACTCATGCCCATGTTGGACCCTCGTCAGTTTCTGTCTTGCTGCTTTACAGTTTTGGCATTCCTATGTGCCACCTAGGCATCTGCCTAGTCCGCACTGTGCCCCAGCTGGACCACAGCATAACAAACCTGCCCAATATAAACGACAAAACCCTGATCACCGCTATTTCACTGTGGGATCATTCACTTTGTAGGGTGACAGAGCATAGCCCCTTCCAAACATGATATCTTCCTTTTTGCGCTTTGTCAGTAGTGTTGCTTTATGTTTATCATTAGTAGCACTATTGGCCAGCTTGGTTATGGGGATTTCAAATGTGGTTCTGGTCATTTAATATGTTTATTTGCCTTTTTGGTTCCTGCACATGTATCACTACTATCACTTTTTGGGGGTTTCCCTGGCTTTGCTTTACATTGCTGACTGAAATTGTTTCTCTCTCCTGCAAATGTGCCTCTAGCGCGAGGTTTTCACTGACGCTAATTTTCAGACCTACATTTCACGGTTAGTGGGCATGGGGCCTCTCCCCGCCCACTCTCCGCCTATTGACCCCTCATCTCCGCCCCTGGGGAGCCTTACTCTGCCCTCTGTGCACCTTAATGCCGCTGCAGACATTATCACGCAATACGTGACATTCTCGCACGGTAAAGCACCATTATCGTGCGATAACATCACGTATCGCATGATAACATTGCAGCTGCGACGTTAGCGCCGTTTAGTAAACATACACCTTAGACTTTAGGGAAACTAACTTTGCAAAGATGGACCAATACTTCAAGGAGTCGTTAGCCAGATGGGAACAGCTGGGGGATATAGAAAAACAGTGGGCAAAACTGAAAGGGAACTTCTTAAAGGCAACAAACCTTTTTGTTAGAAAGGAAAATAAATGTAAAAGGAAATGAGGCTGCTATGGTTCTCAAAAGAAGTAGCTGAGAAGGTGAAAAAAAAGAGGAAGGCCTTCATGAAATACAAGAGATCACAGAAAGAGGAAGACAGGCATTTATATTTGGAGAAACTTATAGAAGCTAGCAAAGTAAAGCAAAGGTACAAAAAGAAGAAGAGATAGCCAACGCATAAAAATGCAGGGATGAGACATTTTTCAGATATGTTAGTGAGAGGAGGAAGAGCAAAAGTGGTTTTGTCAGATTCCAGGATGAAGGGGAGGAATATGTAGAAGCTGATGAGGATAAAGCGGGATTGCTTAACAAATATTTCTGTTCTGTGTTCACAGATGAAAGGCCTGAAACAGGAGGTCAGAAAACACCCACAAATAGCAACAGAAGCAACAGTAATCTTGAACGATTTTCAGAAGATTATGTTTGAGAGGAACTAGCTAAACTAAAAGTAGACAAATCCATGGCTCCAGATGGGATACATCCAAGAATATTGAGGGAACTTGGGGACGTTCTAGCAGCTCCACTGTCTGACTTTTTCAATGTCTCTTTGGAGTCAGGAGTGGTGCCAAAGGACTGGAGAGAGGCACATGTGGCCCCTTTCACAAAAGCTCATGTAAGGATGACATTGAGAACTGCAGGCTGATTAGTCTAACCTCTGTGGTTAGTAAATTATTGAAAAGGCTACTAAAGAAGAGAATAGTGAGGTTTCTGGAGTCCAGTGGATTGCAGGATCTGAAGCAACATGGATGCACCAGAGGCAAATCTTGTCAGACAAAGATTTCTTTGCATGGGTGACCAGGAAGTTGGACCATGGGAGTGCCCTAGATGTGGTGTATTTAGATTTCAGTAAAGCCTTTGACACCGTTCCGCACAGGTGACTCAACCATTTTCTAACCCAATCAGTAACTTTAAGGTCCATCCCTGGGGAGGCGACAAAGGGTACAGGTAAATGGAGCTCATTCTGAGGATAAGGAGGTTATCAATGGTGTGCCGCAAGGATCTGTCCTTGGTTCAATTCTATTTAACATCTTTGTTAATGATATTGCGGAAGGACTGTCGGGTAAGGTTTGCTTGTTTGCAGACAATACCAAAATCTGCAATAGAGTAGACACACAGGAAGGAGGTGACAACATGAGGAGGGATCTAGCTAAACTTGAAGAATGGTCTACAATATGTAAGCTGAAATTTAATGCTAAAAAATGCAGAGTCATGCATTTAGGTTGCAAAAATCCAAAGGAGCTGTACAGTGTAGTGGGTAAGGTACTTCTGTCAACAAAAGAAGAATGGGACTTGGGCCTAATTGTATCTTTTGATCTTAAAGTAGCTAAATAGGTAGAAGAGGTGACTGCAAAAGCCAGAAGGATGCTTGGATGTATAGGGAGAGGAATGCCAGCAGAAAAAGGAGATGATAATGCCTCTGTAAAAGTCTCTGGTGCGACCTCTTTTGGAGTATTGTGTGCAATTCTGGAGACTGCACCTTAAGAAGGATATATGCAGGTTGGAATAGGTGCAGAGGGTGGCTATTAAAATGATTAGTGATCTTCATTATGAAGCATATGAGAACAGACTTAAAGATCTTAATATGTATATTTTAGAGGAAAGGTGGGATAGGGGCCATATGATACAGACATTTAAATACCTCTGTGGCATAAATGCACAGGAGGATCTCTTTCAATTGAAGGCAAGCTCTGCTATGAGGGGACATAGGATGCAAGTGAAAGGGGATAGACTCAGGAGTAATATATGGAAACATTTCTTTATGGAAAGAATAGCAGATGCATGGAATAGTCTCCCAGTGGAGGTGTTGGACACGAAGACAGTATCTGAATTCAAAAAAGCATGGGACAAACATAAAGGATCTCTAAAGGTAAAAAGGGAACTATTGTAGTTGATATGGAAGGACAGACTAGATAGGGCATGTGGTGTTTTCTGCCATTATGTTTCTATGTTTCTATTTGTGCCTGGAGCATGAATAACATGCATGTACCTGCAGATGGCTCCGCTGCTTCTGGGAGTCAACAGAGACCTGTAAGTCCATGTCACTCCCCAGACACGCTTCCGCCACACCCCCATACCTACTTGAATGTCCCCATACTGGAGACGTCTGTGAATGGCATTTGTGGAATGTTTAGAGAGTCTTGTCCATGATTTTGACATCCATGTGCATGTCTGTAGATGTCCAAACCATGACTAAACCTTTTAGAATGATCCTCATAGGGGGTCATTCCATGCAGCATTTAGTGGGGATGTATGTCTGGTTTGGACGTACATATCCCACCAAATGCTTGTGCCCGATTCCCTGTCCAAAGTTCCCTGCACATACAGAAGAGATATGCAGGGAGGTCTGGATGGGGGCAGGAAGGGGAGGGCTTGAGGAGAAGTGTGGGCATGGCAGAGGCAGTCCTGTAAATCCAGGGATTCACAAATGGCTGGGGAACTTATTCCACCTCAGAAGTGGAATAAGTCTCCCTGGCTGAGAAGAACGGAACTAGAGAGCACTGGACAACAGATGGGTGGCAGCAAGGGGATCCCCACAGCCCGATTCCGGCCTTGGCAGGCCACTGTGGGGATCGGGCGGCGAGGAATGACATGTGTTCTGTGCGGCAGGGAATCGGGACTCCTGCATGGCATCCTGGTGCCATGGCGATGGGACACCACAGCACCAGGGCTCCATGCATGCACTTCAGCTGGGTTGGACGGGGTGGGAGCCGGATGTGCAGTGGCATGGAATCAGTGCACATCCTGCAAGTCCAGGTCTTCTGCACCTGATTCTGATCCCGTGGGAACTTCTAGCTCCTGTGGGTGCAGAATTAGGTGTAAATCCAGCCTGTCCAGATTTTGGACGTCCGGATGGGCTAGACAGGCCTCAATCAGAATGGGGCCCATAGTGTTTAGCTTCATCGGTAAAGCAGAGGCATGATGTAGAGTGATACGACAAATTTGTACCATGTAGCAGTTTTATCCTAATAAAAGAAGTAATATGGCCTAGCTGGAGTAGGAATTAGGGGAGAACTGCTCAAGTTTGCAGGCCCGAATTACTCTGCTTAAGCATAAGTAGTACTGTTACTGATGTAATGTTCTGTGTATGTGTGATTTCATTCCTTACTTGAATTTAGAGAATTGGAGCCAAATAGTCGGGGTTGGATTTTGCTACCTGGTGAGCCTGGTCAGGAGTAGCGCAAGCATTCAGAATGCATAGACCTTGAACTGCTGCATGTGCCATTTACATGTGTAGATAGGTTACACGTGTACAATGCAATTTCAGAAAAACTGCTAATTGCTTTTGGAGATTGCTAGGATGCAAAGATTTCAAGAGGGCATGATTTAGGCATGGTGAAGACAAAACCTACATTTATATGTGAATTTCCCATTTTAACATGCAAAATACAAGTAGATTTTACACAGTTTCCTCATCTGTATTTGCTCCAGTTCTGAGGCTTGCATAGGGTTTTGGAAAGTGCTCATTTCAAAGAGGGATTGAGGAAGTTATTTCTCTTAATCTTCTGTTTTTCTATTTTGGTTCAAAATTTAAAAAAAAAACCCTTTTAGTTATGCCCCTACTTAATTGTTTCCACTTCTACAAGTAGTTTCTAAAATTGGACCTCTATACATACGTGTGGCAGCACTTACACAGGGAAGTTGCAAAATTGCTACTTACACGTGAATGCTGTCAGCAAATGACACTTTTTTCCCTCATATACCTTTTTAAAAATGAGTGCTCCCACTGTGCATGCTAGGAAACACATGTATTTGTCGCCAACCTTAAAAGTTTTTTAAAAGGCTTTGTATTCAGCACAGCCTTCGGTAAAATACCAGGGGAATTATGAACTCCTGGACCCGGACACTCCATTTCCTTCCTCGATGTGCTATGGAAAACGGCACGTCACATGTGTGTGAATGTATTTATCTATCTGAAAACAATGAACAGGCCAAAGCCAAGTTTTCTAGCAACTGCAAAAGGCTTGCTGGCCATAATAGTTTTGAGATGTTTATTGGTGCCTATGAACAGCATGGACCGTGAGAGAGCATTTTCTTCTTGCTATGATACATCGAGAAATGACAAGCGCTCAATTAAAACAAAACAACCTAGAAATGTACAACATGTTACAAGGCTTGTAGCAAGATGTAATGGGAACGTAAACACAGAGCCATTCGGCTGTACAATAATCTTGATAAAGCTTGCAACAGATATTTTTTCTTTTAAGAAGATAAATTCAGAGATGGCAGAAGCATGATACAAAGTAAAAACCTAGTGATTTTGCATCTTAACGATCATGGAAGAAAATCTTGCAACAGATCTATCCTTTTTCCTAACAAAAATGTATCGAAAGATGTCTCGTGAAAAGCTGTAATGTGAAAGTAATCTTGCAGTTGCATATTGTATTCAAACAATGATGCTAAACAACCATTTGGCATTTTTACTAACATGCACTACCTGGGTAGAACAAGGGTTGGCTTAGGGTATAGGAACAGCATGGGGGAACTAGTATGGGCATTTGTAGCCTATGTTACTGGCATGCAGCACAAACAGCTTGGGTACAACTAATGCCGCCTCAGTGAGAGGCACTATTTGCACCCATGGCCAGTTTACTGTGGTGACATGTGGTAACTGCAGGTGGATGGATATAACTGTTTCACTGCAGTTAGATTGCAGCCCCGCACTGGTAATGTGGCCCACATACACGTTACCAGCCTGGGGCTTAGTAAACAAGCCCCTTAGTAAATTTTGCTAGGCAAAAGTTAAAAATTCAAGCTAAAGGGTATATGAAAATTAAAAGCTTGTGAATTTTTCATTATTCTCCTGCTTCTAGACAGTTGCCTAGAGTGCTGGCCCTCCAAGGGCACACATTGCCACTGCTGTTGCCCCTCTCGGGACCTGCAGCAATGGCATTGCTGCAAACAGTCCTGTAGCGCTTACCTTATAGCTTTTATGCTGCATGGCTGTTTGCTTCCACCCCCTCTGATGTTCGATGCCGACTTCCTATCTGTAAACAGGAAGTAGGCATCGGGTGGTCTGAGGGGGCAGAAGCAAATAGCCCCACACTGCCAAAGTTGTAACGTAAGCGCCATAGGGCTGCTTGCGGCCAATGCTGCTGCTGCAGGTCCCGGAGAGGGTTGACTGCGGCAATGGGCTCTGCAGAGGGGTGGGGGTGCAAGGGATGAGATTCGCCTAGGGAATAATTTCACTGCACCAGCCCTGCATATTATACCTCGAAGCATGAGAGTAGTATTACTGTTTCATTTGAGAAGGCAAAGGGCAGGGTATCAAACAGCAATGGCGGGGTATCAAACAGCAAAGATTTTTAATGATATATGCCCCCACTTAGAGTCGCATCAGTTAGTGAGAACACTTTCCTTCTCCCCCTTCCCTGGACCTGACGCCAGAACTCTCCCCGTCTCCTCACCACCCCAGCCTTCTGTCCACTCCCCCCTCAAAAGCCTACATCTGTCCCTTCCTCCACCTTCTCATTACCATGGCACTCAGCGGAGAAGAGCTCGAACCTAAAGCAAAAGAGGAGGCAGCAGCATGGTGGTTGTTGCAGTGCGAGAAAGCAGGAAGCCAAGATTTAAATGATCCAGTGGTCCAGATTGGCTATCTGCCGGGATGTAGCTGCCTTTCAGCCAGCATCATCTCCTTCTTTCTCCCAGTCCTGAGACTCAGAGATGGTCCAAAGCAATTTTTTGCCTAAGGCAAGAGATGAGCTGGTGCCACCTGGAGGGGTCTCCTCAGAGCAGAGTAGGGAGACACTCAAAATACCGATCAGAAAAAAAAGAAAGCAACATATTCCCATATTATATTATTGGTTCTAAACTTGCAATGTTAATTAAACTGCTGTACGTTTTGCTGCATTTGGACATGTAGCCCGGGAATCTAATATAAAGGGTACTGACTTCTGACATTACAGCACAACATTAAATGTACAGTATGCATTCTGCAGAAAACAAAGGAGATGCAAGGTGCTTGCACACCAAAGAACAATAAGAAAAAGCAAGAACCACAGCCGTTTATAACAGCAAAATAAAATTAGCTATAACAATTTTATTTTGTTGTTATAAACTGTGCTGTGGTCTTGGCTTTTTCTTTTTGAACATTGAGGGCCTGATTTTCGAAGGCATTTACACGGTTAACAGCCCATGTTTAACCATATAAATGCCGTAATTGTGGATTTTCAAAGGCACCTACACAGCTAGTACCTTTGCAAATTCCCAATTATGTCCCCTATGTTCCCCGATGCTATTTGGTTAGCATTGGGGCGTGTTGGGGGCATTACAGGGTGGAGCAGAGACAGAGAATGGCGCTAACGAGATAACAGTGATTTTCAATGCTCTGCTCCTCAAAGATAGGCAAGGAAAACTCTCACCTATCTTTAAGACGCCAGGGCTAACCGGGCAGCATCCAAAATCACTACTACCCGGTTAGGCTCAGTGGCTTTCTGATTGTTGGTGAACCCCAGATTTTCACTTCCGTTGCCAATTTTTAAAAAGGGTTCCAGGGGTGATCCGGGAAACTACAGACCGGTGAGCCTGACGTCAGTACTGGGAAAAATGGTAGAAATCATCATAAAGAACAAAATTACTCAGCATGTAGATAGTCATGGCCTAATGGGAGACAGCCAACATGGCTTTGGACAAGGAAGATCTTGTCTTACTAATCTGTTATGTTTTTTTGAAAGTGTGAATAAACAGGTGGACAAAGGTGAGTCGGTTGATATAGTGTATCTGGACTTTCAGAAAGCCTTTGACAAGGTCCCTCATCAGAGACTTTTGGCAAAACTAAAGAGTCATGGGATAGGAGGCAGTGTACTATTGTGGATAAGGAACTGGTTAAAAGATAGAAAGCAGAGGGTTGGGCTAAATGGCCAATTTTCCCAAGGCAGAAAGGTGAATAGTGGTGTACCCCAGGGATCTGTGCTGGGTCCGCTGCTTTTTGACATACTCGTATTCATAAATGACCTGGAAAGGGGAATAACGAGTGAGGTTATCAAATTTGCAGATGACACAAAACTATTTAAAGTTGTTAAAACCCAAGAGGATTGTGGAAAATTGCAAGAGGATCTTGATAAATTGGAAGACTGGGCATCAAAATGGCAGATGGAATTTAATGTGGACAACTGTAAAGTTATGCACCTAGGGAAGAACAACCCAAACTATGGTTATACGATACAAGGTTCCACATTAGGAACCACCACCCAGGAAAAAGATTTAAGTGCCATTGTGGATAACATGTTAAAACCATCGGCCCAGTGTGCAGCGGCGGCCAAGAGAGCAAATAGAATGCTAGGTATCATAAGGAAAGGAATGGAAAATAAAACAAAAGATATTATAATTTATTTATTTATTTATTTAACATCTTTTATATACCGCGCTATTTGTTGTCAGTGCGGTTTACATATAACAAAGGTTGCACATTCAGAGGACAATTGTGTGCTTACATTATAACAGGAAACTTAAACTTGGAACAACAGGGTAAAAAAAAAACCTGTAACTATGTACAAAAACATATTAGATTCTTTAGTATTCACAGGAGGGCTAAGGCAAGACCGCAGAGAACTTGAGGTGGAATTGCCTATGAGGGAATTGGGAGTGGAGATTGAGAGTTTGTAGGTTTAGGAGTGCTGATGATGATAATGCCTCTATATTGTTCCATGGTGAGACCGCACCTTGAATATTCTGTGCAATTCTGGTCGCCGTATCTTAAAAAGGATAAAGCGTTATTAGAAAAGGTTCAGAGAAGAGCCACCAAAATGTTAAAGGGGGATGGAAGGATACTCCTATGAAGAAAGGCTAAAAAGGTTAGGGCTCTTTAACCTGGAAAAGAGACGGCTGAGGGGAGATATGTTAGAAGTCTATAAATTAATGAACGGAGTGGAACGGGCAAACGTAGATCGATTGTTTACGTTATGATACTATAGAAAGACTAGGGGACATGCAATGAAGCTACAGGGTGAACTATTTAAGATTAATAAAAGAAAATATTTTTTCACTCAACGTGTAATCAAACTCTGGAATTTGTTACCGGAGGATGTAGTAAAGGCTGTTAGTGTAGCTGGGTTTTAAAAAAGGTTTGGACAAGTTCCTGGAGGAAAGGTCCATAAACCATTATTAAGAAGGGACCCAGGATATCAATGCTTGACCCAGTACAAGCATTGTGGAACCTGTGTCTTTTGGGGAAACTGCTAGGTACGTATGACCTAGATTGGCCACTGTTGGAAACAGGATACTGGGCTTGATGGACTTTGGTCTGACCCAGTATGGCATATCTTATGTTCTTATGTTCCCTATCCCTCCCCCCCCCCCCTGCATCTATATCTCTATCACCATTCCATGCCCAGCACCTCTTTTTTCACCCTCTCCTAGCATGCTTGGTCTCCACTGCCCCATGCCACCATTGCTGACTCCCCTGAGGCTTGACAGCTGCAGTGGCGGTAAAAGCTATGGTAAGCAAGAAATCTGTCAGCCCCTGTGCACTTCAAAGGCACTGCTGTCCTGCCCCATCTGACATGAAAAATATGCATCAGAGGGGTCTAGGCAGCAACTCCTTTGAAGCCGCCATGTTTACTGCAAATCGTATTGCTGTCACAGCTGCTGAACTTGGTGAATGCCAAAGGAAGCCAGCACTGATCGACCGGCCAGGTATGACTAGCTCATTTTGGGGGGGACAATGCTCTCCTCAACCCCCAAACTACACCCATGCCCCAAAGTCCAGAATCTCAAGTAAGAGAGATGCGATTCTGATCCGCGGGGCTAGAGGTGCCCCGCAGGATCAGAATGCCGTCTCACTCTGTGCGTCCAGTTCCAACTGGGCACACAGAGGGCTGGGACATTCAGGTTAGAATCAGGCCCAAAGTGTACAAGTACGATTCATCTGTTTGTTTTTCTGACATCGTGTTTTAAAAGGATAACATTTTCTGGTTGAAAAAGACTTTAAATAAGCCTGGCTTGGTGATCATTTGTTGTGTTTTCACATGCTGATTTTCTTCTTTAGTAAGTCAGAGCTATATTTCGCCAGACTTGCAAGTTGATATCTGAAATGCCTGTTCGTTTATCATTGTCAGTAGAAAGACTACGCAAATTTGTTTGTTGGTTTCACTCTTGAATCTTAAGGCAATTTCAATTGTATTTCTGTATTTTGAGTTATGCATTTTGGTTTCCAAATAACAGGTGTATTTTGTTTAAGTGAAAAGACAGATATATGTTGTAGCCTTCAGTAAAATTCCAGGGGAATTATAAACTCCTGGGCCTGAACACTCCAATTCCTCCCTCAATGTGCTATGAAAAATGTTGCTTCACTTGTGTGTGAGTCTATTCACCCAGGGCTATACCGAGTGTAAATCGCACCCTGTGCGACTTGCACATCGGGCGCCCCCCCCCCCACCCGCGGCAGGAGAGAAGAGGCGCGCCCGATGTGCAAGTCGCTGGCATGCCGGCGAGAAGGCTTAAGGGGCACATTTTAACTGTCTGTTGTTGCCTGCTGCCGCTGAGAGAAGAAAAAGTGGTGGCGGCAGGCAACGGCAGACAGCTAAAATGCGCCCCTTGAGCCTTTGCGCCCTGTGCAGCCGTACCGCTTGCACAGGGCTAGGTATGGTCCTGTATTCACCTACCTGAAAACAATGAGCAGGCCAAAGCCAATTTTTCTAGCAACTGCAAAAGACTTGTTTTTCAAATTTGGCTATTATAGTTTTGAGATGTTTATTGGTGCCTGTGAACAGCATGGACTGTAAGAGAGCTTTTTCTTCTTACTAAGATAGATCGAGAAATGACAAGTGCTCAATTAAAACAAAACAACCTAGAAATGTAGAACATGTTACAAGACTTGTGGCAAGATGTAATATAAAAGTGAACACAGAGCCATTGTGATGTACAATAATCTTGATAAAGCTTGCAACAGATATTTTTTCTTTTAAGAAGATAAATTCAGAGATGGCAGAAGCATGATACAAAGTAAAAACCTGGTGATTTTGCTCCTTAACAATCTATTCTTTTTCCTAACAAAAATGTATTGAGATGCCTTGTGAAAAGTTGTAATGTGAAAATAATCTTGCAGTTGCATATTGTATTCAAACCATGACTAACTATAATGTTAAACAACCATTTTGCACTTAAGGGCAATTTTATTAACATGCACTACCAGGGTACAACAGGGGTTGGATTAGGGTATTGGTACAGCATTAAAAAGTATGTGGGCCCTTGCTAAAATCCCCACACTACTCTAAAAGTGTGCGTCTAGGCAGTGCCTGGGCAGGACGGGGTGTTCCCACTGTGGGGCATCTATTATGGGCATTGTTAGCCTATGGCCCTGATGCAGAGATGCAAATAGTGGGGTTGGATGTCCTGCTTGGACATCCAGCGCAGCTATTCACCAAGACTATATGCAGGCTAGAATGCTCACCGCACGCACATAGCCGCTGTGCAGGGAGCACTGGACAGGGGCAGGAGGGAGAAGCCGGAGGCGGAGGGTGAGTGGAGTGAGGGCGGGCCAACTCACCCGGATGTTCAGGGCTGCTTCAAGTCGCAGCCCTGTACTTCAGGCAAGGCCAAGATGGACTTGAGGATGGCGATCGAGCCTGGAACCCCCCTTCATCACACTAGCCACGGCAGGTAGGCCCCCTTCACTCGATCCTGGCCCTGGCCGGACATCCGAGGCCTGTTTGCTGTGGTGACATGTGGTAACTGCAGGTGGATGGATATACCTGTTCCCCTGCAGTTAGCTTGCAGCCCCGCACTAGTAATGTGGCCCACATTCATGTTACCAGCCTGGGGCTTAGTAAACATGCCCCTTAGTACATTTTCCTAGGCAAATGTTAAATATTCAAGCTAAAGGGAATATGTAAATTAAAAGCTTGTATATTTTTTATTATTCTCCTGCTTCTTGCCCATATCCTATCTTTTTCATTATTTTTCTATTTTTTTTCTCATATGCACAATCAAATAAAACGTTAAAGTTAAAGGAGAACAATGCTACAAATAATTACGTAAATAAGCATTACATACCATCAGGGTTAGTGACACCATTATATGAATTAGGCAGTCGCCTAGAGTGCTGGCTCTCCAAGGGCACACATTGCCACCACTGTTGCCCCTCTCGGGACCTGCAGAGGTGGCATTGCTGCAAACAGTCCTGTAGCGCTTACCTTATAGCTTTTATGCTGTGTGGCTGTTTGCTTCTACCTCCTCTGATGCCTGATGCTGACTTCTTGTCTGTAAACAGGAAGTAAGCATTGGATAATCTGAGGGGCAGAAGCAATTAGCCCCACAGTGCCAAAGTTGTAAGGTAAGTGCCATGGGGCTGCTTGCGGCCAATGCTGCTGCAGCAGGGCCCAGAGAGGGTCGACAGCAGTAATGTGCTCTGCAGGGGGGATGGGGGTGCAAGGGGGGAGATTCGCCTAAGGCATTATCTCACTGCACCAGCCCTGCATATTATACCTCGAAGCATGAGAGTAATTTTACTGTTTCATTTGAGGAGGCAAAGGGCGGGGTAGTCAGATGACAGAAGAGTTTAGCATATTTGCATATATTTGTATATACACATCTCATACATATTCATTATGGATATTCAAAAAAAGTCAGGATAACAAGCCAGTTATATCAAACAGCAAAGATTTTTAATGATATATGCCCCCACTTAGAGTCACATCAGTTAATGAGAACACTTTCCCTCTCCCCCTTCCCTTGACCTGACGCCAGAACTCTCCCCGTCTCCTCACCACCCCAGCCTTCTGTCCCCCCCCCCTCGAAAGCCTACTTCTGTCCCTTCCTCCACCTTCTCATTACCATGGCACTCAGCGGAGAAGAGCTCGAACCTAAAGCAAAAGAGGAGGCAGCAGCATGGTGGTTGCTGCAGTGTGAGAAAGCAGGAAGCCAAGATTTAAATGATCCAGTGGTCCGGACTGGCTATCTGCCGGGATGTAGCTGCCTTTCTGCCAGCACCTTCTCCTTCTTTCTCCCAGTCCTGAGACTCAGAGATGGCCCAAGGCAAGAGATGAGCTGGTGCCACCTGGAGGGGTCTCCTCAGAGCACAAGGAATAGGGAGACACTAAGAAAGCAACATATTCCCATATTATATTATTGGTTTTAAACTTGCAATGCTAATTAAACTGCTGTACGTTTTGCTGCATTTGGATATGTAGCCAGGGAATCTAACATTTCTCCAGGACCAAGCAGGAAGTCAGTCCTCACTTATGGGTGACATCGACGCCGATGGAGCCCCCGTGCGGAGCATTTCCCCAGTTTTCTAAGAAAGCCTTTGGGAATACTGCACGCATGCGCGGTCCCCTTCCCGCCTAAAGGTGCCATCTTGCTCAGTCTCTCTTTTTCCGTGGAGCCCATCGGACGTCTGTCCGAGTCACCCGGAAAAGTTGACGGTTTTTTCAACGATTACTTCATCTTTTTCTCCGAGTTCGACGCCGGTTCCCCTTCCCGCCGGGTTCGGTACACCGGTATCGAGCCTGTCTTCTATTTTTCGGTTTTTGCCCTTCGTGGCTGGCATTCGCGCCCTTTTTTCTGTTTTTCCCTGGAAGGCCGGTCCTTTGACCTCGCGGGGGCCCTTTTTTCCCTGATGGCTTCCAGTGGTTTCAAGAAGTGTGATCGGTGCAAGAAACTAATGTCTCTCACCAACAAACATGACTGCTGCCTTCGGTGCCTCGGCCCAGATCATGATCCAATGATCTGTGGCCCGTGTGGCAAAATGTCCACCAAGGCACTTCGAAGCCGTCAGCACCAGAAGGAAAGGATTTTCTCAGATTCTGCCTCCGGCCGGGCCCGGACTTCGTCTGAGGCCTCGACATCTCGGGAGTCTGATCCCGAGCATCGCTGGGGTTCCTCAGACAGGGGGTCCCCTGACCGGGAACGCAAGAGGAAGAAGTGGCTCATGAGGGCGGCGTCGGAAGAGGTCCCTGGTTCCTCGAGGGCCAGGTCTAAGACCCCTGACCACCATCCCGGGCCTTTGAAGCAGGAGAAGCCGTCCAAAGTACCTTGTGTGGAGCCGGAGACCGTCGGGCAAGTAAGTCCTGTAGTCCTCGTGGACTCTCCTCCGAGGGAGCCGACGTCGGGCCCGGCACCGCTGGGGCCTGAGTCTGTGGCTGCTGAGTCTCCTCAGCTTGGACTCAGGCTGACAGCCTTGGAGTGCAGATTGTCTGCCTTCATGGATCAGCAGCGGGTACTGATGGCCAGCCTCGCTGGTGCATCTGCCCCGACCACCGGGACATCGACGTCGAAGTCGACCCCGGAGACCGAGCCGATACTCGAGACCATGAAGGCTCGAAGTTGTCCTCGGTCAAGGTCCCTCTCGACCTCCCGCTCGGAACCGAGGGCGTCGACGCCAATGCCTTCGGTGTCAGGGTGGGTGCCACCTCGACCTGTGCGGTCGGAGCCCCTCGACTCCTCTTTGGATGAGTCAGCGTGGGAGATGGAGGACGAGGAGTCCCCCGACACCTTCCGGACTCGGTGCGTTCCTTCGGACTCACCGCAGTCCGAGCCCCGGAGTAGGTCCCCTCCGGAGGACACCCGGTTCTCGGAGTTCGTACGGGACATGGCCAAGACATTGGCAATTCCCACGGACCCCGAGGAGGAGCCTCGAGCCGAGGAGCTCGAGGC
The DNA here is from genome assembly GCA_033557465.1 of Ichthyophis bannanicus. Lineage (NCBI taxonomy): Eukaryota > Metazoa > Chordata > Amphibia > Gymnophiona > Ichthyophiidae > Ichthyophis > Ichthyophis bannanicus. The sequence continues at coordinate 160,341,177 of CM066033.1, forward strand.
CCTCCAGTATGACTCTCCTCCGAAGGAGGCCTTTACTGTGCCGGTTCCTCCGATGCTGAAACGGCTCCTCTTCCGGATGTGGGAGGAACCGGCCTCAGCGCCGGTCTTGAGCAAGCGGATCGATTCCATCTATCGACTCCGTAAGAGCCCTGGCTTCCAGAAGGCGCAGCTGCCGCACCATTCCATGGTGGTGGAATCGGCCATGCATTGTCTGAAGAGCCAGAAGATGCACTCCGCGGTGCCCCCCGGCAGGGAGGCCCGGAACCTGGATGCTTTCGGCAGAAAGTGCTTCCAGGGCTCGATGCTTGCTTGCCGTGTCCAGTCCTACCAGCTGTGCATGGGCATGTACTTACGAGACCTGGCGAAAGAGCTTGCCGGGTTCTCTGCTGGCCTCTCCGGGGAACCTTTGCAGAGGTTCCAGCCTTTGTCCTCAGGAATCAGGGACTGTTCCAAGTTCATGTCCCGAGCGGCCTACGATGGCTTCAAGGCTTCGGCTCATGTGGCGGCAGCCGGCATCGGAGCCCGACGCCAGGCATGGCTGCAGTCATTGGACCTCGAGCCCTGGGTGCAGGACAAGTTGGTCGATGTCCCTTGCCGAGGTGAAAACCTTTTTGGCAAGCCCATGGCCGAGAAGGCGGCTGAGCTCGAAACCGAGCACCTGACTAGGACAAGGCTGTCCAGAAAGACATCTGCCCCTTCTCACAAAAAGAAGGGCTCAGGTAAAAAGTCCTGCCAGATCAGCAACGCAAGGAAGATCCTTTCGGCTGCACTGTGCCAGTAGTGCTCCAGTACCTTCTGCACTTGTCCAATCAGGGCCTTAAGTCCAATTCTGTTCTGATCCACCTCTCTGCTCTGGCAGCTCACCACTCAGTGGTGGAGGGACACTCTTTGTCGGTTCATCCCTTGGTGTCCAGGTTTCTCAGAGGCTTACTATTGCTCAAGCCTCCTCTCCGTCCACCGGCCACTGAGTGGGAGTTGAATGTGGTCTTGCAGCAACTTACTCGCCCACCTTTTGAGCCAATGGCTACATGTCCTCTATGCTTCCTTTCCTGGAAGACTCTATTCCTAGTGGCCTTGACCTCAGCCAGGAGAGTGAGTGAACTTCAAACCCTGGTCTGTGACAGACCCTACACTCGCTTCTATAGGAACAGGGTAGTCCTTTGGACTCATCCTAAGTTCCTCCCCAAGGTTGTCTCCTCTTTCCATCTCAACCAGGAGGTGGTTCTTCCAACATTCTTCCCTAGGCCCCATGCCAGCCGGGCTGAGACAGTCCTGCATTCCCTGGACTGTAGGAGGGCCTTATCCTTTTACCTTGAGCGTATGCAGGGGCATAGGAGGGCTACTCAGCTCTTCGTATCTTTTGACCCCAATAACTTGGGGATACCTGTCTCCAAGCATACCTTGTCCATCTGGGTGGCTGACTGTATCACCTGGGCTTACAGGGCAGCTGACCTTCCTTTGCAGGGTCGGGTCACGGCCCACCGTGTCAGGGCAATGGCTGCCTCAGTGACTCATCTCCGCTCTGTACTGTTGGCAGACATCTGCAGGGCTGCAACTTGGTCCTCAAGCCAGACCTTTGCGGCCCATTACTGCCTGGAGAGGGAGTCCCGTAGGGACAGTGCTTTCGGTCAGGCAGTGCTCCAGAATCTCTTTGAGATTTAGGCAACTCCTACCCTCCAACCCTCTGGTTGGGCTACCGGTGGGGGTATGTTTCAGTGAAATCCTTTCTCTGATGCTGCGGCTAGAGGGAGCTCATTTTTCAGCTCTGGGTCCCCGGTAGCTTGAAGCTGGGGAGTCCCATAAGTGAGGACTGACTTCCTGCTTGGTCCTGGAGAAAGAGTAGTTACTCACCTGTAACAGGTGTTCTCCAGGAGCAGCAGGAATCAGTCCTCACAACCCTCCCTCCTCCCCTGGGAGTTGCAGTTGTACATAGTTCATTTTTACATTTTTGTGTGCTGTTTTTTTAGCTATGTCATTTGACTGAGCAAGATGGCACCTTTAGGCGGGAAGGGGACCGCGCATGCGTGCAGTATTCCCAAAGGCTTTCTTAGAAAGCTGGGGAAATGCTCCGCACGGGGGCTCCATCGGCGTCGATGTCACCCATAAGTGAGGACTGATTCCTGCTGCTCCTGGAGAACACCTGTTACAGGTGAGTAACTATTCTAAACCATATTGACTTATGCTCTTTACAGGTTTGGGAATCGATCAGGCCAGCTATTGTCCACGCTATAAAAAGGAAGACAGTCCCTGAGGGGTTGCAGCGATTAGAGAGGCAGATGGCACTATCCGGACTACACAACAGGCAGTGGAAGCCGCCTTCTTGGCCTATTATAAAGGGTTATACAAAGAGGATCCACAAGATGGCCAGGGGGTGTGGGAATACTTGCGGAGCTGTGAATTGCCTAGACTAAGGCAAGCACAGTGCGAACAACTGAACATACCCATACGTTCACCTGAAATACAAAAGGTAATTAAAGGTCTGAAGACGCCCCGAGCAGCAGATCTGATGGCTTTAGTGCAGAATTTTACCAGATTCTGGGGGATAAAGTTTGTGTTCCTCTAGCCAAATACTATCAGCAGTTGGCAGAACTTCAGCACTTCCTCTATCAAACTAATGAGGCATTCCTAACAGGGGCTCTACAGGTCAAAAAACGGTAAGGATTTGAGGGTTTATTTTTATTAAATTGCTAGCTCTCTGACTGGGAGCTCTTAAAAGGGTTTTGGTATATTTTTAAAGCAAAGTTACATTCTTTTCGGTGCTTTAGTAGAAATATTTTCTTTGCTGGACTAGGTTTTAAACTCTAGTGACCTTTTCAGCTTTTGGGAACTGCTGACACCAAATCCAACTTCTCCAGCCCTTGAATTGGAGAACCATTATGCAGCCCTAGAAGTGGAGGAGGTGAAAGAATCCCTGGAAAGGGAAGAACCAGAGCTTAAGTACCCCAAAGTTGCAGAATTAGTGACCACAAGGAAACAAAGGGTAGTGGTGGTTGGTGACTCTCTTCTGAGGGGTACTGAGGAGTTCCTCTGCCGACCAGACTTGATGTCCAGAGAGGTATGCTGACTGACTGGTGCCAAAATCCAAGATGTTACGGAGAGTTTGCCAAGACTCATCAAGCCCACCGACTATTACCCAATGTTGCTAATCCATGTCAGAACAAATGATATTGCCAGGTATCCCTCTGAGCGTATCAAAAGTAACTTCATGGCTTTGGGACAGAGGGTGAAGCAGTTAGGTGCACAGGTGGTGTTCTCTTCAATCCTCCTTGTTGAGGGTAAAGGCCAAGGCAGAGAGGCTCGCATCCTGGAGATGAATGCATGGCTGCGTGGATGGTGTCATCGAGAGCGTTTTGGTTTCCTAGACCATGGGATGCTGTTCCAAGGGTTGCAGAGCAGAGATGGCATCCATCTGTCCATGAAAGGTCAACGAGTCTTCAATAGTAGACTGGCTAATCTACTGAAGAGGGCTTTAAACTAGATTCATTGGGGATGGGTGAAGAAAGCCCCCAGGTAAGTGATTAATTAAATACCTTTATGGAGATGGGTAACAAGGGTAACATATGGAAAGCAGTGTGTATAAATGCCCGTAGCATGGGAAATAAGATCCCTGATGTTGAAGCTTTGGTTGGAGTGGCCGACTTGGATTTAGTGGCAGTTACAGAAACATGGTTCACAGAAAACCATGACTGGGATATAACTATACCTGGCTACACTTTATTCAGAAAGGACAGGATGGGAAGACGGGGAGGAGGAGTGGCACTATATGTAAAAAATACTATTAAAGCTTTGAAATTACAGAGCTTAAAAGGGAGAGAGGAGGCATTGTGGGTTAAACTAGAAAGAGGGAAAGAGAAATATATTTGCATTGGCGTGATATACAGACCTCCATCACAAGAGGAAAAGGTGGACAGAGAGTTAATTGAAGACATACGCAGCATTGCTATGAAAGGGGAAGTGCTACTGATAGGGGATTTAAATATGCCAGATGTTGATTGGCACATTCCTGCTGCAGTATCATCTAGAAGTAAAGAGATCCTGGATTCTCTACAGGGAGAACTATTCAAGCAATTGGTAACAGACCCCACACGTGAAGGGGCCATACTGGACTTGGTGCTTACCAATGGCGAAAGTGTTTCTGATGTTATAGTGGGAGATCATTTTGCATCCAGTGATCACCAGATGGTGTGGTTCAGTATTAGGACTAGGGCTGTTAGAATCCATTCAAAGGTGAGGGTCTTAGACTTTAGGAAGACTAACTTTGCCAGGATGGGCCAATACCTCAGGGAGTCATTAGCGGGATGGGAACAGCTGATGGATGTAGAAAAACAGTGGGCAAAACTGAAAGGGGATATTTTAAGGGCAATGAACCTTTTAAAAATGGTAAATAAAGGTAAAAGGAAAAGGAGACTGCTATGGCTTTTGAAAGAAGTAGCTGAAAAAGTGAAGAAACAGAGGGATGCCTTCATGAAATATAAGAGATCACAGAGAGAGGAAGACAGGCATCTATATTTGGAAAAACTTAGAGAAGTTAGCAAAGTAGTCAGGAAAGCAAAGATTCAAAAAGAGGAGGAAATAGCCAATGCAATAAAATTAGGGGATAAGACATTTTTCAGATATGTTAGTGAGAAGAGGAAGGGCAAAAGTGGTATTGTCAGACTCAAGGGTGAAGGGGAGGAATATGTAGAAGCTGATGAAGATAAAGTGGAATTGCTTAAGAAATATTTCTGTTCTGTGTTCACAAATGAAGAACCAGGAGCAGGACCTCAGAAAACACCCACAAACAGGAACAGAAGCGAGGGACATCTTGAACAATTTTCAGAAGACTGTGTTCGTGAGAAACTTGCTCAACTTAAAGTAGACAAAGCGATGGGACCGGATGGGATACACCCTAGAATACTGAGGGAACTTGGGGACGTTCTAGCAGCTCCACTGACTGACCTATTCAATGCCTCATTGGAGTCGGGAGTGGTGCCAAAGGACTGGAGAGAGGCTCATGTGGTGCCTTTACACAAAAGCGGAAATAAGGATGTGGTTGAAAACTACAGGCCGGTTGCTTTAACTTCAGTGGTGAGCAAATTATTGGAAACGCTTTTGAAAGAGAAAATAGTGAGGTTTCTGCAGTCCAGTGGATTACAGGATCCGAGGCAGCATGGATTCACCAGAGGCAGGTCTTGTCAGACAAATCTGATTGATTTCTTTGACTGGGTGACCAGGGAGTTGGACTGAGGGAGAGCCCTAGATGTGGTGTATTTAGATTTCAGTAAAGCCTTTGACACTGTTCCTCACAGGCGACTTGTAAACAAACTGAGCACCCTAGGAATGGACCCTAAAGTTACTACTTGGGTTAGAAATTGGTTGGGTGGGAGGCGAAAAAGAGTACAGGTATATGGAGCTCACTCTGAGGAGAAGGATGTTACCAGTGGTGTGCCCAAGGGATCTGTCCTTGGTCCGATTCTTTTTAACATCTTTGTTAGTGATATAGCGGAAGGGCTGTCAGGTAAGGTTTGCCTCTTTGCGGGTGATACAAAATCTGCAATAAAGTGGACACCCAGGAAGGTGTAGATAACATGAGGAGGGATCTAGCTAAGCTTGAAGAATGGTCTAGAATTTGGCAGCTGGGATTTAATGCTATAAAATGTAAGGTCATGCATTTGGGCTGCAGCAATCCAAGGGAGCAGTATAGTATAGGGGATGAAGTACTTTTGTCCACTAAAGAAGAGCAGGACCTAGGTGTGGTTGTGTCTGATGATCTTAAAGTAGCTAAACAGGTAGAAAAGGCGACGGCAAAAGCTAGAAGGAAGCTTGGGTGCATACGGAGAGGAATGGCTAGCAGAAAAAAAGAGGTGATAGTGCCTCTGTATAAGTCTTTGGTGCGACCTCACTTGGAGTATAGTGTGCAATTCTGGAGATCGCACCTTGAAAAGGATGTGAACAGAATGGAGTCGGTGCAGAGGGTGGCTACTAAAATGGTTAGTGGTCTTCATTATAAAGCATATGAGGACAGACTTAAGGATCTTAATATGTACACCTTAGAGGAAAGGTGGAATAGAGGTGATATGATTGAGATGTTTAAATACCTCCATGGCATAAATGTTCAGGGGGAGAGTCTCTTTCAATTGAAAGCAAGTTCTGCTGTGAGGGGACATGGGATGAGGGTGATGGGGGATAGATTCAGGAGTGATATGCGGAAATATTTCTTTATGGAAAGAGTGGTGGATCCGTGGAATAGTCTCCCAGTGGAGGTGGTAGAGATGAGGACAGTAACTGAATTCAAAAAAGCATGGGACAAACACAGAGGATCTCTAAAGGAAAAAAGGAGACTGTTGTAGTTGTTGATATGGAAGGACAGACTAGATCGGACATGTGGTCTTTTTCTGTCGTCATATTTCTATGTTTCTATGTTTGATTACTATCATCCCTAAGCCGAGCTGCGTCCCATGTTTACCAGGGTCGTACCGACCCATCTCTTTTTTGAATGTAGACCTCAAAAATTCTAGCTAAAGTGTTAGCAGAAAGGCTCTCCCCCCCCCCTTATGCCTAAGTTGATACACCCTTCTGAAGTGGGTTTTGTTAAGGGCAGTGACTAATGTGCGCCAAATTTTGGCAACTCAATACTATTGTAAGAACAGTATGCTTCCTTTACTTTTAATTAACTTTGACGCTGAGAAGGTATTTGATAGTTTGGATTGGTGCTATATGTTTGTCACATTAGAGCACTTAGGTTTTGGGGGTCTCTTTTTACAAACTGTGAGGGCATTGTATGCAAGTCCCTGGGCAAGGGTTCTGGTTAACAGGCAATGTACAGAGAGGTTCCCATTGCAACGTGGAACTCATCAAGGTTGCCCACTATCTCCTTTATTATTTATTTTAGCTGTTGAATCTTTGCTTTCACGTGTTAGAGAAAATCCCGATATCGTGGGGATTCGAATGGGGGCACACAAATTCAAGATGGCAGCATTTGCAGATGACTTGCTCCTACACCTGGCCAGTACCCAACACTCTTTATCTACTTTATTAGCAGAATTTGAAATTTTTGGCCATTTATCGGGCTTTAAACTTAACCTGGAAAAGTCTAAGGTTATGGCGGGGCTGGAATCGGTGAGGGTGGAGTGGGAGGAAGATTTCCCTCTGAAGTGGACGGTAAACTCTTTCACCTACCTGGGAGTAAAGATACCGAACAATACACATGATTTATATAGCTGTAATGTAAGACCCTTGATAAGCCACTTAGCGCAGGCATTGGCCCGATGGCAGGACTTACCATTGTCATTGGGAGGGAGAATTGCCTTATATAAGATGGTTCTTTTTCCGCAGTGGCTGTATATGTTACAGCTATTGCCTGTGCGGTAACCGAGGAGAGATCTAACCAAGCTAGATGGGACTTTTAAAATCTATAGTGCTCCGGCGTGGGAACATCGCCAGCAGAGAGTCCCGATCGACGTAGGCTGAGAGAGCGGGCAGGTAAGTTCCTCCCTGCTCCCCCACACCAAGGCCAATCAGGCCCACCAAAACATCAGCAGCGGGACATTTAAAATCTATAGCACTCTGGCACGGGAACATCACCAGCAGAGAGTCCCGATCGACGTAGGCTGAGAGAGTGGGCAGGTAAGCTTCTCCCTGCTCCCCCACACCAAGGCCAATCAGGCCCACCAAAACATCAGCAGCGGGACTTTTAAAATCTATAGCGCTCCAGCACGGGAACATCACCAGCAGAGAGTCCCGATCGGCGTCGGCTGAGGGAGCGGGCAGGTAAGCTCCTCCCAGCTCCCCCACACCAAGGCCAATCAGGCCCACCGAAACATCAGCAGCAGGACTTTTAAAATCTATAGTGCTCCATCGCGCCTGTGCCTGAGAGCCTCACCAGAGGGCCCTTTGGCATGGCCGTTAGGTGGGGACCCACTGTCTATGGTGGCCCTGGAGACAATCCACATGGTCTCGAGTCAATCCCCAGCCGAGGTCTAGATCCCGTTCTACAGGACCAAGGTCTTCCCCAGCTAGCACACATGGCACCAGCTGTGGGGCCTCTGAGGGACTCAGGGAGGGCTCAGGCCTGGTGCTCACGAGCTGCCCCTCCCTCGAGTCTTCGACTGACTACTCAGAATGGGAGATCGAGGAAGAGGAGTCCCTGGACACCCATCACCACTGCGATGTCCCCCCGGGATTGATCCCTGCCCGAGGATATGGCATTCCTCGACTTCATGCAGGACATGTCAAAGGCCCTAGCATTCCCAACGGAATCAGAGAAGGACCCTCAGATGGAGGAACTAGAAATCCTACAATACAAGGCCCCTCTGAGGGAATCGCTCACAGTACCCATTCCATCCATCCTGGAATGGCTAATGCTCCATATGTGGGAAACACCAGCGTCAGTGCCCATTGTGAGCAAGCAGCTCAACTCGATGTATCAAGTCTGCTGGAGCACTGGCTTCCAGAAGACACAGCTGCTGTATAACTCCATGGTGGTGGAGTTGGCCATGCATCTGCTGAAGAGCCAGAAGACGCACTCTTCGGTGCCCTTGGATAGGGAGGCCTGCACCTTGAATGCCCTCGGCAGAAAATGCTACCAGGGCTCGATGCTCATTGGCCGGAACCAGGTCTACCAGCTGTAGATGGACATGTACCTAAGAGACCTGGCGAAGTAGCTTACTGAGTCAAGAATCTGGCCAAAACTATCCGTGAGTGCTCTAAATTGATGACTCGAGCAGCCTATGACGGCTTCAAGTCGGTGACTAGAGTAGCTGCGGCAGGCATCGGTGCTCGATGCCAGGCTTGGCTACAGTCTTACAACCTTGAGCAATGGGTTCAGAACAAATTGATTGATGTCCCATGCCAAGGGGAGAACCTCTTTGGCAAACCCATGACGGAAAAGGCCGCCAAGTTGGAGACCGAGTTTGTGACGAGGACCAGGCTCTCCAAAAGGACTGCTGGCCCTCCCAGGTGGAAGGGCTTGGGTAAAAAGACCTTTTACCCAAGTAAAGGGGCTGCTTACAAAAACTACCCACATTTTCAGGCCTCCCCAGCTCTCCAGCAGGATCAGCTTGCCAGGGGACATGGGCAAGGCCCTTATAAGCAGAAGGCTCCCAAGACCCAGGTGTCAGGTCTGGCCCAGCCCAGGGGGAGAGTTTTTGACTCCTTGGGCATAGCCTCTCTATCCCAAGGAGGACAGCAGCCCACAGAGGGACATCTGATCCACTACACCCACAGGTGGCCAGCCATCACCACCAATTCCTGGGCACTTCAGGTGGTCAAGGAGGGCTACCTCATCCACCTGGCACAGACACCTCCCTCTTTCTTTCCAGGAGAGCCCCCCAGGTCTCCCCTTCACCGGGACCTTCTACTGCAGGAACTCACAGGCCTTCTCAAGGACAAGGCTGTGGAACCAGTACCCCAACATCCCAGGGGCAAAGAGTTCTACTCCAGGTATTTCCTCATGCCAAAAAGGACAGGGGGTCTAAAGCCCATCCTGACCTGTGGAACCTGAACAAGCTCCTGGGTAGGGAGAAGTTCAAGATGCTCTCCCTTGGAACATTGCTGCCTTACCTCCAGTAGGGAGATTGGCTATGCTCCTTGGATCTAAAGGATGCCTATACCCACATCCTCATTCACTCCAGCCACAGGCAGTACCTTTGCTTCATGGTGGGGAGGGGGGGGCAGCCACTACCAGTACAGGGTACTACCCTTCAGCTTAATATCCACCGCTAGGATCTTCACCAAATGTCTTCAGTAGTGGCCATGTACCTCCACCTCCAGGGGGTATTCATCTCCCCCTACCTGGACTCATAAAAGGAGGCACAGCCGCGGCTTCTTCAGGGGTGTGGCTTAGAAGCATATATCAGAATCACTCCAACAGCCTTGGAATGGTTACCCAGCAAAGATCTTTTTTTCGACAGGAACCGGTTTTATCAGCTGCTGGAGTGATTCTGATAGGTGCTTCTAAGCCACACCCCTGATGAAGCTGGTTCCTGGCGAAACAAAGATCTTTTTGGGTGGCCGTTTCATCTGAAGAGCTGGCGTTTTTTGAGATAAGTTTGAGAACACATTGTGTGTCTTTGTGATTATGTCGTCCAGTTAAGCTGTTCCCTTTCTATTCTAGGAATGACATTGGAATCGTGAAGACAGTTGAGTTTGCCAGTGCGTGAGACTTATTGTCTGGGCTTGAGCCATTCTAGTGGCTAAAGTTTGCTACTTATGTAAAACTGCTATGTATGTGAAGCGCCGTTTAATAGTTTGAGATTGCCATTTATATATATAAAAATTGCTAAATAAAAATAGCAGAATGCTGATTTAAAAGGGAGTTTTTTCAGGCCCATGATGGTAAGATGCAATATGTTCCCCTTCAGGCAAAGCATTTCCATATAGAGGGATATTACTGGAAGTTACTGAGGCCTTTTTCTCCCACTATTAATTTGCTCCTGGCTCATTAGATTGGATCGTAGTGATTAAATAAGTGGTGAGTTAAGCAAATTTTAGGTGATAAAATTATTTTTTTATTGTCTGGTTTGGAATTGGGGACTGGGGTTTTTTGGGGGTTAAAGAGAGGTTCCCCTGGTGTGGGTTTTGGTTATTAGTTTTGCACATACCATGATAGTCATGAACCTCACTTCTAAGCCAGGATATATGGAGTATGATCTCAGTCTCTCAAATTTACTGCTAATGCTTGGCATAGTACTTGCATCATGCCAAAGAGAGCTTCCTTCTTGAGTTCATAAGATGTAACATGTATGGTAAGTTTGTCAAGATGTGCTTGGAAATTCTTCTTTATAAAGCCTGTGGCTCCCAGTGCAATGGGAAATATTTCTGTATCTTTCTGCAACATTTAGAAGCATAGAAATATGACGGCAGAAAAAGACTACATGGCCTATCTAGTCTGCCCTTCCATCAACTACAATAGTGCCCCTTTTTCCATTAGAGATCCTCTGTGTTTGTCCCATGCTTTTTTGAATTCAGATGGAGGCTGAATATGTGCCGTGCATGCACAGAACTTAGCCAGTGCTATGATACACCTGATTCCGCCGCTGCGGGGCCTGGATGTACCTGCGATGGTGGAATCAGGGAGATGTCGTCCTGGTGCTCCCTGAATTCCATGGGGAAGAATGCACAGGAGCCTGCCTGTCCCCCCGCTTGAACTCCACTGCTGGAGCTAGTGAGCAGTGGCATCCTAGCACCATGCCAATTGGTTGTTCATCCGGTGGCTCAGAATGCCATGGGCCACATCGACCCCCGCTGACCACTCACCTTTCAGCTCTGGTGGCCCAGATGGACTGGATTGTGATGGCAGGGTCCCCAGAGACCATCACCAGTGCAGGTGGGGGGCTGCGAACAGCAGACTGTATGGAGCCTGGCACTTATTCCATCGTCGGGGTGGAAAAAGCCGGGCGACCAAGCTGCTGCTGGGAAACATACAGAGGCCTGACCTGCTCCCCCATATGGCCTCTGTCATCCTGTCAACTGGCCACTCCCCCACTCCGCTTCCACTCTGCCCCAGCACCGTCCCCTTCCACCCCTGTCCACCGCTCTCCACACAAACACTGTATATGTGCAGGGAGTGCTGGTGATGGACTCGGGTCTCCGGGCTGAGCACGGGTTGGATGTCCAGCCCATACGTCCAACCTCGCAATTCATGTGACTGAATTCCCCCCATACAATCTTCGTCTCTACCAGATATCTGCATGTTAACACCAGGTGGCAGGTGAAAAGGCTATTTTGAAAGACTCCTTCTATCCAAGCAAGGAATCACCCAGGAAGTTGGTCACAGCTTACCTCAGCAGCACAGGACAGGGTACTGTGTAGCAGCCCTCTTTTAATATGTGTTATTTCCCTCCCTCCCTCCCCAACACCTACCCACCCCTGGGATAATCATAGCTTTATAGGTATTTACACACCTTAAAGGAAAGGAGGTGCTCTCAGGTGAAGCTCGTTATCCAAATCAGTCATACACTAAGGGCCTGAGATTAATTAAGCTTCAGGTGAACAAGGTATACTAAACGTATTAGGTACAGTTTTATTAGTATACATATCCATAGCAACCCTTAGTAAGTAAAGAACTTAGATCTAAACACAAGCTTAAAACTAAGATGCAGACAGCAGTCCAGCAGCAAGATTGGGGCTTTCCAGTCTTTTGCATTGAGTGTCACATGTATGATTTTCTCCCAGTTGGTGAGAGGTCTTATGTGTGCACTAGGTGCAAGGAGCTCTTTGCTCTCAGGGAGCGAGTCCGTTCTCTAGAGGCTAGAGTAGCAGACTTGGAAAACATAAGAAAGACAGAGAGGTACATCGACGAGACCTACAGGGATATAGTCCTGAAGTCCCACCTCCAGTCTGGCAGCATCCCTGTTGCCATGGAGGAGAGAGGTCATGTGACAGGAGAGCATCACCCTGGTGTGGCAGGAAGTGATCCTGTAACTAGGACCTGTCCTCCAGGTGATGTAAAACCCTCTCGCACTGAGGACGTTTCTCCAGGGCCATGTGCCCATGAGGGAAGGGTTAGGACAGCCGTTATAGTTGGTGATTAAATCATTAGGCATGTAGATAGCTGGGTGGCTGGTGGACGTGAGGATCACCTGGGAACATGCCTGCCTGGTGCGAAGGTAGCAGACCTCACGCGCCACCTAGATAAGGTCTTAGATAGTGCTGGGAGGAGTCTGTTGTCTTGGCACATGTCAGTACCAATGACATAGGAAAATGTGGTAGGGAGGTTCTGGAGGCTAAATTTAGGCTTTTAGGTAGGAAGTTGAAATCTGGAACTTCCAGGGTAGCATTCTCCGAAATGCTTCCCGTTCCACGCAGGACCGAAAAGGCAGGCAGAACTCCGGAGTCTCAATGCGTGGATGAGACAATGGTGCAGAGATGAGGGTTTTGGATTTGTTAGGAACTGGGGAACATTCTGGGGAAAGGAGGGGCTCTTCCAAAGGGATGGGCTTCACCTTAACCGGGATGGAACCAGGCTGCTGGCATTAACCTTTAAAAAGGAGATAGAGCAGCTTTTAAACTAGATAATAGGGGAAAGCCGACAGTCCCCAAGAGCGCATGGTTGGGAAGAATGTATCCTTGAAGGATACTACCAAAAGCAGAGAGGTTCCAGAAAAGAGTAAAGTAGCCCAAATGCCCTCGAGTATGGAGCAGACACAGTTTAAAGATCACAAATTACCCATGTCTACCAATAGCCAGATTAATATGAATAAAATGCAGTCTCTAAAATGCTTGTATGCAAATGCTAGAAATCTAAAAAATAAGATGGGAGAGTTAGAATATATAGCACTAAATGAGAGTTTAGATATTATTGGAATATCAGAAACATGGTGGAAGGAGGACAACCAGTGGGACACTGTGATACCTGGGTACAAACTATATCGTAATGATAGAGCTGATGAAATTGGTGGAGGGGTTGCACTCTATGTTAGAGAAGGCATTGAGTCAGAAAGGATTAAAGTTTTGCAGGAAACAAAATCTGCTGTAGAATCTCTATGGATTGAAATTCCATGTAAAAAGGGGAAGGCGATGGCAGTGGGGGTGTACTACCGACCGCCTGGCCAGAATAAACAAATGAATGATGAAATGCTCAAACAAATCAAGGAAGCTAACAAAAATTACAGTGCAGTAATAATAATGGTGATTTCAATTACCCCGGTATCGACTGGGTCAGTGTAACGGCAGGACATGCTAGGGAATATAAGTTCCTAGATGAAATAAATGACTGCTTCTTGGAGCAGCTGGTTCATGAACTGACCAGAGGGGAAGCCATATTAGACCTAGTCCTTAGTGGAACACCAGATCTTGTGCAAGAGATAAGGGTGTTGGAGCCACTTGGCAATAGTGATCATAGCATGATCGCATTTGATTTAATTAGTGGAGGAGGGATAGTAAGGAAATCCACAGTACTACCTTTTAACTTTCGAAAGGGAGACTATGATAAAATGAGGAAAATAGTTAAGAAAAAACTAAAAGGAGCAGTTGCAAAGGTTAAAGACTTACATCAAGCTTGGGTGTTTTGAAAACTACTATCTTGGAAGCCCAGACCAGCTGTATTCTACGCTTTAAGAAAAGTGGAAGGAAGTCCAAAAACTGCCTGCATGGTTTAAAGGTGAGGTCAGAGAGGCTGTTGTTGCCAAAAAAGCATCTTTCAGGAAATGGAAAAAAGAGCCAAACGACAAAATCTGGAAACAGCTCATCCACTGGCAAGTCAAATGCAAGGCATTGATAAGGCAGGCAAAGGGAGAATTAGAGAAGAAGCCTGCTGCGGAAGCAAAAATGCGAAATAAAGATTTTTTCAAGTACATTCATAGCAAAAAACCTGTGAGAGAGTCAATTGGTCCATTAGATGATAGAGGGGTTAAAGGGGCACTAAAAGGGGACAAGGCGATAGCGGAGAGAGTGAATTAATTCTTTGCTTCGGTCTTTACTGAGGAAGATGTAGGGATGTTACCCATGACTGAAGTGGTATTTAAAGGTGCGGAAGAATTGAAGGAAATATCGATACATCAGGAAGATGTATTACAACTATTAGATAAACTGAAGAGTAGCAAATCACCTGGGCCGGATGGTATACATCCAAGGGTGTTGAAAGAACTGAAATATGAGATTGGAGACCGCTATTAGTAATCTGTGAATTTTCATTAAAATCATCTGTTATACCTGAAGATTGGAGGATCGCCAATGTAACACCACAGACCACACCACAGACCGGTGAACCTGACGTCAGTACTGGGAAAAATGGTAGAAACCATCATAAAGAATAAAATTACTCAGCATGTAGATAGTCATGGCCTAATGGGAGACAGCCAACATGTCTTTAGACAAGAAAGATCTTGTCTTACTAATCTGTTATGTTTTATTGAAGGTGTGAATGAACAGGTTGACAATGGTGAGTCGGTTGATATAGTGTATCTGGATTTTCAGAAAGCCTTTGACAAGGTCCCTCATCAGAGACTTTTGGCAAAACTAAAGAGTCATGGGATAGGAGGCAGTGTACTATTGTGGATCAGAAACTGGTTAAAAGATAGGAAGCAGAGGGTAGAGCTAAATGGCTAATTTTCCCAATGGAGAAAGGTGGATAGTGGTGTACCCCAGGGATCTGTGCTGGGTCCGCTGCTTTTTGACATATTCATAAATGACCTGGAAAAGGGGATAACGAGTGAGGTTATCAAATTTGCAGGTGACACAAAACTATTTAAAGTTGTTAAAACCCAAGAGGAGTGTGGAAAATTGCAAGAGAATCTTGATAAATTGGAAGACTGGGCATCAAAATGGCAGATGAAATTTAATGTGGACAAGTGCAAAGTTATGCACCTAGGAAAGATCAACCCAAACTATGGTTACACGATGCAAGGTTCCACATTAGGAACCACCACCCAGGAAAAAGATTTAGGCGTCATTGTGGATAACATGTTAAAACCCTCGGCCCAGTTTGCAGCGGCGGCCAAGAGAGCAAATAGAATGGAATGGAAAATAAATCAAAAGATATTATAATGCCTCTATATCGTTCCATGGTGAGACCGCACCTTGAATATTGTGTGCAATTCTGGTCGCCGTATCTTAAAAAGGATATAGCGTCTATTAGAAAAGGTACAGAGAAGAGCCACCAAAATGGTAAAGGGGATGGAAGGATACGCCTATGAAGAAAGGCTAAAAAGGTTAGGGCTCTTTAACCTGGAAAAGAGACGGCTGAGGGGAGATATGATAGAAGTCTATAATTTAATGAATGGAGTGGAATGGGTAAACGTATATCGATTGTTTACATTATCAGAATATAGAAAGACTAGGGGACATGCAATGAAGCTACAGGGTAAACTATTTAAGACTAATAAAAGAAAATATTTTTTCACTCAACGTGTAATCAAACTCTGGAATTTGTTACCAGAGGATGTAGTAAAGGCTGTTAGTGTAGCTGGGTTTAAAATAGGTTTGGACAAGTTCCTGGAGGAAAGGTCCATAAACCATTATTAAGAAGGGACCCAGGATATCAATGCTTGACCCAGTACAAGCATTGTGGAACCTGTGTCTTTTGGGGAAACTGCTAGGTACGTATGACCTAGATTGGCCACTGTTGGAAACAGGATACTGGGCTTGATAGACCTTGGTCTGACCCAGTATGGCATGTCTTATGTTCTTATGTACCACCTCCACTGTTAGACTATTCCACTCATCTACCACTCTTTCCATAAAGAAATATGTCTGCATATTACTTCTGAGTCTATCCCCTTTCACCTTCATCCTATGTCCCCTCGTAGCAGAGCTTGCTTTCATTTGGAAGAGACTCTCCTTCTGTACATTTATGCCATGGAGGTATTTAAACATGTCTATCATATTATCTCCCCTATCCCGCCTTTCCTCTAAAGTATACATATTAAGATACTAAGTATATATTTTAAGATCTGTAAGTCTGTCCTCATAAGCTCCATAACGAAGACCACTAACCATTTTAGTAGTCACACTTTGCACCGACTCCAACCTGCTAATATTCTTTTGAAGGTGCGGTCTCCAGAATTGCACACAATACTCCAAATTAGGTTGCACCAGAGACTTATGCAGAAGCATTATCACCTTCTTTTTTCTGCTGGCCATTCCTCTCCCTATACCCAAGCATCCTTCTGGCTCTTGCCAGCACTTTTTCTGTTTAGCTACTTTAGGATCAGACACAATTACACCCAGGTCCTGCTCTTCTTTCATGGACAGAAGTACCTCACCCCCTACACTGTACCACTCCTTTGGATTTTTGCAGCCCAAATGGATGATGCTGTATTTTTTAGCATTAAATTTCAGCTGCCAAATTCTAGGCCATTCTTCAAGCTTAGCTAGATCCCTCCTCATGTTATTTACTCCTTCCTGGGTATCTACTCTATTGCAGATTTTGGTATCATCCACAAACAAGCAAACCTTACCCGATAGCTCTTCCGCAATACAGTATCACTAACAAAGCTGTTAAAAAGAATTGGATCAAGGACAGATTCCTGCGTCACACTATTGGTAACCTCCTTCTCCTCAGAGTGTGCTCCATTTACCTGTATTAGGGGATATGCAATGAAGCTACAGCGTAACCTATTTAATACTAATAAGAGAAAATATTTTTTCACTCAACGTTTAGTCAAACTCTGGAATTCGTTACTGGAGGATGTAGTAAAAGCTGTTAGTGTAGCCAAGTTTAAAAAAAAGTTTGGACAAGTTCCTGGAGGAAAGGTCCATAAACCATTATTAAAGAGGACCTAGGATATCCACTGCTTGCCCCAATACAAGCATTGTGGAACCTGTGTCTTTTGGGGAAACTGCTAGGTACTTGTGACCTAGATTGGGCACTGTTGGAAATAGGATTCTGGGCTCGATGGACATTGGTCTGACCCAGTATGGCATATCAGTATGGCATATCTTATGTTCTTACATTCTTTGTCGCCTCCCACACAACCAATTTCTAACCCAATCAGTCATTTTAGGGTCCATCGCTAGGGTGCTCAATTTGTTTATAAGTCACCTGTGCAAAACGGTATCAGAGGCTTTACTGAACTCTAAGTACACCACATCTAGGGTTCTCCCTCGGTCCAACTCTCTGGTCACCCAGTCAAAGAAATCAATCAGATTTGTCTGACAAGATCTGCCTCTGGTGAATCCATTCTGCCTCGGATCCTGCAATCCATTGGACTCTAGAAACCTCACTATTCTCTCTTTTAGTAGTCTTTCCAATAATTTACTAACCACAGAGGTTAGACAAACCAGCCTGTAGTTCTCAATGTCATCCTTTTGTGTAAAGGGACCACAGGTTCCTTTCTCCAGTCCTCTAGCAGTACTCCCAACTGCAAAGAAGCATTGTAAACGTCAGACAGTGGAGCCGCTAGAACGTCCCCAAGTTCCCTCAGTATTCTTGGATGTATCCCATCCAGACCCATCGCTTTGTCTACTTTTAGTTTAGCTAGTTCCTCATAAACACAGTCTTCTGAAAATCATTTGAGATCCCTATCGCTTCTGTTCCTATTTGTGGGTTTTTTCTGAGGTCCTGCTCATGGCCCTTCATCTGTGAACACAGAACAGGGATATTTGTTAAGCAATTCCGCTTTATCCTCATCAGTTTCTACATATTCCTCCCCTTTATCCTTGAGTCTGACAATACCACTTTTGCCCTTCCTCCTTGCACTAACATATCTGAAAAAGATCTTATACCTGCATTTTATTGCATTAGCTATTTCTTCTTCTTTTTGTATCTTTGCTTTCCTGACTACTTTGCTAGCTTCTCTAAGTTTTTCCAAATATAGATGCCTGTCTTCCTCTTTCTGTGATCTCTCATATTTCATGAAGACCTCCCTCTTTTTCTTCACCTTTTCAGCTACTTCATTTGAGAACCATAGTGGCCTCCTTTTCCTTTTACATGTATTTACCTTTTTAACAAAAAGGTTTCTTCGGTCTCTGATTGAATTTCTTGGTACTTCAGGATCTTCTGCCTCTCCATGTGATTCACAGAATAATCACTCAGAACTGACGCTTCTATTATCAATGCCATTCTGGTGTTTTTCTCTTTTGCCACTATGTCGGGTTTTCTTGCATCCAATTTATTTTCCATCAGAATGGGAATGCCCCAGGTGATCATAACCATTCTCTTAGGGTCATGATCCCAATGCTCACTCTCCTGTGGAGACATTTCCATATTCACACTGCCTCATTCACTATTTGGCAATTCAGTCCTCTGAAGTCACGGAGAAGCACCTGTTGTTAAGGTAGGCAATGTCGCATGAGTGATTGGACGCATGGTAATCTCTGCTTCAGACCTGGGATCAGGCTTCTACCCACAACAGCAATGAGAGTTTCAGTTGGTGATGATGATAAATGCTGAGCATAATGCAGCATGGAAAACTGCCCAAGTCAATTGGGAAAACCCTCTAGTTTTGGATTACATTTGCGCAAAACAAGCTAAAGTAAGGAAAGGAGAAAGTACAAAGTCACCAAGAACTCAGCCAATCAGGATTCAATCTCGATCTCACATTCTATCCCTTTAGAAAAAAATGTACTTGACGAACTCTTAGGCATCATTATAGGTAACAACATTTTGCTGGGGAAACAGTACTGCTACTAATAATAATAATAATTTGTATAGTGCTACAAGGCGTACGCAGTGCTGAACATATAGATGTAAGGCACAGTCCCTGCTCATCAGAGCTTACAATCTAATCAAAATGAAAAACATCACTAAAGTGGAGACTGGAGTATGGTAAGATATACGTAAGTAATGAACAAGAAAGCGAGGAGCCCAGTGCACTGACGCAGGTAGTTTGTTTCAGGCACATGGAGCAGCAAGGTAGAATGAACGAAGTCTGGAGTTGGCAATAGCAGAGAATGGCACAGATAAAAAGGAACTGCCAGAGAAGTGGAGTTCCTAAGGAGGAGTGTAGAGTGAGATAAGAGAGGAGAGGTAGTGAAAAGCCACAGAATGAATTCATTTATAGGTCAGTAGTAGAAATTTGAACTGGATGCAGAAATGGATAGGAAGCCAGTGAAATGACTTGAGAAGAGGGATTATATGAGCATAGCGACACCGGTGGAAGATTAACCATGCAGCTGAGTTTTAAACAGATCGAAGAGGAGAGAGATGATTCAGAGGGAGACCAGTGAGGAACAGGTTACAATAGTCAAGATGGGAGGTGACTAGAGAGTGGATAATGGTCTTAGTAGTGTGTGTAGAAAGGATGGGGCGGATTTTGCCGATGTTTCAGGGAAAAAAGCGACAGGTTATAGCTATGTGTTGGATATGTGCAGAAAAAGAGAGAGTAGACTCAAAGATGACTCCAAGGTTGCAAGCTAAGGAAACGAGGAGTGTAGTGTTATCCACAGAAATAGAGAAGGGAGTAAAGAGGAAGGTGGGTTTAGGGTGAAAGATAAGGAGCTTAGTTTTGGCCATGTCGTTAGTTCCTAAAACCCATAATAGGTGCAGTTTCAGGAAATATAACTTGTGGGGGGATGTCGAATTGAACAAATACTGTTCTCACAATGCAATGAATGCCTAGTGCTACAGCTAGAGTATCAGTCTGGTGGTGTTAGCCTAGTATTCAAAGGGAATGTGGAGTATTTAGTTAGATAATTTCATAAAATTTCTTCACTGCCTATCCAGTTCTAGACTCAAAGTGGTGTATGGTATGGAGGTCATTTTAAAAGTATCTCTGTGTATAAAGAGCAGCATTTATTTATTAAGTTTTTATATACTGCTTTATCATTTCAGTCAAAGTGGTCTCCATTGTACCTTAAACTTGGTAATGTACATTAAGCAGGGACATTAATAACTTGGATTTTTTTGAGGCAATGGAGGGTTAAGTGACTTACCCAAGGCCACAAGGAGTGCTAGTGGGAAACAAACCCTGGTCTTGTGGTTCCTAAGCCAGTGCTGTAACCATTAGGCCACTCCTCCACACTGAGGTAAGTTGATTAACCCTCTGTTGTCTCAGGTATAAACTTAGGCAGGGCCGGATTTAGCTATACGCCATGTACGCCATGGCGTAGGGCCCACAGCTGCAAAGGGCCCACAAAAATTGAACTAGTTAGGCTTTTTTTTTTAATAAAATAAAAAAAAACCTGCTGGCTGCCGCCGCGGGGCCCCCTCTGCTGCCGCGGCAGCATGGACTGACCCGCGGGGGCCCCCTCTGTAAGCTCGGTCCCTCCCTCCGTGCCTCCGTGTCTCCCTCCGTGCAGGCTGTGAGAGACGCGAAGGCAGACTGTCTCCTTCTGCCTTCGCGTCTCTGTTAAGCCCGCAGGGGCTGATGGGAAATTTCCCATCAGCCCCTGCGGGCTTAACAGAGACGCGAAGGAGACAGTCTGCCTGCGCGTCTCTCCCAGCCGGCACGGAGGGAGACACGGAGGCACGGAGGGAGGGACCGAGCTTACAGAGGGGGCCCCCGCGGGTCAGTCCATGCTGCCGCGGCAGCAGAGGGGGCCCCGCGGCGGCAGCCAGCAGGTTTTTTTTTTTTAATTAAATTTTACTTTAGGCCGGGGGAGGGGGGAGGGGGTAGGACTGGTAATGGGCTATTGGGAGGGCTGGGACTGGGACTGGAAATGGGTTGGGGGGATTAAGGCTGGAGGTGGGCTGATGAGGTTAGGACTGGTAATGGGCTGTGGGCTGGTGGGGGGGGTTAGAACTGGTAATGGGCTTTGGGGGGGTTAAGACTGGTAATGGGCTGTGGGCTGATGGGGGCTGTCTGGTAATGGGCTATGGGGGGGGCTAGGACTGGAAATGGGCTGGGGGGGGTTAAGACTGGAGGTGGGCTGATGGGGTTAGGACTGGTAATGGGCTGTTGGGGGGGTTTAGAACTGGTAATGGGTTTTGGGGGGTTTAGACTGGTAATGGGCTGTGGGCTGATGGGGGCTGTCTGGTAATGGGCTATGGGGGGGCTAGGACTGGAAATGGGCTGGGGGGGGTTAAGACTGGAGGTGGGCTGATGGGGTTAGGACTGGTAATGGGCTGTGGGCTGATGGGCTGATGGGGGGGGGGTTAGGACTGGCAATGGGCTATGGGGGGCTGACTGGAAATGGGTTGATGGGGTTAGGACTGGAAGTGGGCTGATGGGGGGTTAGGACTGGTAATGGGTTATAGGGGGGGCTTAAACTGAAAATGGGGTGATGGGGGGTTAGGACTGGTATTGGGTTGGGGGGTTGCTAGGACTGGAAATGGGCTGATGGGTGGCTAGGACTGGAAATGGGCTGATGCAGGGACTAGAAGGGAATGGATGCTGGGTGAGGCTGGAACTAGAAGGGAGCTGATGTTGGGGGAGGATTAGAATGGGATGGGGCTGGAAGAGTAAAATGGAGAAGGGAAAAATATTTTGTGTGGGAGGGATAAAAAAATCTACAATTGGCCGGGTATTGGGAGAGTAAGTGGGGATTGAGGATGGAGGGGTAAAATTTGAGTGGATGAAATAGGAATGAGGAAAGAGCAAAAGGAGAAAGATTAGTATGTTAAAGCAGATGTAGAGAGAGAATGGAAAAAAACTAGAAGAGAGAAGAAAGGACAAATGGACAGCAGACGATGGAGAGTTAGCAGAAGACATGAAGAAACCAGAAGAAAGTGGCTGGAGCAATTGCAGCTGAAAAAAAATGCACAAAAGGTAGAAAAATATCTCTTTATTTTGAATTTATTAATTGGAATATGTCAGCTCTGGTAAATGTGCATCATTAACGTCTGCGCTTTGTTTAGTACAAGAGCAAATTAATGTATAGTTTTATTTCTACAGTGTTGTACATTCCAAGTTTGGCTTTTGGGATTCCCAGTTTAATTATTGTCTTCCTGTTTCTAAAATGTGATTACTTGTTTGGTGATGGTCTATGTTCTGCATGTGTAACTGAGCTGAGGTGTTCTGTTTATATAATTCCTATTTGACATTGCCACTTGTTCTCTTTCCCCAGTAGGTCATGTATTGTTGTTCTCTGAAATGTATTGGTTTAATATTTGCAGTGTTGCCTTTTGATTGGTAGAGTATGGTGCTTTGTGAGTCCTGGTAGTGCTGTTAGGATACGGCGGGTTTGCTATGGGTTCTAAATGGGCAGTGTTTGTAGTAGTTCCTAATGTGTCTGGCAGTTGGCACTGGATTATAGTAATGTAGAAATCTTTTAGTCTTTCTTTATCCATACACTCATTAAGAGGCACGTTTACTAAAAGTTAGTATATGGTAACATTATGCAAATATATATGCAAATGAGGCCCCTTATGCAAATGAGGCCCACACCCCCTTGGGCCGCCCCTGCTGGGGGCCCACAATTTTTGTTGGCATAGGGCCTCACTCAAGGTAAATCCGGCCCTGAACTTAGGGGTATGTTTACTAAACCGTCTTATTGTGCGCTCTGTGACGTTATTGCGCGATAAGGTACCTTAGCGCGCGATAATGCGTGCTGCGGCGCAAACGAGCACTGAAGGCAGAGAAAGGCTCCCGGAGGGCGGAGGAAGGCTCCCCAGGGGCGGAGAGAAGGGGTCAATGGGTGGAGAGTGGGAGGGGAGAGGCTCCCTGCACACTAACGCTGTGAAATCCGAGGCCAAAACTAACGCCACTGAAACCCTGGTGTTAGAGCTGATTTAAAGGGAAGAGAAAACATTTCTGTCAGCAATGTACAGCAAAACCAGGGAAACCCTACAAAAAAGTGATAAGTGTGATACATGTGCACGGAACAAAAGGGCAAATAAACAGTGAAAATGACCAGCAGAAAATGGAAAAATAAAATAACCAAGCTCGGCAATAGTGATCTCAATGGGAAACATCAAACAACACTCCCAAGAAGGCACCAAAAAAAGGATATGAATTCTGGAAGGGTCCATGCTCCGTCCCCATACAAGGTGAATGAGCCCACAGTGAAATTGCGCTGTGCAGGGTTTTCCTCTCCATCGGACAGGTTTCCTATGGCGTGCACATGTGTGGCAACAGCAGGGCGGGCATGTCGGAATGGCCAACTGGACAGATGCTTGGAAATGGGATACAGAGGGCTGCAGGCGGCACATGCTGTGGTGCAGCTGGGGCACAGTGCGGACTAGGCAGATGCCTAGGTGGCACTTAGGAATGCTGGAACTGTACAGCAGCCAGACAGCAACTGATGAGGGCCCAACATGGGCACGAATGTGTTTATCACAGTGTCACAGGGGATAGTAGCCAGCAGGTACCTCCAAGGGCACAGAACATTGGCAGGCGGTGTTGGGGGGGAAGCGTGGACGTCTATGCAGGCACCCCTACCTCAGAACACGCACCATAGGCAGCCGCCTACCTGCACACTGGATGGCCTGAGACTGCGCACCACCAGCCCCACCAGCAGAAGGGCATGTCAGCATGGTGGCAGAGGTGTACTGGTGGTGGAGGGGGGGCAGTGGCAGCTGCCCAGAGCAGACCATGGCCTAGCCCTGTGTAGGTGGGTGCCATGCACTGCAACAGACAGGCCCTGCCGGACGAACAGTCATGGTATCACCCGGGAATGCACTGTCTCTGTGGCAACACGGTGGTGCAGTGCACACAGCCAGTGTGTTCAGAGGCAGAAAGTCACAGGTTCAAGTCCCAGCTGTGGTTCCTGCCAACCCAGTCCACATATTTTACCCACTACTAAAACGTGCTAATACAGACAGAACCTTTAATGCAGCTGACGTAAACATGCCCAAAACACCTACATTTTACCCTACAGAGCACAGACACCATAAACATGCACATTACCTAGAGCAGAGACCCCCAAATGCAGTCCTGGAGGGCCAAACACCATTCAGGTTCCATGCTGCCTCTAATAAAGATGCCTGTGCTGCATTTCTATGCGCCGCCCCCATGGTATGCAGATGTATCTCATGCATATTCATGAGGGACAGCATGAAAACCCAAACAGTGTTTGGCACACCAGGACTGGAGTTGGGAACCTCTGCCGTAAAGCAGCAGCAAACAGGGGCAGACACACCCGCACCCACAGGCTCCATTATCCAATGCCTCCTGGAGAGGCAGGACATTGGGCCCTGCGTGCATCTCCCAATACTAACACTTGCATACCTTAGCAATGCCACCCTAAACCCGGGAATACGGTAAACAGCTATCAAAAGGTTGCTATGATTACTGGCAGATAGCAATTCTGAAGTACAATTTTCTGATTGAGCTGCATCATAGCAACCTTTCTGATGTCTGTGGAGTGTGCTACAGGTCTTGTGTCTGACAGTGTTTACCACCCTGGGGAGTGACCCCAACAGTATTGCGCACCATAGCCATGCCTGCACTGTGCCAAGGACTGGCGTGGTGGCCAGGGCTGCCAAACACCTCTATAGTTTGTCAGACGGCTGCCTAGGGTGAGAACTTACACAATCTTGATGATGCATATATTCATATGATTCTTGCAAGGTATTGTGGGTAATGTAGTTCTTTCACTCCAAACACAGCTGAAGACAATAATTGAGTTGTGTAACCAGTGGTAAAGCCAATAAAATACTTCTTTTATTGATGGGGTTTAATTCACCCAGCACAAGTATGCTTGGTAGCAATATAAATGAGGTTACTTGCTTGCAGTGTTTAAATGGATAACATAAAGTCACAAAGCAAATCAGAAAACAACCTTCAGCTTGTCAGGCAATTAGCTAATGTTTTCTTAGCAAATAATTACCAAATAAAAAGGCACAAAGAAATGAAGGAACTTTGCTTGTTAGGTTAACTTCTGCTTATTTTTCCACACACAGATCCATCAGTGATTCTCCCTTGCTCACACACACAATCAGGTGCAGCTTTAATTACTATCAATTGTCCAGCTGAAACCCTTTAGCTGGCTGGCTGCTACTGTGTGAACCCAAATCCTGCTTTAGGAGCTGTTTGCAGTGGAATAAAGAACAAAGTTAGGTTTCTTTGTGATGGCTGATGTGTTTGCTCACAGAAAGCTAGCAATAGCATTTAGATAGAGAACAGTCCATGTAATTAATAGTTTCATCTGCTGTATCTCCCCTTTCATCAATCAGCATAGGGTCACTATCATACATTGGCACAGACGAGTCTTTCCATAAGGCACTATCATGAGAATGCTTATTCCCTTGCTGCCATTCACTATTATAGATATTTATTTATTTATTTATTTTATTTATTTTTATTTAACACTTATTTATATACCGCATCTTCCAGCGATCAGTTGTGGTGTACAATTAACAACAGTTAACAATGCAGAGCTTGTTTTACATGGAACAAAATAACTTTTTACATAGAACATCTTAACATGCACACATAGGTTTAAATACTAAGCAGAATAATTCAACTAACACAGATTGTGTAACAATTTAAACAAAGTACTGACTCTACCGCATAGGGTATAGGGTCTGGATCAGTGTTCATACCTGAGCCTCTCCTGCTATCATAATTCTTCTCTGTATAGCCTGGCCAGTATGTAATCCAGTTCTGATGTCCAGCCTTCCAATCTTGATCCCTGGACACTGGATCTTTCCTCACATACCTTCTGGCATAGGTCTGAAAGTCCTTTCCACATGCAGTCTTCTCTCTTCCAGGTAGCCACTGGTGATTCCTATCTCTGCCATTCCATTCCTCTGGCTGACTCCAGTCCAATGGACTCTGCTGGCATTTGGAATACTTCCCAGTATAGGTACTGCTTTGGACTCTCCCAGACCTTCCAATGGCCTTCCTTCTCTTCCTTCCAGAGAGTTTCCTTCTCTCTCTATCCGCTTGGCTTGGCTTCTGCTTCTCGAGATGATGTTGGTGCTTGAGCTTGAAGCTGTTGCTGTGTCTTTTGCTGAAGCTCTTATCTGTAGAATAAGCTCTATTCTTATTCTGTTCTAATGTGTGCTCCTCCCTAACACAGCGCAGCTGTGTTGAATCAGGCCCTGCCCTTTGAGATGAGTGCTTAGGGATTACCTCATAGCTCTCTTGATTGCACACACGTTTTCTCACTTCAGCCCCTCTCATGGCTGCTGGAAACCTGGTGCATTCTGGGACTGGTAGTCTTTTATGTGAAAACTCTGTTTTCTTACTTCTACCAGAACTGACAGGTTGCTTGTTCAGAGTCACATCATCTTTTCTATAGCTCCTACCTGAGCTATGATAAGCTTCCTTATCACAAGTTGTACAATGCTGGCATAGGTGTGGGAGTGTATGTCTGTCTATCCAGTGTGTGGTGGCTGCAAACACCCTCCACAGCCCACACTGCCAGCACTGTTGCCAGTATTGGCCTGCCAATGTGCATAATGAGGAGCAAGGTACCATGGGTATAGCCCGGACAGGGTGGCCTGGCCAGGATGCATCTGCACAGGGCATAGGGCAATGGCTGGGACATTGTAGTGCCCGGCCACCACCTGCACAGACAGGGTGGCCACAGCATGTCCTGCTGGGAGATCACTCTCACCCTGACTGAGCAGTGACCACGGCATGGCTAGGTTCCCCCATAGTGCTCTCTAATATTTCTGTCATGTGAAATTTATGGGTTCCCTTTTGGGGCCCAATCACTGACCTATCTGCTTGGTGTGTATGCTGATATCCCAGTTCTGGGTGCATGCATCTTCTCCAGGAACATGCACTATGGACTATCTAGCAGACTGTCTGCAGCTAGTATGTGCTGTGCTGTGCTGGAACACCTTGCAGGGTGCAGTGGCTGGAGGCTTGCTGCAGGAGAATATCAGATAGTGGTGGGGTGCAGTTGAGCATTTCCAGGCCTAATGTCTGTCTACTATTGCTTTATAGATGTGTACAGAGCTGCATTGACTGCCCTGTAGGTTGTCTGTTCCCCAGCAGGACTGCAGTTGATGGTCCCCTCTACTGCTGTCATTGCAGGGAAGTAAAATGTGGATCTGTTGGTGGGAGACCCTGTTTCCCACCCTCAGCCCCTAGAGCAGGGGTGGGCAAACCTGGTCCTGGAGGGCCGCAGACCAGTCAGGTTTTTGGGATATCTCTAATGAATATGCATGAGATATATATGCATTAGAGATATCCTGTCAATCTGACTGGTTTGTGGCCCTCCAGGGCTGGATCTGGAGACCCCTGCCTTACACCTCTGTCATTTAAGATTGTGAGTGGACAAGGTGCAGATGTCCAAGACATCAAAAAGGTTAGACAGAATTTGTCACAGTCCTCCTCACTTCTCACCACCACCAAAAAATTGTCTATTAGACAACTTTTTGGTGGTGGTGAGAATCGAGGAGGAATGTGACACATTCTATATACCCTTTCGATGTCTAGGACATCTGTACCTTGCCCACTCACGATCTTAAATGACAGAGGTGTAAGGCAGGGGTCTCCAAATCCAGCCCTGGAGGGCCACAAACCAGTCAGGTTGGCAGGATATCTCTAATGCATATATATCTCATGCATGTTCATTAGGGATATCCCGAAAACCTGACTGGTCTGCAGCCCTCCAGGACCGGAGGTGTCCACCCCTGCCCTAGAGGGTGGTGTGGGTGGTGGTATATAATCCGCATATGGGTCCATAAGGGCTAAACCTGACTGAGAAATACAGATGTATCCAAAGTGTGTCTGCAGAAACTACACATCTCACACACTAGCACTGCTGGGGACCTGGTGCTGGGAGCCCCACCTCACCCTCAGGGTGAGCACAGTACCCGCACAATGTGACGGTGTGTAGCTACTCTATGCCAGTAACACACATGGTCAGTTCCCCCTACCAGGCCGAGGTGCTGTGGGGGTGCATACCCCATCTTGTGTTCATCTGTAGACTGCTGATTTGCATGTGCAGTGCATCATGGGTACGGGTGGGTTGCCCCTATCCTGGTGATCACAGCAGACTGTTTGTGTGGTGATGTGCAGTCCTTCTGCAGCCAGCCTGTGGCTTGTCTGGAGCTGTAGCCCACTGGTTACTTCACTGCCTGTGAAGCCAGAGGTCATGGGTTCAAACCCACAATGGGGTTGTTTGATAGGGCTGTCCAAAGCATTATCTATTTTTAATGTACATTAGTGCTGCCAGCAAAACCACCCTCAGCGTACTGTACCCATAAGGTGCCTCAGAAGGCGCTTTATAGGGCGCCCTATACAGCACTTTCTGAGGCACCTTATGGTTACCGTCCATATAAGGTGCCTTCTAAGGTATCCTATGGAGCGCCTTATAGGGTGCCTTATGCAACACCTTAGGTTACGGCACGTGAGGGTGTGTTTGCTGGCAGCAATAATTAAAATACAAATAAACTGCCTCAGGAAACAATACTTACATGTCAAAGTTGATGCCTCAGCCAACCTTATGCATTAGGCACACTGGGGGATCAAACTCATGACCCCTGTATCATCAGTCAGTGTATTAACCATTGTGCTACACCTCTGTTTCTAGGTTTGCACGTCTGGGCGCCTACTTAAGATTACCGCGCGTTAACGCACTTAGCGGCGCTTTGCCCGATAATGTGCGCAGCAGCGCACGTTATTGCACGATACTCCCGTTTTGCTGCTTTAAGACTGAAACGCCCACTCCTTTTATGGCAGCCTGCACACTATCGCCGGGCGCACAATAAGACGGTTTAGTAAACATACCCCTTAGGGAGGCATATTCAGCGGTGGCAGCTAGGCAAAATAAAATGCCTAGCTGCTGCCGCTTCAATTAAAACTGGATATTCCACGGTGGAAGATATCCTGTTTCTGCTGCTGCTTAATAGCGATATTCAGCTGCTAACCAGATAGCAGGTGTCACCACTCCTGTGCCACCCACAGACAGCCCCAGTTTTAACCAGATATTTTTTCGGTGGTCTGTGGGGATATTTAGCTGCATTAACTGGTTAGTGTCACTGAATATCGCAGTGACCGGGTTTTAGCCTGTTAGCAGGTTTGCTAACCAGCTGAAATGTTTTGAATATTTCCCACTTAGATTGGAAGCCCTCCGGAGATAGGGAAGTACGAGTATCTGCTGTACCTGATTGTACCTTACCTTGGATTACTACTGGAAAAGTGGGAGATAAATAAGTAAATAAATAACAGTTGAGGCACTTCACAATGACATAAAATTAAAAATAAAAACATTTAAAGGCATAACAATATACATACCAGTTGGAGCTGTCAGTCACCTTTCTCCTTGCCTATATACTCACCTCTAAAACCAAGCCTACAGGAACGACTCTGCAAGTAAGAATATTTTTAGCATCCCACAAAAGCTAGCTCCATCCTGTTCTTGTCATGATTTACTGGAAAGCTTATTATTCAACCAAGTAGGTGCTGCTGTTACAAAGACTTTTCTCCGCATTTGTAACTGGATCTCTCAGTGACCCGTGAAGATCAGGAGAGAACTCTGACTAGATCTCAATACTTTCCCCAGTTGCTTTCAGTGCAACAGCTTTTGTAAATAGCTCAGATCTCATCCTTCAAAAATGTGAAAGTTAGAAATAACATTTTAATATACACTTTTCCTAGATTGGGAACCAGTGAAGCTGACAAATCACATCTGCTACCGAGTCCCACCAGGGTCGACCCGTCCATTGTGCGGGGGTCCCATGCCTGATTGGCTGCAGAGGGAGCTGGGGAGGTCCGAAGCCCCGGCTGACCTCTGAACAGCCGTGGGAGTAAAGAGAGGCGTTTGCTTTCTCTCCCGTAGCTATGATAAAAAGGAACTCTCAGGCGCGCTGAATGCTGGGAGATTAAATGGACGCTTTCCTTTCTCCAAGCCTCCATTGGCTGACCTTTCCCTCCTTGTGCTGTATCCACCTTCCTTCCTGCCTTCCCTCAATGCCCTGTTGAAATTATAATTTACCCTTTTTCTGTACCTCTTCTTTTTTTCTCTTTCTGTTTCTCTTTCCTCTGCTAGTCTGTTTTTGTAAACCACATTGATGGCTATTCTTCCTTGTATGGCATATGAAGTTGCTGGAATAAATAAATAAAAATTTTACGCAGGGTGCAATTTTATAAGATGTTATTTATGAGTGTAAACTACTATTTACATGTGTAAATAACTAAACTATGCCTCTTAAGTACCTACCTATGTCCTTATGTACTACTTTCATGTGTAAAAGTAGGCACTTCCTTACAAAATTGCCCCCTTTAAATGAGAATAGATACATATTTAAATACTTTTCCCCATCAAATTTTACATCATCCCAACCATTAGGCAAGACGAAATAGTCACCTAGGGCAGCAACTTCTGATGAGCATCAAAGAGTAGCAGAATCAAAACAAAACAATATGTTTTCCACACAAAGCCCAAACCCATCAACACATTCTTTTACTTGTAGGGTGAATGGGCACATTTAAAGCAAAGTTTAATATTTAAAAGTATGATGTTCAATTATGCATTTTTACAGGATTGTTGTGGAAGGCATGATGTTTCAATGATCATTCAAAGATTTTCAATTGGATATAGTGTGTATTACTGAATCATGGCTTTCCAGTAGTGATGCTATTTTGATTTCTCAAATTTGTCCTTCATATGATATATTTCATGATCCTAGAGTAGGTAAAAGAAGGGGAGGAGTAATTATAATTCTTAAGAAGATCTTGCATCTTAACCAATTTACTTTTACCATGGATGGTGAAGTACAGGCAATTATTGCAGGAAATAAGCAAGCAATTGTATGTCGGGCCCAATATTCAGTTGGGCAGGCTATGCACCACTACAGGGAGGGGAGTGGCCTTAGTACAATGCTTTATAGGAAACCCACTGATAGAAATCAGTTATTGCATTATACTAGCTTTCACAATCCGACTCTTAGAAACAACTTACCCATTGGCCAGTTTTTGAGAATTAAACGTATATGCACTACAGAATCCGAGTTCGAACGACAGGCTTTGGAATTAAAAAATTGTTTTGAGGCCTGGCGGTACCCGCGAAGATGTATTAACAGGGCATATGTTAGAGCTATAAAACAAATTGTGTTGTAGTGCTGGAAGATGAGACCCTCAGGTTGGAAGGCACTCAACTAGCTACTGGGGAAGAGCTGAAGACTTTTCAGAGTAAAGCCAGCATTTATGATGTGGTTGGATCAAAGCCCTCGGGACGTCTGACTGCGGATGTAGCTGCGCATGAAATGAGAGTCAGAAGCTGTAAAGATGTCTTACACATTGGAACATGGAACGTACGAAGCATGAACCAAGGGAAGTTGGAGGTGGTCAAGAATGAAATGGAACGTGTACAACTTGATCTGTTGGGTGTCAGCGAACTGAAATGGACTGGCATCGGGCACTTTGCATCAGATGATCACATGGTCTACTATGCTGGAAATGAAAGACAAAGAAGAAATGGTGTTGCATTTACAATAAAGAAGAAACTTGCAAGAACTGTAATGAAATACAATGCAGTCAGCGAACGCTTAATCTCTATTCGTCTACGAGGAATGCCTATCAACACAACTATAATTCAAGTATATGCTCCAACAACAGCTGCAGAAGATAATGAAATTGAAGAGTTCTATGAACAAGTACAAGCTGAAAATAACAGAACATGCAAACAGGATATCCTGATAGTCATGGGTGATTTTTGGCAACAAAGAAGAAGACAAAGTAGTTGGAAAATATGGACTTGGCAACAGAAATGAAGCTGGAGAAAGACTGATAGAATTTTGCAAGACCAACGATCTATTCATCTTAAACACCTTATTTTATTTATTTTATTTAAAGTCTCTTATATACCGCGCTATTTATCATCAGCGCGGTTTACATAGAACAGAACAATCTCAGTACATTTGAAACACGTATGAGTTACAGATAACAGGGCAGAAAACTTGGTCAACAAGGGTAACTATCTACAATACAATAATGATTGACTGTTTGTATAAAACAACTAACAGAGCAGAGAATATAGTGTACAGCTGTAATTAAATCCAAAATTTCTTAATTCTAGGGTGTAGTGTTTATGCTTCTGGCTATTAGACTGTCTTTTGATATATTAGATAGCATTACGGTGGCTGGAAGTATTCAGTGAAGAGGTAGTGCTTGATAGCTTTTCTGAACTGCTTCATGTCACGTATTGCTCTAATTTCTGGCTGAAGTTTATTCCAACCTCTAGGCGCATAGAATTTGAATGCTCTGTTGATCGATGATTGGGACCAATTTGTGGAATCACTCGGAATGATTAGGGTGTTTTCGGCAAATGGTCTCCTAGATCTTGTATTGGGAGTTAGACTGATGAGATCTGAAGTCGTTGCTGGTGATAATTTGTTGAAGGCCTTGAATGTAATGAGGAGAGCTTTATATCTAATTCTACATTCTATAGGGAGCCAGTGAAGGTCCCTAAGGATTGGTGTAATATGGTCTCTCTTTGATGCTCCAACTAGGATGCGAGCCGCAGTATTCATTGCTAGTTGCAGGGGGTTTATAGTGTTCTTTGGAAGACCATGTAATACAATATTCGCATAGTCAAAGTGAGGGGTGACTATTGCTTGGAATATTGAGCGGAAATCATTGTATTCTAGCATGGGTCTTAGGTGGCGTAATGTTTTTATCTTGAAGTAAATCTTTTTTACTGTATTTTTTATGTGGGAGGTAAAATCCAGTCGTTGATCAAGGATCACACCTAGGTAACGAATTGTATTCTTGATTGGGAGCTCAGCGTCCCGTACCTTAAGATATGCAGGGGGGAGAAGAGCTTGTTTCTAGTGACCAATAAAACTTCCGTCTTTTTGAAATTGATTCGCATGTTTTGATCTAAGAGCCAATCCGCTATTGCATTGAAACAGTTGGTTAGGTTAGTGTAATTTGGACTTGTTATATCAAACGGGGTGTAGATAAGCACGTCGTCTGCGTAAATAAGGCAGGAGACATTAAAGGATTTGGTGATTTGGCAAATCGGCTGCATATATATGTTGAAGAGGAGTGCCGATAAGGAGGAGCCTTGTGGAACCCCTTGCGTTTGGAGGAATGGTTCGGATGTTCTGGAGTCAATGCGAACATGTTGCCAACGATCTTCAAGGTATGTTTTGCACCAGTTCCATGCTAGGCCTTGTATACCCTTTTCGTAGAGTCGTGCTAGTAGTATGTTATGGTCTACTGAGTCAAACGCCGCGGATATGTCAAGGAAGATCATGGCGACGCCAGACCTTATGTTGTTGATCCCACAGATGAGCATGTTGATTAAGGAGGTCATGAGAGTCTCGACTCCATGCATTTCCCTAAATCCATGTTGGCACGGATCAAGAGGGGAGGATGTATCAATATATTGCTGAATTTGGCGTTGAGTCTCTTTCTCCAGTATTTTGGCAAGCAGCGGGATGCTGGAGATTGGACGGTATGATTCTTCCTTCTTCGGGTCGATCTGGTTGTTCTTTAATAGGGGACGTATTGAGGTCTGTTTGAGTGCAGCTGGGAAAGTTCCAGAGGAATAGGAGAGGTTTGCAATTTTCGCTATGCATGGACTGAGCTCTGTGCGCATTGATTTGATCCAGTGTGCTGGGCATGGGTCATTGGCTGCAGTAGTGGTGTTCAAAGTAGCAATTAGTTCTTTAATGGATTTAGATGATGGAGGTGAGATACTCAGGAGTGGTTCTTGAGAGTGCGTGGATTGAGGGGACGCTTGTGATGAATTCAAATTTGTTCTTGTTAATTTGGATTGGATGTAATTTGCATACTGTTGAGGATGGATATGTTCTTGCTGTTGCGGTGCAGGTTCTTTAGATAGTGTTTTCACTAAATTGAATAGCTCACGAGGTTTGTTTAGTGAACGACTAAGTAGTTTTGCATGATGTTCTTTTCTTTTGGACCACATTAGTTCATGGTGATTTTTGAGGTGCGCCATGTATTCATCATGGATGTTGATTTCATGAGAGCGTCTCCACTTTCTTTCTAATCTTCTCAGTTGGAGCAGTGAAGTTCGGATATCTGGAGAGAACCAGGGGGCATTATGCCTTATGTTAGGATCCTTGTTAGGGGCGATCTCGTTGTGCATAGTAGGTAGTTGTGAATATTGTAGGAGTGTCTCATTCCAGTTGTCAACCATTTTATTTATGTTGGTTGTTGAGATTGACAGTTTAGGTAATACTTGTGTGTTGAACACTTCGATATCCAGTGATTTAAAGCGGCTATGGTGTGGTGGAGGCACATTTTTTGGTAGATTTGGCGGATTCGAATTTGTAGGTATCTGGAAAGTTATCAGACTATGATCTGACCAAGGAACCGGGGTGATGGTGAGGTCCAGCTGACTATTGTTGCCTGTTAGTGTAGGAGGAACAAAGATGAGGTCAAGGATGTTACCACGTTGGTGTGTCTGGAAGTCAACAATTTGCTTATAGTCAAGGTTTTCCATGGCGTCAAGCAAGGCGTTGGCTGTGGCAAGTGGCAAAGAGGCGAGATTAAAATCGCCTAGCAGCCAGTTGGGCTTATTAGGGTTATCAGGGTTACATGCAAGGCTAATTACATCTGAGATATCCTCTGATCGTGCATTCGGAGAAGCATAGATAAGATTAATTGAGTTATTCTTATTTGATATGGTTAATGTGTCAAGAAAATGAGTGCTCCTAGCAAAACTTACTCGGTATTGTAAGGAGGATTTAGCGAGGATGAAAACTCCACCGCCTCTTCTGTTCTCTCTGTTGCATGAATAGATGGAGAAGTTCGGGGGGGTCATTTGATTTACTATCACTGAGTCTGAATCTGATAACCAAGACTCGGTGACCATTAATATATCTAAGTTTTGAGTAGATATTAAATCTGTTATGATAGGCCATTTGTTGCGAACAGAGCATGCGTTAATAAGAGCACACCTCAGGTAACAACTAGGTTCAGATTTATTGATTGTTGTGGTGGGAGCTAGGTCTAAGGTTATGTAGAGTAGGTGAGACTGCCTTTTATGATGAACATACGGCGAATGTTGGTGATGGTTGCAGTGGTTTTTTCTGCTTGCTCCATACAGTATAGGTATGGGGTTGAAGTCACGTAAAAGTGCTTCAGATATTTGGATGAGAATGGTGATGAGGATGGTGTATAGGAGGGTACGAGATATGTTGGATATGCACATGCCGGGCATGGTAGTAAAATTGATTCAACTAAGGATTCTGTCGAATGGTTATTGTGGTGAAAAGTGGGCGCCCAATGAAGATGCTTGTATAGGAAATAGCTTTGTTACTTGCTTTTCTTTCCTATGAAGACTGACAACTTTGACCTCTTTATGAGTGAGTGAGTGTCTATGCGGATAATCAGCTGTGTTAAGTAAAATACTTAGTGCATAGGTTGCAACAGAGGTACAGGTAAATAATCGTTTGCTAAACTTAGTAAACTCTTGGTGTGTAGTAACAGTTCTGGACTGTCACAAATTAAATTAAAATAGACACACTTTATATTTTGTATATTTTGGCTGCTAGAGATGTGGCTATTGATGCCAGTATAATGAAATAGAGACTGGCTCTACTACCACTGGTAATGTAGTATGAGAGCAAAAAGGTTGCCTGGGATAGAGCTATGGTGTGTGGTACTCATAGATAAGCTACTGACAACAGTATGGTGATTAGGAAACAGTATAGCTACTGACAAGGCTATTGGCAACAGTATGGTGATTAGGAAACAGTATAGCTACTGACAAGGCTACTGGCAACAGTATGGTGATTAGGAAACAGTATAGCTACTGACAAAGCTACTGGCAACAGTATGGTGATTAGGAAACAGTATAGCTACTAACAGAGCTACTGGTAACAGTATGGTGATTAGGAAACAGTATAGCTACTGACAAAGCTACTGGCAACAGTATGGTGATTAGGGAACAGTATAGCTACTAACAGAGCTACTGGCAACAGTATGGTGATTAGGAAACAGTATGGCTACTGATAACAGAAAAGTTACAATAGAAATGCTACTGGCAACATAAGTAATAATTATGTATCAGTCTTGCTACTGACGACAGTAAATTAGAGAATGCAATATGTCCAATGGCATCAAAAACATAGGTAGGTAATTATGTAGCTATAATGTTTGACAACTTATACTTGCGACGAAGCAGGGAGATCAATCGTCTGTTGAATGTTGTTGGTTCAGGTCCTTATAGCATGCTATCTTCTCGATGGAATGATGGCCAACGCCTAAGGGCCACGCCAAAGGGCCCTCTGGCGAGGCCCACAGGCGCGGGCCCGCCAGGCGCGGACACGCCTGATGTTCGGCGCTTTTGTAGGCCCCGCCGGCTGCCCCGATTGGACAGAGGGGCTTGCAGAGGAGGTCCTGTTGCTCCCGGCGCTCTCGATCCCCGTCGGGAGTGAAGAACGTGGGCCGATGGCAAGAGGCCGCACGCCCGATGCTCGGCGCTTTTGTAGGCCCCGCCGGCTGCCCCGATTGGACAGAGGGGCTTGCAGAGGAGGTCCTGTTGCTCCCGGCGCTCTCGATCCCCGCCGGGAGTGAAGAACGTGGGCCGATGGCAAGAGGCCGCACGCCCGATGCTCGGCGCTTTTGTAGGCCCCGCTGGCTGCCCCGATTGGACAGAGGGGCTTGCAGAGGAGGTCCTGTTGCTCCCGGCGCTCTCGATCCCCGCCGGGAGTGAAGAACGTGGGCCGATGGCAAGAGGCCGCACGTCCGATGCTCGGCGCTTTTGTAGGCCCCGCCGGCTGCCCCGATTGGACAGAGGGGCTTGCAGAGGAGGTCCCCGGCGCTCTCGATCCCCGCCGGGAGTGAAGAACGTGGGCCGATGGCAAGAGGCCGCACGCCCGATGCTCGGCGCTTTTGTAGGCCCCGCCGGCTGCCCCGATTGGACAGAGGGGCTTGCAGAGGAGGTCCTGTTGCTCCCGGCGCTCTCGATCCCCGCCGGGAGTGAAGAACGTGGGCCGATGGCAAGAGGCCGCACGCCCGATGCTCGGCGCTTTTGTAGGCCCCGCCGGCTGCCCTGATTGGACAGAGGGGCTTGCAGAGGAGGTCCTGTTGCTCCCGGCGCTCTCGATCCCCGCCGGGAGTGAAGAACGTGGGCCGATGGCAAGAGGCCGCACGCCCGATGCTCGGCGCTTTTGTAGGCCCCGCCGGCTGCCCCGATTGGACAGAGGGGCTTGCAGAGGAGGTCCTGTTGCTCCCGGCGCTCTCGATCCCCGCCGGGAGTGAAGAACGTGGGCCGATGGCAAGAGGCCGCACGCCCGATGCTCGGCGCTTTTGTAGGCCCCGCCGGCTGCCCTGATTGGACAGAGGGGCTTGCAGAGGAGGTCCTGTTGCTCCCGGCGCTCTCGATCCCCGCCGGGAGTGAAGAACGTGGGCCGATGGCAAGAGGCCGCATGCCCGATGCTCGGCGCTTTTGTAGGCCCCGCCGGCTGCCCCGATTGGACAGAGGGGCTTGCAGAGGAGGTCCTGTTGCTCCCGGCGCTCTCGATCCCCGCCGGGAGTGAAGAACGTGGGCCGATGGCAACACAAGCGGCGACTGTACACATGGACTTCTTCCAGCAACACAAGCGGCGACTGTACACATGGACTTCACCCAATGGATTGTATAAAAATCAAATTGACTACATCTGTGGAAGTCAACAATGGAAATGCTCTATAACATCAACAAAGACAAAACCTGGAGCTGACTGTGGTACAGATCATCAACTACTAGTATGCAAACTCAAGCTAAAGCTGAAAAAGAGCAAACCACTCATGAATGCAGCAAAATATGACCTTGAGAATATACCACTGGAATTTAAAGACTGCCTGCAAAATCGATTTGCTGCTTTAGATACAAATGATAGAGTTCCAGAAGAGTTATGGAATGACATCAAGAAGGTTGTGTTGGAAGAAAGCGAGAAGTCTCTACAAAAGGTAAAAAAGAAAAAACGGCCAAAATGGATGAAGGAAGAAACTCTGAAAATTGCCCAGAAACGCAGAGAAGCTAAAGCCAGAGGAGAAAGAAAGACAATCACAGAACTCAACAGAGATTTCCAACGTGCAGCAAGACAGGACAAGGAAAAGTACTACAATGACGCATGCAAGGAAATAGAAGCAGAAACTATTAGAGGAAGAACAAGATCAGCTTTCCTAAAGCTATGAGAGTTAAAGAAAAAGTTCTAGCCTCGAATTGGAATGTTACAAGATGCTCAAGGTTCTATGTTGAATGATGCTGAGAAGATCAAGAAAAGATGGAAGGAATATACAGAGTTGTTATATGATAAAGATCAAGTGGACCAACAGCCGTTTCAACCTGTACCTTATGATCTGGAACCATTGGTGATGAAAGAAGAAGTTGAAGCAGCATTGAAAGCCTTATCAAAGAACAAAGCACCAGGCATTGATTGCATTCCCATAGAAGTATTGCAGCAATCTGATGCAGCTGTTACCGTACTTACAAGGCTCTGCCAAGAAATATGGAAGACAGCATCATGGCCAACTGACTGGAAAAGATCTGTGTTTATACCAATACTAAAGAAAGGTGATCCAACTGACTGTGGAAATTATCACACAATCGCTCTGATCCCACATGCCAGCAAGATTCTACTGAAGATTATTCAAAAGAGACTACAATCATACCTGGAACCAGAACTACCTGAAGTGCAAGCAGGGTTCAGAAAAGGGCGAGGAACGAGAGACATCATTGTGGATGTGAGATGGATCCTTGAAAAGACTAAAGAATACCAAAAGGATATCTATTTGTGCTTTATCAACTATAGCAAAGCTTTTGACTGTGTAAACCATGAGAAACTCTGGGCCACATTAAGAAGAATGGGTATACCAGAACAGCTGATCGTTCTCTTGCACAATCTGTACATTGATCAAGAAGCAACAGTTTGAACGGAACAAGGAGAAACAGAATGGTTTAAAATAAGCAAAGGTGTAAGACAAGGCTGCATACTTTCCCCCTACCTGTTTAATTTATATGCAGAGAAAATCATCAGAGAAGCAGGATTGTATGAAGACAACAGAGGTGTGAAGATTGGTGGAAGACTCATCAACAACCTTCGCTATGCTGATGATACCACATTACTGGCAGAAAGTGAAGATGATCTGAAACATTTGCTTCTCACAATCAAAGAACGAAGTCTCAAAATGGGCCTGCACCTTAATGTAAAGAAGACAAAGATCATGACAACTGGCATAATCAACAGGTTCATCGTCGAAGGAGAAGAAATTGAAATTGTGAATAACTTTAACCTACTTGGATCAACTATCAATAAAGAAGCAACAAGCAGTCAAGAAATCAGACGACGCATTGCTCTTGGCAGAATGGCTATGAAAGACCTAGATAAGATTCTCAAGAGCAGATATGTCTCTCTCCATACAAAGATTCGACTTGTTCAAGCCATGGTATTTTCAATAACATCATATGGATGTGAAAGCTGGACAGTGAAAAAGAAAGACAGGAAGAAAATTGATGCCTTTGAATTATGGTGCTGGCGGCGAATACTGTGTATACCATGGACTGCCCGAAGAACAAACCAGTCTGTACTAGAGGAGATCAAACCTAAGCTTTCTTTAGAAGCTCAGATGACAAGACTTCGACTTTCATACTTTGAACACATCATGCGGAGAGAGAGATCATTAGAGAAAGACATCATGCTTGGCAAGATAGAAGGTCAACGCAAAAGAGGAAGGCCAGCAATGAGATGGATCGATACAATAACAGCAGCTACGGGTACCAATCTGTCAACAATGAGCCGCCTGACTGAAGACCGAACACAATTTAGGATAGCTATC
Organism: Ichthyophis bannanicus; assembly: GCA_033557465.1. Classification (NCBI taxonomy): domain Eukaryota; kingdom Metazoa; phylum Chordata; class Amphibia; order Gymnophiona; family Ichthyophiidae; genus Ichthyophis; species Ichthyophis bannanicus. Next base: position 160,381,115 of record CM066033.1, read on the forward strand.
CAGAGGGTCGCCATGAGTCGACTCCGACTCGACGGCACTTAACAACAACATGTTAGAGCTTGTAACACTCAATGCACGGATTTATTAAAACCACGTGACAAAGTTGCTCAACCTAAGATAGTATGCCCATTACTGTATTCTTTACAGTCTCGGAACATCGTTTCCATTCTTCAGAAAGAGTGGCATTTGGTACAGGCCATTCCAGGCTTTCAAGACATTTCACTTGTGATAGCTCATAAGCGCAATGTCAACTTGCGCAATCTTTTAGTACCGTCCGCCTTTACAGAAAGGAAGATGTTATCTACACATAAGGGTCAATATCAATGTGGCCATTGCTCCGTCTGCGTTCATGTGTTACCAGTACGAAAGGTGTTCACTCATCCAGTCACTGGAGCCAAATTTTACATTCAAGACTTCGCAAATTGTGATACCACACATGTTATCTATATTATTAAATGTCCATGTAACATGTTGTATGTGGGTAAAACTAGTCGGGCTGTTCGTATGCGGATTGTGAAGCATAGGAGTTGTATCAACAGAAAACTTAGTGATAAACCTCTTGTGCAACATTGGATGGATAAAGGACATAGAACCACGGATTTAAAATTTGTTGTCATTAAGAAGGTTATTCATAATTGGAGAGGAGGTGATATTGATAAAACACTTCTCCGTTTAGAACAAAGATATATATTTTCCCTTAACACGTTGGTCCCCCATGGATTGAATTCAGAACGCAATTTTTCTGTATTTCTCTGATGTTTCTTGGAATTGGTTCATTTAGGGGTATGTTTACTAAACTCTGAAATTGTGCGGGGCCGCGGTAGAGTGCGGGTGCCATATAAGGAGTGGGCGTTTTGCGCTGAAGAAGGAAATCCCAGATTTGCATATGCGCTAAGGTGCGCGGCGCCCATATGCGCCCCACACGTTAGCACATGAGGTGGCTGCGCGGGAGGAATAAGTGGAGTGTTGATGTGCAAACAGGAGAGCAAAGCTACAGCACAATGGTTAAGACACTGACCAATGGTGCAGAGATCAGGGGTTCGATTCCACACAATGCAGACAGCTGCCTGAGGTGCTATTTTAGGAGGCATATAAATAACACAGGTACACTACCAAAAAACTGCCTCCAGTTTTGCAACTGATTCCTATAGATTTTGGGGTGCTGAATCCAGGAAAAATAGCCAAAATGTTCCATCACGTCACGTTTTCTTGCAAAATTAGATTTCTTACCCATATAAGGAATGTTCACATAATTTCTTTTTAGCCGACTGCAGTTTATTTTCTTGGCCCAAAATAGAGGTTGTAATGGTTAACTAACTAGAAGCACTCCCTCATGATATTTTAGAGTGTTTTGTATTCATTTTATACATTAACAGGACAATTGGGAGGCGGGGGGCTAAATCCAGTACTCGCGCTGGCGCATGTTCTTTCCTGTTCGCCTCGCCTCGTTCGCTCGCTCAAACACGGTGGTTGCGACATGAACGTTCCTGTCAAATTTCAGTTTCTTGCAAGTTCATTATTACCTTTTGTTTGCTCAGTCGTAATCCAGCTTTATTCCGAAGTGCTTCACTACAGTTGTAGTTTGCAGTGCTGTGTATTTGTGATGGCTCACAGAGCCAGAGGTTGCGTCAACTCTCCGGGCAGTTTTTGTTTTATTTGTGGGGAATATACCGTGAAAAAGCGGCAGAGGAACATTTCTGCATTTATTAAAAAAGTATATTTCGCCTATTTCGGTTTGAAGTTAGGCGATCAAGACAAACCGTGGGCTCCTCACAAAGTGTGCAAGACATGTGAGGAAGATCTACGCTTATGGATGAAAGGTAAAAAACAAGCATTTCGTTTCGGAATACCTATGATGTGGCGTGAACAAAGAGACCACAGCAGTGACTGCTATTTTTGCTCTTGCATTGTGAAGGGATACAACTTAAAAAATAAGAACGTAATAAGTTACCCCAACCTTCCCTCAGCAATTAGGCCTATGCCTCATAGCAACGAAGTACCTGTGCCTGAACCACCAAAATCTTTGGATCATATTTGTGTGGACGGTTCTGATCATGATGAGACTCATCAGATGGCTTTTCCCGATGAGTCCAGTACTTCCGAGTTTGAAACTGAACCAGATCCGAAACCTGAACTTTTCTCTCAAGCTGAATTGAATGATTTAGTCCGGGATTTAAGACTCCCAAAAGATGCTGCCCAACTGCTAGGTTCTCGGCTTAAACAGAAAAATCTATTGTCACCAGGAACAACTTTTTATTGGTACCGCAACCGCGAGACACAATTTTTGAAGTATTTCAGCAAAGAGGAAGATTTGGTATTTTGCAACAATATATACGGAGTGATGGAAAAGTTTAAACTCAAGTATGATCCTGCTGAATGGCGGCTGTTCATTGATTCGTCAAAAGACAGCATAAAAGGTGTTCTTCTTCATAATGGCAACACATTCGCTTCAGTTCCTATTGCTCACTCTGTTATTCTCCAAGAAAAATACGAGAATTTGGCCCTGATTCTTCAGAAGATTCGTTATGATGAGCATAAGTGGATGATTTGTGGAGACTTTAAAATTCTATCCATGCTATTAGGGCAGCAATCCGGTTTCACCAAATATCCCTGCTTCCTTTGCTTGTGGGATAGCCGGGCCCGCGACCTACACTGGGGGAAAAAAGACTGGCCAATTCGGGAGTATTTGAGACCCGGTGAGAAAAATGTTCTTCATGAGAGCTTGGTACCTCGTGATAAAATTCTATTACCACCTCTCCACATTAAGTTGGGTCTCATTAAGCAATTCATCAAGTCCCTTCCAAAAGATGGCGAGTGCTTTCGGTACCTTTGCTCAAAGTTCCCCCGACTTTCTGAAGCAAAGCTAAAGGAAGGAGTGTTTGTTGGCCCTGATATAAGGAAACTCATTTCAGATGGAGCATTCGCTGAAACGATGTCTGAGAAGGAAAAAGAAGCCTGGGATTCCTTCAAGGATGTTGTTCTCAAATTCTTGGGGAACAGGCGGGATGAGAACTATAAGGATATTGTTGCCAGGATGCTCAATGCCTTCAAAGAACAAGGCTGTAACATGAGCCTGAAAGTCCATTTCTTGCACTCCCATGTGAACTACTTTCCCGAAAACTTGGGGGCGTACAGTGAAGAACAAGGTGAAAGGTTTCACCAGGACATCAAGGACGCAGAGAGAAGGTACCAAGGAAGATGGAACACCACTATGATGGCTGATTTCTGCTGGTTGCTGCTGCGGGAAACCCCAGATGAAAAATACGCCAAGCAGCGCACCAAGAGAAGCATTCGGGGGAAGAAGAAACAGGCCCACCAGGAGATTGATTGACCCAAGAATGACTTTAAAATCTAAACTGTGTTGACAAATATCGTGTTTTTACTAAACTTTGAAATAAAAATTTGCTAGTTATTACCACAGTGTCGGATCTCATTTATTAGAATTTTATTTTCACACCATCGGGTGTTTGTCTTCATGTATTGCAATGGTGCGGTTTGCGTTTTCTATTCTTACATACATACCTGTACAACATTTTTTGCACATTTCTTTGCTTTGCTTTGTGTCTAACCTCGCTCTTATATGCTCAATGTTTGTGCACATGTATGTGGCTGTTTTAAGTGCAGACAATTTTGCTACCATCACAGTGTGTTTTGTTGACATTACTCTATTCTTATGTGCTGTCTTGTTACAATTTTCTTTATTCTTATTTGAATAACTACTAAACAATTAGTATAAAGAATTCATCCAAGAAACTTTTATCTCGATCGCACTCAATCTGAAACGTTCACCTCAAACTGCTAACCCAATGTAGCAAAAAATCTGTACGTGATGGAGCAAATTGGTTACCAGATTTGGATTCAGCGCACCAAAAAACATAAAAATCAATCGAAACATTAGAGGCAGTTTAAAAAAAATTTTTTTTAGTGTACCTGTGTAATGGGCGCCATAAGGCGCCGCACTAATGGGTTTTTGAGGCATTTTAATACTGGGTGTCATAAGTGGAGCACGGATGTTAAAACAGAACAGCAGAGCCACAGCACAATGGTCAGAACATTGACCAATGGTGCAGGGATCAGGGGTTTAATCCCCCACAGAGGCCAATAAAAACAGCTGGCCTATGCATTAATTCATGAGGCAGTAAAATACTGGGCGTCATAAAGCGGTGCGCTGATGTTTTTGGCGGCAGAAAGCGGTGTGCTGATGTTTTTGGCGGCATATTAATACTGGGCGGCATAAGGCGGCGCGCTGATGTTCCTGTGGCATTCTAATACTGGGAGGTATAAGTGGCGCGCTGATGTGCAAACAGAAGAGCAGAGCCACAGCACAATGGTTCAGACACTGACCAATGGTGCAGGGATCATTGGTTCAAGTGCCCATTGAACAAGGCTGGCTGAGGCATTGCATGTTATGGGCAAGAATGCTTTAGGGGGCATGTTATTTTTATGTTAATTATCAGTACTAGCAAACGCACCCCAAAGCGTGTTAACATAAGGCGCCCTATAAGGCACATTTTAAAGTGCATTTTCTGCCAAGGCACCCTAGAATGTAGCTAATATGGCGCTTTAGAGGGTGCCGTATGAGGTACCGCAAGGTCAGAGTACGTTTTTTGATGGCAGCACTGTGCATTTTAAGGAATGAAAAGCATTAGTAGCTGCACTGACATGCAAGGAGGAGCAGCAGTGGAGCACAATGGTTAGGGCACTGACTGCTGATACAGGGGTCATGAGTTTGCTCCCCAGGGTGCCTAATACGTAAGGCTGGCTGTGGTATCAGCTTTGCAATGTACATATTTTTTCCTGCAGCACCGTATGTTTATTTTATTAATTGCTGCCAGCAAACACGCCCTCACGTGCCATAATTGAAGGTGCCGTATATGGCACCCCATAAGGCACTCCATAGGGCACATTAGAAAGCGCACTGTCCGCCACAGCACCCTAATCTGTCACCTATAGGGCACCCTATACGTTACATCACAGGATCATGTATAGTGCACCTTATATGGACGGCAACCATAAGGTGCCCTATAGGGTGCCCCATAAAGCGCCCTTAGAGGCACCCTATGGGTACAGTACGCTGAGGGAGTTTTTGCTGGCATCAAAATATGTACGTTAAAGAAAAAAAATGCATTCCACAACCCTATCAAATAGCCCCACTGTGGGTTTGAACCCATGATCTCCAGCTTCACAGACAGTGGAGTAACCATTGGCCTACAGCTGCTAGCAAACCCCTGGCTGGCTGCAGAGAGCCTGCACGTCACCACACAGACAGTCTGCTGTTTTCACCAGGATAGGGTTAGATCACCTGTACCCATGATGCACTGCACATGCAAATCAGCTGTCCACAGATGATCACAAGATGTGGAATGCACCCCCACAGCACCTCGGCCTGGTAGGAGGAAGTGACCGGGTGCACCCACACAACACCTCGGACTAGTAGGGGGTACTGACCGTGTGTTCTACTGGCACAGATTAGCTACACACCGTCACATTGTGCGGGTACTGTGCTCACCCTGAGTGTGCGATGAGACGCCTAGAACCAGGTCCACAACACCTCCCATGGCTGATGGAGGCCATGCGGGGAGGTCCAAAGCAGTGTCAATGTGTAAGATAGGTAGTGCCTGCACAAACACCATGGATATCTGTCTGTCTCAGTCAGGTGTAGGTCCCGCAGGCCAAGGGTGGTAAACATGGTCCCCCCATCAATAGATCCACCCTATAATTCCCTGCAAAGGTGGCATTAGAGGGGCACATCAACCCCAGTCATGATGAGGAACAGACACCCCACAAGGAAGTCAATACAGCTCTATACACATCCATAACACAATAGCAGAAAGACATTAGACCAGGATATGGTAAGCCTCCACACCACTATCTGATATTCTCCTGCAGCAAGCCATCAGCCACTGCACCCTGCAAGCCACTCCATCTGGACACATACCAGCTACAGTCTGCTAGCTAGTACATAGTATATGTTCCCAGTGGAGGTACATGCACCCAGAACTGGAATGTCAGCATACACAGCACACAGATAAATCAGTGACTAGACCCCAAAATGACACCCATACATATCACATGAGAGAAATACTATATAGCACTATGGGGGTGCCTAGCCATGCTGTGGTCACTGCACAGTCAGGGTGAGAGTGATCTCTCAGCCAGACATACTGAGGTCACCCTGTCTGTGTAGGTGGTGGCTGGGCACCACAATGTCCCAGTCAGTGCCCTATGCCCTGTGCAGATGCACCCTGGCAAGGCCACCCTGTCCAGCCTACACCCATGGTACCTTGCTCCTCATTATGCACATTGGCAGCCCAATACTGGCAACATTGCTGGCAGTGTGGGCTGTGGAAGGTGTTTGCAGCCACCACACACTGGATAGACAGACAGCAACCCCCACACCTATGCCGGCATTGTGCTACTATAGAGGGGTTCAGCAGCCATTCACACCACACCAGTCATGGACACAGTACATGCATGGATATGGTACTCATTACTGTTGGGGGTCACATCCCAGGGTGGTAAACACTGTCTGAGACCTGCAGCACACACCGCAGACATCTGACTGATTGTTATGGTGGAGCTCAATGAGCAAACTGTGCTTTACGTAGGACTGGAGATCTGCCAGTTATCATAGCAAACGTTTGATAGCTGTGTACCCTATACCCAGGTGTAGGGTGGCATTGCAGAGGTATGCAACTGCTAGTATTGGGAGATACAGGCAGGGCCCAATGTCCAGCCTCTCCAGGAGGCATTGGCCAATGGGGCCTGTGGGTGTGTGTGTGGGTGTGTCTGGCCCTGTTGGTTGTTGCTTTACGGCAGAGTTTCCCAACTCCAGTCCTGGTGTCCCGAACACTGCTGCTTTTATTGCGCTATTGTGCGGCGCGCAATTGTGCGGTTTTTAGTAAACATGCCACTTAAGTGCTCTTAAGCGCCCTGCACACGTGCGATGAACCCCCGCGCAGGTGCGGGACACACTAATGGGCCCCGCACAAGTACGGGCCCGCAAATGTCCGATAGAGGAGTGGAAAGGCTAACGGAGGGCGGAGGAAGGCTCCCGAGGGGCGGAGAGACGGGGTTAATGGGCGGGGAAGGGGAGGGGAGAGGCTCCCCGTACATTATCGGGGCCGAATTTCAAAGGAAAAATACCGCGAGTGAAACACTCTCGGTAGAGGGCATTTAAAGGGAAGAGAAACCATTTACGTCAGCAATGTAAAGCAAAACCGGGGAAACCTAAAACACGTTAGCAGTGTGATACATGTGCATAGAACAAAATAGCAAATATAATATGTAAATGACCACAACAAATTTGAAGAAAATTATAATCCAGCTGGGCAACAGTGATATTCATGGGCAATACTAAAAAACACTCCCAGGCAAGCCCCATAAAATATAAATAATTTTTGGAAGGGTCTACGCTCCGTAGACTCTTTCAATAGCACTGCATTGTAATGGAGCTTTCCTGGGAGTGTATTTCAGGTTGCCCATTGATATCACTGTTGCACTGCTTGTTGTTTTATTTTTCTCCCCTTTTTTGGAGGGCATATTTGAGTTTTTTGTGCACCTTTGTCCCCATACAAGGTAAACGAGCCCACAGTAAAATTGTGCAGAGCAGGGTGTCTGACTCTTGCAGCCAGGTTTCCTATCTCCAGAGACTGCACCATCTCTGTGGCCACAGTGTGGTGCAGCAGACACAGCCAGTACCTGTAGCACCAGAGGGTCACAGGTTCAAATCCCAGCTGGGGCTCCTGACAACCCAGTCCCCATAGTTTTACCCACCACTAAACAGTGAGAGTACAGACACTCTTTAATTGCAGAGAACATAAGCATGGTCCCAACACCTATATTTTACCCTACACCGCATACAAACCATAACAAATGCGCATTACCTACAGCCGTGTCCCCCAAAGTCAGTCCTGGAGTGCTACAACTCACTCAGGTCATATGTTTTTCCAAGATAGGGACATGTCTGCATGTTGGCGGAAGGGTACAGGTGGTGGAGGGGGCAGTGGCTGCAAACCACAGCAGACAGTGGCCTAGGCCTGTGCAGGCTGGCACTGTCCACCACAACAGACAGGCTCTGTCGGATATACAGTCATGGACCCCCCAGGGAACACAGCATATCTGTGGCAACACAGTGGTGCAGTGCACACAGACAGTGTGTGTGTGCAGGAACAGAAGGTCATAGGTTCCAAGCCCAGCTGGGGCTACTGGCAATCCAGGCCACATATTTTTCTTACAACTAAAGCGTGATAGTAAGGACAAAACTGTATAGCTAAGAACATATGCATGGTTCATACGCCTATATTTTACCACACCAATCACAGACACCATAAACAGGCGCATTACCTAGAGCAGAGTCTCCCAAATGCAGTCCTGGAGGGCCCCACACCATTCAGGTTCCATGCTGCCTCTAAGAATGATGCCTGTGCTGCATAGCTATGCACCATCCCCATGATATGCAGATGTAGCTCATGCATATCTATGAGGGACAGCATGAAAACCCGAACAGTGTTCGGGACAGCAGGACTGGAGTTGGGAAACCCTGCCGTAGAGCAGCAGCCAACAGGGCCACACACACCCACACACACACCCACAGGCACCATTGGCCAATGCCTCCTGGAGAGGCTGGACATTGGGCCCTGCCTGTATCTCCCAATACTAGCAGTTGCATACCTCTGCAATGCCACCCTACACCTGGGTATAGGGTACACAGCTATCAAACGTTTGCTATGATAACTGGCAGATCTCCAGTCCTACGTAAAGCACAGTTTGCTCATTGAGCTCCACCATAACAATCAGTCAGATGTCTGTGGTGTGTGCTGCAGGTCTCAGACAGTGTTTACCACCCTGGGATGTGACCCCCAACAGTAATGAGTACCATATCCATGCATTTATTTATTTTATTTATTTAACAGTATTTCTAAACCGCCTTATCTTAATAATCAAGGTGGTATCACAGCAAACAATCGAGTAAAGTGAGTGTGTTATACATGCAGTGAGGGTGAAGTTGAGTGTGTGTTGTATTGTGTGCTAGATTGGAATGAGCTATGTACAGAGTGGGCTATATACAGTGGTGCAAAAAACATATTCCATACATACATTGTTTAGGCGGTATCATGTGCTGTTATATATTCTCTGAGGTTATGTGATGTGTCCATAGTGTTCTATGAACAGCATGGTTTTCAGCTGTTTTCTAAAGTCCTTGAGGTCTGTAGTAGCCCTCAGATCGTCCGGTAGTTTGTTCCATATTGTTGGAGCAGCCATGGAGAGTGCTCTGTCTGTTGTGTCTTTGCGTGTGTGTTTGTATTCACTTGGGGTGCTGACTCGGTTGTGTGTATGTTTTCTTCTGGGATGTGTGCTGGTGTCTGGTTGTATGAGGGTGTGCAGGCTGTTGGCTGATGTGTGCTGTTTTATCTTAAATAGGTTTATGATTGTTTTGTATCTGATGCGTGCACTGATTGGAAGCCAGTGTAAGTCCTTTAAGGTGGGTGTGATGTGCTCCTGTCTTGCGGTTCCTGATATGATTCGTGCTGCAGTGTTTTGTGCCAGTTGGAGTGGTTTGAGGGCTTGTTTCGGTAGTCCAAGGTATATCGGATTGCAGAAGTCCAGTAGTGGGGTTATCAGTGCTTGACAGACGGTACGGAAGTGTTCTGGGGCGAGGAGCGGTTTCAGTCTCCTGATGATTCGCATCTTGAAGTAGGCTTTTTGGATTGTTTTGTTTATGTGTGGCTTGAGATTGAGTTTATTGTCCAGAGTAACTCCGAGGTATCTCACTTCTGATCTTATTGGTATAGTAGTGCTTTGTATCTTTATATTTGGTGGGTGTATGAAGCTTTGGTTCCGAGTGATGATTAAAGCTTCGGTCTTGTTGTAGTTTATTGCGAGGTTGTTGTTTTGACACCAACTCGCCATTTGGGTGAGGCAGTCTGTTATCTTGGAGAAGTCCGGGTTGTCGATTGATATCGGGGTGTATATCATGATGTCGTCTGCATATATTGTGTATTGAATGTTGTTCTCTTTCATGATGTTGCTATTGGTTGGATGTAGATGTTAAATAGGAGTGCTGAGAGTGCGGATCCTTGAGGTACTCCTTGTTGGACGTTTATGGGTCGGGAGGTGTTGTGTCCCAACTTGACCTGTAGTTGTCTTTCGGTTAGGTATGAGTGGAACCATTTCAATGTGATACCGTGTATACCAGTGTTCTTTAGTCTTTCCAGGAGCGTGTTGTGGTCTACTGTGTCGAAGGCTGAGGAGATGTCAATGAAGATCATTATGATTCCATTCCTGGTGTTGTCAATTATTCTTAGGATGCTGTCGAAGAGGTAGATCAGTAGCGTTTCGACTCCATGGTTGGGATGAAATCCGTGTTGGTTGTCATTGAGTGTTTCGTGTTTGTCGATGTGTTCCTGAAGTTGTAGTTGAACCGTTTTTTCGATGATTTTTGCGAGGAAGGGTATGCTGGAGATTGGTCGGTATGCTGCTGGATCTTTTTTGTCGAGAGTTGTTTTCTTTGTGATTGGTCTTACTGAGGCAAGCTTTAGTTGCTTTGGCATGATTCCTTGAGTGAGCGAGTTGTGTACCATTTTATGTATGGTGGGGATGAGGCTGGATTTGGTGGCTTTGACCCATGACACTGGCACGGGTCTGTAGGAGCAGTGCTTGTATTGATTGCAGAGATGATGTGGGATATCTGTTCTGTTGAGGGTGAGTAGAATGTGCCCCAGGTTCTGGGGTGTACGTCCGTCCTGGTGGGCCACTAGGTGTTGTTCGCTCTGTGGAGTGAAATTTGTCTTTGATGTGGTCGGCGAATTCCTGTGGATCAACTTGTACTTCCCCTTCTGTTGTTTGCTCTTTTGTGAGGATCTTTACTATTTCGAAAAGCTCTCTGGGTTTGTTGATGGAAGTATTTATCATGTTTGTGTGGAATTCCCTCTTTGATTGGTTGATGTGTTCGTTGTATTGTTTTTGCTTTGTTAGGTAAAGATGCTGGTCGGCAGTTGCTTTGTTTTTTCTCCATCTCCGCTCAATCTTCCTGAGCTCCCTCTTTTCCTGTCGTATTTTTGCTGAGTACCATGGTTTGTTTTGTCTCTTGTTGTGGTGTTGTTTCTCGGTCCCGCTGCCAGATGATTTGGCGGCGTTAGCTAAAATGCTGTTCCAGCTGGAAACGTGTTCCTCCAGGTCGTCTGTAGTAATGTTCAAGTGTTGTATTGTGTCTTGTATGAATTCGTCCCTGTCGAAATGCATGTACTGTGTCCATGACTGGTGTGGTGTGAATGGCTGCTGAACCCCTCTATAGTAGCACAATGCCGGCATAGGTGTGGGGGTTGCTGTCTGTCTATCCACTGTGTGGTGGCTGCAAACACCTTCCGCAGCCCACACTGCCAGCAATGTTGCCAGTATTGGGCTGCCAATGTGCATAATGAGGAGCAAGGTACCATGGGTGTAGGCTGGACAGGGTGGCCTTGCCAGGGTGCATCTGCACAGGGCATAGGGCACTGACTGGGACATTGTGGTGCCCAGCCACCACCTACACAGACAGTATGTCCTGCTGAGAGATCACTCTCACCCTGACTGTGCAGTGACCACAGCATGGCTAGGCACCCCCATAGTGCTATATAGCATTTCTCTTATGTGATATATATGGGTGTCCTTTTGGGGGTCCAGTCACTGATTTATCTGTATGCTGTGTATGCACCTCCACTGGGAAGATACACTATGTACTAGCTAGCAGACTGTTTGTAGCTGGTATGTGTCCAGATGGAGTGGCTTGCAAGGTGTAGTGGCTGATGGCTTGCTGCAAGAGAATATCAGATAGTGGTGTGGAGGCTTACCATATCCTGGTCTAATGTCTGTCTGTTATTGTGTTATGGATGTGTATAGAGCTGCATTGACTGCCCTGTGGGGGGTGTCTGTTCCTCATCATGACTGGGGTTGAGGTGCCCCTCTAATGCCACCTTTGCAGGGAATTATGGGGTGGATCTATTGATGGGGGACCATGTTTGCCACCCTTGGTGGGGAGGGGGGCTGCACCTGACTGAGACATCCATGGTGTTTGTGCAGACACTACCTATCTTACACATTAACACTGCTTTGGACCTCCCACATGGCCTCCATCAGCCATGGGAGGTGTTGTGGACCTGGTTCTAGGCGCCTCATCGCACACTCAGGGTGAGCACAGTACCCGCACAATGTGACGGTGTGTAGCTTATCTGTGCCAGTAGAACACACGGTCAGTACCCCCTACTAGTCCGAGGTGTTGTGTGGGTGCACCCGGTCACTTCCTCCTACCAGGCCGAGGTGCTGTGGGGGTGCATTCCACATCTTGTGATCATCTGTGGACAGCTGATTTGCATGTGCAGTGCATCATGGGTACGGGTGTTCCAACCCTATCCTGGTGAACACAGCAGACTGTCTGTGTGGTGACGTGCAGGCTCTCTGCAGCCAGCCAGGGGCTTGCTAGCAGCTATAGAGCTATAGGCCAATGGTTACTTCACTGCCTATGAAGCCAGAGGTCATGGGTTCAAACCCACAGTGGGGTTATTTGATAGGGCTGTGGAATGCATTTTTTTTCTTTAACGTACATATTTTGATGCCAGCAAAAACACCCTCAGCATACTGTACCCATAGGGTGCCTCTAAGGGCGCTTTATGGTGCACCCTATAGGGCACCTTATGGTTGCTGTCCATATAAGGTGCACTATACATGATCCTGTGATGCAACTTATAGGGTGCCCTATAGGTGACAGTTTAGGGTGCTGTGGCGGACAGTGCGCTTTCTAATGTGCCCTATGGAGTGCCTTATGGGGTGCCATATACGGCACCTTCAATTACGGCACGTGAGGGCGTGTTTGCTGGCAGCAATTAATAAAATAAACATACGGTGCTGCAGGAAAAAATATGTACATTGAAAAGCTGATACCACAGCCAGCCTTACGTATTAGGCACCCTGGGGAGCAAACTCATGACCCCTGTATCAGCAGTCAGTGCCCTAACCATTGTGCTCCACTGCTGCTCCTCCTTGCATGTCAGTGCAGCTACTAATGCTTTTCATTCCTTAAAATGCACAGTGCTGCCATCAAAAAACGTACTCTGACCTTGCGGTACCTCATATGGCAACCTCTAAAGCGCCCTATAAGCTACATTCTAGGGTGCCTTGGCAGAAAATGCACTTTAAAATGTGCCTTATAGGGCGCCTTATGTTAACACGCTTTGGGGTGCGTTTGTTAGTACTGATAATTAACATAAAAATAACATGCCCCCTAAAGCATTCTTGCCCATAATATGCAATGCCTCAGCCAGCCTTGTTCAATGGGCACTGTGGGGACTTGAACCCCTGATCCCTGCACCATTGGTCAGTGTCTTAACCATTGTGCTGTGGCTCTGCTCTTCTGTTTGCACATCAGCGCGCCACTTATACCACCCAGTATTAAAATGCCACAGGAACATCAGCGCGCCACCTTATGCCGCCCAGTATTAATATGCCGCCAAAAACATCAGCGCACCGCTTTCTGCTGCCAAAAACATCAGCGCACCGCTTTATGACGCCCAGTATTTTACTGCCTCATAAATTAATGCATAGGCCAGCTGTTTTTATTGGCCTCTGTGGGGGATTAAACCCCTGATCCCTGTACCATTGGTCAATGTTCTGACCATTGTGCTGTGGCTCTGCTGTTCTGTTTTAACATCCGTGCACCACTTATGACACCCAGTATTAAAATGCCTCAAAAAACCATTAGTGCGGCGCCTTATGGCGCCCATTATTTATATGCCTCCTAAAATAGCACCTCAGCCAGCTGTCTGCATTGTGCGGAATTGAACCCCTGATCTCTGCACTATTGGTCAGTGTCTTAACCATTGTGCTATAGCTTTGCTCCCCTGTTTACACATCAACACTCCACTTATTCCTCCTGCGCAGCCACCTCATGTGCTAACATGTGGGGTGCATATGGGCGCCGCACACCTTAGCGCATATGCAAATCAGGGATTTCCTTCTTCAGCGCGAAACGCCCACTCCTTATATGGCACCCGCACTCTACCGCGGCCCCGCACAATTTCGGAGTTTAGTAAACATACCCCTAAGTTGCTGCTTTTAGTGCGCTATTGTGCGGCGCGCAATTGTGCGGTTTTTAGTAAACATGCCGCTTAGTCTTTTACCTATTTATTCATTATTTGTTTTATTGCCACCTTGTAGTTATTTTTATATTGCTTGTGGTTTAATTTATGGCTGTAATATGAGTTTTAAATAGTTAATGTGATGTTTTTATTTGTATCATGAGCCGATCTGTCTTTGTTTTGCCCAGGTGTTTAATTTACAGTATGTTTCCAATGTGATATGATTAGACGTCTCTTCCTCTATTTGTTGATCATCATTTCAACCATTTTATACACTCACTGTTCTTTTTGTTTCGTTATCCATAGGGTGTCTCTTGACTCTCTTTTATGTAGGTTTTTTCACCCGCAGGGTCTTATTTTTATTTTTTTATTTCTTTAATCATTTAAATAATCATTTCATTATTTATTGTTTTATTGGTGTTTTTATGTTGTTATGGTGCTTGGGGACTCATTCATGGCAGCACTGTAAGTTTACTCCTTATAGTGATGGTTTGTTTTGTATTATGAGCCTATTTGTCTCTAGATTGTCCAAATAATTTGTGGGGTGTTTTTTCTGCTTATCGTCTTTTTTATTTAGAGATAAAAGGTCATTTTTCTCCCCTTCCGATTGATTCATATATTTTATGAACATATATGTCGTGCTCTTTACATTTCTTTACATTAGTTGTCTTCATGCATGGTTTTATCTGTGAGATCCATTTTTATTGTTGTTATGCCGTTTTTTATGCCTTCCTGATGAGTTCATACTATATTTATTTTTATTTATTTTTCTTTCTATTCTTTATTTCATGTTCTTATTGTATCTTTTCGGCAAGATTTAATATTTGCATTTGTTTTGGTTTATGCTTGCAATTGCAGGTAACGTGCTTCTATGCGATGGCTTAGGGGTATGTTTACTAAACTGTGGTAATCGTGAATAATGCATGTTATGTAACGTTAACGATCGTTAGCGCATCATAACGCACATTATGATGCGCTAACGATCGTAATGCTCCGCGGCACGGTAAAACGCCGCAGAAGGTGGAGAGAAGGCGGAGAGAAGGGGTCAGTGGGCGGAGAGTGGGCGGGGAGAGGCTCCCCTCACACTAACGCGCTGATTTTCAGAGCTGAATTCCAACGCGAATGAAAACCTGCCGTTAAATGCACATTACAGGGGAGAGAAACCATTTCAGTGTCAGCAATGTACAGCCCAGGCAGGGAAACCAAAAAACAGTGATAAGTGTGATACATGTGCACAGAACAAAAGGGCACAGAAACACTGAAAATGACCCCAACAAACAGGAAAAAAGCAATAACCAAGCTGGCCAATAGTGGTATCAATGAGAAACATCAACCCCTCCCCCCCCCCCGAGTAATCTCCATAGAACAGATATAAATCGTGGAAGGGTCTATAAGCCGTCCCCATACAAGGTGAATGAGCCCACAGTGAAATAGCGCTGCTCAGGGTTTTCCCCACCATCGGACTGGTACACATGTCCCGCAACATCAGGGTGGGCATGTCGGAACGGCAACTGGACAGATGCCGGAGAAGGGGATACAGAGGGCCGCAGGCGGCACATGCTGTGGTGGAGCTGGGCCACAGTACGGACTAGGGTGATGCCTAGGTGGCCCATACGAATGCTGAAACAGCGGAGCAGCCAGACAGAAACTGCTGAAGGCCCAACATGGGCACGAGTGTGTTTCCCAAAGTGTCACAGGGGATAGTACCCAACAGCTACCCCCAAGGGCACGGAACATTGGCAGGCGGGGCTGGGGGGGAGCGTGGACATCTATGCAGGCACCCCTACCCCAGAACCCGCACCATAGGCAGCCGCCTACCTGCACACTGGATGGCCTGAGACTGCGCACCACCAGCTCCACCAGCAGAAGGGCATGTCAGCATGGTGGCTGAGGGATACTGGTGGTGGAGGGGGCAGTGGCAGCTGCCCAGAGCAGACCGTGGCCTAGCCCTGTGTAGGTGGGTGCCATGCACTGCAACAGATAGGCCCTGTCTGACCTACAGTCATGGTATCACCAGGGAATGCACCATCTTTGTGATAACATGGTGGTGCAGTGCACAAAACCAGTATAAGCAGAAGGTCACAGGTTCAAGTCCCAGCTGTGGTTTCCGCCAACCCAGTCCTCATGTTTTACCCACTACTATAACGTGCTAATACTGACAGAACCTTTCTTGCAGATGACGTAAACATGCCCAAAACACCTACATTTTATCCTACAGAGCACAGACACCATAAACATGCACATTAGCTAGAGCAGAGCCTCCCAAATGCAGTCCTGGAGGGCCAAACACCATTCAGGTTCCATGCTGCCTCTGATAAAGATGCCTGTGCTGCATTTCTATGCGCCACCCCCATGGTATGCAGATGTATCTCATGCATATTCATGAGGGACAGCATGAAAACCCGAACAGTGTTTTGCACCGCAGGACTGGAGTTGGGAACCTTTGCCGTAAAGCAGCAGCCAACAGGGGCAGACACACCCGCATCCACAGGCCCCATTATCCAAAGCCTCCTGGAGAGGCAGGACTTTGGGCTCTGCGTGCATCTCCCAATACTAGCACTTGCATACCTTAGTAATGCCACCCTAAACCTGGGAATATGGTACACAGCTATCAAAAGGTTGCTATGATTACTGGCAGATAGCAATTCCTAGGTTAAGTACAATTTTGGAGTGAGCTGCATCATAGCAACCTTTCTGATGTCTGTGGAGTGTGCTACAGGTCTTGTGTCTGACAGTGTTTACCAATCTGGGGAGTGACTCCTACAGTATTGCGTACCATAGCCATGCCTGCACTGTGCCCAGGACTGGTGTGGTGGCCTGGACTGCCCAACACCTCTATAGTTGCACAATGATGGCATAGGTGTGGGGAGTGTGTGTCTGTCTATCCAGTATGTGGTGGCTGCCAACACCCTCCACAGCTCACACTGCTAGCACTGTTGCCAGTATTGGCCTGCCAATGTGCATAATGAGGAGCAAGGTACTGTGGGAATAGCCTGGATAGGGTGGCCTGGCCTGGCCGCATCTGCACAGGGCATAGGGCAATGGCTCAGACATTGTAGTGCCTGGTACCACCTGCACGGACAGGGTGGCCATAGCATGTCCTGCTGGGAGGTCACTCTCACCCTGACTGAGCAGTGACCATGGCATGGCTAGGTTCCCCCATAGTGCTGTATAGCATTTCTATCATGTGATATTTATGGGTTTTCTTTTGGGGCCCAATCACTGACTTATCTGCTTGGTGTGTTTGCTGATATCCCCGTTCTGGATACATGCATCTCTTCCAGGACCATGCACTATGGACTAGCTGGCGGACTGTCTGCAGCTAGTATGTGTCTTGCTGGAACACCTTGCAGGGTGCAGCGGCTGGAGGCTTGCTGTTGGAGAATGTCAGATAATGGGGAGGGGGGGCAGCTGAGCATTTCCAGACATGCCGTCTGTTTGTTATTGTGTTATGGATGTGTACAGCTCTGCATTGCCTGCCCTGTAGGGTGTTTGATCCCTAGCAGGACTGGGGTGATGGTCCCCTCTACTGCCACCACTGCAGGGAGGTAGAAAGTGGATCTGTTGGTGGGAGATCCTGTCCCACACCCTGAGCCCCAGAGGGTGGGTTGGGTGGTGGTATGTAATCTCCCTGTGGGTACCAACACCCCTCTTCACTTACATCATGTGACCATGGCACCCACACAGGATATGCACTTTTCTGGGTGCATCATAGTCCACAAGGGCTAGATCTGACATACAGATGAACACAGGCATATTCTAGGGGTGTTTGCAAGGACTACCTATCACACATTGGCACTGATGGGGACCTGCAGCATAGCCTATCTCAGCACAGCCAGGTGCTGTGAGAATGGTGCTGGGCACCATTCCTCTCCCTCAGGATGAGCACAGGACCCGCACACTGTGACGGTCTGTAGCTACTCTGTGCCACTAACACACACCGTCGGCACCCCCTACCAGGCTGAGGTGCTGTGGGGTGCATACCCCATCTTGTGATCATCTGTAGACTGCTGATTTACATGTGCTGTGCATCCTGGGTACGGATGGGTTGACCCTCTCCTGGTAACCACAGCAGAATGTGGGTGTGGTGCCGTGCAGTCCTCCTGTAGCCAGCCACATGTTTGTTAGCAGCTCTAGCCCACTGGTTACTTCACTGCCCATGGAGCCAGAGGTCATGGGTTCAAAATCCACAGTGGGGTTCATTGATAGGGCTGTCTTAGGCATTGTCTATTTTTATTGTATATTAGTGCTGCCAGCAGAACCACCCTCAGGATACTGTCACTTTAGGGTGGCTCATAAGGCGCCCTATAGGGTGCCTTAAACGGTGCCCTATAAAGCGTCTTATAAGGTGCCTTATATGGTGTCCTATAGGGGACATTATAGGGTGCCTTGGCAGACAGCACACTTTAGAATGTGCCCTATGGAGTGCCTTCTAGGGTGCCTTATGTGGCACCTTAGGTTACGCCACTGTGAGGGTGTGTGTTTGCTGGCAGCACTATTACAGTACAACTAAACTTCCTCACAGCCCAATACTTAACCCTTTCCAGGCCAAGCCCAAAACTTTCGGGATCCAAACTTCTGCCTAAATATTACTATCAATTGGTATATAATACATGACCATGGCAGAGGGAACGGCACTATTGGAACATATTGAATAAGACCGGTACAATTTTCCTGACATATGCAAACTTTAACCCAGCTGCAGAATGTGGATTAAAATATTATAGTAGGCCTTCAAAAGGTTACACATGATGCCTTAGCCAGCCTTATTCATTGGGCACACTGGGGAATCAAACCCATGACCTTTGTAACATCAGTCTGTGTAGTAACCATTGTGCTACCCCTCTGTTTCTGTATTTAGGTGTCTGCGCGCATTCTTAAGCTTAACGCGCAGTAACGCGCCCTGTAATGATCGTTGCTGCGTGGCACCTTATAACGCGCGTTATTGGTAATGATGTACAGCCCATGTCCTTTTTTGGCATTTCTTCTACTAACGCGGCTCCTAACGCGAATCAAACTAATGCAGTTTAGTAAACATACCCCTTAGTTTGCATGCTGAGCCCCATCGGTCTTTGGCTTCCTCAAGAGGCTGTCTTTATTTTATTTTAATATAGGGAGTTGTTTTCCTTTGTTCCTTTTTCAGTTTTGGTTTTCTACATATGTAATTACACACAATCGATATGCCTTTTCCCCTTTTAAATTCGGTGAGAGTTTCGCGGCTTCACGTCGCGTATGGCTTTTTCCTGCCTATGCAGGTCTACATTGGTTTTAAGCTTTTTACATGTGTAGGTGAGTCTCCACGCATTTAAATGTTAGTTTTATTCATTTATATACAACACAAGCATTTTAACATTTTATCTTATACTTTTTTGTTTGTTTTTCATTTTTCCCGCGGTTTTGTTGACTATTTAAAACACGCATGCGTCTGCGTCTTTTTTAATCAATACAAGAAAGCCACCGCGTTCTTGAAGGTGTTGGTCAGTTTGTTTTCAGTGAAAGGTACGAATCCCCCTTTTTCCATAATACTATTTCGGCATATTTAATCCTATTTTGTCGCAATTTGAACATCCCCTTTTTTTGCTTTCAGCGGTAACTTTGTTTCCTCACTTGGAAGATGTACTGACGTGGTTGGATTTAATATCCCTCGTGCGGGTGTGCTTATAACACGGTATGGAAACTGTTTACTGGTTCCTTACGGTATACAATGTTTGTTCTAAGTGTTTGGATGGCTCTCACATTTGCTTTGGCTCTTTTTGGCCCCACTTTATAGCATTTTGATGGTTCTATGTTCACCATGTGACATTCATTGTTTTTAGTTTCTTATTTATTTATTTATTTGTTTTTAGTTGCATCATTCTACAAGTACACGGTTCATTTACCATCTCACAGTATTTCCTTCGTCCTGTGCTTTTCCTGGTCCAAGGTAACCTGGTTCCACTTCGCTCCTGTTTCTCTGCTAGTAGTTCATATGACTTTTAACCCCCTTATCTGAATGATACACGGATTACACCCTCTTTTGGATTTCTCCTCTTTTAAAGTTTTTAGGTTCTTATGGTTTTATTGTTTTAACAGTTATGCATACATTTTTCTTTTATGCTTTTATATGACCTTATGACTGTTCATTGGTATCCATGTTTTTGCTTGTTCCTCATTATAATGTTAATTATTTCTTGTTCATATGTACTGTTATTATATTTGTTATGATGATTGGTTTTATTACTTATTTATGTATTTATTTAGTAACATTACATGATTTGTTTTTACTACTTATTTATTTATTTATTCAGTAACGTAAATATTACTTTCTATGTGGTGTAATAGTTTATCTTTATCTTTGTAATATATTTTTTATGACTGTTCTTGTTCACTCTTTTTACTCTTTTTTATCTTTTATTGTTTTTAAATTGGTACTAATTACTTGTGTATTTATGATTATTGGTATGTTGTATTGTTTTTATTTTGTTTTTATCATTATATTTATTTTTTGTTTTGTAGTTTGTGGTGTGCCTCACCCCTGACGAAGTACCCACGAAACACGGCCTGTGTTGGGTTTGGCCCCCCTTTTTTAACCATATAAGGACCAATAAAAGTTTGTGTACTGCCTACGTTTTGTGTCTTGGTCGCTCCACTACAGTGCATAGCCATGCCCACCGACCCCTAACCTCAGATATTTAATGCCATGGCAACAGCATTGAATATCTGGGTTTGCCACACAGTGGAAACTGCCGCAGAGCCTAACCGGATAGTGGTGATATTGCACTGCTACCCCGTTAGCTCCTGTGGGTAAAACTAGGTGTAGCAAAAGCTGGCCTAGTTTTACCCGCAGGTCGCTGAGTAGCAACAGTGCAATATTGCGGCTATCCAGTTAGTAAGTCTCTGCCTCTGCTCTGCACCATAATGCCCACGATATGCCCTGATGCCAACCGCATAGCATTGAGCCGTGCAGCAGGGTTAGAAGGGGATATTCAATGGCACTAACCATGTAAGTGCCATCGAATATCCCGATTAAAGACATTTACATGGTTTACTGGGCTGTAAACCATGTAAATGCCTTTTGAATATTGGGCCCATAATTTATAAGCTTCCAACCGTGGATATTATAGAGTTGTTGGGCCCAATATTCAAAGACATTAACCGGTTAGTGCTGCTGAATATCCAAGGGTACCGCCACTATACATCCTGATGCTAACCGATTAGCATCGGGCGTTCTAGGGGCATTCCGTGGGCGGCACCCAGAGATAACCGGTCAGCCTCGATATTGGCTATCCCTTGGTGGCGAAAATCAGGCACAGCAAAGGCTGTCCTAACTTTCTCCGCCAAAGCTAACTGGGTAGTGGCTAAATATTGGCGCTGCCTGGTTAGCTTCTTGCTTTGGCGGCTGACCCAGATATTTAGTACTGGTGGCCAGATATGGTCCCAGCATTGAAATATCCATGTTTAGTGTTCAATGGCGATGACCAGCCCCTGTAATCGCGCTAGCCAGTGCAGCTGAATATCAGGCCCATCATCCTTAATAGACAATTTAACTATATTGGATACTGATATCTCACGACTTTTGTTAGTAGGGCATTTTAATATTTATGCTCTCAAAGTAGATATGGCTATTATGATTGTTGACCCTCTGGTGGAGAGCTTTCTATCAACATGAATTCTCTTGTCTTCACACAAATAGTTTCTCAGATACAGGAGCGGGGTGGAATGTGCGCCATTTGTCATTGATTATGTCACAACAAAATCTAGTTTGCAAATGTTGGTTGTACCATGCTTGAAACACTTGTTTATGACATTTAAGGGTATGTTTACTAAAGGGTGTTAAGGGAACCAGTGTGCCATTAGCGCTTGTTATTAGCACCCTTGTGCCCTTAAAGCTGTGACAAAGCTACTTTAACGGGCATTAAAGATTCCAGCAGTGTTAAGGATGCAGTGGGCAGGGATGTGGGTTCACTACTAAAGCAGAGCTCGCAGGACTGAAGTAGATCTCAAGGCCGCAGAACTGTTTTGTTGGGTAGAGGAGCATCTGATTGCCCTGTCTGCTGCACACATCACAAGGTTTGACAGCATGCAGACAAGCTTTCTCAATCGTAACTCTATGAGTCTGGGTGAAGTGAGAGCTCAGCTCTCCTGCATGCGACCTTACAGAACAAAGATGGTCCTTCCAGTGTTCCACTTGAGAGCCACTCAGGAGAATGGCAATGTGCAAAGCTATTTCAGAAGCAGGAAGGTTCCATGAATGGTGGGCTTGGTGGCCCCACTTCAGGAGTGGCCTCAGGAAGGGATGCTGTATATCTCCCTCTGTGGTTGTTGCTGAGCCATCTTTTGCACATGTTTTGGGCCCATAAGAGCTTGGTGATCTTAGGGGCCCTGGATTACCTTTACATGGATTCTTGATCCAAGGGATGTAGCCTCTATCATGCTACCTCAAGAGGTGGACCTACAATAAAAAACATTGCAGAGGCTCCTGGTAATAAAGGCTCCCAGTCCCTTCTCAAATACTTGGCCCTTATGGGTATACGCTTTCTATTAAGAACTACTTTGGAGCAGGAGTAGCCTCCCTGCTTAGGACCCAGTGAGCCTCTCTGTCCTTAGCTTAGGTTAGAACTCTTTAGCAGTGCGAACTGGACCAGGGCTTGGCACTGATTTCTCATGGTTTGGGTGACCATCCTGTTGTGCTAAGGAGTTGTTTCCAAAGGATTTCTTGGCAGTGTACCTTTGTGTTGTCTACTTCCTCAAGATTGCAAAACAGTTCTGTCCACCTTTGTGTCCTGGGGAATTAGGTGGTCACCAATGCTTTATTGATTAAAATGCCCCAACGCGTTTCGGCAAAGTTTTGCCGAAACGCGTTGGGAACTTTGCCGAAACGCGTTGGGACATTTTAATCAATAAAGCATTGGTGACCACCTAATTCCCCTCGCTATTTGTGTGTTTCTTCTGGTGATTGCGAGAGGTTGCTCCTCTTGTGGCTCCCCACCTTTGTGTCCTGTACAGCCTCAGTGGGTCTCTGAGGTTGAGGGCATAAAAGGATCCTTCTTTGGGCCCATACGTAAAGCCTCCCGAGAAGGTTAGTTCCTTATGGTGGCTTCTTGGGAACTCTAGTGTTTGCCAAATGGTGTCTGTTCTGCAGCCCTTGTCTTGCAGAGAATCATTCTGGTCTTTTTAACAGCTTCTTATACTTTGAGGTCTATGCCGTCCTTCTTTCAAGGGTTCTACCCCCTTTTTCTTCCTGATCAGACTGTTATTCTGACTTCCTTCTCAGAGAAGGATCTTCAAAAGGACCTCTTGCTGCATCTGCTGAACATGTGGAAGGTGTTGTTCAGATTCATAGTAATTGCTAATTCCTCTTGCTGGTTGGTTCTTCTTCCACCTACTCAGAAGTTCAAGGAAAGTACTGGCAGAGCTCAAACTCTCTATTGTCCACTGGCTTAAGGTGGCCATTGAGGCAGTGTACATTCTGGCTGCAAGAGTCAGAGCTCACTCCACAAAGCAAAGGCCTCCTGAACAGTCCTCTCTGGTGAATCCGGAGAACATCTATAAGGAGGCTTCCTAGTCTTCATTGAACACAGTTGTGAAACTCTACAGATTGCTTGTCAGGGCTGTGCAGATGGCATCTTTGGCAGGTTAGTCTGTTTCTAATGCTGTCTTCCTCCCACCCTGAGTCTTGACTGCTTGGGTACATCCCACTCATCTGGACTGGTCTAGCAGGATGATAAAGAAGGATACATTTTACATACCTGATAATTTACTTTCCTTGAATCCTGCTAGACCAGTCCAGGACCCACCCTGGAAGAGTTCTATTGCAAGTTGGAAAGCCTGCTGCCTTTTGGTCCAACCCCTCCTGCTGCCTCAGTCACACTCCTCCCTCTCTTTTGAAGTCCACTCCATTTGCCTCTCCACACCACTTCCCCTCCGAGTAGCTGTTATCTATCACCCACCCGACAAATCCACATCGACCTTCCTTACTGACTTCGAGTCCTGGCTTTCCATCTTTCTGGATCCCTCTTCCCCCACTCTTATTCTTGGCGATTTTAACATTCACGTCGATAACCCCTCCGATCCCCATGCTTTAAAGTTCCTCACCCTCACCTCCTCATTTGACCTCCAACTTTGCTCCACTGCCCCCACCCACCTGCACGGCCACTGCCTTGACCTGATACTCTTCTCTAATTCCTCTCCCTCAAACTTCCACAACTCAATCCTGCCCTCATCTGACCATCACCTTTTAACCTTTAATCTTCAGCTTCTGCCGTCTCAACCTCGTCCTGTCTCCTCCAACCTATTTAGAAACCTTCATAATATTGATCCCCTGACTCTCTCCTTCACCATTTCTCCATCTCTTTCCTCCATTATGTCCTACAAGTCCGTCGATGAGGCAGTATCCTCTTATAATGCTGCTCTATCCTTGGCTCTTGACACTCTTGCCCCACCCACCCCACGTCCTGTCTGACGTTCTGTTCAACAGCCCTGGCTTTTTCCACAACCCGCTATTTATGCACCTGTGCCCATTCTGCTGAACATGCTTGGACCAAAGCCCGCTCCCCGGAAGACCTTCTACAATTCAAATTCATGCTTGGCTCCTTTCAGTCAGCCATAGCACTTGCCAAACTAGAATACTACATCCATCTGACTAACTCCCTTGCTTCTGATCCTCACCGCCTCTTTAATACCCTCAATTCTCTCCTCAAGGTGCCCCCGCCCCGGTACCGCCCTCCCTTTCTGCCCAAACCCTAGCTGACTACTTACATGACAAAATCCACAAGATTACCCTCCAATTCTACACTTCCTCATCTACCTCCCCCCCTCCCCAATTCTCCCCCCCCCCATCCATACTTGCTCTACTACCCTCTCCTCCTTCCCTACGATCTCCGAAGAGGAAACCGCACTCCTTCTTTCCTCCTCCAAACCCACCACCTGTTCCTCTGACCCTATCCCCAACCATCTCCTACACCCCATCTCCCCCACCGTTGTCCCCTCCATCTCTCATATTCTCAACCTTTCACTCTCCACTGCAACTGTCCCCCATAGACTTCAAACATGCTGTTGTCACACCTCTCCTCAAGAAACCCTCACTCGATCCCACCTGTCCTTCTATCGACCCATCTCCCTCCTTCCTTTCATATCTAAACTACTAGAATGAGCAGTCCACTGCCGCTGCCTCGACTTCCTCACCTCCCAGGCCCCCCTGGACCCACTACAATCCAGCTTCCGTCCCCTACACTCCACTGAAACGTCTCTTACAAAAGTCTCCAATGATTTGTTCCTGGCTAAATCTAAGGGCCTCTACTCTGTCCTCATCCTTCTCGACCTCTCCGCTGCCTTTGACACTGTTGACCACAATCTTCTCCTCACCACCCTCTCCTTACTTGGTTTCAAGGGCTCCGTACTAACCTGGTTCTCCTCCTACCTCTCCCATCGCTCTTTTAGTGTATGCTCTGGTGGCTCCTCCTCCTCTCCCACCCTGCTCCATGTTGATGTACCCCAGGGATCTGTCTTAGACCCCCTCCTTTTCTCTCTCTATACCCAATCCCTTGGCGTGCTTATCTCCTCCCATGGCTTTCAGTACTATCTCTATGCCGATGACTCCCAAATCTACCTCTCTACACCTAATATCTCTCCAGCAATCCAAACCAAGATCTCTGCCTGCCTCTCTGACATCGCTGCCTGAATGTCTCACTGCCGCTTGAAATTGAACATGGCCAAGACTGAACTCCTTGTCTTTCCCCCCAACTCCTCCCCTCCTCTTCCTCCATTCTCGGTCTCCGTGGATGGATCTACAATCCTTCCTGTTCCCTAGGCCCGCAATCCGGGGGTTATCTTTGACACCTCTCTCTCCTTCTCCACACATATCCAGCTCGTAGCTAAGACCTGTCGCTTCTTTCTCTACAACATTAGCAAAATCCACCCCTTCCTTTCTGAACACACTACCAAAACGCTTATCCACTCCTTAATCTCCTCTCGCCTCGACTACTGCAACCTACTCCTTGCTGGTCTTCCCGTGAACCATCTCTTTCCCCTTCAATCCATACAAAACTATGCTGCTCAACTAATCTTCCACCAGTCTCGCCATGCCCACATTATTCCTCTTCTCAAGTCGCTTCACTGGCTCCCTATCCAATTCCGCATCCAATTCAAACTTCTCCTTCTGACCTATAAATGCATTCACTCTACAGCCCCTCAATACCTCTCTTCTCTTATCTCTCCCTACATCCCCCCTCGGGAACTTCGCTCTGCTAACAAATTACTTCTATCTAGGCCTTTCACTCGCACTGCTAACTCCCGACTTCGCTCCTTTCATCTTGCTGCATCTTACGCCTGGAACAGCCTACCTGTGTCTATACGCCAATCACCTCCCTGGCCCTTTTCAAATCCAGGTTGAAGACCCACCTCTTCACTGTCGCTTTCAGATCCTGACTTCTATCCTTTATCTTAACCTGACTCCCGTCAATTTTCATGACCGAATTGTAAAGACCATATTATGCGTTGCACCGAATTGACTAATGCTCTGTATTGTCTCGACTAGATTGTAAGCTCGGACGAGCAGGACTCTGATGAGCAGGTACTGTCTTTTGTATGTATGTCTGTACAGTGCTGTGTGCGTGGTGCTATATAAGTGCTAAATAGTAGTAATAGAGGGTGGAGAGAAGGCGAAGAGAAGGGGTCAATGGGTGGGGAGTGGGCAGGGAGACGCTCCTGCTACACTAACGC
Organism: Ichthyophis bannanicus; assembly: GCA_033557465.1. Lineage (NCBI taxonomy): Eukaryota > Metazoa > Chordata > Amphibia > Gymnophiona > Ichthyophiidae > Ichthyophis > Ichthyophis bannanicus. The sequence continues at coordinate 160,407,925 of CM066033.1, forward strand.
TGGAACATTAACGCCAGGACATTACTGCCAGTGAAAACCTGTCGGTAAATGCATATTTGCAGAAGAGAGAGACCATTTCAATGTCAGCAATGTAGAGCACAGACAAGGAGCCCAAAAACAGTGATAGTAGTGCCGATTTGCAGCAATAGCATAGTGCCAAAGTATGAAAGGGCACTACGGTGATGGTGCAAATGAGGCAAAGGGGGCTGAAGGCGGGGCATGCAGTGGGGGCAACTGGGGCACAGGATGGACTAGGCTGTCGCCTAGGTGGCACATAGGAACACAGAAACTGGAAATCAGCAAGACAGTGTCTGATCAAGGTCAAACATGCCATCCAGGGGACATGTACCCAGCAGCTACCCCAAACATCACACAGGAACCACAATGCCTGTAATGGGGCAAGCAGTGCACATCTACAGACCTTCCCCAGGATGAGTCCCAAACTGTCCGTAAACCCAGCTAAATGAACACCCTTTACTACAGCCCCTGGTAAGGCAGTGCAGGGTGTAACCACACGTTGGCTGAAATATGTATACACCCAGTAATCCAAGCTGGGTACACTGTACCCACATTGCATGCCCTAGCCTTTCCACAGTCTGCTGGCATAACACAATCTACCTACGTTTACCAGGTCCACCCTAGCAAATAGTTGCTAGATCACCAACTTGACACCCCCCAGTCATCTCTCCCCCATGTGGAAGGGACATAACATTGGCAGGCGGCGATGGGGGGATGTGTGGATGTCCATGTATGCCTCCCCACCCCAGACCCTGAACCATAGGCTCCCGCCTATCTGCATATTGGATGGCGTAGGACTTCGCACTACCAGCACCGACAGCATACGGGCATGTCAGCATGGCGGGGGGGGGGGGTTGGTGGCGGAGGGGGCAGTGGCCCACGCCTGCAGTGGCCCAAGGCCATGCCCTATTCCAGTGTGTGGTGTGCAGTGCAACAAACAAGAGCTGTCTAATTTATTTTATTTATTTATTTTATTTAACATTTCTTATATACCGCCTTTCATGATATCAAGGCGGTTTACATTGAACAAACTGAAATTACATTGAACAGGGCATTATAACTTGGAGATAACTATTTTACAGGGAACATGGGCTATGTAGGGTTAAGTGGCTTGCCCAAGACCACAAGGAGCACCTGTGGGACTAGAAACCCCAGTCCTTCCGGCCCAAGGTTGCTGTCCTCTAGTGGGATTTGAACCCCCGACCTGATGAAAGCAAAGGTAGCCCAAGGGGCTGCTATGCTTCTGTGGCAACAGTGTGGTGCAGTACACACAACCAGTGGGTTGTAAAGCAGAGAGTCACAAGTTCATAGAGAGTCAGGCTGTTGGCTCCAGCATGGTGCAGCAGTTATCACCAGAGCACTACTACTAGCTCCTGCACATCTTAGCAATGCCTGCACTATGATTGGGACCAGTGTGGCGGGCAGAGTTGCCATCCACCCCTATCTTTGCACAATGCTGCAATAGGAGTGGGTGTGTGTATATGTCTGTCCATTGTTTTGTGGCTTCCTACACCTCACTGGGCCCACTGTTTCCAGTATTAGCCTGCAAATATGCATATGAAGGAGCAGGGTATTGTGGGTATGGCCCAGACAGGGCGGATTGAGCAGGATGCATCTGCATCGGGGGTAGGGCAATGGCTGGGACATCGTAGTGTCCAACTACCATGTGCATGGAGGGGGTGGCCACAGCATGTCCTACTGGGAGGACACTCTCACTCTGACCGAGTAGTGACCATGGCACGGCTATGTTCCCACATAGTGCTCTATAGCACTTGTCTTTAGTGATATCTGTGTGGTTCTCTGTTCTGGGACCCAATCACTGAGGCACCTGCTGGATGTCTGTGCTGTCTATCCCATGTCTGGGTACACATAGTTTCTCTGTGAACATGCACTATGGACTGGCTAGTAGACTGTGTGGAGTTAGTATGTGCATGGCTACAACACCTGGTGGGGTGCAGCAGGTACTGTCTGACTGTGCCTTTTGTTGATAAATGTCAGAGTGTGGTGGGGGGCAGCTCTGCTTTTCCCGTGCTACTGCTGGGCTACCAGTATCCTAGTAGCAGGTACAGATCTGGTCTAACACCCCCATCCCACAGCCTTGGGGCTGGGGTTGCTGGTCCCTCCACTGCCTCAATTACAAAAACATTTATTGTGGGCAAGGGATATATACTGCAAACCACTTTGATCCTGAGAGGGTGGTATATTAGGTATTGCTATATAAACCCTCATGTGAGTCTAGACACCCCTCTGTCCTGTTAATAGGTGGCTATGGCAGCTGCATTGTAACAGTGGGAATGCACCATTCTGGGTGGATAACAGCCCACCAGGGCTAGATATAACTGGGGCATACAGATGGACACAGGATGACTCTAGGCTCCACTACAAGGAATACTTGCCACACACAGATAACAATGGGAATCTGCAGCAGAGCCTACCTCTAGCACCATAGGTACTGCGGACCTGATGCTGTGCGCCCATCCTCACCCTCAGGGTGAACACAGAACCTGCACAGTGGCATGGTCTGTAGCTGCTCTGTGCCAGTATCACACACTGTCAGTTCTTTATACCAAGCTGAGGTGCTGGAGAGGTGCATTCTCCATTTGGTGATCAGCTGTAGACTGATGTTCTGCATGTGCATTGCATCATGGGTAGGTGGGGTAACCTATCCTGGCACACACAGCAGACATTTTGTGCAGTGACCTTCAGTCTTTCTGTTTCCAGCCATTACTATACAACAAGCCATGGAGGTGTAGCTTACTGGTTAGTATAATGACTCCCTAAACAAGTGTCATGGGTTCAATCCCACTTTGTTCTCATTTTTCTGTCTGTCCTACTCAAATCATTTTCATGCCTGTCACAGTCACATCTCTGCAGATCTGTGCTGCCAGCCTATAACATCCTCACCTCAGTTGCCAACCATCCTTCGGCTCATCTATCTGCCTCTGTCAGCTGTGTAGAGTCCTGTCTTCTTGTGCAGGCTGCTACCCCATGTCCAGCACTGGTACCCTTTTCTGCATTGTGGTTCTTCGTGCTTGCTTCACCTGTGCCTGATCTGCATGGCACCACTACTCCTCTGTCCTCCTATCATTGCAAATATCCTGCCACCTCTGCCTCCACTGGGGGACATGTATTCCCATCCTCTGCCACCCACTGTCATGCAGCACTTTACATTGCCAACACCCTGTGCATCGGTACAGCTGCCTCCAACATGTTTGTCTACTTTACCGGCTGCCACATAGGATGCCCGCAGATATGGCAGGTCCATCAGCTCCCACCTCTCCTTCCTTCCATCACTTGTTCATTGCCTTTACTTGGTGCTCTATCCAGTGTTAGGGTTACAACTGTTTTTATGCCTTACAGTTCATGCTTATCAACTTGAAGCACCTTACAGCCCTTAGGGCACCTTATGTTAGGGCACCTTACTGCCCTTAGGGCACCTTAACAAGGCACCTTAACGTCCTTAGGGCACCTTAACCTAAGGTGCCTTATAAGGTGCCTTAACCTAAGGTGCCTTACAAGATGCCTTAACCTAAGGTGCCTTACCAGGTGCCTCATAAGGTGCCTTAACCTAAGGTGCCTTATACGGTGCCTTAACCTAAGGTGCCTTATAACGGTGCCTTAACCTAAGGCACTTTAGAGCCCTTAGGGTGCCTTGCATTAAGTGTCTTAACCCAAGGCGCCTTAATTCAATGCACCCTAAGGGCTTTAAGGTGCACTAAGTGCTTTAAGGCGCCCTAACCTGAGGCGCCTTAGGTTAAGGCACCTTACAGCCCTTAAGGTGCCTTGAATTAAGGCGCCTTAAGTTAGGGCGCCTTAAACCCTTAGGGTGCCTTGTCAGCCTTAACGTGCCCTGTTTGTTAGCTTAACATGCAATGTCCCGTTAACGTGCGTTAAACAGCCAAGGCGCCCTTTTACACACATCAAACAGCCCATTGCTACCTTTACGCTAGAACACCTCCTTCCTTTTTGCCGGTGACATTACCGCCGCTTACTAAACATACCCCATAGTATTATGTAATTGTGCAGTCTTGTTTCGGGGGGCCAGCTGGTATTCCAGTAAGTTGTACATAAAAGTGTTGAGCTCATTTTTACTCGAGGCAGGAGGAGATCAGAACCAGAGGACTAACAAGTGAACGAGATACATATGTGAAGCAATAAGTGCCAAGTACAAATATAGTCATGGGGGCATACAGCACATAAACCATAACATATAAAAAATATAAGTAATTAAAATGTGGCGTGCTAGAGCAGTTAAACATGTGGACAATTTAGGAACAAACTAGAGGGTGCAGAACAGTTCAAAACCACAGTGAAGGTGGGACATAGTATTCCTTCCATACGTATTGAGCACAAGAAGCCTGTCCAGCAATATCGCGGCTGGGGCAAGGCTGCATTCTGACAGTGTCTATTCTTGAAAAAAGGGGGAATGTATCATATCACCAGATACTTTGTTTACTGTTCTTTATTTTGAAAAGAAAGAGGGATTATAGTGAATGGCACAAGCGGAATGAAGTGCATTCAAAAATTGTATATAGTGAGTTAACTTCATGGATAACTTGAAACAAAGCCAAATTATTGCCTTCGTTCTAGCTTAAGCAAGTTGATAGGTCTGGTTGCAAGACAATTTTAATGCTGTTTTTGTGTTATATACCAATGGCAATGGAAACCGTGGTATAGGGCTTAAATTATATGCACGTGACTATTTTAACTATTCCATTCGCTACCTTGGAGTCACTTTTGACCAACGCATGGATCTGAAACTACACATAACCAACGTAGTCAGAGCAATCTACCTCAAGATCCGGACTCTTCGACATCTTCGCCCCCTGCTTGATCCTGATGACTTCAGAACTATATTTCAAGCCTTAACCTTACCACACCTTGACTATGCCAATGCCATTCTCCAAGGCCTCCCACACTCCACATTAAACCCTCTGCAACTCGCCATGAATACCGCTGCTAGAGTCCCTCTACGGAGCATCAAGAAGGGACCATATAACACCCATCCTAGAGCAACTCCACTGGCTCCCCATACATGGCAGAATATTATTCAAAACATTACTCCTAACTTTCAAGGCCACTAAAAGCATCACCTCCTCCTCCTCTCTAATAGACTTCATTCAGGCCGTCCCACCCAACAGATCCAGGAGAACGATATCAACAAATACTCTAATCATCCCTAAAGCAGCGACAAAATGCCTATCAGTGACATCTAACAGGGCCTTCAGATTCTATGCCCCTAAGTACTGGAACGCTCTACCCCCAGAGATTCGTGCTATCAATGATTTATCCCTTTTCAGAAAGGCACTCAAATCCCACCTCTTCCCCCAATATTACTTGACCAACTAACCAATCTTAATCACTACCCAAACTAAGAACAAATCCTGTAATGTATACTTGTAAATACTCTTGTAAATACTCTTGTAAATAGTTGCAGTAATGACGTCCCATGTTTTATTCCAAGTTCTCTGACCTTGTTCTCTGTAAAACCTAACAGTTTGTTGTTATGGTATGTTGTTATATTGTGAACCGCGCTGATTCTGAATAGAGCGGTATATAAGAGCCTGTAATAAATAAATAAATAAATAAATAAATCATCTTCAATATGAACGTACACATACCCAAAGGTTATATAAACCAGATGTGCTTTTACAAGCTATATTAATGCTGCAATTGACAGGAAAATATTCTGACAGCCGCTTCTTAAAAACCACAATCAGATGGCGTTTTTTAAGCACTAGAGTTTCATGCCCAAAATGAACTCATTAGCATGCAACAACCCCTGAACTCATCATGACCCTCTGAGTGACAACTACACCGTACTGTCCATGTCTAAAATTTGTCTTATGTCAGAATCATCAATGTTGCCAACCTGGTGATGGCCCCCACCCTTCTACTTGATTTCCCCACCCTTATATGTAACGCCGCTTTGACCCGGTGAAAAGCGGGATATAAATACAGTTAAATAAATAAATAAAATAAATGTAATTGCGCATTACAGAACCAGTGATTGGTGCAGCTAAGAGAAGTGTATGTGTAAACTATGGGGTATGTTTACTAAGCGGCGGTAATGTAGCACTGGTAACGTTAACACGCAGTAACGTTACCGGCAGTGGTAAATGTCCCAGATGGTGGAGAGAAGGGGTCAAAGGGTGGGGAGTGGGCGGGGAGAAGCCCCTGCTACACTAACACTGGAACATTACTGCCGGGACATTACCACCAGTGAAAACCTGTTGGTAAATGTACATTTGCAGGAGAGAGAGACGATTTCGGTGTCAGCAATGTACAGCACAGACAGGGAGCCCATGAAAAGGGATAGTAGGGGGGTACAGGTGGGACATGCAGTGGGAGCAACTGGGGCACAGGGTGGAATAGGCTGTCGCCTAGGTGGCACATATGAACACAAAAACTGGAAATCAGCAAGATAGCGTCTGACCAAGGTCAAACATGTCCAGTAGTCTGTGTTCCATGGTGTCCCATCCTGTGGACACATACCCAGTAGGTACCCCAAACATCACACAGGAACCACAATGCCTGTAATGGGGCAAGCAGTGCACATCTAGGGACCACTCTAACAAGGGTTTACGTACCTTCCCCAGGATATGTCCCAAACTATTTGTAAACCCAGCTAAATGAACACCATTTACCACAGCCCCTGGTAAGGCAGTGCAGGGTGTGACCACGCATTGTCTGAAACATGTATACACCCAGTAGTCCAAATTGGATACACTGTACCCACATTGCATGCCCTAGCCTGTCCACAGTCTGCTGGCAAACACAATCTATCAACCAGGTCCAACCTAACCAATAGTTGCTAGATCACCAACCTGACACCCCCCAGCCATCTCTCTCCCATGTGGAAGGGACATAACATTGGCAGGCAGTGATGGGGGGATGTGTGGATGTCCATTATTGCCTCCCCACCCCAGACCCTGAACCCTAGGCACTCACCTACCTGCACATTGGATGGCCTGGGACTGCGCACTACCAGCACCGACAGCATATGGGCATGTCAGCATCGTGGAGGGGGTGTTGGTGGCAGAGGGAGCAGTGGCACCCCCTGCAGTGGACCAAAGCCATGACCTGTTCCAGTGTGTAGCGTGCAGTGCAACAAACAAGGTCTGTCTGATGAACAGCAAAGGTAGTCCCCAGGGACTGCTGTGCTTGTGTGGCAGCAGTGTGGTGCAGTGCACATAGCCAGTTTGTCTTGGAGCTGAGAGTCAGAGGTTCAGGTCCAAGCTGTGGATCTTGCAGAGCATGTCCCTACATTGCAGATACAACATTAACATGTACAATCCACAAAGCATCGGCCAACAGGAGTACAAACACCCACACACACAGGCTCCACTATCCAAAACTTCATGAAAAGTCAGGCTTTTGGCACTGGCACGGAGCAACAGTTATCACCAGAGCAGTACTACTAGCTCCTGCACACCTTAGCGATGCCTGCACTGTGATCGGGACCAGTGTGGCAGGCAGGGTTGTCAACCACCCCTATCTTTGCACAATGCTGCAATAGGAGTGGGTGTGTGCATGTCTACCTATTGTTTTGTGGCTTCCTACTCCTCACTGGGCCCACAATACGTACACTGTTTCCAGTGTTAGCCTGCAAATATGCATACTGAGGAGCAAGGTATTGTGGGTATGACCTGGACAGGGCAGATTGGGCAGGATGCATCTGCATCGGGGGTAGGGAATGGCTGGGACATCATAGTGCCCGACAACCACCTGCATTTACAGGGGGGCCACAGCATGTCATGCTGGGAGGACACTCTCACTCTGACCGAGCAGTGACCATGGCATGTCTATGTTCCCAAATAGTGCGGTCTAGCTTCTGACTCTAGTGATACCTCTGTGCTTTCTTTTTTGGGGCCTGATCATTGAGACAACTGCTGGGTGTTTGTGTTGTATACCCCAACTCTGGGTGCACATAGTTCCTCTGTGAACATGCAATATGGGCTGGCTAATGTACTGTCTGCAGTTAGTATGTGCATGGTTACGACACATGGTGGGATGCAGCAGGTACAGTCTGACTGTGCCTTCTGCTTTTGAATGTCAGAGCTTGGTGGGTGGTAGCTGAGGTTGCAGACCTACTCCCAACCTTACTGCTGGTCTGCCACTGCCCTCGTAACAGGTACAGATCTGGCCTACTAGTCTAACCCTGGTGGATGACAGCTGCGGGCCGGGGTTGCTGGTTGCACAGCTATTCTTCAAGCCTGTGCCACATGTTCCTCAATTAGTTGGGGACAAGGGACAGATATTTTAAACCACTTTGACCTGGAGAGGGCAGTATATTAGGTATTGCTAAACGTACCTCATGAAAGTCTAGACACCCCTCTGCCCTGATAATAGGTGGCTATGGCAGCCACATTGTAATACAGAGTATGCACTATCCTGGGTGGATCTCAGTCTACCAGGACTAGATGTGACTGGGGCATACAGATAAACACAGGGTGATGCTAGGCTCTACTACAGAGAACACTTGCCACACACAGGCAGTAATGGGGATGTCCAGAAAAGCCTATCTTTAGCACCACAGGTACTGAGGACCTGATGCTGGGTGCCCATCCTCACTCTCAGGGTGAACACAGAACCTGCGCAGTGGCATGGTCTGTAGCTGCTCTGTGCCAGTATCACACACTGTCAGTTCTTCATACCAAGCTAAGGTGCTGGAGAGTGCATCCTCCATTTGGTGATCAGCTGTAGACTGCTGTTCTGCATGTGCATTGCATCATGGGTATTGGTGGGGTTACCCTATCCTGGCACACACAGCAGACATTTTGTGCGGTGACCTGCAGTCTTTCTGTATCCAGCTATTGCTGTGCAAAGAACCATGGAGGTGTAGTCTACACAGACTACTGTCCATGTTTGACCTTGGTCAGCCGCTGTCTTGATGTTTTCCAGTTTCCAATGCTACATTACCACAGTTTAGTAAACATACCCCTTAGTGACTAAGGTATTGAACAAATGGAACATTTGCCACATTTTAAATGTCCTTTAATTTTGTAAATTGTCTTGGGTTTGGACAAGGCGGAAGATACCAAAATGCTGGCCAGATGGGGGTCTGTTCCCCAGCAGGACTGGGGTTGATGGTCCCCTCTACTGCCACCATTGCAGGGATGTAGCATGTGGATCTGTTGGTGGGAGATCCTGTTCCCCACCCTGAGCCACACAGACCTGGTTGGGTGGTGTTACATAATCCACCTATGGGTCCAAACACCCTCCCCATCCCCCTGGGACTATGACACCCACACAGGATATGCTCTCTTCTGGATACATCATAGTCTGTAAGGGCTAGGCAGACACAGGTGTATCCTAGATGTGTCTGCAGGAACTACCTATCACACACTGGCACTGATGGTGACCTGCAGCATGGCCTATCTCAGGCGTGCTAGGTGCTGCAGACCTGGTGCTGGGTGCCACACCTCATCCTCAGGGTGAGCACAGTACCCCCACAATGTGACGGTTTGTAGCTACTCTGTGCCAGTGACACACACGGTCAGTTCCCCCTACCAGGCCTAGGTGCTGTGGGGGTGCATACCCCAACATGTGATCATCTGTAGACTGCTGATTTGCATGTGCAGTGCATCATGGGTACGGGTGGGTTAACCCTAACCTGGTAACCACAGCAGACAGTTTGTGTGGTGACCTGCAGTCCTTCTGTAGCCAGCCAGGTGTTTGCTAGCAGCTATAGAGATGTAGCCCACTGGTTACTTCACTGCCTATAGAACTGGAGGTCATGAGGTTGATCCCACAGAGGATTACTTGATAGGGCTGTCTGAGGCTTTTTTTTTTAATTCAGATTAGTGCTGCCATCAAAAACACACTCACAGTGCTGTAACCGTAAGGTGCCTCATAAGGCACCCCATAAAGCGCCCTATAAGGCGCCCTATAAAGCACCTTATAAGGCGCCCTATAGGCAACATTATAGGGTGCCTTGGTGGACAGTGCACTTTATAATGTGCCCTCTGGAGTGCCATATAGGGCGCCTTATGCAGCACCTTAGGTTACGGCACTGTGAGGGTGTGTTTGCTGGCAGCACTAATTTAAAGTAAGAAAGAAAATGCCTCAGACAGCACTGATTTAAAGTAAAGGGTAATGCCTCAGACAGCCTTATTCATTAAGCCCACTGGGGATCAAACTCATGACCCCTGTATCATCAATCAGTGTATCAACCATTGCGCTACACCTCTGTTGCTGCATTGGAAGGTCAGCGTGCCTACTTAAGGTTACCGCGCGGTAACGTGCGTGGCTCCCTCTATCACGAGATAATGTGTGCAGTGCACTTTATCACGCGATAATCCAGGATTGCTACGTTTAGACAGGAACGCCCACTCCTTTTATGGCATCCTGCACATTATCACTGGGCGCACGTTAAGATGCTTTAGTAAACATACCCCATAGTATCTGGTGATACGATACATTCCCCCTTTTTTCAAGAATAGACTGTCAGAATGGAGCCTTGCCCCGGCCGCGATATTGCTGGACAGGATTCTTGTACTTAATACGTATGGAAGGAATACTATCTCCCACCTTCACTGTGGTTTTTAACTGTTCTGCACTCTCTAGTTTGTTCCTAAATTGTTCACATGTTTAACTGCTCTAGCACGCCGCATTTTAATTATTTATATTTTTTATATATTATCATTGTTTATGTGCTGTGTTCCCCCATGACTATACATGTACTTGGCACTCATTGCTTCACATATGTATCTCGTTATTCCTCTGACTCTGACCTCCTCCTGCCTCGAGTCAAAATGAACTCAACACTTTTATGTACAACTTACTGGAATACCAGCTGTCCGCCTGAAACAAGACTGCACAATTACATAGTACTATGTTTTGTGTATATTTTAGCCTCTAAGCTTCGGATTGACTGGTGTCTTTTTAAAGACTACCTCCTCACAGGATGCCCTTTTTATTTATTTATTTATTTATTTATTTTATTTATTTAACATTTCTTATATACCGCCTTTCATGATATCAAGGCGGTTTACATTGAACAAACTGAAATTACATTGAACAGGGCATTATAACTTGGAGATAACTATTTTACAGGGAACATGGGCACCCTGTTCCCTGTAAGTTTAAGTATATTCCCTTGTCCTCCTCATCTCCTCTTCTTCCTTCCTAATATTGACCGTGTTAATCTCTCCCTTTAAATATAGTCGATTTTAATGTAACAGATATTTATGTCTGTTCACCACTTGTTTTTAATTGTCATGTTTACATTTATGTTCCTATGTTTAATTGTTATGTTATTCTATGATTTTGTTTTACTATGATTATCATCATACATATTTTATTTCTTATTATTGTAGATATTATTTATTTTATAATTCTTCTGTTTTATGTTTTAAAGATGTGTACCCCCCCCCCCCCCCGAAGAAGGCATGTTGCCAAAACGCATACGAGGTTTTCTCATTAATAAAAGCACCTGTGACCTCATGTCGTCCCTCGCTAATTGTGTTTCCTGCTTTCTATTAAGAGGGTCTTGCTCCCTCTGTGTTTCGTGTTCTTTTTCTTAATGCCAGTTTCTCTTTTAAGGAGATCTTAATGCTAAGGGGTATGTTTACTAAACAGCGCTAACGTCACAGCGGCAATGTTATCACGCGATAAGTGATGTTATCGCACAATAATGGCACATTACCATTCGAGAACGTCACGTATCGCGTGATAACGTCGCCGCCGGCATTAAGGCACACAGAGGGTGGAATAAGGCTCCCCAGGGGCGGAGATAAGGGTTCAATGGGCGGAGAGTGGATGGGGAGAGGCTCCATGCACACTAACGCCGTGAAATGAAGGTCTGAAAATTAGCGCCAGTGAAAACCTCGCGCTAGAGGCAAATTTGCAGGGGAGAGAGACCATTTCAGTCATCAATGTGCAGCAAAGGCAGGGAAACCAAGAAAAGTGATAGTAGTGATACATTTGCAGCAACATCATAGTGCCCAAGTACGAGAGGGCACTACGGTGAGGCTGCAAATGGGGTGAGGCTGCAGGCAGGACATGCAATGGGGCATCTGGGGCACAGGGTGGACTAGGCAGATGCCTAAGTGACACATAGGAATGTAGAAGTGTAAAACCAGCAAGACAGCAACTGACCAAGGGTAAACATGTCCACAAGTGTGTGTCCTACAGTGTCCCAGGGGACCGTACCCAGCAAGTACCCCAAAGGGCACATAACATTGGCAGGTGGTGCCGGGGGGAAGCATGGATATCTATGCAGGCACCCCTACCCCATATCACGCACCATAGGCAGCTGCGTACCGGCACACTGGATGGCCTGGGACTGCGCACCACCAGCACCACCGGCACAAGGGCATGTCAGCATGGTGGCGGAGGGGTGCTGGTGGCGGACGGGGCAGTGACATCTGCCCACAGCAGACCACGGCCAAGTCCAGTTTAGGTGGGTGCCGAGCACTGCAACAGACAAGGTCTATCTGACAGACAGTCATGGTATCCCCAGGGAATAATCTGCCTCTGTGGCAACAGTTTGGTGCAGTACACACAGCCAGTGTGTTCAGGGGCAGAAGGTCATAGGTTCAAGTCCCAGCTGTAGCTCCTGCAAACCATGTCCCTATATTTTACCCTGTACTAAACAGTAGTAATAAAGATGGAACCTTTCTTGCAGATAAAATAAACATGCCATACATGCCTATATTTTACCCTACAGAGCACAGACACCATAAACATGTGCAATCCCTAGAGCAGAGTTTCCCTACTGCAGTCCTGGAGGGCCAAACACCATTCAGGTTTCATGCTGTCCCTAATAACTATGCCTGTGCTGCATTTGTATGCAGCACCCCTATTGTTTTCAAATGTATTTCATGCATATTCATTAGCGACAGCATGAAAACCTGAACTGTGTTTGGCCCACAAGGACCAGAGTTGTGAACCTCTGCCCTAGAGCAGCGGCCAACAGGGGCACAAACACCCATACCCACAGGCTCCACTATCCAAAGTCTCATGAGAGTCAGGCTGTTGGGCCCTGCGCGGAGCAGCATCTCCCAGTACTAGCACCTGCATACCTTAGCAATGCCATCCTAAAATTGGGAACACGTTACACATATATCAAAAGGTTGCTATGATTAATGTCAGATAGCAAATCCTAAGTTAAACACAATTTGTTGGCAGAGATTCATCATAGCAACCTTTCTCATATCTGTGGAGTGTGTTTCAGTTTTTGATTCTGACAGTGTTCACCACCCCGGGGAGTGACCCCAACAGTATTGCATACCATAGCAATGCCTGCACTGTGCCCAGGACTGGTGTGGCGGCCAGGGCTGGCAAAAACCTCTATATTTGCACAATGCTGGCATAGGTGTGGGAGTGTGTGTATGTCTATCCAGTGTTTTCTGGCTGCCTACACCTTACTGAGCCCACACTGCTTGCACTGTTTCCAGTGTCAGCCTGCCAACGTGCATAATGAGGAGCAAGGTACTGTGGGTATGGCCCGGACAGAGCGGCCTGGGCAGGATGCCTCTGCACAGGGCATAGGGCAATGGCTGGGACATTGTAGTGCCCGACCACCACCTGCATGGACAGGGTGGCCACAGCATGTCATGCTGGGGGGGGGGGGCACTCTCAACCTGACTGGGCAGTGACCATGGCATGGCTAGGTTCCCCCATAACGCTGTACAGCATTTTCTTCAAGTGATATCTATGAGTTCTGTTTTCTGGGGCCCAAACAATCACATTCCTGCTTGGGGTGTGTGTTCTCACATCCCATTTTTGGGTGCACACAGTTTTTCCAGGAACATCCACTATGTACTAGCTAGCAGATTGTCTGCAGTTAGCATGTGTATGGCTGAAACACCTTGCAGGGTGGAGACGGACTGTGCCCTCTGCTGGTGAATGTCAAATAGTGTTGGGGGCAGCTGAGCTTTTCCAGGCCTACTGCCTGTCTGCCAGTGCCCTATGTGATGCGTACAGAGCTGCATTGACTGCCCTATAGGGTGTCTATTCCCCAGCAGCACTAGGGTTAATGGTCCCCTCTACTGCCACCACTGCAGAGATGTAGAATGTGGATCTGTTGGTGGGAGATCCTGTCCCCCACCCTGACCCACAGAGAGTGGGTTTGGTGGTGCTACACCATCTGCTTTTGGGTCCAACCACCACCCTTCTCTTATAACAAGCGACCATGGCAACCACACAGGATATGCACTATTCTGGGGGCATCATAATCCACAAGGGCTAGACATGACTGGGAAATACAGATGGACACAGGTGTATCCTAGGTGTGTCTACAAGGACTACCTATCATACACTGGCACTGATGGGGACCTGCAGCATAGCCTACCTCAGGCAAAACTAGGTGCTGCAGACCTGATGCTGGGCGCCCCACCTCACCCTCAGGGTGAGCACAGGAACCGCACAGTGTCAAGGTCTGTAGCTACTCTGTGCCTGTAACACTCACGGTCAGTTCCCCCTACCAGGCCAGGGTGCTATAGAGGCTCATACCCCATCTTGTGAGCAGATGTTGGATACTGATTTGCATGTGCAGTGCCTCATGGGTACGGGTGGGTTTACCCTATCCTGGTAACCACAGCAGACAGTTTGTGTGGTGACCTGAAGTCTTTCTGTAGCCAGCCAGCAGTGCGTTAGACACTATAGAAATGTAGCCCACTGGTTACATCAATGACTGTGAAACAGAGATCATAGGTTTGATCCCAGAGTGGTGTTGTTTAATCAAGTTGTCTGAGGCTTTTCCTTTAAATTTAAATCAGTGCTGCCAGCAAAAACACCCTCACAGTGCCGTAGCCTAAGGTGCATCATAGGGCACCCTGTAGAGCACATTATAAGGTGCCTTGGCGGACAGTGCATTTTATAATGTGCCCTATGGAGTGCCTTATAGGGCGCCGTATGCTGCATCTTAGGTTACGGCACCGTGAGGGTGTTTTTGCTGGCAGCACTGATTTAAATTAAAAAAGGAAATGCCTCAGACAGCACTGATTTAAATTTGAAACAAGGAAATGCCTCAGACAGCCTTCTTACATAACACCACTGCAGGATCAAACCCATGACCTCTGCCTCCACAGTCATTGCATATCCAGTGGACTACATATTTATAGCTTCCAACATTGCGCTGACATGAACTTAGGGTTAACGCGCGTTAACGTGCCACGGCGCCCACTATCACATGATACCGTTTCCTTGCAACCTTACCTCCGGACCGCCCACTACCTTATATGGCATTCTGCACATTAACGCTGCAACTAGCGCCGGTAACATTAAGAGGTATGTTTACTAAACTGCGGTAATGTCACTCATGTTAGGTTCCGCGGTAAAGGTGCAGATGCCCATATAAAGATGTGGGCGGTGCATCGTTACAGCAAGCCATATCAGCTAAAGCATGTTATAAGGCGCCGTCAACTAACATGGTTACAAGGCGCCCTACAAGGCACCTTACAAGGCACCTTGTAAGGCACCTTATAAGGTGCCTTGTTAGGTGCTTGTAAGGTGCCCTGTAAGGTGCCTTGTAAGGCACCTTGTAAGGTGCCTTATAAGTAAGGTGCCTTATAAGGTGCCTTGTAAGGTGCGCTGTAAGGTGCCTTGTAAGGCGCCTTGTAAGGCGCCTTGTAAGGTGCCTTGTTAGGTGACCTATAAGGTGCCTTGTAAGGTGCCTCATTAAGTGCTTTGTAAGATGCCCTATATAGTAGGGCTCCTTAGGCTAAGTGCCGTATTAGGCACCCCTGTACAAGGCACCTTAGAAGGCACCCTGGGTTACGGAACCATAGGTTAAGGTGGCCTAACAAGGTTATGGTGTCCTAGGTTTGTGTGATCTAAGGGCTGCAAGGTGCTGCAGGATGACATGCATGACCTGTGAGGAACAGAGACAGATGTAGCCCTAACACTAGATAGAGCACTCAGGAAAGGCATTGAACAAGTGAGTGAAGGAAGATGAGCTGGGAGCCGCTGGACCTGCCATTTCTGTGGGCATCCCATGTGGCTGCCAGTACTGGTGACAAACATGGTGGGCGCAACTGTACCACAGCACAGGGTGTTGGCAATGTAAACTACTGGAAAGACAGTTGGTGGCAGACGATGTGAAAACGTGTCCCCCAGTGGAGGCGGAGGTGGCAGGATAGTTACAATGATGGGTGGACAGAGGAGTGGTGGTGCCATGCAGATCAGGCACAGGCGAGGCAAGCATGAAGAGGCACAATGCAGGAAAGGGTAGCAGTGCAGGACATGGGGTGACAGCCTGCACAGGCAGACAGGACTCTACACAGCTGACAGACGCAGATAGACGGACTGAGGGAATGTTGGCAACTGTGGCGAGGGTATTATGGGCTGGCAGCACAAATCTGCCTGCTACAGGCATGCACACTATTTGAGTAGAACAGGCATGGGAGGAGGGAATAATGAGGAATTGAACCCATGAACACTGCCAAGAATGGCATTGTATTAACCATTAGGCTATACCTCTGTGGTGTATGGCACAGCAATGGCTGGGTACAGAAGGACTGCAGGTCACCGCACAAACTGTCTGCTCTGAGTGCCAGGATAGGGTAACCCCACCAGTACCCTCTCCGGTACCTCAGCTTGGAAAGACGAACTGACAGTGCATGATACTGGCACAGAGAAGCTACAGACCATGCCATTGTGCAGGTTCTGTGTTCTCCCTGAGGGATAGGATGGGTGCCCAGCTCTAGGTCTGCAGTACATGTGGTGCTAGAGATAGGCCCTGCTGTACAGCCCCATCACTATCCTTGTGTGACAGGTGTTCCTTGCAGTACAGCTGAAGGTAATTTGGCGTCCATCTTTATCCTGCAGTCACATGTGGTCCTGTGGGACCAGAAATCACCCAGATCAGTGTGTGTCCTCTGTTAGGGTCTGGCTTACATGGGCACCTGTTATCAGGGCAGAGGGATTTCCAGACTTGCATGAGGTTTGTGTAGCAGTGCCATTATAGGTCAAAGTGGTCTACACTATATATGCCAAAGGGCTCACATTATCCTTTTTGTAGGTAAGGGACAGGTGCCCCAGCCCCCATGGAGCAACCTCCATCCTGCTGGTATAACGACAGCCCTCCAGGGTTGGTGGGCCAGAGCCATACCTGTGGCTGGGGCAGACCAGCAGTAATGATGGGGTTAGCCCTTGAAAACCCCAACTGCCTCACACCACTGTCTGCCAGTCACCAGCAGACAGCACAATCAGACTACACCTTATAGGTGCTCCAAACATTTATTTATTTATTTACATTCTCTTATATACCGCGCTATTCTGCATCAGTGCGGTTTACATTGAACAAACTGAAATTACATTGAACAGGGCATTATAACTTGGAGATAACTATTTTACAGGGAACATGGGCTATGGAGGGTTAAGTGGCTTGCACAGTCTAACTGCAGACAGTCCACTAGCCAATCCATAGTGCATGCTCACAGAGAAACTATGTGTACCAAGCAGGCATCTCAGTGATTGGGGCCCCAGTACTGGGAGCATAAAAGTATCACTGGAAGCAAATAATGTAGAACGCTATGTGGGAACCTAGACATGCCATGGTTACTGCTCGTTCAGAGTGAGTGCCCTCCCAGCATACCATGCTGTGGCCACCCTGTCCATGCAGGCAGTGGTCGGGCACTACAGTGTCCCAGCCATTGCCCCACACCCTGTGAAGATGCATCCTGGCCAATCCGCCCTGTCTGGGCCATACCCACAACACCTTGCTCCTCATTATGCACATATTCAGGCTAATGCTGGTAACAGTGGGACATTGTGGGCCCGGTGAGGTGTGGGCAGCCACAAAACAATAGATAGACATACACACACACACTCCTATTGCAGCCTTGTGTAAAGATAGGGGTGGTTGGCAATTCTGCCTGCCACACTGGTCCTGATCACAGTACCGACATTGCTAAACTGTGCAGGAGGTAGTAGTAGTGCTCTGGTGATAACTGTAGCTCAATGCTGGGGCCAACAGCCTGACTCTGCATGCATCTTTGGATTGTGGAGCCTGTGTGAGTGGATGGGTTTGTACCCCTGTTCGCCACTGCTTTGGGCTTTGCACATGTTGCTGTTGTATCTGCATTGTAGGGTAAAACATAGGGACATGCTCTGCAGGAACCACAGCTGGGGCTTGAACCTGTGACCCTCTGCTTCTGGACACACTGGCTGGGTGTATTGCACCACACTGTTGCCGCAGATGCATGGTGGCTCCTGGGGTTACCTGTACTTTTCCTCTGCCAGACCTTTTATGTTGCACTGCACACCACGTACTGGTACAGGGCATGGCCTAAGTACACTGCAGGCAGGTGCCACTGCCCCCTCCAGCACGGGCACACACCCCCTCTGCCATGCTGACATGACCATATGCTGTTGGTGCTGGTAGTGTTCAGTCCCAGGCCATCCACTGTGTGGGTAGGTGGTCGCCTAGGGAGCAGGGTCTGGGGCATGGGGCATACATGAGCATCCTCACATCCCTCCCCATCACCGCCTACCAATAGTCTGTCCCTTCCACTTGGGGGAGGGTTGGCTGGGGGAATGTCAGGTCAGTGCCCTGGCAACTGTTAGCTCGGGTGGACCAGGTAGATCTAGGTGGATTGTGTTTGGCCTTTGTCAGCTGCTGTCATGCTGATTTCTGATTTCTATGTTCCTATGTGCCACCTAGGCGCCCACCTAGTCCACCCTGTGCCCCAGCTGTCCCCGCTACATGTTCCGCCTGCAGCCCCCTATGCCCCACTTGCACCATCGCCATAGTGGCCTTTCATACTTGGGCACTATGCTGTTGCTGAAAATGGAGCACTACTATCACGTTTCTTGGGCTCCCTGTCTATGCTGTACATTGCTGACACTTAAATTGTTTCTCTCTCCTGCAAATATGCATCTAACGGCAGGTTTAATTCGCGGTAGGATTCAGCCCTTCAGTTCAGCGCGTTAGTGTGCAGGGGGCCTCTCCCTGCCCACTCCCCGCCCATGGACCCCTTCCCCCCACCTTCTCTCCACCCTCTGCGGTGTTTACCGCAGCCGGGAACGTTAACGATTGTTAGGTAACGTTAACACGCGTTAACGTTACATGCTGCTCGTTAACGTTACCTAATGATCGTTAATGTTACCTAAATATCAGCTATTCAGTTTATGTTATAAAGGGAAGCGCAGTGAAGCCAATTGGATTTTATTTGCAACATTCTATCAGCAATTGAAGGGAGACATTTCTAAGACGTGGCTTTTACAGCACTTTTGAAGCATCTATAAATATATTGTTTTCGAGTGAATTTTGGAATATTCATTTTTATTAAAAACAAGAAAGGATGATGACAGCCTTTTATGTCTTTCAGTTTTTTGGATACACTCCTGAAGCAGCTTTCTTGCAAAACTCGGCCACGTCGAGTGTACCGAGAACATTATTGAGTGTTTTGGCATCAACTGGAAAATAAGTCTTGAAATCTTTAACTTTTTAATATATTGAGCATATTTTTTCATTATAAATAAAATTAAAAACTTATTGTGAAGGGGTTTTTATAGCCTATGACGATAAGTGCCCTAGACCTAATTAAGGAGTCTAAAGTTTGCTTGAGAGACAACACTGAGGTCTTTTCCTCTTCTTTTGTTCTTTTACAGTTGGTATTGAAAATAGATTTTGTGTCATCATTGTTTTAGTGAAAGAATAATTAGAACAAACATTTTTGAAATATTATTTAGAGGTGATTTGGTTGGTTGCATTATTAGTTTTGCACATACCATGAGAGTTATGAACTTCACTTCTAAGTCAGGGTATGTGGAAAATGATCTCAGTCTCTTAAATTTACTGCTAACACTCACTATAATATTTGCATTGTGCCTATGAGAGCTTCCTTCTGGAATTCATAAGATATAACATGTATAGGTAGTTTGTCAAGGAAACGGTATCGTGCGATAGTGGGCGCCGTGGCACGTTAACGCGCATTAACCCTAAGTTCATGCCAGCGCAATGCTAGAAGCTATAAAGATGTAGCCCACTGGTTACTGCAATGACTGTGGAGGCAGAGGTCATGGGTTCAATCCTGCAGTGGTGTTATATAAGGAAGCTATCTGAGGCAATTCATTTCTTTAATTTAAATCAGTGCTGTCTGAGGCATTTCCTTTTTTAATTTAAATCAGTGCTGCCAGCAAAAACACCCTCACAGTGCCATAACCTAAGGTGCTTCCTTTCATGCCTCACATGGCAGCGGTTTCTAAGATTTTGAAGTCTCATTGGCATATTCTGTCTTGTCATGAATGTTTCCAGCGTCCTTTGATGTTAGCCTATCGTCGGAGTATGAATATATCGGACCATATTGTTCGCACTGGTCCTCCATCTCTGATACCACATGGTGTGGAAGGTGGACACTATGCTTGTGGGTCCTGTGATTTTTGCACAATGACTATAGAGGGCTCTGAATGGATTGATCCACATTCTCGACGGCGTTATAGATTACGCTTTGCCACTACGTGTGACTCTTCTTTCGCGGTCTACTTAATAATTTGTCCCTGTCAGAAAATTTACATTGGTATGACAACACGGCCGGTAAAAAAACGGCTGTGTGAACATCGCTCCAGGATTAACACTAAGGTATTGGCAGCGCCGATGGTACAACATTGTATTCAACACAGTCATGAATTTGGTCATTTGAAATGGTTAATACTGGATATGGTTCCTCCATTGATTAGAGGGGGTGACCGTCATAGTCAACTCCGCTATAAAGAGCAAAGATGGATTTATTTGCTACATTACACCTTCCCTAATGGTTTGAATACTGATGTGGAATGGTGGTCTTTACAATAGTCTTGAGTTATCTAGTGTGTATTTGTTTACCTTGGTTTTAATTCCATATTTAATTTTGATGATGTCATTACATAGTTTGCGGGGCGGGAAGTTGGGTTAACGCAACTTGAAAAAGAGCTGTGGGAGAAACAAGCTTGAAACACAACGTTTCTGTCGGGGCACCCAACAGATTGCTGGCAGCACTGTTCGACATGGTATAACCATCTGAGGAGAGGAAGCGCTGACTTTGAATTGAAAGATTGTATCTTCATGAAGTCGCGGAATGCTACATTGTTTCCATATCCTCGTGGATGAGTATTTGAATGCCTTGTAGTGTGGATGATATTTATGCACTTTGGATTTGGCAATTTCAAGACACTGTTTGAATGTCCTTTTGACAGTTTTTTATTACAACAACTAGTCGGGTTTTGCGGTGGTTGGCTCTGGGGAACACGTAACCTCACGCATTTTGACCGTTTTAACGGTTTTTGAATACTGATTAAAAAGGAGGGCCCATCGCAGGAGAGTGTTTTTTCACCCTCATGACTGGCGATCCGACAAAAAACACTTTTGCATTTTAGGTCTGCCCGAATTGTCAATGGGGACATAGAAAATGTGGGTTTACATGAGGTCATCTATGCGCCTTTATTTTCACAACTATATAGTGGCAACATAGTTAGGTTTTGATAGTGATTTAAATTTGATATATTGTAACCTAAGGTGCAGCATAAGGCGCCCTATAAGGCACTCCATAGGGCACATTATAAAGTGCACTGTCCTTCAAGACACCTTATAATGTGCCCTTTAGGGCACTTTATAGGGCGCCTTATGAGGCACCTTAGGCTACGGCACTGTGAGGGTGTTTTTGATGGCAGCATTGATTTAAATTAAAAGGAAAAGCCTCAGACAGCCTGATTAAAAAAACACCACTGTGGGATCAAACCCATGACTGCAGCTTTTGCAGTTATTGAAGCAACCAGTGGGCTACAACTCTATAGCATCTAGCACACTGCTGGCTGGCTACAGAAAGACTGCAGGTCACCACACAAACTGTCTGCTGTGGTTACCAGGATAGGGTAGAACCACCCGTACCCATGATGCACTGCACATGCAGATCAGCAGCCTACAGCTGCTCAAAAGATGGGGCATGTGCCTCTATAGCACCACAGCCTGGTAGGGGGAAATGGCCGTGTGTGTTACAGGCACAGAATAGCTACAGACCGTGACATTGAGCGGTTCCTGTGCTCACCCTGAGGATGAGGTAGGGCGCCCAGCACCAGGTCCGCAGCACTTGGCTTAGTTGATATAGGCTGTGCTGCAGGTCCCCATCAGTGCCAGTGTGTGATAGGTCCTTGCAGACACACCTAGGATACACCTGTCCCCATCTATATCTTCCAGTCACATCTAGCCCTCGTGGACTATGATGCACCCAGAATAGTGCATATTCTGTGTGGTTGCCATGGTCACATGCTATAAGTGGAGGGTGGTGTTTGGATCCAAAAGCGGATTATGTAGCACCACCCAACCCACCCTCTGTGGGTCTAGGTGGGGGACAGGATCTCCCACCAACAGATCCATGTTCTACATCTCTGCAATGGTGGCAGTAGAGCGGACCATCAACCTCAGTCCTGCTGGGGAATAGGAACCCTACAGGGCAGTCAATGCAGATTGGTACTGCAGGTCTCCATCAGTGCTATTGTGTGATGGGTAGTCCTTGTAAACACACCTAGAATACACCTGTGGCCATCTCTATTTCCCAGTCACGTCTAGCCCTTGTGGACTAGGATGCACCCAAAATAGTGCATGTCCTGTGTGGTTGCCATGGTCACATGTTATAAGAGAAGGGTGGTGGTTGGACCCAAAAGTGGATTATGTAGCACTATTCAACCCGCGCTCTCTGTGGGTCAGGGTGGGGGACAGAATCTCCCACCAACAGATCCACATTCTACATCTCTGCAATGGGGGCAGTAGAGAGGACCATCAACCCCAGTCCTGCTGGGGAATAGACACCCTCCAGAGCAGTCAATGCAGATCTGTACACATCACATAGGGCACCAGCAGACAGGCACTAGGCCTGGCAAATCTCAACTGCCCCCACTACTATCTGACATTCACCAGCAGAGGGCACAGTCAGTCTCCACCCACTGCACCTTGCAAGGTGCTCCAGCCATACACATGCCAAATGCAGACAGTCTGCTAGCTAGTACATAGTACATGTTCCTGGAGAAACTGTGTGCACTCAAAAATAGGATGTGAGCATACACCAAGCAGGTATATCAGTGATTAAGCCCCAGAAAAGAGAACTCATAGATAGCACTTAAAAAGCATATTGCACAGCATTATGGGGGAACCTAGCCATGCCATGGTCACTGCTCATTCAGGGTGAAAGTGACCTCCCAGCATGACATCCTGTGGCCACCCTGTCCATGCAGGTGTTGATCGGGCAATACAATGTCCCAGCCATTGCCCTGTGCCCTGTGCAGATGCATCCTGCCCAGATCACTATGTCCGGGCCATACCCACAGTACCTTGCTCCTCATTATGCACATTGGCAGGCTAACACTGGAAACAGTGCAAGCAATGTGGGCTCAGTAAGGTGTAGGCAGCCATAAAACACTGGATGGACATACACATACTCCCACACCTATGCCAGCATTGTGCAACTATAGAGGTTTTTGCCAGCCCTGGCCGCCACACCAGTCCTGGGCACAGTGCAGGCATTGCTATGGTACGCAATACTGTTGGGGTCTCTCCCCGGGGTGGTAAATACTGTCAGAAACAAAAACTGAAACACACTCCACAGATATGAGAAAGGTTGCTATGATGAATCTCTGTCAACAAATTGTGTTTAACTTAGGATTTGTTATCTGACATTAATCATAGCAACCTTTTGATATATGTGGAACGTGCTCCCAAGTTTAGGACGGCATTGCTAAGGTGTGCAGGTGCTAGTATTGGGAGATGCTGCTCCGTGCAGGGCCCAACAGCCTGACTCTACATGAGGCTTTGGATAATGGAGCCTGTGGGTGTGGGTGTGGGTGTTTGTGCCCCTGTTGGCCGCTGCTCTGGGGCAGAGGTTCCCAACTCCGGTCCTTGTGGGCCAAACATGGTTTAGGTTTTCATGTTGTCCCTAATGAATATGCATGAGAACTTTGCATACAATGGGGGTGCTGCATACAAATGCAGCACAGGCATATTTATTAGGGACAGCATGAAACCTGAATGGTGTTTGGCCCTCCAGGACTGCAGTTGGGAAACTGCTCTAGGGATTGCACATGTTTATGGTGTCTGTGCCCTGTAGGGTAAAATATAGGTGTTTATGGCATGTTTATTTTATCTGCAATAAAGGTTCCGACTTTACTACCATGGTTTAGTACTGGGTAAAATATAGGGACATGGTTTGCAGGAGCCACAGCTGGGACTTGAACCTGTGACTTTCTGCCCCTGAACACACTGGCTGTGTGTACTGCACCAAACTGTTGCCACAGAGGTGAATCATTCCCTGGGGATAGCATGACTGTTCGTCAGACAGACCTTGTCTGTTGCAGTGCACGGCACCCACCTAAACAGGGCCTGGCCCTGGTCTGCTGTGGGCATCTGCCACTGCCCCCTCCGCCACCAGCACCCCTCCGCCACCATGCTGACATGCCCTTGTGCCGGTGGTGCTGGTGGTGCGCAGTCTCAGGTCATCCAGTGTGCCGGTAGGCGGCTGCCTATGATGCGTGATATGGGGTAGGGGTGCCTGCATAGACATCCACACTTCCCCCCGGCACCACCTGCCAATGTTATGTGCCCTTTGGGGTAATTGCTGGGTACTGTCCCCTGGGACACTGTGGGACACACATTCGTGGACATGTTTGCCCTTGGTCAGTTGCTGTCTTGCTGGTTTTTCTGCTTCTACATTCCTATCTGCCTAGTCCACCCTGTGCCCCAGCTGCCCCACTGCATGTCCCACCTGCAGCCCCCTGTACCCCACTTGAAGCCTCACTGTAGTGCCCTCTCATACTTGGGCACTATTATGTTGCTGCACATATATCACTACTATCACTTTTCTTGGTTTCCCTGCCTTTGCTGCACATTGCTGACTGAAATGGTCTCTCTCCCCTGCAAATGTGCCTCTAGCGCGAAGTTTTCACTGGCGTTAATTTTCAGACCTTCATTTCACGGCGTTAGTGTGCCTGGAGCCTCTTCCCGCTCACTCTCTGCCCTTTGACTCCTTATCTCCTCCCTCTGGGTAGCCTTACTCCACCCTCTGCGCACCTTAATGCTGCCGGAGATGTTATCGCTCGATATGTGAGGTTATCACACGAAAATGTGCCATTATCACGCGATAACGTCACTTATTGCGCAATGATGTCACCGCTGCAACGTTAGTGCTGTTTAGTAAACATACCCCTTAGTCTCTGACTGCATTTCCTGTTTCCTTTAGGATCTTCACCCTCTCCACATGATTCAAGAATAATCACTTGGAATGGACATCTTTATTATCCATTCCATTCTGTTGTTTTTCTTATTTACCACTATGTCAGGTTTCCTCACATCCAGTTTCTTATCCGTCGAAATGCGAATGTCCCAAGTTATCATAACTTCTTCATTCTCTATAATTCTCTTAGAGTCATGATCCTAATGCTCTTTTGGTACAATGATGTTGTAGTGTTTACAAAGTTTCTGATGGATGAGACGTGCCACCTTGTCTCTTTCTATATTGAAATTTTCTGCCATCAGAACTTCACAGCCAGCTATAAGGTGAGTAACCATTTCCAGCACTTTCGTGCAGAAACTGCATATGTGTGTTTTACCTGTTTTCTCTATACTCGCTGTGAACCATCTTGTCCATAATCCACTGTCCTGGGCTGCAATTATCAATCTCTCATCCTTAGGTTTGATTTTGCCTCTCCTTGACTACTCATGTGTCTTTGCTTGATCAACAAATGGCTCCTGGAGTAATGTTTTGTATTTATTGCTGTATTTATGAATTTGTTACTTCTTCATCGTTTGCTGATCTAATTCTTTAAAGAGTTTTTTTCTTTTGTCTTGCAAATTCTGCTTCTTCCTTCCCTGTATCTCATGGTGGATTCTCATCCATTCCTTCTATTTGTCGGAATGCCTGATCTTGTTTAATAATGGATAAAGACTCTGGCCATTTACTTTAATACTGCAACACTTTCCATGCATTTGGATCTGTTGATGCTGTTAAGTAGGCCTGGATGCCTATGATGGTCGCTCTATATCTATAATCAATTTCTATGAGGCCCATTTCTCCTTCAGCTCTAGGGATATACAGTCTTGACATGGGCACTCTACTATTTACTTTTTTTCACTGAGAAAACTGACTATTTAGTGAAGAAGTGGCCTAGTGGTTAGGGAAGTAGCCTAGAGCCAGAAAGACAGGGAAATGCATACTGTACCTGAATGTAACTTGCCTTGATCTTCTCATGAAAAGGCATGAACTAAATACTAATAATTTGCTGATCCTTATAAACCACCTCTTATGCGTGGAGGCATGTTCTTGTTCATACATCTAGTTTCTCAAGATATGTCAGAGGCCCATCTACAATTCCAAAGCTATAAGAGAGTACAGGGATAGCATGTATCTTATTCTTTGCTGTTATGCACTTTTCAGAATCAGCTTCAGTGTATGCTGAACTGTTGCTCCTTCCTCCACTCCTAGGTATTTATATATAGCTTTATGTTCAAGTTCGCTTATGTTTTAGTCATCAGTTAGAGAGATGTTTTTAGTTTTCCTCAATTTTCCTACAAGGAAGGTTGCCTTAGAACATTTGTCCAGACCAAAGTCATCCCGATGTCATCAGAGAAGCTTTTTACTAGATGGAGTTGTTTGGCTAAATGTTTATCACTTCAAATCACCTATAAACAGTAGATGTGATGTCATCTCTGGGGCTTTACCAGCTTTTGGATTAAGGTTAAAACATACCCCAAAGAGTTAAGACGTGCACTCAAAGGATTACGTGCTATACAAAACAAGAGTGGTGACAAGGAATCTCCCTGAAATATTCCCCCGCTGGATCTTGATATTAGGAATGATGAGCTGTCTATATGCATGTTGTAGGTGAAGCGTGGTTTGCCACATTTTCATGGTGAATTTGATATTCTCATTCACTTTAGATTTATACATTTCAAGGCAATTTACAATCCAGGAGTGTCAAAGGCTTTCTTATAGTCAATCCACACTACGCTGAGATTTCAGCTTTTCTTAGCAATAGAAATGATAGCTTTGTTTAGCATTAGCTGGTCTTTTGTTCCATGTACTTCCCTTTTGTTACCTTTTTGTTCTACTGTCATAATATTATTGGAATCAATATGGTCATAAATTCTGTTCTCATCTATTACAGCAAACAGCTTGTAGATTGTAGGCAGACAAGTTACTGGTCTATAATTTTTGGGAATGTTAGTTGGATCTCCTATTATTAGCCATTGTAGTGTTAAATCTGACTGCCTGAGTAATTGATTTTTGCAGCTTGCCAGGTTGTGGTGAAGGGATGTTAACTATTTGAGGCAAAAAATAGTTAATCCATCTGGGCCTGGGCTTTTCCAGTTTGGGGCTGTTTTTAATTTATTTTCCAGTTCTTGTGTTGTTGCTTCAGGCCAGTCCATAGCCTCTATGTTTAACTTTTCCAAATGCTCTCTTATGATGGATAGCCATTCTACTTTTTGGTTGTGCTTTACAGGGTTTTCACATAAATTTCTCCAGAATTTTTCTGTGCGAGTCTTAGTTTGTGGTATTTTCACCTCATTGATGCTCTTTCCTAGTTCTCTGTAAAACTGCTTTGGGTTCTCTCTAAATAGTTTGTTTTGATATCTTTCTTTACTGTTTTTTTCATATCTCCACATTTTTTGTGCTTCTGTTGTTACTTTTAGTTTATTCTTGGAGATGTGAAGTTAGGTCTTCTGTTAATGTAGCACATTTCCTTTTGATGTTTGGATCTTTCACATTGGGGTATGTTTACTAAACCGTCTTAATGTTACTGGCGCTAGTTGCAGCGTTAATGTGAAGAATGCCATATAAGGTATTGGGCGGTCCAGAGGGAAGGTTGCAAGGAATCGGTATCGTGCAATAGTGGGCGCCGTGGCACGTTAACGCTCGTTAACCCTAAGTTCATGCCAGCACAGTGTTAGCAGTTATAAAGATGTAGCCTGCTGGTTACTGCAATGACTGTGGAGGCAGAAGTCATGGGTTCAATCCCACAGTGGTGTAATCTAAGAAGGCTGTCTGAGGCATTTCCTTTTTTTTAATTTAAATCGGTGCTGCCAGCAAAAACACTCTCACAGTGCCGTAACCTAAGGTGCCACATAAGGCGACCTATAAGGCACTCCATAGGGCACATTATAAAGTGCCCTGTTCACCAAGACACTTTATAATGTGCCCTATAGGGCGCCTTATGAGGCACCTTAGGCTACGGCACTGTGAGGGTGTTTCTGCTGGCAGCACTGATTTAAATTAAAAGGAAAAGCCTCAGACAGCTGTATTAAATAACACCACTGTGGGATCAAACCCATGAGCTCTGACTTCACAGTCACTGAAGTAACCAGTGGGTTACACCTCCATAGCATCTAACACACTGCTGGCTGGCTACAGAAAGACTGCAGGTCACCACACAAACTGTCTGCTGTGGTACCAGGATAGGGTAAACCCACCCGTACCAATGATGCACTGCACATGCAGATCAGCAGCCTACATCTGATCACAAGATAGGGTATGCGCCTCTGTAGCACCCCGGCCTGGTAGGGGGAACTGACCATGTGTGTTACTGGCACAGAGTAGCTACAGACCGCGACATTGTGCGGTTCCTGTACTCATCCTGAGGGTGAGGTGGGGCGCCCAGCACCAAGTCCACAGCACCTGGCTTGGCTGAGATAGGCTGTGCTGCAGGTCCCCATCAGTGCCAGTGTGTGATAGGTCCTTGCAGACACACCTAGGATACACCTGTCCCCATCTATATCTTCCAGTCACATCTAGCCCTTGTGGACTATGATGTTCCCAGAATAGTGCATATTCTGTGTGGTTGCCATGGTCACATGCTATAAGAGGAGGGTGGTGTTTGGACCCAAAAGCGGATTATGTAGCACCACCTAACCCACCCTCTGTGGGTCTATGTGGGGGACAAGATCTCCCACCAACAGATCCATGTTCTACATCTCTGCAATGGTGGCAGTAGAGCGGACCATCAACCTCAGTCCTGCTGGGGAATAGGCACCCTACAGGGCAGTCAATGCAGATCGGTACGCATCACATAGAGAGCACTGGCAGACAGGGAGTAGGCCTGGAAAAGCTCAGCTGCCCCCCACCACTATCTGACATTCACCATCAGAGGACACAGTCAGTCTCCACCCGCTGCACCCTGCAAGGTGTTCCAGCCATACACATGCTAGCTGCAGACAGTCTGCTAGCTAGTATATAGTGCATGTTCCTAGAGGAACTGTGTACACCAAAAAATGGGATGTAAGCACACATACCAAGCAGGTAGGTCAGTGATTGGGCCCCAGAAAAGAAAACTCATAGATATCACTTGAGAAACATACTGCATAGCAGTATGGGGGAAGCTAGCCATGCCATGGTCACTGCTCATTCAGTGTGAGAGTGACCCTCCCCCCCCCCCCCAAGCATGACATGCTGTGGCCACCCTGTCCGTGCAGGTGGTGGTTGGGCACTACAATGTACCAGCCACTGCCCTATGCCCTGTGCAGATGCATCCTGCCCAGGCCGCCCTGTCCGGCCATACCCACAGTACCTTGCTCCTCATTATGCACATTGGCAGGCTAACACTGGAAACAGTGCAAGCATTGTGGGCTCAGTAAGGTGTAGGCAGCCACAAAACACTGGACAGACGTACACACACTCCCACACCTATTTCAGCATTGTGCAAATATAGAGATGGTTGGCAGCCCTGGCCGCCACACCAGTCCTGGGCACAGTGCAGGCATTGCTATGGTACTCAATACTGTTAGGGTCACTCCCAGGGGTGGTAAACACTGTCAGAAACAAACACTGAAACACACTCCACAGATATCAGAAAGGTTGTTATGATGAGTCTCTGTCAACAAATTGTGTTTAACTTAGGTTTTGTTATCTGACATTAGTCATAGCAACCTTTTGATACATGTGGAACGTGTTTCCAAGTTTAAAATGGCATTGCTAAGTTATGCAGGTGCTAGTATTGGTAGATGCTGCTCCGTGCAGGGCCCAACAGCCTGGAGCCTATGGGTGTGGGTGTTTGTGCCCCTGTTGGCCGCTGCCCTAGGGCAGAGGTTCCCAAATCCAGTCCTGGTGGGCCAAACACAGTTCAGGTTTTCATGCTGTCCTTAATGAATATGCATGGACACATTTGCATACAATGGGGGCGGTGCATACAAATGCATCACAGGCATATTTATTAGGGACAGCATGAAGCTCCAGGACTGCAGTTGGGAAACTCTGCTCTAGGGATTGCACATGTTTATGGTGTATGTGCTCTATAGGGTAAAATATAGGCGTTTATGGCATGTTTATTTTATCTGCAAGAAAGGTTCCGTCTTTATTACCACGGTTTAGTACTGGTTAAACTATAAGGACATGGTCTGCAGGAGCCACAGCTGGGTCTTGAACCTGTGATCTTCTGCCCCTGAATATACTGGCTGTGTGTACTGCACCAAACTGTTGCCACAGAGGCAGATCATTCACTGGGGATACCATGACTGTTCATCAGACAGACCTTGTCTGTTGCAGTGCATGGCACCCACCTAAACAGGGCGTGGCCTTGGTCTGCTGTGGGCAGATGCCACTGCCCCCTCCACCACCAGCACCCCTCCGCCACCATGCTGACATGCCCTTTTGCCGGTGGTGCTGGTGGTACGCAGTCCCAGGCCATCCAGTGTGCTGGTAGGCGGCTGCCTATGGTGCATGATATGGGGTAGGGGTGCCTGCATATGTTTATTATGTTTATGTTTATTTAAATTTGATATACCGCTCAGGCCAAAAAGGCATTAGAGCGGTTTACAATATTATATCATTCAAGGAAATAAGAAAAGAACGCCATTTATTTGATAGGACAGAATAGGGGACAGAGACAGTCAAACAGATAAGAGAGAGAAGAACACAGAACAGCAAGTTACCTTGATATATAGACACGACAACCCAGACCATGCCATCAGCGAAACTCCAGAAACAGACGCCACGGACCAATGCCTAAGGGCCACGCCAAAGGCGCGGGCCCGCAAGGTGCGGGCGCACCCCTGAAACGGCGGTTCTTATGCCGTTAGTCATGGCAGCTGATTGGCGGCTTGTGGAGGAAGGGGGAGCTCCTGCTCTCACCCCCGTCGAGATCACTGCTCTCCCGAAGCCCCTGAAACGACGGTTCTTATGCCGTTAGTCATGGCAGCTGATTGACGGCTTGTGGAGGAAGGGGGAGCTCCTGCTCTCACCCCCGTCGAGATCACTGCTCTCCCAAAGCCCCGGAAACGGCGGTTCTTATGCATAGACATCCATGCTTCCCCCTGGCACTGCCTGCCAATGTTATGTTCCCTTTGGGGTACTTGCTGGGTACTGTCCCCTGGGACACTGTAGGACACACACTCGTGGGCATGTTTGACCTTAGTCAGTTGCTGGCTTGCTGATTTTCAGTTTCTGGGTTCCTATGTGCCACCTAGGCATCTGCCTAGTCCACCATGTGCCCCAGCAGCCCCACTGCATGTCCCGCCTTCATCCCCTTGTGCCCCAGTTGCAGCCTCACCGTAGTGCCCTTTCGTACTTGGGCACTATGCTGTTGCTGCACATGTATCACTACTATCACTTTTCTTGGTCTCCCTGCCTTTGCTGTACATTGCTGACTGAAATGGTTTCTCTCTCCTGCAAATGTGCCTCTAACACGAGATTTTCACTGGCGTTAATAATTTTCAAACCCTGATTTCATGGCGTTAGTGTGCCTGGAGCCTCTCACCGCCCACTCTCCGCCCATTGACCCCTTCTCTCCGCCCTCTGGAATGACTTACTCCACCCTCTGTGCGCCATAGCGCCAATGGAGATGTAAACCCCCCCATCCCCCATCGGCTCAAGTAAAATTAAATTTAAAAAAACAACGCTGGCTGCTACCGCTGCCGCCGCCGTGGCAGCGGCAGCATGGACTGTCCCGCGGGGCCCCTTCTGCCCGGCTGAATCCCTCCCCCCCTCCTCCCTCCCTCCCTCCATGCCGGCTGAGCCCCTCCGTGCCGGCTTTGAGAGTCGCGAAGGGAGAGTGTCTCCCTCGCGTCTCTGTTAAGCCTGCAGGGGCAGATGGGAAATTTCCCATCAGCCCCTGCGGGCCTAACAGAGACAAACGACAAGACTTCCTTACTCTCGTCAAGCATGCTCAAGACGTCTCCAAGTTTGTAAATTGTGCAGACTTTGACTGCTTTGAATGCATCAGCAGAAACTCTGCTATTGCCATTGGTGCACGTCAGATTGCCTGGCTTCAGGCATCAAACTTGGAGATTTGGGTACAGGATAAATCGGGAAACTTCCCTTGCACAGGAGAAAACCTCTTTGGCAAGAATTGGCAGGAGAAGGCTAATGAGATAGATGCTGACAATATCACTTTAGATTGATTGTCAAAGTCTCCAGCCACTCCAGCCAAAAAGAAACCCTATAAAAAACCCTTTTTCAGCAAAAAGAGGAAGTTTTATCTGTCCTATACCCAGCAAGGGCAAGCTCAGGGTCAAGTTGCCCAGAAAGGTCAACAACAATCCAGACAAAAGAAGCCAAAAGGCCTTAGAGCTCAACCAGCTCCACAGGCCCAGCCCCCTCAAGGGCTTTGATTCCTTCATAGAGAACTTAGCCTTCCTGCCTCTGAAAGGTCCAGAACCCCTAAACATTCCAGGCAGGTTGTGTCATTTTGCCAACAGATGGTACCAAATAACAGCAGAAAATTGGACTCTGTCCATTGTGGGAGGGGGTACAAGCTTCATTTTCACAGTATGCCCCCCTCCTACAATTGCAAGACAGTTCAATTTCCAAACCTCTACAGACAATCTACTGGATCGAGAGGTCTTAACACTCCTTGCTCAAGGAGCAAAAGAGGAGGTGCCCATTCTTCAACAGGGTTCTACTCCCCCTATTTTCTTATTCCAAAGAAAACAGGAGGACACAGACCCATTCTAGACCTCAGAGAATTGAACAAATATCTGTTCCGAGAAAAGTTCAAAATGATTTCTCTGGGAACTCTTCTGCCATACCTTCAAAGTCAGGATTGGCTTTGTTCTCTAGATCTAAAGGATGCATATACTCACATTCTGATCCATCCAGATTACAGGAAATTCTTACGATTCCTTTTCAGGGGAAAATATTTCCAATACAGGGTTCTTCCCTTTGATCTGGCTTCGGCACCAAGAGTATTCACGAAATGCATGGCAGTAGTAGCTGCATTTCTGCGAACCCTAGGGATATTCGTCTTCCCTTACTTAGACGACTGGCTCATTCGAGCCCCCACAGTTCCAGAGGCCAGCTCTGCACTGTCTCGCACAATGTGAATCCTTCAATACTTGGGATTGGTTATAAACCTCCCAAAATCCAAACTTGCTCCGTCTCAGTCCCTGGAGTTCATAGGAGTTTGTTTAGATACCAGACAGTCAAGGGCTTTTCTCCCACAACCCTGCTCTCTTCGCATAGTGCAGCTAGCTTCTCAAGCAGCGGTGAAGTCCTCCCTAACTGCTCGAGAACTACTACAACTATTGGGACATATGGCATCCACGGTTCATGTGGTTCCCTATGCTCGCCTTCATATACAAGCAGCCCAGTGGACCCTATCCACACAGTGGACACAGGCCACAGGACATCTGTCGGACAAGATATCAAACTCACAACGACTGATTTTGTCCCTCCAATGGTGGCAATCACTGGAAAATCTTCTAGCGGGGTCTCCTTTCCAGCAACCCCTATTCCAGGCCACCCTAACAACAGATGCATCACAGGTGGGATGGGGAGCACACCTGCATCATCTCTCTACCCAGGGTACCTGGACTCCACAGGAGGCTTGTCTTCACATAAACCTCCTGGAACTCAGAGCAATCTATCTAGCTCTTCAAGTATTCCATGCCCAGCTCAGCTACAAGACAGTCCTAGTCCAAACGGATAATCAAGTAGCCATGTTCTACGTGAACAAGCAGGGCGGAACAGGCTCTCGGTCGTTATGAAACGAAGCTTTAGGACTATGGGCCCTCGCCAGAGAGCATCAAATTCACCTTCTCATGGTATATCTTCCAGGCATTTCAAAACCTTTGGGCAGATAAACTCAGTCGAGTACTGCTGCCTCACAAATGGTCTCTCCACCTAGACCAAGTGGCCAAGATATTTCAGATCTGGGGAACCCCAGACATAGACCTATTTGCAAGTCCACTGAATGCCAAACTTCCCCGGTTCCGTTCCAGAATTCCGGCTCAAAATTGCCAGGCAAGGGACACCTTCCTTCTTCACTGGGGTCACGACTTCCTCTATGTCTTCCCACCCTTTCCCCTCATCCCTAAAACACTCTTAAAGCTTCAGAGAGACAGAGATTGTATGATCCTCATAGCACCACGGTGGCCACGCCAAACGTGGTATCCCCTGCTTCTACATCTCTCTCAAGCTGCACCTCTGGAGTTAGGCTATGCTCCAGATCTCCTCTCCCAAGAGAACAGGATGCTATGGAACCCGGATCCCCAGTCCCTGCATCTCAGGGCCTGGTTGCTGAAAGCTTAGACCTTCAGGATCTCAACCTTTCCCAACAGGTAAAGGATATCCTTCAGGCTTCTATATGGTGTTCACAGAAGGGGTTAAACCCCCTTATGATACCTTTAGAATCGATACTAGAGTATCTACTTCATCTATCAAATTCTGGCCTAAAGACCAATTCAGTAAGAGTCCATCTTAGTGCAATTGCAGCTTCCTATAAGCCTCTAAATGGACAACCAATTTCCTCTCATCCACTCATATCAAGATTTATGAGAGGTCTTCTATTAACAAAGCCTCCCATCAGGCCACCACCGGTGGCATGGGATTTAAACCTAGTTCTCAGGCAGCTCATGAAACCGCCTTTTGAACCGTTAGCCACTACAACCCTAAAGCTTTTGTCCTGGAAGGTCATCTTCCTAATTGCAATCACCTCTGCACGTCGCATTAGTGAATTGAAAGCTTTAGTGGCTGATCCTCCTTATACTAGGTTTCACTATGATAAGGTTGTTCTCAGAACTCATCAACACTTTATGCCATAGGTGGTTTCGCCTTTTCATTTAAATCAATCAATTTATCTTCCTGTATTCTTTCCGAGGCCTCATGCCTCTAATGCAGAAAGGAACCTTCATACTTTGGATTGTAAAAGAGCCTTGGCTTTTTACCTACAAGGAACACAGCAACATAGAAAGTCTTCTCAACTTTTTATTGCTTTTGATTCTAGTCATTTGGGACTTCCGGTCTCCAAGAGAACTCTATCCAAATGGATTGCACAATGCATATCCTTTGCTTATGAGAGTAAGAGTCTTCCTCTTCAAGGCCATGTCACAGCTCATAATGTGAGAGCCATGGCAGCCTCTATGGCTAACCTTCATTCTGTGTCTATTGATGACATTTGTTGAGCAGCCACCTGTGCTTCGGTACACACCTTTACAGCCCACTACTGCCTAGATAAAGCCTCCTGTTGGGATGCCTTCTTTGGCCAAGCTGTTCTTCAAAATCTCTTTCAGACCTAATTCAACTCCTACCCACCAACCTTGCTTGGATGCCAGAGATCCTTGGGAGGAAGCATGGCCCACCTTACTATAGGTGGCAGCTTCCTGGGGCTATCTCCGTGGCATCTTCAGCTAGGGAGTCCCCATATGTGAAGACTACATTCCTGCTTGTTCCTGGAGATAGCGTAGTTACTCACCTGTAACAGGTGATCTCTGGGAACAGCAGGAAATTAGTCTTCACAACCCACCCACCTCCCCTAGGAGTTGTCTCTCTATCTCTCTGTCTCTTTACTCTCTCCCTCTATGCTTTCACTCAGCTACAAACTTAACTGAAGAGGGACAGTTGGAAAGGCGGGAAGGCAGCGCGCATGTACTGAGGGATGCTCCCAAAAGCATTCCTATTGGACGCTGGGGAGCGTTCCTGCGCAGGCTCCATCGGTACTGATGATACCCATATGTGAAGACTAAATTCCTGCTGTTCCCGGAGATCATCTGTTACAGGTAACTACGCTTTATACAGTTTTCTCTTGCTTTGCTAGCTCTGTTGCAGCTTTCACTTTTTATCTTTCTGCCACATTTTCTCATTCTTGGATTGCATTGCTTGGCAGTTGAGGACATTCTCTCTCGCTTGGAATTGATAATTCTATTAGCAATGCTATTTATTCATTTACATGTGCTTACAGCAAAAAAAAAGACATTGAAAGTTCTTTTCTCCTTTATCACAATGTCTTTTTCTTGCATCAGGTTTTTTCTTGGTGAAAATGACCCAGATGATTACAACATCTTTATTCTCTGCAACTTTTTATTTGGAGAAGGCAGGGGGATTAGTGTTTCCAAATGGATTAATTTTATACACATCATGTCACTAATGAATCTCACTTGTAGACCGGGATTTACTGGATAGGATCTTATTCTCTCAAAGTTTACCACTAGTGTTCATCTTAGCACTTCTATCGTACCAATGAGAGCTTTCTTCTGGAGTTTATAATATGCAGTATAGACAGATCATTATTTGTTGGAATTACGTTGTCCATGCAGCTTAAGATAAATCATACTCGATTTTAACGTGAGAAATATTGGCTTAGGAATGGCATACATGTAGATTCCTTTTGGGCTTTAATTATTGCCAATTTGGACAATAAGCTTGCTTCTAATTGTATAATGATTTTGGATAATTGATATGATTCAGTAGGTAATGTAATTGAGCAATTGGCACCATTAAGATTAAAGTATATTTCTAGAAAGGCTTATGTTCCATTGGTTATCTGATCAATTATTACAGTTAAAAAGAGAATGTCGATGACTTGAATGTCAATGGAGGAATACTAATGAACTATTAAGTAGGGTTCAATGGAAGGAAGCGGCTAGTAAATATAACAAGTTGAAAAGTGTGCACTTGCAGTATAACATAATGACATGTTTCCCTCATTTGCAGAATCAGATGTGGGGGTTAGACGTTTGTATGTCAGGAGGAGTGTTGGGGGCTGTCCCTGTAATGGAGACTTTGAGGAATGTGATTGTGTGTGTGTGTGTGTGTGTGTGTGTGTGTGTGTGATGGGGAATGTCAAGGCATGCGTGCATATGTATGCCATAGTGAGTGTTGTGGCATTATTTGTGTGTCTTAGTGGCTCTATGCATGTGGCAGGGGTCTGTGTGTGTGTGCGTGTGTGTTGGAGTGATGGGTAGGTGTGTCCACTTTCCCCTGCCCTCCTACACCTTCTTCCTGTCCCTCCCACCTTCTTGCACTATTCCCCCTTCTTATCCCTCACTGCCCTCTCTTGCACTCTCCGTCTTTTCCCTCCACACATTCATGCACTCTCCCTTCCCTGCTATCCAATGTTGCATTCTTTCAGGCTTTTCATTCCCTCCCTCCCTTCCCTTCTCCCTTAATGCCCTCACCCTCTCTTCTCCTCTAACCCTGTCCTCTCTCGATGTTCCATCCCTATTCTCCTATCTTCTTCTAGCACTGCCCCTTCCTTTAAGTTCTGCCCCTTTCTTTCCTCCTAATTCTGCCCCTTCCCATATTTTCCTCCCCTTCCCCCACCCCTTCCCTTATGTTCCACTCCCTTACCTGCCCCTTCTTTGGGCGCCTTCCAGATCCTCTCATTCAGGTTGTAGCTCTGACTCTTCTGGCCTACAGGATCTAAGGATTCCCACCAACCTTTCATTATTTTTGTGGCTAGCAAGACCCAGAGATATCTGCTGATCTTTTCAGGCTGCATCCCTGCTCTTCTGAATGGAAGGACCTGGGGACTCCCACTGGTCTCTTCAGACCACAGCCCCATGTTTCTAGCCTGTGGGACCTGGGGACTCCCATTGGCCTTTTAGGGCCACAGCCCCATTTCATTATGCCAACTGGACCAGGTCTCCCGCCAGCTTTTCATAAGAACATAAGAACTTAAGATATGCCATACTGGGTCAGACCAAGGTCCATCAAGCCCAGTATCCTGTTTCCAACAGTGGCCAATCTAGGTCATACGTACCTAGCAGTTTCCCCAAAAGACACAGGTTCCACCATGCTTGTACTGGGTCAAGCATTGATATCCTGGGTCCCTTCTTAATAATGGTTTATGGACCTTTCCTCCAGGAACTTGTCCAAACCTTTTTCAAACCCAGCTACACTAACAGCCTTTACTACATCCTCAGGTAACAAATTCCAGAGTTTGATTACACGTTGAGTGAAAAAATATTTTCTTTTATTAGTCTTAAATAGTTTACCCTGTAGCTTCATTGCATGTCCCCTAGTCTTTCTATATTCTGATAACGTAAACAATCGATCTACGTTTACCCGTTCCACTCTGTTCATTAATTTATAGACTTCTATCATATCTCCCCTCAGCCGTCTCTTTTCCAGGTTAAAGAGCCCTAACCTTTTTAGCCTTTCTTCATAGGAGTATCCTTCCATCCCCTTTACCATTTTGGTGGCTCTTCTCTGAACCTTTTCTAATACTACTTGTTTGCAGGGAACATACACATATTTTTTTGCACATGCTTACACATGCGTAAACATGTGTATGAACAGGCAAATCTTTGCAGTCAGTGTACCTTCGATAATAGATGCTATGCTAAAGTGAAACACACCTAAAAATGCTATCACAGCAGCAAAAGAATCACACTACTCAAAGATCATTGAACAAATCAATCTAAAGAAATTATTTAAAATAACCAATGATTTCGTTAATTCAGATTTGATGACCATCCTTACTGAAAGTTCTATTGTATCAGCTTATAATTTAGCTGATTATTTCGAAACCAAGGTTAAAATGTCAAGACAATCAATGGTTATTTAGGTAGCGTTGATAATTCTCTTTTGATGGAATGCTCTGATGATTCATTCTCTATAAGAGTGAATTGACTTTGGGAATAATTTTACCAGCAGACACTCATAAAGGTAATTAAGAAATCATTATTAAATTTGCTTAAACCAAATGTCCTATTGATCCCTGCCCAGCAGCTCTCCTGGAGGATCCTCCAATAATCGTTTTAAGAGGGATTACTTCTTTTCTTATTACAATCCAAAGATGCATGGAGAGTCAGGCTATTGGCCCCATCATTGAGCTGCAGTTATCACCAGAACACTACTACTACCTCCTGCACAGTTTAGCAATGTCAGAACTGTGATCAGGACCAGTGTGGCGGGCAGGGTTGTCAACCACCCCTATCTTTGCACAATTCTGCAAAAGGAGTGTGTGTGTGTATGTCTATCCATTGTTTTGTGGCTGCCCACAACTCATCGGGCCCACAATGTCCCACTGAATTAGCCTGAATATGTGCATAATGAGGAGCAAGGTGTTGTGGGTATGGCCCGGACAGGGCGGATTGGCCAGGATGCATCTTCACAGGGTATGGGGCAATGGCTGGGACACTGTAGTGCCAGACCACCGCCTACATGGACAGGGTGGCCACAGCATGGCATGCTGGGAGGGCACTCACTCTGACCGAGCAATAACCATGGCATTTCTAGGTTTCCACATAGCGCTCTACATTATCTGCCTTCAGTGATCCTTTTGTGTTCCCAGTGCTGGGAACATCCCTGAGATGCCTGCTTGGTGCACATAGTTCCTCTATGAGCATGCACTATGGACTGGGTAGTGGACTGTCTGCAGTTAGACTGTGCATGTTTGGAACACCTATAAGGTGCAGTCTGACTGTGCTGTCTGCTGGTGTGTGGCAGTTGGGGCTTTCCAGGGCTAACCCCATCATTACTACTGGTCTGCCACTGCCCCAGCCACAGGTATGGGTCTGGCCCACCAACCCTGGAGGGCTGTCGTATGCTAGCAGGATGGAGGTTGCTTCACGGGGGCTGGGGCATCTGTGCCTTACATACAAAAAGGGTGATGTGAGCCCTTTGTGGTATGTAGTGTAGACCA
The DNA here is from genome assembly GCA_033557465.1 of Ichthyophis bannanicus. Classification (NCBI taxonomy): domain Eukaryota; kingdom Metazoa; phylum Chordata; class Amphibia; order Gymnophiona; family Ichthyophiidae; genus Ichthyophis; species Ichthyophis bannanicus. The sequence goes on from CM066033.1 coordinate 160,447,708, forward strand.
CTGTGACCTATGAAGGTACTGCTACACAAACGTCATGCAAGTCTGGAAACCCCTCTGCCTTAATAACAGGTGCCCATGTCAGCCAGACCCTAACACAGGGTACACACTAACCTGGGTGGTGTCTGGTCCCATGTGACTGCAGGATAAAGATGGACACCAAATTACCTTCAGCTGCACTGCAAGGAACACCTATCACACACTGGTAGTGATGGGGATGTACAGCAGGGCCTATCTCTAGCACCACATGTACTGCGGACCTAGTGCTGGGCACCTATCCTACCCCTCAGGGAGAACACAGAACCTGCACAATGGCATGGTCTGTAGCTATTCTGTGCCAGTATCACGCACTGTCAGTTCGTCTTTCCAAGCTGAGGTACCGGAGAGGTGCAGACCCCATTTGCTGATCAGCTGTAGACAGTTATTCAGCATGTGCATTGCATCATGGGTACTGGTGGGGTTACCTTATCCTGGCACTCAGAGCAGACAGTTTGTGTGGTGACCTGCAGTCCTTCTGTACCCAGCCATCGCTGTGACATATGCTACGGAGGTATAGCCTACTGGTTAACACAATGCCATTCTTGGCAGTGTTCATGGGTTCAATTCCTCATTGTTCCCTCCTCTCATGCCTGTCCTACTCAAATAGTGTGCATGCCTGTAACAGTCATATTTTTGCAGATTTGTGCTGCCAGCCCATAATACCCTTGCTACAATTGCCAACATTCCCTCGGTCCGTCTATCTGCATCTGTCAGCTGTGTAGAGTCCTGTCTGCCTGTGCAGGCTGTCACCCTATGTCCTGCACTGCTACCCTTTCCTGCATTGCGCCTCTTCATGCTTGCCTCGCCTGTGCCTGATCTGCATGGCACCACCACTCCTCTGTCCACCCATCATTGTAACTATCCTGCCATCTCCATCTCCACTGGGGACACATATTCCCATCGTCTGCCACCAACTCCGTCTTTCCAGTACTTGATATTGCCAACACCCTGTGCTGTGGTACAGTTGCCCCCACCATGTTTGTCATCAGTACTGGCAGCCACATGGGATGCCCGCAGATATGGCAGGTCCAGCGGCTCCCAGCTCTCCCTCCTTCACTCACCTGTTCATTGCCTTTCCTGAGTGCTCTATCTAGTGTTAGGGCTACATCTGTCTCCGGTCCTCACAGGTCATGCATGTCATCCTGCAGCATCTTGCAGCCCTTAGGCCACACTAACCTAGGGCACCATAACCTTGTTAGGCCACCTTAACCTATGGTTACGTAACCCAGGTTGCCTTCTAAGGTGCCTTGTCCAGGGGTGCCTACTGCACTTAGCCTAAGGAGCCCTGCTGTATAGGGCACCTTACAAAGCGCCTTATGAGGCACCTAACAAGGCACCTTATGAGGCACCTTACTTATAAGGCACCTTATAAGGCACCTTACAGGGCACCTTACACGGCACCTTACAAAGTAATGCGCCTTGTAATGTGCCTTATAAAATGCCTTGTAGGGTGCCTTGTAACACGCGTTAGTCAAAGGCGCCTTGTAGCATGTTTTTGCTGATACGGCTTGCTGTAACGATGCACTGCCCACGCCTTTATATGGGCATCTGTACCTTTACCGTGGAACCTAACGCGAGTGACATTACCGCAGTTTAGTAAACATACCCCTAAGAGTTACTGCATTCCTAAAGGCTACCTTAGTGTATTCCTCAGTTTGCTTGGTTCAAATATGCATGAAGTAGGAGTTCTAATGTATTGTTATGCTGATGACATTTTAATACTACTGTAGTACCAGAATGAATTAATCTATCGCAGGCATGTGCATTACTAAGTGAGGTTTTCATTCAAGTAGAAAAATGGACACATAGCCAAGGGCTATGTTTAAATGGAAACAAAACGGATTTGTTGTGGTTAGGAAATTCATTGGATGAGTTTCCTAATGAAGTTCTAACTTTGTCTGGTTTTGAAATCCTACTAGTTTCTTTGAAGATTTTAGGAACAGTATTAGAGCCGCATATTATATAGTAAAAAAGGTGTTTTATAAATGATCAAACAATGCTCTTTATTTGTGAGTGATATTGCTGAAGGACTGAATGGAAAAGTCTGTCTTTTTGCAGATGACATGAAAATTTGCAGAGTGGACTTCCCTGAGGGAGTGGATAACATGAGGAAAGATCTACGAAAGCTGGAAGGATGGTCTAATGCTTGGCAGTTAAGATTTAATGTGAAGAAGTGCAGTGTCATGCACTTGGGCAGCACAAATCCAAGGGAATTGTATGTAATAGGGGGTGAGAGGTTGATGTGCATGGACCAGGAGAAGGACCTCGGAGTGATTGTTTCTGAGGATCTCAAGGTGGTGAAACAGTGTGATAAGGCGGTGGCAAAAACCAGAAGGATGCTGGGGTGCATACAGAGAGGAATTAACAGCAGAAAGGAAGAGGTACTAATGCCACTGTACAAGTCGCTGGTCACTTGGAATATTGTGTTCAGATTTGGAGACCATATCTCCCAAAGGATATAAAAAGACTGGAAACGGTTCAGAGGAAGGTGACCAAAATGATTTGGAGCCTGCGTCAGAAGATGTATGAGAAGAGACTTAAAGACATAATATGTACATTCTGGAGGAGAGGAGGGACAGGGGTGATATGATTCAGACCTTTAAATACTTAAGAGTATTAATGAACAAATAAACCTCTTCCAAAGATGGGGAAGCTTTAAAACTAGAGAGCACAATATGAAGTTGCAAGGAGGTAAACTGAAAGGCAATGTCAGGAAAGAAACATGATATGTCGGTTCACATTTCTGAGGGAATCTGTGCAAGATAAGTGTTTTGCAGTACGCTTGGTTGCCGATATATGTGATTTTTAATGTCACAAGAACAGGGTTAAAAAAGGACATTGTTGACTGAACCCCAGTGGTGAGTTATTCTCGTGATATAAACTTCTGGATATAAATTGATGGCTTTTGTGGACATTTTTAAGGCATAATTTATTGTTATTTATTTATTTTATTTAGCTGTGCTTATATACTGCTTTTCTCCAGGTCAAAGCAATGTGCATTGAATGGAGGATATAGTTGTTACATCAAACAGGTGTTGGCTTATGTACATGGGTCAGATAGGATCTAACTTATAATATGTATAACAATTTAACTGAAGTACTGTACATAGGGGGCTAGCTTATTTGCAGAGTGTATGCTTGTGTGTTCAGGTAGGAGATGTGTTTCTGGTTTCTGGTTGCATGGATGGGGGAGATTATGTGGGTGGGCCAAAGTGTTCAGTGAATAGGTGTGTTTTTAGGCATTTGCCCGGTAAGGTGGCTAAAGTAGATGTACTTGACGTTCCATGCAGATCACTCCACTCTCTGCCTTCGTTTAGGGTTGAACCCATCACTACGTGCAGGTCACCCCTCTCTGTTTGTTGAAGTATAAAAAAATAGTAACATTTATTTTGATTTCATCCTATTGCTATACCAGTTCAGTTAAAATTAAAATGTCTCCAGCACAAACACATGTCGTACTACAAAAGCACAACTACAAAATCTGTCTCCATATATCAAAAAGGCAAGACTGATCACAGTGGCCAATACTTTGATAATGCCGGGTCCAATTTTCAACTGGACAGGCTATGCACCACTACGGCGCATAGCCCTGCTCGCTGACCCCTAAACCCGGATATTCAGTGCTGCATTTTGGTGCCAAGTGGATTTACCCACAGAGCCTAACCAGGTAGTAGCGATATTGGACCACTACCTGATTCGCATCCAGGGCTAAAACTAGTCGAGCCAAAAGCTGGCCTAGTTTTAGGTAGAGATCACTAACTGAGTAGTAGTCCAATATTGCCACTACCTGGTTAGCAGCAGTCATTGCCTCCACTCCACCCTGAAACTCCTCCAACAAGCCACAATGCTAACCGGATAACATTAGGGCGCATAGGGGACTTAGATGGGGATATTCAACGGCATGAACCGTGTATGTGCTGTTGACTATCCCCAACTAAGGCACTTACATAGTTTACTAGGCTGTAAACCATGTAAATGCCCTTCAAATATCGGGCCCAGCATGACTAGGCTACTGTATTGCTCTGTATATTGGTCAAACCATAAAGAGATTGCATCAGCTCCAATTAATTCAGAATGCTGCAGCACAACAGATAGAGGATTACAAATAGTAACCATATCACATCCTTTCTGAAAAAACTGCACTAGCTATCAGTAACCTACAGGACATAATTTAAAACTCAATCTTGGATTTTCAAGTTCCTCAGATGGAATGGGTCAGAGTACCCACACTGTCTATTCTTTCCATTTTTTCTTGATATTCTCGGCCTCGTTCAACATGGATCCTTGTGCGTCTTTTAGCATTCCAATTTGAGGTTGCAATTTTCTCTTTAACTCTCATAGTTTCTGATTCTATTTCCTATCATGTGTCTTTGTACTCCTCTTTGTTTCATCTTGATGCACATGATTCTGTGATTAATTCTCTTTCTGCTCTGGCTATAGCTTCTCTGCATTTCTGAACAAGTTTCAGAGTTTCTTTGGTTGTATATTTTGGCCATTTTTGCTTTTCACCTTTTGCAAAGACTTTTCACTTTCTTCTTTTGGTTGTCATCCCATAGCTTTTCTGGTGCTGTGTCATTTATATCCAAAGCAGTGAATCAATTTTTCAGGCAGTCTTTAAATTCTTATGGTATTTTTTCAAGATTATACAGTATTTTGCTACACTTATGAGTGGCTTGCTCTTCTTCAGCTCTAGCTTGCTTTGCATACTAATAACTGGTGATCTGTACCATAATCAACTCCAGGTTTTGTCTTTGTTGATGTTATTGAGCTTTTCCATCATTGATTTCCACAGATGTGGTCAATTAGATTTTTTTGTACAATCCACTGGGCAAAGTCCATATATACCACCTCCAATTGTGTTGCTGGAATAAGGTGTTTGAGATGCATAGATTGTTGGTCTTGCTGAATTCTATCAGTCTTTCTCCAGCGTTTTGCTGTTGCTAAGCCTATATTTTCCAACTACATGGAGCCCCATGCAGAAAAGGGCACATCCAGCCCGTCCTGGCATCCAAAATCTGGATGGGCCGGATTTTCACCCGATTCTGTTTCCACGGGAGCTAGATGGCCCCATGGGATCAGAATTGGGTGCAAAGGGTTTGGACGGGCAGGACATGCCCCAATTCAGGCCCTTTGGACATCCCGCTCCCTCCCCATCCACCCTGCAATGGCTCCTGCATGGAGCCTGTTGCCATGGCATCCCGATGCCATGGCATCAGGATGCCATGCAATAGCCGCGCTAACCCCTGGACCCAGAATAGCTTCCTTTCCCTGCTGCCTGATCCCCGAACAGGCCTGCCAAGGCTGTGGTCAGGTTGCAAGGAATCTCTTGTGCCTTCCCTACCTTTCAGGAAGGTCCGCTGCCACAGATTGCCGCATTCAGGGTGACTTATTCCACCCCCAAGTTGGACTAAGTCACCCGTCCATTTCATCCGGCACAGACATATAGGGCTGCAACCGGTATCAGCCCTGTACATCCAGGGTCTGGGCCCCACCTCTGGCCCACCCTGTCTCCTCCCCCTGCCTACCCCATTCCCTCCCTCGTCCAGAGCTCCCTGCACAGCGGTCCTGAACATGCAGGGAGCTCTGGACGAATAGCATGGGTTGGACGTCCACTCCAGACATCCAACCCTAATATTCAGAAATCTGAATGCTACCCTATGCCTTCTTCTATGTTTCCAACTTTTGTGTTCCAGTTGCCCATGACTATTAATATATCTTCTTTGCATGGCCTGCCAGTTTCAGCTTGTACTTTTTAATAGAACTGATCATGTCCTCTTCTGCATCTGTTTTGGTGCATATACCTAAATAATAGTTGTGTTGATGAGCATTCCTTGTAAATGAATAGAAATTAAGCATTCACTGACTGCATAATATTTCATTACAGTTCTTGCAATTTTTTCTTAATTATAAATTCAACACTAGTTCTTCTTTGTCTTTCATTTCTGGTGTAATGTACCATGTGATCATCAGATTCAAAAGGCCTAATATCAGTCCATTTCAGTTCACTGACACCCAACAGGTAGAGTTGTGCACGTTCCATGTTATTCTTGACCACCTTTAGCTTTCTTAGATTCATGCTTTGTATGTTCTGTGTCTCCATATGTAAGACATCTTTGCAGTTTCTGACTCTCATTTCATGCACAACCGCATCAGCAGTCAGATGTCCCGAGGGCTTTGATCCAACCATATCATAAATGCTGGCTTTACTCTGGAGAGTCTTCAGCTCTTCCCCAGTATCTCACTGGGTGCCTTCCAACCTAAGGAGATCATCTTACAGCACTATATTTCAGTTTGTTTTGTGACTATCCACCTGGTTTTCATGGCAAGATATGAAAGTAGATTGCCAGACATTTCTTCAAAGCAGGTAATGCCAGTGTTGTTACTATTATCACAGAAATGTGATCCTCCAGCACCGACACCATCCTATACTGCTGCTGCTGCCCAGATGGGTGGTTTTCTTAGTCTGGCACTTCAACCAAGACCTGTCCATCTTTAGAGATCCTGCCAGTAATTAAGCTACGAATAGTATAACTGACTGATGCATGCAAGCCCTCACGGCACAACAAGATGCACGTTACTGACACTGCTATTATGAGAATTTAATTTGTCTATCTGCAGATTTATCTCACTATTCTAATTGTGTATTATACTGTCATTTGGTTATTTTGCTCTTACTGCTGTACTGACATGTAAGTTCTCGGGGGGGGGGGGAGGGTATTCAGCGGCAATGGCTACTACCACTACTATTAATCTTTGCATAGCACTACAAGGCGTATGCAGCACTGTACAGAGCTTACAATCTAATCAAGTCAGTATAATAGATGAGAACAAGGTTACAGTAGGGAAAGGTAATGAGACAGAAGGAGAATAAAGGATTAAGATTCAAAAGCGGCCTGAAAGAGGTGAAACTTTAGCATGGATTTGAAAAGGGGGAGAGATGAAACCTGACATAAAGATACAGGTAGTTTGTTCCAGGCATAAGGAGCAGCAAGGTGAAAGGATCGAAGTTGGGAATTGGCTGTTGAAGAGAAGGGCAAAGAGAGAAGCAAGCCAAAGGAACAGCGGAGTTCACGAGGAGGGATGTAGAGAGAGAGAAGAGAGGAAAGGTAGTGAGGAGCAATAGAATGAATGCATTTATAGGTCAGAAGAAGTGGGGAAGTTAGTTGCTGGTGGGGAAGTCATGAATAGCGGGGATGGACGTGTGACAGAATAACCCCCTAAGTGATTACTGCAGGAATTAGTGCACAGACTGTTAGCACAGGCCCGCGCTTACTCTTATTGTGCTGGCATGGTAATTACCACTGATAATAGCCAGAATTTATATGTGGAAACTATGAAAATCGGTGCTTACATGTGTAATCACTGCCACTTGCATGTCACAGTTCCAAGTGATGCCACTCTTTTTCTGAATATATACTGTAGATTTGTAGAATGGATGCTCCCACTGCACATATAGAGGCACATTCCATTCTGTGCATCCCGGCATCTGTGTGTCTGTTCTGAATAGGATGCACAGAGGTAGATGTGATTCTGCTCCCACGGGGCACATCTAGCCCTTGCGGGATCAGAATCGCATCTAGGCCTGTACATGCAGGCTGGGGCCCGATTCCCATCGGCCTGCTTGTACAGGTCTCAGCCCGGCTAACTGAGTCAGTCTCCTGAATGGAGCCTCAGCGCCATGGCGTCCGGTTGCCATGGCACCACAGCTCTATTCAGGAGCCGTGATCCCTGGCTGCCAATGACGTTTTCCTTTCTCCACAGCCCGATTCCTGATCTGGCCTCCCATAGCCAGGGTGAGGGTCGAGCTGTGGGAAATCTCCTGCACCCTCTCACCTCTTTGCTGCTGGCCGGGCCCGCCGTCCCCCGATGTCTAGGGGGACTTATTCCCCTGTCCAATCTGCTGGCCCCGGACGTACAGGGCTGACTTCAGAATCGGCCCTGTACGTCCAGGGCTGCGGACTCCCTACTGCCCGCCATAACTCCACCTCCACACTGCCCCTTTCCTGCATCTGTCTAGCTTCCCCATACAAACTCCTTGTTCATACAGGGAAAGCTTATTCAGGGATGGCAAGGTTACGAATAGACCCCATAGGGAAATGCTCCTGCATTTTATGACATCCCTACACATATTTTACAAAAGGCTCGGTGCTCAGCAAAGCCATTTCTAAAGTACAGGGGGAACTGTGAATGTCCCAACCTGGATGTCCCAATTCTAGCTTTGATGTCCTATACAAAAGGGGCTTCTTATGTTCTAATACTGCATTCTCTGCTGCTCTAAGTCTTCTACACTCCATGCTAGATTAACCAATTCCTAGCCTAACTCTAGGGATGAAATGGGCTCATTCTATTTTCTGTTAGGTTAATAGGTTACTTATGAGTTTTACATTTCCATGCCTCTCCCAGGGTGTGCAGGAGTAGCCTAATAGTTAGCGCACTGGCTTAGTCACTAAGACATTAGGGTTTGATTCCCACTAGCATTCCTTGTGGCCTTGGACAAGTCTCTTAACCCTCCATTGCCTTGGAAGAAAGGCCTGGCAATCTACTTCGTCACACTGCCAAGAAAACATAGGTGCTGATGGGTCAGCATTGACTCAAAGGCTTGCTTTGCAGCCCCTCCCAGGGGCATGGGCTGTATTATGATGGATTCTCTCTATGTAAAGACACTGCTGAGGGGAGCTGTCCCTGAAATGCATATGGATGCAACACCTTTACCGGTGAGCTAGTGAAAACCCTAAGGTAAAACTACTGAATTTCAATTATTTTAGAAACCAGGATTGAAGAGAGCTATACATAACGAGTTAACCATAGATAGATATGAATATCTTAATACAATTCATACTAGTTTTCAGTGATCCTCTCTGAATAATATGTAATCTTATATTTACTGGTACGAAGGTCTGGTGTACCATTAAATTATCGGTGAACTCACTATAACCATCAAGGGGATATAAATTTAAACCAATGACTGAGATCAGTAATATACAGGAGACCATGGAAAGAGAGTGAAGAGAAGACAGAGGAACGCAGATCCAAGAGACTGAGACCAATACTATTAGAAAAATAAAATGGCTAGACAACAAAAGACAGACAAAGATTACACTGGTCTACAATATTTTTAAATGTTGCCTGTTTCAGAGACAAAATCTGCTAGTTCTTATGGATTTTGATGCGCTGAAGTAAAAAATGACAATTAAACCACTGATTGGCTACTGTTTCCAAGATATTTAAGATTTTCCATTTTACATGTATATATAGCTTGTTGGTAGTAGAATTTTAATCACAAATTATTATAAACCTAGGTCTTTTCATGTGACATATATATGACCTTGATAATATTTCACTTGCTGTCTTTATTTAAAAGTTTAAAAATCAGCCAAAGGGCTATTTAAAAAGTTAGTATGAAACAGATAGCAAGTCGGTGTTTCTTGGTTTGTCTCTTGTATTCTGTAAATAGAGTATCTCTTGTCACTGTCCAGCAATAATCTTCAAGCATTGATGGGTTCCATTTGCATTGAGGAGTTTTTCCACCAACTCCCTATAGTTGTCTGCCTTGTTGTTTCCGAGAAAACTTGTTGCCGCTAACTGGAATGCTTTCCATGCCGTCTTTTCTTTGCCTAGTAGTGCACGGTTAAATGTATCATCTTGAAGAAATTCATGAATTTGAGGACCAACAGAGACACCATCCTTTATCTTGGCTTCTCTTAGGGGTATGTTTACTAAACTCTGGTAATGTTACCGTCGTTGAGTTCCTCTGTAATGTTACGGATGCCCATATAAAGGAGTGGGCGGTGCATCGGTAAAGCAAGCCATGTCAGGTAAAGCACGTTACAAGGCGCTTAATGCATGGTACAGTGCGCCATGGACCCACTGCGCATGAACACCACAGCCGACGGGAAGCAGCAGCACATCCAAAAGGGTTGCAATCTAAGGCGCGCTGACAGTAACAGGCGCACTGAGGGATGTGCAGACATTGTGCCACATGAGAAACGGAGCTGTAGGTTAAGACCATAGACCACAGGCAGCTGATATTGCAGTCTGCGCAGTGAGCCACAGTTAACACATGCACACACACCATGAAATGGTGTGCAATGAACCCAGCATGCAGAGGAGTAAACAACGGTAACAGAAAGGGCGTCAGTTGTTGGTCTGAAGGGCCAGCTTTGTGGATGGTGTGTGTATAAGGGCAAAATGTACAGGGAATCCAAAAAGGAGTAAGAGGGAATTGCACTAGTACACTGAAGAGCCCAAACACAGCTCACCGACTCCATGAAACCACTGAGCCACCTTCCCACCCAGACAGCCCAAAGAAAGGGAGCATATGTAACAGCTAGCATGTGACGGATAGGCTGCATGGAGGGGACATTGCAGTGTACAGTGAAGAGAAGGAAGGGTGTGTGGAGAAGGGACAAAGTCGGAGCCATTGTATGGTAAAGAGAGCATAACAAATGAAAGGGAACTTGTGGGACCCAAACTCACAACCTATGTTGGCTCCACACACGCCTGCAACCACTATCCCAAACAACCACAACAAGCACAATGCAAATATGTTCCACCAAGCGGCCATTGTGTCTGCTAGATTATCACGCAGTAATGCGTCCTACGCACATTGCGTCATACGCATATAGAAGGGCATCTTACGTGCAGCGGTTGATATAGTGTATCTGGACTTTCAGAAAGCCTTTGACAAGGTCTCTCATCAGAGACTTTTGGCAAAACTAAACAGTCATGGGATAGGAGGCAGTGTACTACTGTGGATCAAGAACTGGTTAAAAGATTGAAAGCAGAGGGTTGGACTAAATGGCCAATTTTCCCAATGGAGAAAGGTGAATAGTGGTGTACCCCAGGGATCTGTGCTGGGTCCGCTGCTTTTTGACATATTCATAAATGACTTGGAAAGTGGAATAACGAGTGAGGTTATCAAATTTGCAGATTTTATTTTATTTATTTATTTATTTATTTAACATTTCTTCTATACCGCGCTATTTAGATCAGTGCGGTTTACATTCAACATCAACTATACAACGCAGGCACTCTGCGTTGTATTTACAATGAACGGGGAGATCAACTTGGAAGTAACTGGGGGAAACTATCTTCATCATATTTACACTGGTACCTACTTTCAGACGGGGTCTATCTACATCTTATTTATGCTGGGTGCCTAAATTCTATTTCAGGGAGTTCTGTTGGGGGACCGAGCTGATTATCCTTTTTCATGCTGGGTCTGATTAGTCAGGTGCGGTGAGTGATTGTCTGAGGAGCACCATGCATGTTTACTAAGGCTGGATTCGGGGTAGTATATAGTGAACAGATGATGCTTTAATGCCTTCCTGAAGTGGGTTAGGTCGGTGCTGTTTCTAATATAAGTGGGGAGGGCGTTCCATGCTCTAGGTGCATAAATCGTAAAGGCCCTATTCGTTGTTGCTTTTGTACATTTCGTCATTGCTTTTGGGACCTCTAGGGTGTTTTGCATTGTGGGTCTTCTGTTTCTGTTATGTGGTACGTTGTGTATCACCATTGCCAATAAGGACATCACCATAAACCTCATTTACAGATCCCCCTCTTCTCCTCCTGAGGTCATCTCTACATTTATCGACTTAGCCTGCAACCCAGCCGACCCGCACAGCTCCAATTGGCTGCTTGGAGACTTTAACTTACCCTCCCTGCAATCCAACCAAGCAGATGCCTTCCTAGAAGCCATGCAAATACTTGGTTTTGATCAACTTGTGAACACGTCCACCCACAATAAAGGAAACCTACTGGACCTAATCTTCACTCCCCACGCTGCGTTCAGCCAAAACGCCAGCCTTAATACCACTATCACCTCCATCCCCTGGTCGGATCATAAACTAATCATGTTCCAGATGCCCACTCTTCACTCTAAACATCCACCTAACAACCCCAATACAGAATCCAAACCTACCTCTCAATTCAAATCATTGGACAAAGAAGAATTCATTAAGCACGCCTTACCACTACTCAACTCAATGCCTTCTAACCTCGGAGAAGCAATCACCAACTGGAACACCACATTAAAGTCTATCGCACAGCTACCAGCCTCAACCAAAAGCAACAGGACCAAACAAAACAAAAGACAACCATCACCATGGTTCACAGCAGATCTCCGTTCATCCCTCCTCTCCCTCAGGAAATTTGAAAGGAAATGGAGAAGATCTCGCTCCGAAACTGACAAAGTAACATACTTGAACCACTTCAAACTCCACCGTGAAACTATATACCTCAGAATGAGTGAATACCATGCCAATCTTCTCCTCCGCTCACTAAATAAACCCAGAGACCTTTTCAACATAGCAAAATCCCTCATTAAAGAACCATCACCTACTCAACTAGTTCCTATCCCCCCCCCAGTCCTACGCCGACTATCTTCAATCCAAGACCTCCATAACTGACACAATCCAAGTTACAGCATTATCCCACTCTCACACCTCATTTCCTCCAATCACAATGTTCACAACACCCTCTGAGAAAAACATTCAAGATCTCATCACCTCCATCAACACTACTACAGCTCCAAGTGACCCTTGCCCAGCATACTGGGTCAGATCGCTGCGTGCCGAATTGAGCCCAATCCTAGTCAACATCATTGGTCTATCCTTTGCAACAGGCTCGTTCCCATCTTTCCTCAAACAAACCTCTATAAGACCACTCCTGAAGAACCCTAGACTTGACCCACTAAAGCCTGACTCCTACCGCCCAATCTCGAGCATACCTCTATTAGCCAAAATAATAGAGAAGGTTGTTCAGAGACAGATACAACATCACATCGATTCAGCCTCACCGCTCGATCCCTGTCAACATGGCTTCAGGGAATCACACAGTGTAGAAACTCTCCTTACCACCCTAACTAATACATTGAATAGAGGTCTTGATAAGGCTGAAAACGGCTTTGCTCTAATATTCCTAGATATATCCGCTGCCTTCGATTCCGTTAATCATAATCAACTTCTTGCCCGACTCCTTGAGAAGGGAATCTGTGGTCTCGCCTGGGAATGGTGTAGGTCATACCTGTCGGAGCGATGGCAGCATGTCAGAGTCGGGTCCACCACATCCACACCTTTCCGCCAACATCAAGGTGTTCCGCAAGGATCTTCCTTATCTGCGCTTCTGTTTAATGTATACTTACAGCCGATATGTGACATCATATGCACCTTCGATATCTCCTCATTAATCTATGCCGACGACGTTCTACTGTTTACTCCATTTAAAGTCAATCAACCAGACTTAACCAACCTTATTCACTGCTTCAACGCTATTACAGATTGGTTAGCATCTCAAAACCTCCGTATAAACTTCAAGAAGACCGAAGTTCTGTTCATTTCAAGAAACAAAGAATTCTCCCCCCCAGCCTCTCTAAAAGTAAGAGATGCGGATCTCCCTAGTAAATTATCTATTCGCTACCTAGGGATTACTCTGGATCAGCATTTTGAATTTAAGGAACACATTCGGAACATTACCAAGTCTGTCTACAATAAAATCAGAACGCTAAGGCACCTCAGACCTATGCTACCTCACAACAACCTCCGGACCATATTCCAGGCCCTCACACTACCTCATTTTGATTATGCAAATGTTGTCTTATACGGTCTCCCCAAGAACATCATTAATCCACTACAACTTGCGATGAACGCGGCTGCTAGGGTGCTCTGTGGTCTAGCAAGATCAGACCATATCACCCCGACCCTCATGGAACTCCACTGGCTTCCAATTCATTGCAGGTTAACCTATAAAATCCTCATCATCACTTTCAAGATCATCAACAACCTTGCCCCCACATCTCTCAATGATCTCATCTCCCTCACCCCAAAAAACAGAACGAGAAGGATAACAACGGACAACACCCTGATTATCCCCAAGGATTCCATCAAATGTACCCAATCAACCAAGAAAAGGACCTTTGCCTTCTATGCACCTAAATGCTGGAATGACCTCACACCTGAAATAAGAGCAATTAAAGACCTCACCCAATTTCGCAAGGCGATCAAGCACCACCTTTTCCTCCTCCATTTTGCACAAGCACCCAATCCACATCTGTTAATCAGTACTCCTAAACCTACAAACTCCCTCTCTTCACTCCCATTTCCCTCATAAGTAATTCTGCTTCAAGTTCTCTTATGTCCTGCCTTAGTCCGGCCTTAGTCTTCCTGCGAATACTAAAGAATCCAATATGTTTGTACATAGTTAGTTTTTTACCCTGTTGTTCCAAGTTTAAGTTTCCTGTTATAATGTAAGCACACCAGTGTCTTCTGAATGTGCAGCTTCTGTTACTTGTAAACCGCACTGAAAACAAATAGCGCGGTATATAAAAGATGTTAAATAAAATAAATAAATAAATAAATAAATCTTGCTGATGGCTGTGGTGGTCTGAATGTTTAAGGCTTTGAAGGTCAGGGTTAGTACTTTGTAGAGGGTTCTTGCTTGAACAGGTAACCAGTGGAGGTTCATCAAGACTGGAGTTATATGCTCTCTCCGTGAAGCTCCTGTTAATACTCTCGCAGCAGTGTTCATTGCGAGTTGGAGCAGGGCTAGTGTTGCTTGAGGGAGACCATGTAGAATTACGTTGGCGTAGTCGAAATGTGGCAATATTAAGGCTTGATATATTGATCGATAGTCGCTGAGGTCGAGTAGTGGTCGTAGGTGTTTTAAGGTCCTTATTTTCAGATATATTGTTTTTACGGTGTTTCTTGTGTGGGTTTTTAAGTCCAGCTGTTGGTCCAGGGTAACGCCAAGGTAGCGTATTGTGGGCTTAGTTTTCAGTTCTGTGTTGCCGATTTTTAAAGAGGGTGGAGGGGTGAAGTCCTGGTTCCTTGAAATGAAAAGAACATCTGTTTTGCTGTAGTTGATTCGCAGGTTTTGCGTACTGAGCCAGTCTGCTACTGCCTCAAAACATCTTGTTAGAGGGGAGAAATCTGGTTGGTCGGTCCTGAATGGGATGTATAGCAGGATATTATCTGCGTAGGCCAGACAGTTGACCTTGAACGAGCGTACTAGGGTGCATATGGGCTGCATGTAGATGTTAAACATCAATGCAGATAGTGACGAACCCTGTGGCACTCCCTGATTTTGCAAAAATGATTCTGAGGTCGTGGAGCCAGACCTTACATGTTCACAGAAATAAATGAAAAAGTCGTTCACTGTACCTTGTTCCTAGACTAGAGAAGTTATACTATATTCTTCAAAAATTGAATAAAAGTATCCACAATTGTTATCGAGGTCTCAGTTGAACAATATCTTCGCCTGTTAGACATGTGTCATAAAAGGCCTATTGCATAATCACATCAACGACCTCAGCAAAGATCAAACAGAACCTTAGTCACCATGGGATTTCTCATGAATATTGCTCTTCTTAGAACTTGTACGATGAACTAGAGCTAAAGCAGTAACAACAACTGTTTCCCAGAGTGAAAAAGACCTGTACTCTCATTTTACTTCTTCTGATCCCAACGTCAACCCCTGGTACCACTGAGATGTTTCACAACGATGTTTCTTCAGGGGATCGTAAATAATATAGTATAACTTCTCTAGTCTAGGAACAAGGTACAGTGAACGACTTTTTCATTTATTTCTGTGGAGTGCTCGTTCAAGAAGTTGGGGCCATTGTGATTTGTGTGCACACAGACCTTACATGTTGCCATCTATTAGTCAAGTATGATTTGCACCAGTCTAGAGCAGTTCCTTGTATTCCTTTCTCGCTGAGGCGTTGTATGAGGATCTCGTGGCTCACCGAGTCAAAGGCAGCTGCAATGTCCAGGAAGATGAGGGCGAATCCTTGGTGAATTTTGTCGGTTCCAGAGACTAGGTTGTCAAATAGGGTGGTGAGGAGGGTTTCTACCCCGTGTGCTTCTCTGAACCCATGTTGGGATGGATCCAGTGGGGCTTCAGTGTCAATATGCTGTTGAATTTGGCGCTGTACTATCTTTTCAATTACTTTGGCAAGCATGGGGATACTTGAAATTGGTCTGTATGATTCCACTTTCGTTGGGTCCAGCCTGTTATTCTTCAGTAGTGGTCTGATTGATGTTTGTTTCAGACTCTATGGGAACGATCCCATTGTGAGAGATTGGTTTACTAACTTGCTCAGATATTGGCTTAAGTCGCAGCGTAACTCCTTTATCCAGAGAGCTGGGCATGGGTCGTTGGGTGCGGTGGTGGGGTTGATTGCAGTGATAGTGTCTTCAATCTCTTTGCGTGATATTTTGTCAAATTTGGATAGTGGCGATGGTTGGGACAGATTATGCAGTAGGGTGTTGTCAGCGGGGCTTGAGGTTACACCAGTCTGGACCATTTTTGATTGTAGGTAGTTGGAGTATGCCTGGGGCTGTGGCATATGTGATTGGTCTGCAGGTGGTTCTCTTATAAGAGATTTCACTATATTGAACAAGTCGTGGGGCTTGTTTAACGACCGCTTCAAGATGTCTGAATGATATTGTTTCCGCTTCTTCATTATTTCATCTCGGTGTACTCTTAAGTGAGCATTGTAAGTACTTTGTGCTTCGGTAGAGCGTGCTCGACGCCATCTTCTCTCGAGCTTGTGCAGGTACAGGAGTGATGCTCGGAGCTCTTTAGTATACCATGGTGCGTGCTCTCGATTCTTTGGTTTTTTGTGTGTGGCTAGTATGTAGGCGATGGTCTTGAGGCTATCGTCCCAGGTGGATACCAGAGCATCTAGGTCGTGTGCTGCATTGTTGAGGAGTGGGAGGATCTTCTCTCGAAATTCTTCTTTATCAAAGGGGCGGAAGCGCTTCAACGATGTTTCAGGAGCAGCGTTGGTCTTGTTGGAGTTTCGGTTGTAGGTGTTAATAGGTATGTGGAATTTGATGACACAAAACTATTTAAAATTGTTAAAACCCATGAGGATTGTGGAAAATTGCAAGAGGATCTTGATAAATTGGAAGACTGGGCATCAAAATGGCAGATGAAATTTAATGTGGACAAGTGCAAAGTTATGCACCTAGGGAAGAACAACCCAAACTATGGTTACACAATGCAAAGTTCCACATTAGGAACCACCGCCCAGGAAAAAGATTTAGGCATCATTGTGGATAACATGTTAAAACCCTCGGCCCAGTGTGCAGTGGCGGCAAAGAGAGCAAATAGAATGCTAGGTATCATAAGGAAAGGAATGGAAAATAAAACAAAAGACATTATAATGCCTCTATATCATTCCATGGTGAGACCGCACCTTGAATATTGTGTGCAATTCTGGTCGCCGTATCTTAAAAAGTATATAGCGTTATTAGAAAAGGTTCAGAGAAGAGCCACCAAAATGGTAAAGGGGATGGAAGGATACTCTTATGAAGAAAGGCTAAAAAGGTTAGGGCCCTTTAACCTGGAAAAGAGACGGCTGAGGGGAGATATGATAGAAGTCGATAAATTAATGAACGGAGTGGAACGGGTAAACGTAGATCGATTGTTTACGTTATCAGAATATAGAAAGACTAGGGGACATGCAATGAAGCTACAGGGTAAACTATTTAAGACTAATAAAAGAAAATATTTTTTCACTCAACGTGTAATCAAACTCTGGAATTTGTTACCAGAGGATGTAGTAAAGACTGTTAGTGTAACTGGGTTTAAAAAAGGTTTGGACAAGTTCCTGGAGGAAAGGTCCATAAACCATTATTAAGAAGGGACCCAGGATATCAATGCTTGACCCAGTACAAGCATTGCCTGTGTCTTTTGGGGAAACTGTTAGGTACGTATGACCTAGATTGGCCACTGTTGGAAACAGGATACTGCGCTTGATGGACCTTGGTCTGACCCAGTATGGCATATCTTATGTTCTTATGTTCAATAACGCGTTTTTACATTACAGAGCTTTATACGTGCCTTATGAGATATGTCTAGGCGTCTTATCATATGTGGTCAGATTATGGCGCATAACAATGCACGTCCCAAACAGACATCACACGCATTTTTATGAGCTCCATAATGCACGCAAGATGCAACTTTGCAATACTGCACACTACCTGTCCATTGCCCTTCCCCTGTGCTCCCACCAGTTCAAGGACTACAGCTGTTCCCCAGCCCCGAACCATGGTCTGACATTCACCAGCAGTAGGCACAGTCAGACTGTACCTGCTGTACCACGCCAGGTGTCCCAGCCATGCATGAACTAAAAGCAGACACTCCACTAGCTAGCCTATCCTGCATCTTCACAACAGAACTATGCACCCCAGAACAGGAGGCACACATATATCACCTGAAACAGATATGATGTAGCACTCTGTGGGAATATAGCCGTGCCATGATCACTGTTTGGTCAGTGTGAGAGTGCCCTAACAGCAAGACATGCTGTAGCCACCCTGTCCATGCAGGTTGTGGTTGGGCATTACAATGTCCCAGCCATTGCCCTATACCAGTGATGGCTAACCTTTTTGAGCCCGAGTGCCCAAACTGCCGCACAAAACCAAAGAATTTCCTCAAAGTGCCAGCACGTCAATTAAAGCCTCATTTGCATAAGGTGCCTCATTTGCATAAATATTTGCATAATGTTACCATACACTAACTTTTAGTAAACATGCCTCTTAATGAGTATATGGATAAAGAAAGACTAAAAGGTTTCTACATTACTATAATCCAGTACCAACCGCCAGGCACATTAGGAACTACTACAAACGCTGCCCATTTAGAACCCATAGCAAACCCGCCGTATCCTAACAGCACTACCAGGACTCACAAAGCACCATACCCTAACTATCAAAAGGCAACACTGCAAATATTAAACCAATACATTTCAGAGAACAACAATACATGACCTACTGGGGAAAGAACAAGTGGCAATGTCAAATAGGAATTATATAAACAGAATACCTCAGCTCAGTTACACATGCAGAACAGACCATCACCAAACAAGGAATCACAATTTAGAAACAGGAAGACAATAATTAAACTGGGAACCCCAAAAGCCAAACTTGGAATATACAACAACACTGTAGAAATAAAACTATAAATTAATTTCCTCTTGTACTAAACAAAGCGCAAAAATTAATGATGCACATTTCCCAGAGCTGACATATTCCAGTTAATAAATTCAAAATAAAGAGATATTTTTCTACCTTTTGTGCATTTTTTTTCAGTTGCAATTGTTCCAGCCACTTTCTTCTGGTTTCTTCGTGTCTTCTGCTAACTCTCCATCTGCTGTCCATTTGTCCTTTCTTCTGTCTTTTTTTTTTTCCATTCTCTCTCTACATCTGCTTTAACATACTAATCTTTCTCCTTTTGCTCTTTCCTCATTCCTATTTCATCTACTCAAAATTTACCCCTCCATCCTCAATCCCCACTTATTCTCCCAATACCCGGCCAATTGTAGATTTTTTATCCCTCCCACACAAAATATTTTTCCCCTCTCCATTTTACTCTCCCAGCCCCATCCCATTCTAATCCTCCCCCAACACCAGCTCCCTTCTAGTTCCAGCCTCACCCAGCATCCATTCCCTTCTAGTCCCTGCATCAGCCCATTTCCAGTCCTAGCAGCCCCCCAACCCATTTCCAGTCCTAGCAACCCCCCAACCCAATACCAGTCCTAGCCCCCCCTCATCAACCCACTTCCAGTCCTAACCCCCCATCACCCCATTTTCAGTTTAAGCCCCCCCTATAACCCATTACCAGTCCTAACCCCCATCAGCCCACTTCCAGTCCTAACCCCCCATCAGCCCACTTCCAGTCCTAACCCCCATCAACCCATTTCCAGTCAGCCCCCCATAGCCCATTGCCAGTCCTAACCCCCCCATCAGCCCACAGTCCATGACCAGTCCTAACCCCATCAGCCCACCTCAAGTCCTAACCCCTCCCCATCAGCCCATTTCCTGTCCTAGCCCCCCCCCATAGCCCATTATCAGTCCTAACCCCCCATAGCCCATTACCAGACAGCCCCCATCAGCCAACAGCCCATTACCAGTCTTAACCCCCCATAGCCCATTGCCAGTCCTAACCCCCCCCCCATCAGCCCACAGCCCATTACCAGTCCTGACCCCATCAGCCCACCTCAAGTCCTAACCCCTCCCCATCAGCCCATTTCTTGTCCGAGCCCCCCCATAGCCCATTATCAGTCCTAAACCCCCCCATAGCCCATTACCAGTCCTAACCCCATCAGACCACCTCCAGTGTTAACCCCCCATCAGCCCATTTCCAGTCCTAACCCCACCCAACAGCCCACCTCAAGTCCTAACCCCTCCCCATCAGCCCATTTCCTGTCCTAGCCCCCCATAGCCCATTACCAGTCCTAACCCCACCCAACAGCCCACCTCAAGTCCTAACCCCTCCCCATCAGCCCATTTCCTGTCCTAGCCCCCCATAGCCCATTACCAGTCCTAAGCCCCCATCAACCCACTTCCAGTCCTAATCCCATCAGCCCATATAGACTTAGCTCCCCTATAGCCCATAGCCCCCCCATAGCCCATCACCACTCCTAACCTCCCCCAGCCCATCACCACTCCTAACCCCCCCATCAGCCCATTTCCTGTCCTAGCCCCCCATAGCCCAGTACCAGTCCTAGCCCCAACAGCCCACAGCAATTACCAATCATAACCCCCCAAGAACATCACCAGTCCTAACCCCCCAACTGCCCACAGCCATTACCACTCCTAACCCCCCCCCCCAGCCCATTACCACTCCTAACCCCCCCCAGCCCATCACCACTCCTAACCCCCCCATCAGCCCATTTCCTGTCCTAGCCCCCCCCAGCCCATCACCAGTCCTAACCCCCCAACAGCCCACAGCCATTACCACTCCTAACCCCCCCCAGCCCATCACCAGTCCTAACCCCCCCCCCCCCGAAATTTTTTAAAAAGAAAGCTGTCGCTGGGGGGGGGGGGGGGGCCCGCCCAGCAGAGCCTGCCCACCGTCCCCGGTAGCACCACGCTCAGCTGCCACCAGTCACACGCGCCGGCTTTCAGAGCCCGAGGGAAGAGTTTCTCCCTCGCTGCTCTGTTAAGCCCGCGGGGGCTGATGGGAACTTCCCATCAGCCCCCGCGGGCTTAACAGAGCAGCGAGGGAGAAACTCCCCTCGCGCTCTGAAAGCCGGCGCGTGTGACTGGAGGCAGCTGAGAGAGGTGATACCGGGGACGGAGGGCAGGCTCTGTTGGGCGGGGGGGGGCCCCGCGGCACACTCGATTCTGCCGCGGCGGCCCCGGCCCCGGCAGCGACAGCTTTTTTTTTTTTTTTTTAATGCCGCATATCTTGATTGCGAACCTTCCCGCGTGCCAGCTGCAAGGCCTTCGCGTGCCACAGCTGGCACGCGTGCCATAGGTTCGCCATCGCTGCCCTATACCCTCTGCAGATGCATCCTGCCCAGTCCATACCCACAATACCTTGCTCCTCATTATGCACATTTGCAGGCTAACACTGGTAATAGTGGAACATTGTGGGCTCAGTGAGGTGTAGGCAGCCACGAAACAATGGATAGACATGCACACACACACACACCTATTGCAGCATTGTGCAAAGATAGGGGTGGTTGGCAACCCTGCCCGCCACACTGGTCCTGATCACAGTGCTGACATTTCCAGACTATGCTCCAGCGGTGATTGCGGCTCCGTGCTGGGGCCAACAGCCTGGCTCTGCATGGAGCTTTGGACAGTGGAGCCTGTATGAGTGGGTGTTTGCACCCCTGTTGGCCTCTGCTTTAGGGATTGCACATGTTGATGTGGTATCTGCATTGTAGGGTAAAGTATAGGGACATGCTCTGCAAGACCCACAGCTGGGACCTGAACCTGTGATTCTCTGCTCCAAGACACACTGGCTGTGTGTACTGCACCACACTGTTGCCACAGAAGCACAGTAGTCCCTGGGGCTACCTTTACTTCTCCTCAGCCAGACCTTTTCTGTTGCACTGCACACCACGTACTGGTACAGGGCATGGCCTGGGTGCACTGCAGGCAGGTGCCACTGCCCCCTCCAGCACCAACACACGCCCTCTGCCATGCTGCCTGGCCATATGCTGTGGGTGCTGGTAGTGCACAATCCCAGGCCATCCACTGTGCAGGTAGGCGGTCACCTAGGGAGCGGGGTCTGGGGTGGGGAGGCATACATGGACAGCCTCACATCCCCCCATCACTGCCTACCAATATTATGTCCCTTCCACATGGGGGAGGGATGGCTGGGGTATGTCAGGTCAGTGCCCTAGCAACTGTTGGCTCGGGTGGACCAGGTAGATGTAGGTAGATTGTGTTTGGACTTGGTCAGCTGCTCTCTTGCTGATTTCCAGTTTCTATGTTCTTATGTGCCACCTAGGCGATAGCCTAGTCCACCCTGTGCCCCAGCTTCCCCCACTACATGTACTGCCTGTGGCCCCCTATGCCCCATTTGCACCATCGCCATAGTGGCCTTTCATACCTGGGCACTATGCTTTTGCTGCATATGGATCACTACTATCACGTTTCTTGGGCTCCCTGACTATGTTGTACATTGCTGACGCTGAAATGGTTTCACCCTCCTGCATATCTGCATCTAACGACAGGTTTTCAGTCCCGGTAATGTTCAGCCCTTCAATTCCCCACGTTAGTGTAGCAGGAGCCTCTCCCCGCCCACTCCCTGCCCACTGACCCCTTCTCTCCACTCTCTTTCCGCCCTCTGCGGGACTTACCGCGGACGGTGACGTTAACACGCGTTTAGGTACCCTTAACATGCGTTAACGCTACATAACGCAGTTTAGTAAACATACCCCTTAGTCTTGGAAATTTCCTGCTGAGATACTTGAAAGCTGGTTTTGTTTTGTCCATGGCCTTGACAAAATGTTTCATTAGACCCAGCTTAATGTGTAAGGATGGTAATAAAATCTTCCTTGATTCAACAAGTGGCGGATGCTGCATACTTTTCTTTCCAGCTCCAATGACTGTCAGAGTGGCCAATCTCTTTTGATGTAGCGGGAATCTTTTGCACAAGTATCCCATTCACAGAGAAAACATCAATACTTTGTGCATCCAGTCTGCAGACCGAGCAACAGAGCAGCGACTTTTAAATCATCACAAAGTTGCCACTGATGTTGGTCATAGTTTATGCATCTGAACAGCTGTTTTATATTGTCATAAATTTCCTTCATATGGACTATGTAACCAACTGGAATTAATGGCAAAACAATGCCATTATGCTGCAAAACAGCTTTAAGATTCATCTTCGATGAATCGATGAACAGTCTCCATTCATCTGATACTACCATCAGACCATCAATGTTGTTGCAGGCTCCAAGATCACCTTCCATGAAGAAGAATGTAACAAGATCCTTTTGATAGTCACAGAACATGGAAACCTAACATCACCTGACAGGAGATTCCACTGCTGCAGTCTGGAGCCCAACAGCTCGCCTTACTCTTAGGTAGTTCCAAATCCTTGACAGCGTCATTCAGTTCACCTTGTGTGGTTCAGAGGAGGAGGATGGTAGAAAATCTGGGTCATGTGAGGTTGATGGTTCAAGACCAGAAGTTTCATTCCCTTCCTCTTTCCTGTCAGACTCAAGTGAGAATGATTCTGGAGCATCAGGAACCAACAGTCCTTCTCTGTTGGGCACTGGGCATATAGCTGATGGAATGTTTGGATACTGCACAGTCCACTTTTTCTTCTTTGGCAAACCTTTCCCAACAGGAGGCACCATGCAGAAGTAACAATTGCTGATATGATCTTTTGGCTCTCTCCAAATCACTGGCACTGCAAAAGGCATGGATTTCCTTTTTCTATTGAACCATTGGCAAAGATTTGTTGCACAAGCGTTGCAGCATATGTGTGGGGTGCAGCTCTTGTCCTGTTCTCCAATTTTGCAGCCAAAATAAAGGTGGTAGGCTTTCTTAATCAAAGCTATGTTTGTATTTCCCAGGTGTAGCACTGCATGCAGAGTCTGGCTCGAGGTCTTAGTTGAATTTTGCCTAATATTTCTATTTTTAGTTTTTTGTTAGGGCCCGATTCCCATTGGGGCCCATTCGGCTTGTCTGGATGTCCAAAATCTGGATGGGCTGAACCTGCACCAAATTCTGATCCCGGGGTGGCTAGATGTCCCCGTAGGAGCAGAATCATGTGCAACCGGCCTGGATGGGCAGGATATGCCCCAATTCTGGGCCTCTGTATGTCCAGGCTACTCCTCGTACAACCCACCCAGGGCTCCTGCAAGGAAGCCCGGTGCCATGGCGTCCCATCGCCATGGCACCGGGACGCCATGCAGGAGTCCTGATTGCTGGCAAGCAGCTATCCTGCTCATTTCCCTGCTGCCCAACCCCTGATCGGGCCTGCCATAGCCGGGATCAAGCAAAGGGGAACCCATGCTGCACCTTACCTGCCATTGGCAGCCCGCAGGTGGCGATCCACTACCTACAGGGGGACTTATTCCACCTCCTGGGTGAAATAAGTCCCCCATCTATGTCAGAAGACCCAGATATATGGGGGTCAAGGTCCCACCTCCAGCTCGCCCTCGCTCCTCCTTTGGCCCGCCCCCTCTCACCCCCGTCCAGAGCTCCCCACACATTTCCTCTATATGTGCAGGGAGCTTTGTGTTTGGAATCGGCCCCCTGGAGTTTAGCGGGGCTGGACATCCAAACCAGACTCCATTCCCACTAAACACGACTCAAAATGACCCCCTTAATGTGTGAACCATCATTAAAATCATCTGTAGTACCTGAAGATTGGAAAGTAGCCAATGTAGTGCCAATTTTTAAAAAGGGTTCCAGGGATGTAGAAACCATTATTAAGAACAAAATTACTGAACATATAGATAGCTCACTAATCTACTATATTTTTTTGAAGGTGTGAATAAACAGGTAGCTAAAGGTGAACCCGTTGATAGAGGGACCTGTCTACTAAACCGCAGTTATTATTTTTGCAGCTACCGCTACAGCATATGTAAAAATGCCATGGGGTAGCTGCAAAAAAAGTGCAGTATCTTCATGGAGAGTCTCCAGCTCCAGTCCTGCAGATACGATAGAGGTTTTGGCATTACTACAGTAATACGTGATCCCTGCATCAGCAGGTACATGGGAACTCCCATGGGGCCTGCTGATGCAGGGCTTGCAAGATCCCTGACAAGTGCACCCCTCAGATCCACTCCCCTCCCTTTAAAGAAGATATGCCAGTGCTTTGAATCTACCAATCTGGGGCACTGGCACCCTATAAGGTCCCAAGCCCCTCTTCTTCACCATCCCACCCCCAAGACAGCTCTCAGTCCTTATAGGAAGCTGTATCGAGGGGATAGGGGCACCCCCTCACAAACTTCACATCTCCTCCATTTACTTCAATCAACCCAGTTAGCTAGTCGGCGCCCCTCTCACCCCCTCCCCCCATACAATAGCAAAAGGCTGGCTAGCCAGTTGCCAAAGGGGTGCTGCCAGCCCCCAGTCCTCACCTCAGAAATCCTTTGTGGTCTAGTGGGCACGGGTTTAGAAGCAGTCTTCCCCTCTCCTGCCTCCATCCTCGGCACTACAGTATGTAAAATGTCATCGGTCTCGCAGTGCTGACTCCTAGTTTCCTCACTGGCTACCCGGGTTGAATGAAGTAAATGGGGGGATGGGAGGGGGACTGATGGTTTGCTTGGTGTGAAGCTTGTGATAGGGTGCCCCGATTTTCCTCCCCTGGACTGTTCCCTATTGGGATAGGAGCTGTCCAGGAATGGTGCTGAAGGGGAGTGTGGTCTGGTCCATTAACATTGTTTGTTCTGCAAATCACTAAATCTACGGCACAAATAATGGTCCCAGGATAGGGAGGACCAGATTTGGGCAGCATTGGGTCCTTTTGAGGCAGCTGCTGCCAATTCGCAAAGACTACAATGCAGCCCAGGCAGCATCAGCTGCAGGTAACACCACTTCTTGAGGTGGCATTAATCTGCAGCCACAATTGAGCCAATTTTGACAGCCATCATATGACAATTGTTGTGCAGTGGTTGCTAAACATCAGAATGCCTTGTCCCTGCCTCCCCCTGACTCTTCCACATGAAATGCAAGTATCGCAGCAAAGTGCCTGCAATATCTGCATTTCAACCACATTATTTTATTTATTTAACAGGTTTTTTATACTACTTTATCATTTCAGTCAAAGCAGTTTACATTGTAACTTAATTTTGGTAATGTACATTAAACAGAGACATTGATAACTTGGATTTTTCTAAGGCAATGGAGGGTTAAGTGACTTGCCCAAGGCCACAAGCAGTGCTAGTGGGAATTTTACCCTTGTCTCTTGACTCCCAATGCACCTTAATAGACATTCTTCATAGTATATCTGGATCTTTAGAAAGCCTGTGACAAGATCCCTTAGGAGAGACTCTTGAGGAAATTAAAAAGTCAGGGGATAGGAGACATTGTACTATTGTGGTTTGGGAACTGGTTAAAAGACAGAAAACAGAGTAGGGCTAAATGGCCAATTTTCTCAATGGAGAAAGGTAAATAGTGGAGTATCCCAGGGATCTGTGCTGGAGTGAGGTGATCAGATTTGCAGATGGCACAACATTATTCAAAGTTGTTAAAACACTAGAGGATTGTGAAAAATTGCAAGAGGCCCTTGAGACATTGGGAGACTGGGTGTCCAAATGGCAGATGAAATTTAATGTGGACAAGTGCAAAGTAATGCAGCTACGGTTACACAATGCAAGATTCCACATTAGGAATCACCATCCAGGAAGAGTATCTGGGCGTCATCATAGACAATATGTCAAAACCCTCTGCCCATTATGCAGTGGCAGCCAAGAAAGCAAATAGAATGCTAGGATTCATAAAGAAAGGAATAGAGAATTCAACGAAGGATATTATAATGCCACTGTATCACCCCATAGGGTGACCGCACCTTGAATATTGTATGCAATTCTGGTCGCCTTATCTTATAGAAAAAGTAGAGAGAAGAGCTGAAGACTTTTCAGAGTAAAGCCAGCATTTATGATGTGGTTGGATCAAAGCTCTCGGGATGTCTGACTGCTGATGTAATTGCGCATGAAATGAGAGTCAGAAGCTGTAAAGATGTCTTAAATATTGGGACATGGAACACACGAAGCATGAACCAAGGGAAGTTGGAGGTGGTCAAAAATGAAATAGAACGTGTACAACTTGATCTGTTGGGTGTCAGCGAACTGAAATGGATTGGCATCGGGCACTTTGCAACAGATGATCACCTGGTCTACTATGCTGGAAATGAAAGACAAAGAAGAAATAGTGTTGAATTTATAATAAAGAAGAAACTTGCAAGGATTGTAATGAAATACAATGCAGTCAGTGAACACTTAGGGGTATGTTTACTAAACTGCGGTAATGTTACTGTTGTTAAGTTCCCCGGTAATGTTACGGATGCCCATATAAAGGAGTGAGCGGTGCATCGTTAAAGCAAGCCTTGTCAGGTAACATGCATTACAAGGTGCTTAATGCGCAGTACAGTGCGCCATGGACCCACCGCGCATTAATGTCACAGCTGATGGGAAGCAGCAGCGCGTCTGAAAGGGTTGCAATCTAAGGCGCGCAGACAGTAGAAAACGCGCTGAGGGATGTGCAGACATGGTGCCACATGAGAAATGGAGCCGTAGGTATAAGGCCATAGACCACAGGCAGCTGATATCACAGTCTGTAATGGAGACATGAGCCACAGTTAACACATGCACACACACAATGAAATGGTGTGCAGTGAACCCAGCATGCAGAGGAGTAAACAACAGTAATGGAAAGGGTGTTAGGGGTTAGTTGAAGGGCTAGCTGTGTGTGTATAAGGGCAAAATGGGCAAGGGATCCAAAAGGGATTGAACCAGTATACTGAAGAGCCCAAACACAGCTCACGAACACCAATACCAAACCACTGAGCCACCTGCCCACCAAGACAACCCAAAGAAAGGGAGCATATGTAACAGCTAGCATGTGACGGATAGGCTGCATGAAGGGGACACTGCAGTGTACAGTGAAGAGAAGGAAGTGTGTGTGGAGAAGGGATGAAGCTGGAGCCATTGTATGGTAAGGAGAGCAGGACAAATGAAAAGGAACCTGTGGGACCCAAACCCACAACCTATGTTAGCTCCACGCACGTCCGCAACCACTACCCCAAACAACCACAACAAGCACAATGCAAATATGTTCCACCAACTGGCCATTGTGTCTGCTAGATTATCACGCAGTAGTGCAGCATACGCGTGTTGCGTCTTATGTGCGTTGCGGGGCGTCTGACGCACAGCACGCACAATAATGTGCATGACGTTACAGACCTTCCTACGTGCCTTATGAGATACGTCTAAGCACCTTAGAATATGTGTTCAGATTATGGCGCGTAACATCTCACGTCCCAAACAGACATCGCACGCATTATTATGAGCACCGCGCATCTGCAGCTCTGCAACACACATTGCAGTGTACAGGCATGCGCACATTCACCGCAGCTCGCATAGGATGCAACATGCTGCAATACTGCGCATTACAGTAGAATACTTGTCCATTGCCCTTCCTCTGTGCTCTCTCCAGTTTTAGGACTACAGCTGTTCCCCTGCCTTCCAACTCATGCCTGTCAACCTGATGCATCTTACCATCCTTGAGGTACTTAGGCCCAAGGAGCCTTATGTTGTGAATGTCATCAGGAGGTCAGACCAGATCTGGACCTGCTGCAAGGCCACCAGCAGACCAACAGTAGTACTAGGAGCCTCTGCAGCCCCCAAACATGGTCTGACATTCACCAGCAGCAGGCACAGTCAGACCGTACCTGCTGCACCACATCAGATGTTCCAGCCATGCATAAACTAACTACAGTCACTCCGCTAGCCGGTCTATCTTGCATGTTCACAGTGGAACTATGCTCACCCAGACCTGGGTTGTACAGCACCAGGCAGGTGCCCCAGTGATTGGCCCTCTAGAGAAAGGAACACACATATATTACTTAAAGCAGATACTATACAGCACTATGTGGGAACATAGCCGTGCCATGGTCACTGTTTGGTCAGTGTGAGAGTGCACTAACAGTAAGATGTACTGTGGCCACCTTCTCCATGCAGGTGGTGGTTGGGCACTACAATGTCCCAGCCATTGCCCTACACCCTCTGCAGATACATCCTGCCCAGTCTGCCCTGTCTGGGCCATACCCACAATACCTTGCTCCTCATTATGCACATTTGCAGGCTAACGCTGGTAACAGTGGGACATTGTGGGCCCAGTGAGGTGTAGGCAGCCACAAAACAATGGATAGACATACACACACACACACTCCTATTGCAGCATTGTTCAAAGATAGGGGTGGTTGGCAACCCTGCCTGCCACACTGGTCCTGATCACAGTGCCGACATTGCCAAACTGTACAGGAGGTAGTAGTAGTGCTCTGGTGATAACTGCTGCTCCGTGCTGGGACCAATAGCCTGACTCTCCATGGAGCTTTGGATAGTGGAGCCTGTGTGAGTGGGTGTTTGTACCCCTGTTGACCGCTGCTTTGGAGATTGCACATGTTGATGTTGTATCTGCATTGTAGGGTAAAATATAATTTAATTAATTAACAGGTTTTTCTATACCGCTTCTTCCATTGATCAGATGCGGTTTACATATAACAACAATTAACAGAGCAGGCTGTTTTACATATAACAGTAGTAACTTGAAGGCTACATTTACAAATTAACAGTTAACAATTAACAATTAGAGAACTATTTACATTTGTACAGGATTAAACTATATATAGGGTTATTTGTTGTTCAGTTTTCAATATCTTATTTTATTGCCACAGTACCTTTTCCCTTATCTTAATATGTATCAGCTATGGTAGAGTTATCCTTTATCAAGCTGGGAGGTGCTGGGTGAGTTTGCTTCGGAACCATAGTGCAGTGTGAATAGATGAGTTTTGAGTCTTTTTCTAAACTCCATGATACTCTGCAGATACATCCTCTGCAGATACATGGGGGATACTCTGCAGATACATACTCTGCAGATACATACTCTGCAGATACATGGGGATGTGCTCTGCAGGATCCACAGCTGGGACCTGAACCTGTGATCCTCTACTCTGGGATACACTGACTATGTGTACTGCACCACACTGTTTCCACAGAAGCACAGCACACCCTGGGGCTACCTTTATATTTCCTCAGCCAGACCCTTTTCTGTTGCACTGCACACCACGTACTGGTACAGGGCATGGCCTAGGTCCACTGCAGGCAGGTGCCACTGCCCCCTCCAGCACCACCACACACCCCCTTGCCATGCTGCCTGACCATATGCTGTCGGTGCTGGTAGTGCGCAGTCCTAGGCCATCCACTGTGCAGGTAGGCAGGTGCCTAGGGTCCTGGATCTGGGGTGGGGAGGCATACATGGACATCCACACATCCCCCATCACCGCCTACCAATGTTATGTCTCTTCCACATGGGGGAGAGATGGCTGGGAGGATGTCAGATCCATGCTGTAGCAACTATTGGCTAGGGTGGACCAGGTAGATGTAGGTAGATTGTGTTGTGACAGCCGACTGTGGACAGGCTAGGGCATGCACCTCAGGTACGGTGTACCCAGTTTGGCCTACTGGGTGTATATATGTTTCAGACAACGTGTGGTCACACCCTGCAATGCCTTACTAGGAGCTGCAGTATAGGGTGTTCAGTTAGCTTGGTTTAAGAACTGTTTGAGATGCATCCTGGGTAAGGTCTGTGGACCCTTGTTAGAGTGGTCCCCAGATGTGCACTGATTGCCCTAATACAGGCATAGTGGTACCTGTGTGACCTTTGGGGTACTTGCTGGGTTATGTCCCCTGGATGGGACATTGTGGAACACCGACTACTGGGCATGTTTGGCCTTGGTCAGCTGCTGTCTTGCTGATTTCCAGTTTCTGTGTTCCCATGTGCCACCTAGGTGACAGCCTTGTCCACCCTTTGCCACAGTTACCCCCACTGCATGTCCCACTTGCAGCACCCTATGCCCCATTTGCACCATCACCATAGTGGCCTTTCATACTTGGGCACAATGCTGTTGCTGCAAATGGTCTCTACTATCACTTTTCTTGGGCTCCCTGTCTATGTTGTACATTGCTGACGCTAAAATGGTTTTATCCTCCTGCAAATGTGAATCTAACGACAGGTTTTCAGTCCCGGTAATGTTCGGCCCTTCAGTTCCCCGCATTAGTGTAGCACGAGCCTCTCCCCGCCCACTCCCCGCCCATTGACCCCTTCTCTCTGCCCTCTCTCCACCCTCTGCGGGACTTACCGCGGCCGGTGATGTTAACGCTCATTAGGTAATGTTAACGCACGTTAACGTTACTTAACGTGCATTAACGTAGCCGCTGCTACATTACCGCAGTTTAGTAAACATACCAAAAGTTCTATGTACACAAAGTTATCTATGTTCCCTGTAAACCGCTTTGAGAACTTGAAAAGCGGTACAGTCAAACCAAGGTTTTCGTATGCCCCAGTTTTTGTTAGCTTCGGTTTTCGACTACTTTTTTTGTTGCAATATTGTCCCAGTTCTCGTACATCCACTCGGTTTTCGTTCAATTTAAAATGGTATGTACCGGGGGGCGGGGGGGCGCTCAGTACAGTAGGAGCTGTTCTGCTGGTCTGATGCTGAGAACTGGAGGCGGGGGAGAGAGTCGGCAATCAGAGAATCTCTGTGTGTCTGCTGTCCGGTGAGGTGAGAGAAGTGCCGGGAGCTGTTCTGCTGGTCTGATGCTTCCAACACTCAATTAGGATTCCCTGCTGGGACTCCCTGCTGAAAGGGGTCTTCCAAACTTGCCAGTCCTGCTGCTGCTGAGAATCGGAGGCGGGGGAGAGAGTCGGCGATCAGAGAATCTCTGTGTGTGTGCTGTCCTGTGAGGATTGGGCAGGTGAGAGAAGTGTTCTGCTGCCTGGCTGAGATTTTGGAGGCCCATGCTGCTGCAGCCATTGCCACATGGCTCTGGAACGCATGCTCAGCTCTGCATTCCAGGTTGCCTGAGCGGGAGAGTGGTGTTTCCGGTGGCTGTGGCTGGCACCTTTACTGGAGGCTTTTTTTTGTGGATCTTTCTTGTTTTGTTCTTTTTTTAAAAAAATTCCTGTGCCCAATCTCCTCTCTGGGTGTCTGGCTGCATCTTGATCGCTGTGCAGCTTATCTTTCTCCCTTCTCCTAAGCAGTTTAACCGATCTGTCTGCCAAAAATACGTCTGGAGCACCATCTTGTCATTTATATTTATTTCTCATTGTTTTCTGTATGTAAAAATATAGTTATTCTCTATAAAATGTATTTTTTGTGAATATTTTTGGGTGTCTGGAACGGATTAATTGGATTTACATTATTTCTTATGGGAAATATTGCTTCAGTTTTCATACATTCGGTTTTAGTCAGACTTTTTCGAACGGATTAATCATGAAAAACGAGGTTTGACTGTATATAAAAAATGTTAAATAAATAAATACCCCTTAATCTCTATTCATCTACGAGGAATGCCTTTCAACAGAACTATAATTCAATTATATGCCCCAACAACAGCTGCAGAAGAGGATAAAATTGATGAGTTCTATGAACAAGTACAAGCTGAAATGGGCAGAACATGCAAACAGGATATCCTGATAGTCATGGGTGACTGGAAAGCAAAAGTTGGCAACAAAGCAGAAGGCAAAGTAGTTGGAAAATATGGACTTGGCAACAGAAATGAAGCTGGAAAAAGACTGATAGAGTTCTGCAAGACCAATGATCTATTCATCTCAAACATCTTCTTCCAGCAACACAAGCAGCGACTGTACAATGGACTTCACCGAACGGATTGTACAAAAATCAAATTGACTACATCTGTGGAAGTCAACGATGGAAAGCTCTATAACATAAAAAAAGACAAAACCTGGAGCTGACTGTGGTACAGATCACCAACTACTAGTATGCAAACTCAAGCTAAAGTTGAAAAAGAGAAAGCCACTCATGAATGTAGCTAAATATGACCTTGAGAATATACCACTGGAAATTAAAGACTGCCTGCAAATTTGATTTGCTGCTTCAGATACAAATGACAGAGCTCTAGAAGAGTTATGGAATGACATCAAGAAAGTTGTGTTGGAAGAAAGCGAGAAGTCTCTACAAAAGGTGAAAAAGCAAAAACTGCCAAAATGGATGATGGAAGAAACTCTGAAAATTGCCCAGAAATGCAGAGAAGCTAAAGCCAGAGGAGAGAGAAAGACAATCACAGAACTCAACAGAGATTTCCAACATGCAGCAAGACAGACAAAGAAAATTACTACAATGACATATGCAAGGAAACAGAAGCAGAAACTATTAAAAGGAGAACAAGATCGACTTTCCTAAAGCTATGAGGGTTAAAGAAAAAATTCCAGCCTCAAATTGGAATGTTACAAGATACTCAAGGTTCTGTGTTGAATGATGCTGAGAAGATCAAGAAAAGGTGGAAAGAATATACAGAGTTTTTATATGATAAAGATCAAGTGGACCAACAGCCATTTCAACCTGTACCTTATGATCTGGAGCCATTGGTGAAGAAAGAGGAAGTTGAAGCAGCATTGAAAGCCTTTTCAAAGAACAAAGCACAGGGCATTGATGGCATTCCCATAGAAGTATTATAGCAATCTGATGCAGCTGTTACCATACTTATAAGGCTCTGCCAGGAAATTTGGAAGAAAACATCATGGGCAACTGACTGGAAAAGATCTGTGTTTGTACCAATACTAAAGAAAGGTGATCCAACTGACTGTGGAAATTATCGCACAATCACTCTGATCCCATATGCCAGCAAGATTCTACTGAAGATTATTCAACAGAGACTACAACCATACCTTCTACAAGAACTACCTGAAGTGCAAGCAGGGTTCAGGAAAGGGGGAGGAACGAGAGACATCATCGCGGATGTGAGATGGATCCTTGTAAAGACTAAAGAATACCAAAAGGATATCTATTTGTGCTTTATCGACTACAGCAAAGCTTTTCTCTGTGTAAACCATGAGAAACTCTGGGCCACATTAAGAAGCATGGGTATACCAGAACACCTGATCGTTCTCTTGCACAATCTGTACATTGATCAAGAAGCAACAATTTGAACGGAACAAGGAGAAACAGAATGGTTTAAAATAAGCAAAGGTGTACGATAAGCTGCATACTTTCCCCCTACCTGTTTAATTTATATGCAGAACAAATCATCAGAGAAGCAGGATTGTATGAAGACAACAGAGGTGCGAAGATTGGTGGAAGACTCATCAACCTTCGCTATGCTGATGATACCACATTACTGGCTGAAAGTGAAGATGATCTGAAACATTTGCTTCTCACGATCAAGGAACATAGTCTTAAAATGGGCCTGCACCTTTATGTAAAGAAGACAAAAATCATGACAACTGGCAAAATCAATAAGTTCATCGTTGAAGGAGAAGAAATTGAAATAGTGGACAACTTTAACCTACTTGGATCAACTATCAATAAAGAAGCAACAAGCAGTCAAGAAATATGATGACGCATTGCTCTTGGCAGAATGGTTATGAAAGACCTAGACAAGATTCTCAAGAGCAGAGATGTCTCTCTCCAAACAAAGATTTGATTTGTTCAAGCCATGGTATTTTCAGTAACATCATATGGGTGTGAAAGCTGGACAGTGAAAAAGATAGACAGAAAAAAAATTGATGCCTTTGAATTATGGTGCTGGAGGTGAATACTGCCTGAAGAACAAACCAGTCAGTATTAGAGGAGATCAAACCTAAGCTTTCTTTAGAAGCTCAGGTGACAAGACGTCAATTTTCATACTTCGGACACATCATGCGAAGAGAGAGAACATTAGAGAAAGATATCATACTTGGCTAGATAGAAGGTCAATGCAAAAGAGGAAGGCCAGCAATGAGATGGATCGATACAATAACAGCAGCTACGGGTACCAGTCTATCAACAGTGAGCCACCTGACTGAAGACCGAATGCAAATTAGGACAACTATCCAGAGGGTTGCCATGAGTTGTCACCGACTTGACGGCTCAACAACAAGAGAGAAAAGTGACCAAAATGATTAAGGGGATAGAAGGATACCCTATGAGAAAAAAGGTTAGGGCGCTAGCTTGGAAAAATGACGGCTGACCAGAGATATGATAGAGGTCTATAAAATAATGAGAGGAGGGGAACAGGAAAATGTAGATTGGTTGTTTACCGCTTCAAGAAGTAGAAAACTAGATAACATGCAATGAAGCTACAGTGTAGCACATTTAAGACTAATCGGAGAAAACATTTTTCACTCAATGCATAATCAAACTCTGGAATTCATTAGTAATAAAAGCTGTTAGTGTAGCAGGGTTTAAAAGAGGTTTGGGCAAGTTCCTGGAGGAAAGGTCCATTACCCATTTTTAAAGCAGACTTGGGAATCCCCTACTTATGCCTGGGATAAGCAGCATGGAATCGGTCTACTTTTTGGGAGCCTGATTGGCTATTGTTGGAAACAAGATACTGGACTCAATGGACCTTTGGCTATTGTTGGAAACAAGATGCTGGACTCAATGGACCTTTGGTCTGGTCCAATATGGCATATCTTATGTTCTTTTGTTCTAAGGTTGTGTCTGTATTCGGCATGTGTGAAAAAGGCCAGGTATTCTATAGTACTGAGTATCTGCATAGGATCAATCTATAGTCATCTGGTTAGGAATATTGATGTTCTAGTGTCCACTGAAGGGTGTCTTTTCCTAGGAAGTTACTGCTGTTGTGGTGTGGCATAATTGCTCTATAGGTCCTGGATGACTTTTGTAGCATTTTGTTGTTACATCACAATATGCCCTGAACTGGAGTTTAAGGCACATTTTACAAATAACGTCCAAGTGTAATCTGGAATGTCCAAGCCAGAACATATGAAAAAAAAGCAGGCATGTCCAAGTTCAGGCACAATTTCACAAATGTGAACTTGCCCAATATAGATGGCTGTGGGGCATCTACATAGACATCCCCAGAATAATATTCAAGACTGAAAATGGCTAGGAATAGCCTAATGGTTAGCATAATGGACTGGGACCAAGGATGCTACAGTTGAAATCCTACTGCTACTATGGTGATTTTGAAGAGTCCTGGGATGGCGGTGGGTATTCTTCTCTACACCCTCTGAATGTTTTACAGCCAAAACAAACACTTTCCCAATGCCTATTAGTGCCTGGAGCAGGTCTAAACTTTGGCAGGATCGCAGGCATCCCTGTCATTTTTTAAATCAAGCGGGGAAGTCAAAGTCCATTGCACCACCCCAGACATGCCTCTGCCACGCCCTCTGCTTACTTGGCCATCCCTGCACTGGAAACATCTTTAAAAGCCATTTGTAAAATTGATCCAGGGACATCCCTGTGATTTGGACGTCCACAGGCACGTTTTTGGATGTCTAAATCGCAACTAAAGCTTTTAAAATGACCTCCTTTATGTTAATGGGCATTGGTACAGCTAATACAATGATACATATTTCAGAGATGTTTGGTAGCTCAGCAATAAACTAAAGGCCAGCAGATCTGAAGCCTAGTGGCCATTTGGCACCTTACAAAAAGACCTGATAGGCAAATCATTTTATTAGTGCCAGCAGCCACAGGATTTATGTTACAGTGCTGCTGAACACCAGTGTTCACAGGGCCAGTAGGAAAATACTGGTCTGGGACTTAAGTGTTGAAGTACCCTTATATATTTCCAAAATTCTGAAAATATTGTTTTATTGAATATTATATTATTTTGCTGCATTATTTTGATTTTTTTTAGAACATAATTCCATGGAGTGTATTCAGTGTGTCCATTACCATCAGCAACAGAAACAGTATGGGGAGGCTGCTGGTACAGGTGCACCAGGCCACACAGTGAAGGGGTCCTTCCCTGCTGTGTTCAAAAGTGTCCCTTTGCAATAAATGATCTTGAGTCAGTGCTGACTCTTGGAAATCCAGCAGTCCCTGGGTTTTTGTGGCAAGTTGTGTGAACCAAAGTAGATTGCCAAGCCACTTTCCTGAGACAGTGGAGAGTGAAGTGACTTGCTCAAGACCACAAGGAGTGCCAGTGGGAATTGAACCCTGGTCTCTTGAGTATTAAACTACTCCTCCACACACTATTGCTTTACTGCTGATATTGTTGTTGTGCCTCAACCCAAGGATTTTAATTTGCTGCCCCAGTCCCACCCCACTGTATCCATCTCAAACAGTTGAGTCACCGACTGCCTATGAACCCACAGGATCCCTAAGTGCAGGGGTCCTCAAGCCAGCCCTCAGACACCTCTAGCCAGTCAGGTTTTCAGGATAGCCACAATGAATATGCATGAAGAGATTTGCATTCAATGGAGGCAGTGCATGCAAATTTCTCTCATGCATATTCATTGTGTTTATCCTGAAAACCTGGCTGGCTAGGGTTGTCCCGAGGACTGGGTGAGAACCCCTGCTGTAGCAACTTCTCTTCCTGATACAGCACTACTTGTGCTTCCTTAGGCAGTCCCTCTTAGCAGAATCCTTTTGGCATAGAGCTATAGTCCCTCTGGTTACTATAAACACCAGATCTCTGACACAGCTTGAGTCATTTAGCAGCATCCATTCTTAAACCTGGAGAAGCATTCCAACAAACCGAAGAAATGCATGAGAATGCACATGGGAGAAAGAAGCAATAGAATTTGCAAAACAAGAGAAAAGGCTTTTTTAAAGAATTAGATCAATAAACAAGGAAAAACAATTGACTGTTGTTCCCACCAAGCACCTGTAGCAGGGCTTTCAAGGCCTATGCTAGTGGCACCATGGCGGGAATGCTAAAAACGCGCACTACCCCCCTGCTACCCAGGTATTATGCTTTAGTAAACATGCCCTTGTTGTTACTGTTGTTAAGTGCCGTCGAGTTGGTGTCAACTCATGGCGACCCTCTGGATAGTTGTCCTAAATTGTGTTTGGTCTTCAGTCAGGCGGCTCATTGTTGACAGACTGGTACACGTAGCTGCTGTTATTGTATCGATCCATCTCAATGCTGGCCTTCCTCTTTTGAATTGACCTTCTATATTGCCTAGCATGATGTCTTTCTCTAATGATCTCTTTCTTCACACAATGTGTCCAAAGTATGAAAGTCAAAGTCTTGTCATCTAAACTTCTAAAGAAAGCTTAGGTTTTATCTCCTCTAGTACTGACTAGTTTGTTCTTTGGGCAGTCCATGGTATACGCAGTATTCACCGCCAGCACCATAATTCAAAGGTATCAATTTTCTTCCTGTCTATCTTTTTCACTGTCCATCTTTCGCATTCATATGATGTTATTGAAAATACCATGGCTTGAACGAGTCGAATCGTTGTATGGAGAGAAACATCTCTGCTCTTGAGAATCTTGTCTAGGTCTTCCATAGCCATTCTGCCAAGAGCAATGGGTCATCGGATTTCTTGACTGCTTGTTGCTTCTTTATTGATTGTTGATTCAAGTAGGTTAAAGTTGTCCACAATTTCAATTTCTTCTTCTTCTTCAACGATGAACATTGATTTTGCCAGTTGTCATGATCTTTCTCTTCTTTACATAAAGGTGCAGGGCCATTTTAAGAATATGGGGTATGTTTACTAAACCATCTTAATGTTACCGGTGCTAGTTGCAGCATTAATATGAAGAATGCCATATACGGTAGTGGGCATTCCGGCTGCAAGGTAGCAAGAATCTGTATCGCGTGATAGTGAGCGCCGAGGCATGTTAATGCGCGTTAACCCTAAGTTCATGCCAGTACAGGGTTCAACGCTATAAAGATGTAGCCCACTGGTTACTGCAATGATTGTGTTGGCAGATGTCATGGGTTTGATCCCACAGTGGTGTTATGTAAGAAGACTGTCTGAGGCATTTCCTTTTAATTTAAATCAGTGCTGCCAGCAAAAACACCCTCACAGTGCCGTAACTTAAGGTGCCGCATAAGGCGCCCTATAAGGCACTCCATAGAGCACATTATAAAGTGCCCTGTCCACCAAGGCATCTTATAATGTGCCCTATAGGGCGCTTTCTAGGGCACCTTATAGGCCACCCAATAGGGCGCCTTATGAGGCACCTTAGGTTACGGCACTGTGAGAGTGTTTTGCTGGCAGCACTGATCTAAATTAAAAGGAAAAGCCTCAGACAGCTTTATTAAATAACACCACTGTGGGATCAAACCCACAACCTCAGCCTCCACAGTCACTGAAGTAACCAGTGGGCTACATCTCTATAGCATCTAACATAATGCTGGCTGGCTACAGAAAGACTGCAGGTCACCACACAAACTGTCTGCTGTGGTTACCAGGATAGGGTAAACCCACTCGTACCCATGATGCACTGCACATGCAGATCAGCAGCCTACATATGGGAACTGACCGTGTGTGTTACTGGCACAGAATAGCTACAGACCGTGACATTGTGCGGTTCCTGTGCTCACCCTGAGGGCGAGGTGGGGCACCGAGCACCAGGTCCGCAGCACCTGGCTTGGCAGAGATAGACTGTGCTGCAGGTCCTCATCAGTGCCAGTGTGTGATAGGTAGTCTTTACAGACACACCTGTGTCCATCTGTGTTTCCCAGTCACATCTAGCCCTTGTGATGCCCCCAAATACTGAATATCCTGTGTGGTTGCCATGGTCACATGTTATAAGAGAAGGGTGGTGTATGGACCCAAAAGCGGATTATATAGCACCACCCAACCCGCTCTCTGTAGGTCAGGATGGGGGACAGGATCTCCCACCAACAGATCCACATTCTGCATCTCTGCAATGGTGGCAGTAGAGGGGACCATCAACCCCCAGTCCTGCTGGGGAATAGGCACCCCTACAGGGCAGTCAGTGTAGATCTATACACATCACATAGGCACTGGCAGACAGGCAGCAGGCCTGGAAAAGCTCAGCTGCCCCCACCACTATCTGACATTCACCAGCAGAGGGCACAGTCAGTCTCCACCCACTGCACCCTGCAAGGTGTTCCAGCCATACACATGCTAACTGCAGACAGTCAGCTAGCTAGTACATGTTCCTGGAGGAACTGTGTGACCAAAAAATGGGATGTGAACACACACACCAAGCAAGTATGTCAGTGATTGGGCCCCAGAAAAAGAAACTCATAGATGTCACTTAAGAGAAATACTGTATAGCACTATGGGGGAACCTAGCCATGCCATGGTCACCGCCCCCCCCCCCCCCAGCATGACATGCTGTGGCCACCCTGTCCATACAGGTGGTCGGGCACTACAATGTCTCAGCCATTGCCCTATGCCCTGTGCAGATGCATCCTGCCCGGGCCGCCCTGTCCGGGCCATACCCACAGTACCTTGCTCCTCATTAGGCACATTGGCAGGCTAACACTGGATAGACATACACACACTCCCACATCTATGTCAACATTGTGCAAATATAGAGTTGGTTGGCAGCCCTGGCCGCCACACCAGTCCTGGGCCCAGTGCAGGCATTGCTATGGTCCTCAATACTGTTAGGGTCACTCCCCGGGGTGGTAAACACTGTCAGAAACAAACACTGAAACACACTCCACAGATATCAGAAAGGTTGCTATGATGAATCTCTGTCAACAAATTGTGTTTAACTTAGGATTTGTTATCTGACATTAATCACAGCAACCTTTTGATATATGTGGAACGTGTTTCCAAGTTTAAGACGGCATTGCTAAGGTATGCAGGTGCTAGTATTGGTAGATGCTGCTCCGCACAGGGCCCAACAGCCTGACTCTCCATGAGGCTTTGGATAGTGGAGCCTGTGGGTGTGGGTGTTTGTGCCCCTGTTGGCCGCTGCTCTAGGGCAGAGGTTCCCAACTCCAGTCCTGTTGGGTCAAACACGGTTCAGGTTTTCATGTTGTCCCTAATGAATATGCATGAGAATATTTGCATACAATGGGGGCGGTGCATACAACTTCATCACAGGCATATTTATTAGGGACAGCATGAAACCTGAATGGTGTTTGGCCCTCCAGGACTGCAGTTGGGAAACTCTGCTCTAGGGATTGTACATGATTATGGTGCATGTGCTCTGTAGGGTAAAATATAGGCGTTTATGGCGTGTTTATTTTATCTGCAATAAAGGTTCTGTCTTTGTTACCACGGTTTAGTACTGGGTAAAATATAGGGACATGGTCTGCAGGAGCCACAGCTGGAACTTGAACCTGTGACCTTCTGCCCCTGAATATACTGGCTGTGTGTGTACTGCACCAAACTGCTGTCACAGAGGCAGATCATTCCCTGGGGATACCATGACTGTTCGTCAGACAGACCTTGTCTGTTGCAGTGCACGGCACCCATCTAAACAAGGCTTGGTCTTGGTCTGCTGTGGGCAGATGCCACTGCCCCCTCCACCACCAGCACCCCTCTGCCACCATGCTGATATGCCCTTATGCCAGTGGTGCTGGTGGTGCGCAGTCCCAGGGCATCCAATGTGCCGGTAGGCGGCTACCTATGGTGCGTGATATGAGGGTAGGGGTGCCTGCATAGACATCCATGCTTCCCCCCGGCACCGCCTGCCAATGTTATGTGCCCTTTGGGGTACTTGCTGGGTACTGTCCCCTGAGACACTGTGGAACACACACTCGTGGACATGTTTGCCCTTGGTCAGTTGCTGTCTTGCTGGTTTTCCGTTTCTACATTCCTATGTGTCACCTAGGCATCTGCCTATTCCACCCTGTGCCCCAGCTGGCCCACTGCATGTGCCGCTTGCAGCCCCCTGTACCCCATTTACACCATCACCATAGTGCCCTTTCCTACGTGGCCACTCTGCTGTTGCTGCACATCTGAAAGCCACATAAGCAAGCTGCCTAATATACACCACAGCAAACCCTCATCAACACTATCAGTGTTGGAACATTCACTTTGTGGGAGGAATCAGAATTGACCCTTCCAAAAGTGACATCTTCCTTTTTCTTCTTTATGGGTAGTGTTGATTACCGTTTATCAATGGTATTTTCTATTAGCCAGCTCGGTGTTTTGTATTTCTATTTTGGTACTAGTCATTATCTCTCTGGTTTTTGCATGTTTTGCTACTGCACATGTATCACTACTATCACTTATCTGGGTCTCCCTGCCTTTGCTGTACATTGCTGACTGAACTGGTTTCTCTCTCCTGAAAATGTGCCTCTAACGCAAGGTTTTCAGTGGCGTTAATTTTCAGACCCTGATTTCACAGCGTTAGTGTGCCTGGAGCCTCTCCCTGCCCACTCTCTGCCCATTGACCTATTATTTCCACCTTCTGGGGAGCCTTACTCCACCCTCTGCGCACCTTAACGCCGCCGGAGACGTTATCGTGCGACGTTATCGCTGCGACGTTAGCGCTGTTTAGTAAACATACCCCTATGTTCCTTGATCGTGAGAAGCAATGGTCTTATAGAGATAGTTTCACTGAATATCATTACAGACCACCTTGGCACTATTCAGATAGTTCCAGGATGGTCAGTGGGTGGAACAGAGACAGAGCCAGACATTATTTATATACCAGCGATATTTGGTACTATTATACAAATAACTATCCATGTAACTTAGGACAGCAAAACGTTTGTCTAAGGCAGGAGTGGAGGATTAGCCTAATAGTTAGAACACTGGCTTGGGAACCCAGAAACCAGAGTTTGGTTCCTACTAGCACTCCTTGTGGCCTTGGGCTAGTCATTTAACCCTCCACTGCTTCAGAAAAATCCAAGTTATGAATAGCCCTGTTTAATGTTCATTACCAAGTTTAAGTTACAATGTAAACTTCTTTGATTGAAATGATAAAACAGTATATAAAACCTGTAAAATAAATAAATAAACCCAGTTATC
Source organism: Ichthyophis bannanicus (assembly GCA_033557465.1). Lineage (NCBI taxonomy): Eukaryota > Metazoa > Chordata > Amphibia > Gymnophiona > Ichthyophiidae > Ichthyophis > Ichthyophis bannanicus. The sequence continues at coordinate 160,490,334 of CM066033.1, forward strand.
AGAGCACACCTAGCCTGACAGGTTTTCAGGATAACAACAATGGACATGAATGATAGAGATTTGCATGCAGTGAATGCATATTCATTGAGGTTATCCTGAAAACCTGACTGGTTAGATGTGTCTTGAGAACCACTGGACTAAGGGCATCTGGATAGTCTACCTGTATAACAGTGCCAAATATTGCAGCTCTATGGATAGCAGCACCATGGTCTGCAATATCTGGATATTCAGCACCAGCCACTATCCAGATACCAGTGCTGAATATCCAGAATAATTTTAGCTGCAACAGCCGGCATTTTAAAGAAAATACTGAGCACCACAGTTCAGTATTGACCCGTATCCTTTTAAGTCTGTGGACAGTGACATTTAATGGTAAGATATATTATCACGCTTGGTTTCATTTTATTACTTCTTTCAGACCAATGGAACAGCTCCTTTCAAACCAGCTCTTCCCTCCAGGTCAGAGACACCCACAGAGACAAATACACAGAAGTAGCACGCACATATAAACATACACACCTGCACGTGCGCGCACGCACACACACACACACACACACACACGCACACAGACATGCACACAAGCTTTCCTCTGCATGCTTTCCCCACTAGTTTTAATTTATTGGTAACATAGTCCCAAAAGATTCTCTCATTTATTTCAGAACATTCATTTCCTGAAATAGTAGAATACATTTGCTTTTTTTTTGTGATCCCTAAGGTTCATTTATTGCAATGTACATAAAACAGTAAGGAACTGTCTTCCTTAGACAATAAAATCTGCTTTTAGACGATCAATGAATGGAATGTCCAGTCCATCCACCACAGTCAGTTTCACTTAGCCAGCTCCACTGAGTGCACGGTGTTCCTCACAATGCTTATAAAAATAACTGCCAGTCGACAACCTCTGAACAAGCGATAATAAACTTTGAATCCAAACTTCACTAATATATACTTCAAGCAATAGACTAAATCCCAAACCTTTTTTTTCTTCTTTTCTTCCTATCTTGAGACCCTGTCCACACCACTGGTGTTACTTTCCATCATGCAGGGACTGCAACAGTACATTGTGGGCCTGATATTCAGCGATTGTGGCTAACATGATTACAGTGCCTAGCCACTGCTACTGAACACAAAACCCAGATATTCAATGCTGGGGCCATATTCGGCCATCAGCATTGATTATCAAGGTTTGCCGCCGAAGCAGGAAGCTAACTTTGGCAGTGGTGATATTCAGCTGCTGCCCGGTTAGCTTCAGTGGCAAAGGTTAGGACAGTCTTTTCTGTGCCTAACTTTCACTGCCAAGGGATAACCAGTCAGTGGCTAAATATTGCTTCCAGCATGCCCCCGGAACACCCCAATGCTAACCAGTTAGTATCGCGGCATGTAGCGGTGGTACCCATGGATATTCAATGGCACTAACCATGTTAATGCCGCTGAATACATCATGCTTAGCAGCATTTACACAATTTGCAAGTCTGCAAACTGTGTACATGCCTTTCAATACTGGGCCCTCCACAGCTAAGGTCACCCTCTGTGTATGCTTTGAATAGAATGGTCTATAAGAGCAATAGAGACCCCTAATGGAGGGAAAGTGTGTCTTTTCTAGGAGGATAGAATAGGATGTGATCTCTCTTGTCTGGGAGGGGAGAGTACTATATCACAGTGAAAGGTAAAAGAAAGAAATCTCTCTGTGTGGAGAAGAAACGTCCACAGGAATTTTGAATGAGGAAAGCAGCAGTCTGCTGTTATCTAAAGTGTTAAGGGAGCATGAAAGATTAGGTTAATTTAGTCATGCTTAGCAAATACCTATCCAGTACAATGAGGAAAATGAGAAGTGTCCTATGGAGGAATGCAGAGCAAAGATCTGTACAGGTTTTGGGATCTTTTGGAGAAGTATGGCAGAAGAAATCCCTATGGAAGCTGTTAGCTTAAGAAACAACAGATCAGAAAGATCAGGAAGCATCTAGTAGTCCTAAATGGGTTACAGTGTAGTCGCATTGCAGGTCCCCTAGTCTTTCTACATTCTGATGGCATAAACACTCAATCAATGTTACCCATTCCACTCCAGGCAATATTTTCAGGACAACACCACTCAGCCGTCTTTTCCCTAAGTTGAAGAGACATAGCATTGGCAGGCGGTGATGGGGTCCCTGGAGAGGTAGATGGTTGTGGGGGGGGGAGGATGTCTGGCTATCCATGTATGCCTCCCCTCCCCCCCAGATCCTGCACCCTAAGCATCTGCTTACCTGCATGTTGGCTGGCCTGGGACTGTGCACTACCAACACTGATAACACATGGGGATATCAGCATGGTGTGGAGGGGTGTTGGCAGAGGGGGCAGCGGCACCTGCCTGCAGCAAACCAAGGCCATGCCCTGCTCCATTGCGCTGTGCGCAGTGAAACATGTTTCAAGGTTTGTCTGATGGGAAGCATGTCAGCTCTAGGGACTAATGTGCCTATGTGGCAGCACTGTGGCACACTACACACAGTTGGTGCATATCGGAGCAGAGGTTTGAGTCCTCACTGTGCATCATGCAGTGCATGTCCCTAGATTTTATCCCACAGTGCGGTTACAACACCAACATGTGCAACCCCAATGAATCAGCCAGCAAGTGTACAAACACCCACACTGATAGGCTCCACTATCCTCATCTGGATGGAGAGTCAGGCTGACAGCACTGGCACACTGAGTGGCCGTTAACATCAGAGCACGCTACTTGCTCCTGCACAATGAGCACACCTTAATAATGCCTGAGCTGAGTTTGGGACCAAAGTGGCAGGCAGGAATGCCAACCATCTCCATTTTTGCACGGTGGGTTGATATGAGTGTGTGTGTGTGTGTGTATATCTATCCATTGTTTTGTGGCTTTCTACTCCTCACTGAGCTTCATAGTGCTTAAGCTGTTTCCAGCATTACCTGCAAATGTGCACGATGAGCAGCAAGTTATTGTGGATATGGCCCGAACAGGGCGGATTGGTCAGGATGCATCTCATTGGGGGTAGGGCAATGGCTGGGATGTTGTAGTGCCTGACTGCCACCTGCATGGACCGGGTGGCCACAGCATGTCATGCTGGGAGGGCACTCTCACTCTGACTGAGCAGTGACCATGGCACAGCTATATATCCACATAGTACTATACAGCATCTGGTTTAGTAAAATGGGTGCACTTCTTGTCCTGGGGCCTGATCACTGAATCAACTACTGAGTGCACATGGTCACTCTGTGCATATGCAATGCGTACTGGCCAGTGGGCTGTCTGCAGCTGGTATGTGCATGGTTAGAACAGCCAGTGGTAAGTAGCAGGTGCAGTCTGACTGTGCTTGGTGCAGGTGAATGTTAGACCTATGCGGTTGGGTTGTGAGGTGTTGCAGGTCTACTCCCAGTATTACTGGTAGGGCCAGAAGTCCCACAGTAACTACCCTATGCAGGGTGAGAGGCCCCCTCTCCTCTGGTAGTTGGCAGCCATGGCATCAGCATTGTAACAGTGGGCATTGCTATGCACTGTTCCAATGCTGGTCCAACAGGGCCAGATGTGACTGGCACAACAGATTGCAGACAATATCTGCCACACACTGGTGATGATGGGGATCTGCAGCAGAGACCATCTCTAAAGCAGCGGGTACTGGGGACCTGATGCTAGGCGCCCATCCTCACCCTCACACTGTCGGTTCCTCTTACTGAGATGAAGTGATTGATATGTGCATTCACCATTCGGTGATCAGCTTTAGACTACTGTTCTGCATGTGCACTGCATCATGGCTACTGGTGAGACTACTCTATAGCGGCACACACAGCAGACATTTTAGGCGATGACCTGTGGTCTCCTTATATCCAGCCATTGCCATGCAAAGAGGTGTGGAGGTGTAGCCTACTGGTTAGCTCAAGGTCTGTATAAGCAAGGGACAGGGGTTCAATCCCTACCTGTTCCTTTTGCGACTGTGCTACTCAGATCATTTTCATGTCTGTAACAGTCAGAGATCTGCAGATCTGTGCTGCCCACCCATACCACCCTCTCCTCAGCTGCTATCCGTCCTTCAGCCCATCTATCTGCCTTTGTCAGCTATGTACAGTCCTGTCTTGTGCAGGCTGCTATTCCATGACCTACACTGGTACTCTTTTCTTCATTTCAGCTCTTTGTGCTCGCCTCTCCTTTGCCTGTTCTGCATGTCACCACTACTCCTCTGTCCTCCTTTCGCTACAAACATCCTGCTGCTTCTGCCTCCGCTGGGGGGCACATTTTCCCCATCCTATGCCACACACTGTCTTTGCAGCACTTTACATTGGCACCACCCTGTGCATCGGTACAGCTGCCTCCAACATGTTTGTCCGCTTTACTGGCTGCCACATAGGGTGCCCGTGGATATGGCAAGTCCATCAGCTCCCATCTCTCCTTCCTTCCATCACTTGTACATTGCCTTTCCTTGGTGCTCTATCCAGCATTAGGATTACAGCTGTTTTTGTGCCTTATGGTGCATGCTTGTCAACTTACAGCACCTTACAGCCCATAGGGCACCTTAAGTTAAGGCACCTTAAAGCCCTTAGGGCACCTTAAATTAAGGCATCTTAAAGCCCTTAGGGCAACTTAAGTTAAGACACCTTAAGTTAAGGCACCTTAAAGCCCTTAGAGCACCTTAAAGCACTTTTGTCAGCCTTAACATTTCCTAAAGTGCATGCTTGTCACCTTAATGGGCAATGTCCCATTAACTTGTGTTAACGGCCAAGGCGCCCTGTTAACGTGCATTAAACGGCCCATTGCTCCCTTTACACCGGAACACCCTCTACCTGCCCACTGCCTTATATGGCTTTAGGCAGCTTTACGCTGCCCTTATCGCTGGTAACTTTACCGCAGTTTAGTAAACATCCCCCTAAGAGAGAATTTGAAAAAAAGCTTGCCACAGAAGCAAAAACGTATAATAAAACCTTTTTTCAAGTACATTCGTAGCAAAAAAAACTGTTAAGAGTCAGTTGGACTATTGGATGATAGAGGGGTAAAAGGGGCGCTAAGGGAGGATGCATTGCAACTGTTTGATAAACTGGAGAGTAGCAAATCATCTGGACCGGATGATATACATCAAAGGGTGTTGAAAGAACTGAAATATGAGATTGCAGACCTACTATTGGTACTCAGTGAACTATCATTAAAATCATCTGTAGTACCTGAGGATTGGAGAGTGGTCAATGTAACTCCATATTTTTTTTATATTTATAATTTATTGATTTTTTATTAGTACAATCCAGAAAATAAATCTGAATATGAATTACAGAATAACAGTCAAAACAAGAAAGATCACTTAAAATACAGCAATAATAATTATTCATTGGTTTAGACCACAATACACCCTACAATAAGAACCCAAGAAAAAAGAAATATACCATTATAAGGTAAAGGGAAACCCTTCAACCTAAAGACCAAAAGAAATCATATGAGCACAGATGACAAAATATGGCAGCTGATATGGGAATCAAACCCGCCCTTCTAATTCTCTACTCTAGAAATTGCAACAGTTGTTGAGGCTCAAAAAACAGAAAATGTTTTGATTGGAATAAGACCACACATTTACATGGATATTTTAATCTAAATTGCGCACCTACAGCGATGATTCTCTGACGCAAGGCCAGAAAATCTCTTTGCCTTTTCTGGGTATCTCTAGCTAAATCAGGAAAAATTAAGATTTTTGAGCCCATAAACTGAGAATCAGAAATTTTACGGAAATATAACCTTAGCACAGAGTTCCGATCAAATTCAAAGATGAAACAGATCAACAAGGTAGCCCGACTAGTCACCAGTTCCAGAGAACTTTCCAAGAACTCAGAGAGATCCAATTGGGGAGGACCGGTTGCACCGTCAGGCTCCAACTTAGTGCCAGCCGCCACAGGAGATGCTACCACATATTGAGCACGTACCACAGGGGGTAATGAATCAGCAGGCATCCTGAAGACATCCAACATGTTTTTATGGACCAAGTCCACAGGATCCATCAATGGAGAACGAGGAAAGTTCAGGAATCTCAAATTATTTCTACATAATTGATTATCCAGAAATTCTATTTTCCTTGCCTGGATTGAGCGGTCCCTGGAGTTGACTACACCAAGAGCCTGCAGTTCTTCCACCTTGGTTTCCAGCTGGGATACTCTGGAGGTCTGACTCGCTAACTCCGAAACCACCGTAGAACACTGAACTTTAATATCATGGAGTTCTTGAGAAAAAACAGCCACCACAGGCAGAAGGGTTTGTTGGAGCGTGGAAATAGCTTCCCATAAGCTATCAAGTGTCACAAGCGCAGGTTTTTCCAACAATCCAGGAGGTCGGATAGCCGAGTTGTCGAGGGAGCTGAAATCCAAACGCTCCACTTCTAAATTACCCCCAGAAGGAACGGCACAAGACTGACCCCCAGCAGCAGCTATGACCAACTGCACCTTCGCAGGAGAACCCTCTGCAGTGCCGGTGACCTCACAACCCGGAGATACACCGACTGACTGCCCCTCCTCGAAGCAGCTTCTGTGCTGCACTGGAGATGCCTGCACGGGGCTAAGATCCACCCCTTCCTCGCTCAGATCCACGGAAAAGAACCGCGGGTCTCCCGAAGCCATATGTGCCGAGGGGATGCAGAAACCGACAATAGAAGACGGCACCAGCCCACTCTCAGGAGAAGAGGCACTGGAAGGCTTCAGGGTATGTTGTTTCCGCTTCTTCCCCATTAGAAAGACAAGTGCAGAAGCCAGTTCAGCACACACCAACTCGGCATCCTACTCTGCCGCCATCTTGGATTCCATTTGCCGTAATTCCAATTTTTTAAAAGGGTTCCAGAGGTGATCCAGGAAACTACAGACCAGTGAGCCTGACATCAGTACCATGCAGAATGGTTGAAACCATTATAAAGAATAAAATTACTGAACATGTAGATAGCCATGGTTTATTAGAAGAAATCGAACATGGATTTAGCCAAGGAAAGTCTTGTCTTACCAATCTGATATATTTTTTTGAAGATGTGAATAAACAGGTAGACAAAGGTGAGCCGGTTGATATGGGGGTCCATAGCATGCAACATTTAGCAGAGATATATGCCAGGGTCAGACGCATATACCTCACTAAATGCCCAGGGCCGATTCCGGTTCCAAAGTTCTCCGCACAATAGCGGAGATGTGCGGGGAGCTCAGGATGGGGTGGGAGGGGGAGGGCCAGAGGAGGAGTCTGGGTGGAGTAGAGACAGCACTCTGACCCCAGACGTACAGGGCCTATTCTGGTAACAGCCCTGTATGTCCGGGCTTGGTGAGTTAGACGGGGATTTATTCCACTTCCGAGGTGGAATACGTCACCCCCCCCCCTATGTCGGTGGCCATCATGATGGGGCAGGACAAGGGGGTTCCCTGCAACCCGATCCCAGACTCGGAAGGCATGATAAGGGGTCATGCAGCAGGGTACTGAGACATTTAAACTGTGCGGCCAATCAGGGCTCCTTCTTTGCGTCCCAGTGCCATGGCAATGGGTCACCATGACAAAACAGCTGCATGCAAAAGCCTTGGCTGGGCTAGCCAGAGAGGTGGATAGCCATGCAGCGGGCCTGAATCAGAGAACGCTGGGACTTCACTGTGCTCCAATACTGCTTCTGTGGGAACGGCTACCTCCCATGGGTGCAGAATCAGGGCCGGATCCGGGCCATTCAAATTTTGGACGTCCAGACAGCCCAGACATGCCCCGACTGGAATTGGCCTCATGGTGTATCTGGAGTTTCAGAAAGTCTTTGACATGGTCCCTCATGAGAGACTCGTGGCAAAATTATAAGTCATGGGATTGGAGGCAGTGTAGTATTGTGGATCAGGAAATGGTTAAAAGATAGAAAGCAGAGAGTAGGGCTAAATAGCCAGTTTTCTCAGTGGAGAAAGATGAGTAGTGGAGTACCCCAGGGATCTGTGCTGGGCCTGCTGCTTTTTAACATATTCATAAATGACCTGGAAATAGGACTAATGAGTGAGGTGATCATATTTGCAGATGACACAAAATTATTCAAAGTTGTTAAAATGCAAGAGGATTGTGAAAAATTGCAAGAGAACCTTGATAAACTGGAAGACTAGACGTCCAAATGGCAGAATAAATTTAATGTGAACAAGTGGAAAGTTGTGCACCTAGGAAAGAACAACCCAAACTCTGGTAACATGATACAAGGTATCACCATAGAAACCATCACCCAGGAAAAAGATTTAAGTGTCAGCGTGGATAATACGTTGAAACCCTCTGTCCAGTGTGCAGCGGCAGCCATGAAAGCAAATAGAATGTTAGGAATCATAAGGACAGGAATGGAGAATAAAACAAAAAATATTATAATGCCTTTGTATCGTTCCATGGTACAACCGCACTTTGAATATTGTGTGCAATTCTGGATGGCATATCTTAAAAAGGATATAGCTAAATTAGAAAAGGTACAAGGAGCAACAAAAATGATAAAGGGAATGGAAGGCTACTCCTATGAGGAGAGGCTTAAAAGGTCGGGGCTCTTCAACTTGGGAAAGAGACGGCTGAGGTGGGATATGATAGAGGTCTGTAAATTAATGAATGGAGTGAACAGGTAAACGTAGATCAGCTGTTTATGCCATCAAAATGTAGAAAGACTAGAGGACACACAATGAAACATAGAAACATGACGGCAGAAAAAGATCAAATGGCTTATCTAGTCTGCCCTTCCATATCAACTACTACAACAGTTCCCATGCAACCCATTTAAGACTAATAAGAGGAAAATATTTTTTAACTCAACATGTAATCAAACTCTTGAATTCGTTACCAAAGAATGTAGTAAAAACTGTTAGTGTAGCTGGGTTTTAAAAAGGTTTGGAGAAGTTCCTGGAGGAAAGGTATATAAATCACTATTAAAGATGACCCAGGAAATCCACTGCTTGCCCCGGGACCAGCACTATGGAATCTGTATGCCTCTTTGGAAACCTGCTAGGTACTTGTGGCCTGGATTGGCCACTGTTGGAAACAGGATACTGGGCTTGATGGATCTTGGTCTGACCCAGTAAATGTTCTTATGTTCTTAGATTGGTAAAATGGCTTCAACTACTGTGCATGCCCTCAAATCTGTGTGCCTTCTTGCATGCCCTTATATGTATTTTAGAACATAAGAACAAAAGATATGCCATACTGGGTCAGACCGAGGTCCATCAAGCCCAGTATCCTGTTTCCAACAGTGGCCAATCTAGGTCATACGTGCCTAGCAGTTTCCCCAAAAGACACAGGTTCCACAATGCTTGTACTGGGTCAAGCATTGATATCCTGGGTCCCTTCTTAATAATGGTATATGGACCTTTCCTCCAGGAACTTATCCAAACCTTTTTTAAACCCAGCTACACTAACAGCCTTTACTACATCCTCTGGTAACAAATTCCAGAGTTTGATTACACGTTGAGTGAAAAAATATTTTCTTTTATTAGTCTTAAATAGTTTACCCTGCAGCTTCATTACATGTCCCCTAGTCTTTCTATATTCTGATAACGTAAACAATCGATCTACGTTTACCCGTTCCGCTCCATTCATTAATTTATAGACTTCTATCATATCTCCCCTCAGCCGCCTCTTTTCCAGGTTAAAGAGCCCTAACCTTTTTAGCCTTTCTTCATAGGAGTAGCTTTCCATCCCCTTTACCATTTTGGTGGCTCTTTTCTGAACCTTTTCTAATAACGCTATATCCTTTTTAAGATACGGCGACCAGAATTGCACACAATATTCAAGGTGCGGTCTCACCATAGAATGATATAGAGGCATTATAATATCTTTTGTTTTATTTTCCATTCCTTTCCTTCTGATACCTAGCATTCTATTTGCTCTCTTGGCCGCCGCTGCACACTGGGCGGAGGGTTTTAACATGTTATCCACAATGACGCCTAAATCGTTTTCCTGGGTGGTTGTTCCTAATGTGGAACCTTGCATCATGTAACCATAGTTTGGGTTGTTCTTCCCTAGATACATAACTTTGCACTTGTCCACATTAAATTTCATCTGCCCTTTTGATGCCCAGTCTTCCAATTTATCAAGATCCTCTTGAAATTTTCCACAATCCTCTTGGGTTTTAACAACTTTAAATAGTTTTGTGTCATCTGCAAATTTGATAACTTCACTCGTTATTCCACATTCCAGGTCATTTATGAATATGTCAAAAAGCAGCGGACCCAGCACAGATCCCTGGGGTACACCACTATTCACTTTTCTCCATTGGAAAAATTGGCCATTTAGCCCTACCCTCTGCTTTCTATCTTTTAACCAGTTCCTGATCCACAGTAGTACACTGCCTCCTATCCCATGACTCTTTAGTTTTGCCAAAAGTCTATGATGAGGGACTTTGTCAAAGGCATTCTGAAAGTCCAGATACACTATATCAACCGACTCACCTTTGTCCACCTGTTTATTCACACCTTCAAAAAAACATAACAGATTAGTAAAACAAGATCTTCCTTGTCTAAAGCCATGTTGGCTTTCTCCCATTAGGCCATGACTATCTACATGCTGAGTAATTTTATTCTTTATGATGGTTTCTACCATTTTTCCCGGTACTGACGTCAGGCTCACTGGTCTATAGTTTCCCGGATCACCTCTGGAACCCTTTTTAAAAATTGGTGTTACACTGGCGATCCTCCAATCTTCAGGTATTAGAGATTATTTTAATTTTACAAATCATTCCACAGTCAGCAGAGACCTTTTTACAATACTCCGGAACTGAGCACATCCCAACTAGACATCTCAATTCCAGATCTTGACATTCTATGTAAAATGGGACTTTTTCAATATTGCTTTGTTCAAACATTTTGGAAACTTAGGGCTCCTTTTATTAAAACCTGCTAAGGATGTTCCATTAGCACGTTGATTTCACCCATATTAATTGCAAAGCATCCACATTAGATGTTGTTAGTTGAACCCATTGTTAAGAGCCATGTTGCTGCTATGTGGCAATTTCCCTGGCGCTAGCTGTAAAGCCTACTCTCTGCCCATTTTTTGCCCCATCCCGCAGTTGCTTATTAACGTGCATTTTAGCGTGCAGTAGCAGACACTATTGTGCATTAGTGTTTCTGACTGCCCGTTGCTATGCATTAAAATACCACTAACCAGTTAATAGCCTTTAATAAAAGGGCACCCTAAGTGAATGTGTGCCAATTGATCTAATTCCTTTTATTGACTTAGTTGAATATAGGGAGAGGACAGAAGTCTCTGCATCAACTGAGAAACTAATGGGGTGCCTGGTCTATGTGGCCAGGCTTATGATAGGCACCTACTGGAAGACAAAGCCCTGCTTAGGGAGGAGGAGAAAGCTGGATTGAAGGGTAATACAGGTAGATATAGCAAAATATGGGGCAGTTGCTGAAGGGGGCGAGAGGCAAATGACAAAAGCTTGGTGTATTTGTCTTATTTTTCTATTGGACTAGCATGTGCTTAGGGGAAGGCGATTCAGCCGATTTCAATGCTGTCTCTTAAAATCTCATGCAAAAATACTCAGGTGAGCTGTATTCTTTAATTTCTCTAACTGTGATACTGTATCTATCTATCTCAGTGTACCTCAATCCGTTATATGTCCAGGACTGATTAAATAAAAAGATATTAAATGTTCACATCTTCAAGCTATGTTTGAATTTTGCTCTTTTGCCCTAGTATTTTACAGTCATGGTGCTTGACTATTAGCAGGATATTCAGCAGCAGTATCCGGATGGCTGCCCCTGAATATACAGTCCCTAGTGGGACTAACTGGATAAACGGTGATTTTATCCATTTAGCATCGATATTCAACTGTAAACCTATCTGCCTTGCAACTTAGGTCTGCTTTTCAAGTCATCTAAACTCAGTGGATTACTGCCAGCTGAGCATGAAGCTTATCCAGAGTGAAAGTACATGATTGGCCCAATTCACATACTTGCAGAATAGTGGCTGCCTAAAATATACTCATAAGTATCCACTGTCATGTATAAACCACTGAAATACCATGATTCATGTAACTTTCCAGGGCTCCTTATAGCATTATCCTCCCATATGTGTGATATTTGCAATAGAATTAAAACTTGGCTGCCGGCCCAGGGCCGCTGCAAGCATATGAAGCGCCTTAGGAGAACTTTGTTCCCAGTGCCTCCCCTGCTCCAGCCCTTGCTCCCATTGTCAGCGCTGCCACCCCTCTCCAGGATGTGCAGCGGTGGCAGTACTTTTAAAACGGCACCACAGCACTGGAGTTACCTTCTCTTCCTTTTGGCATGCAAAAGGAAGTGGAATCGGAGGGGGGCGAAGTACAAACGGTACCGCAGTGCTGGAGGACAAGGTAACTCTGGCGATGTGGTGGCATTTTAAAAGCATTGCCACCACTGCATGACAAGAGGAGCAGCAGTGGCACAAATGGGTTCCCTCTGACCATTGGTGCTGTAGGCAGCTGCCTAGTTTGACTAATGGTTGCGCTGGTCCCACATTTAAAAACCATTTGAAATAACCCGCTATAGATAATTATTTGTATCCCTTTCAACCCCTTTGGCCTATTGCCCCTTGTATGGCTCCTCCCAGGTCCCAAAGGAACAGAAGTGATCCCTCCCCTGAAAAGCACCAGTGCCATTTTGTGAGGCAGGAGCAACTGGGGATTGCTCTTGCCCCATTTAGGTCCAGGAATGAGTTACATTAAGGGGCTAATCACCCAAGAGGGTGAAAAGTATACAAACGAAGCTTGGGAAAGGTTTGTATTTGTTTAGTTCATGGATGGGAGCATGGCAGGAATTAAAAAATGGAAGCACATCCCTAAATGCAGAGTGCTTTTCAGTTTTACACATGTTGCCCCTTTATAGAATAGGGTTTCCAGAATGCTTGCAAATTTATATCTGCTTCAAGGCAGAGTTAAATTTGTACCTGGACTCTACGCATGTACACATGCATTCTTTAAAATAAGGAGCTGATATTCAAAAGGGCTTATCTGGTTAGAAGACCTGCTAACCAGATAAATCTTGGTGAAGCCAAAATTCAGTGGCACTATCTAGATAGTGCCACTGACTATTTCTTCCGACCGCCATGGCACTATCTGGATAGTGCTGGGGCGGTCTGTGGGCAGGACTGGGGAGGAGCCTGCACCTATCTGGATGGTGGCAATTTTCAGTGCTGCTATACGGAAAAGCATCTGCATAACTTAGGATCTGGTGATTAGCAGTCCTAAGTCTATGCTGATTGGCTATCCAGATAGAAGCTGAATTTTGCCGTTATCCAGATAGCTAGCTGCTGGCGCTGACTGGAAATACTGGATATTCAGCAGCATGCATGGACTGAATATCAGTCTGTAAATGCATACATAGCAGCTCTACGCAAACCACACTCTCTGGGATGCGCATGCACAGTCCATGCAAATGTTTGCTGCTTCTTGCTGGCATGTATACTTTTGCATGTATTTACAGCCATGTAATTTTATAAAAGCTAATTTCTGCTTGTAAGGCATGCTTTAGCGCCTTAAGGACCCTTTTCATACAGCCCATACTGTAGTTAGCTGATTTTAAAGTGTGCACTTCATGCATATTTTCAAAGAGAAACTTTTCATGTACTTAGCATCTGCTATTTGTGTGGGTAATGGTATGGGAGCCAAATAGCATGTATGCATTTATGGTGTATGCTTTATTTTGTGCTTGTTATACTGTCTTTCATAGTAAACAAAGTAGTTTACATTGACTAAAAATAAATCCATTATTAAGACAGGAAAGAAAGAAACAAGGGGGTGGAAAGGTTCCTGATAGGTGACCACCTCATTACACAATCCTGAATGCTTCTTTGAAGAGCTGCATCTTAAGACCAGCTTTGAATTTGTCATAGGACAGTTCTAGGCATAACTGTGGGGAGAGATGACTCCATAAACTAGGGGCTTTGAAGAAGGTGGATTAATTTAACTTAATTTAGTCTCTTATATTCTGCTTCAACCCTATTAAGAGTAGAACTTAGGGCCAATTATAAAGAAAGCATTAGAACAATTGAAGTAAGGGAATAGGAGAAGGAATAGAAGGGAGAAGCATAATGCTGAGACCACAGGGTATGTTTCCTAAACTCCGGTAAAGTTACCCACGTTAAGTTCCCCGGTAGTGTTACGGATGCCCATATAAAGGCATGGGCGTTGCGTCATTACGGTAAGCCGTGTCAGCTAACGCACGTTACAAGGCGCCTTAGACTAATGTGCATTACAAGGTGCCTTATAAGGCACCTCACTTATAAGGCACATTACAAGGCACCTTATAAGGCACCTTGTAAGATGCCCTATAAGGTGCCTTGTTAGGTGCCTTATAAGGTGTCTTGTTAGGTGCCTTGTAATGTGCCGTATAAGATGCCTTGTTAGGTGCCTTGTAATGTGCCTTATAAGGCACCTTGTAAGGTGCCTCATAAGGCGCTTTATAAGGCGCCCTATAGGGCTACTTAACCTAAGCGCCGTATTAGGCACCCCTGGACAAGGCACCTTAGAAGGCACCCTGGGTTATGGAACCATAGGTTAATGTGGCCTAACAAGGTTACGGTGCCCTAGGTTAGTGTTCCCTAAGGGCTGCAAGGTGCTTCAGGATGACATGCATGACCTGTGAGGCATAGAAACAGATGTAGCCCTAACACTAGATAGAGCACCGAGGAAAGGCAATGAACAGGTGAGTGAAGGAGGGAGAGCTGGGAGCTGCTGGACCTGCCATATCTGCTGGCATCCCATGTGGCTGCCAGTACTGTTGACAAACATATTGGGGGCAACAGTACCACAGCACAGGGTGTTGGCAATGTAAAGTACTGGAAAGACAGTGGGTAGCAGATGATGGGAATATGTGTCCCCCAGTGGAGGCAGAGGTGGCAGGATAGTTACAATGATGGGTAGACAGAGGAGTAGTGGTGCCATGCAGATCAGGCACAGGCAAGGCAAGCACAAAGAGGCGCAATGCAGGAAAGGGTAGCAGTGCAGGACATGGGGTGGCAGCCTGCACAGGCAGACAGGACTCTACACAGCTGACAGACGAAGATAGACGGACCGAAGGAATGTTGGCAACTGTGGCGGGGGTATTATGGGCTGGCAGCACAGATCTGCAAAAATATGACTGTTACAGGCATGCAAACTGAGTAGGACAGGCATGAAAGGAGGGGACAATGAGGAATTGAACCCATAAAACACGGCTGAGAATGGCATTGTACTAACCAGTAAGCTATACCTCCATGGCATATCTCACAGCAATGTCTGGATACAGAAGGACTGCAGGTCACCGCAGAAACAGTCTGCTCTCAGTGCCAGGATAGGGTAACCCCACCAGTACCCATGATGCAATGCACATGCTGAATAGCTGTCTACAGCTGCTCACCAAATGGGGTCTGCACTCTCCGGTACCTCAGCTTGGAAAGATGAACTGACAGTGCATGATACTGGCACAGAGTAGCTACAGACCATGCCATTGTGCAGGTTCTGTGTTCACCTTGAGGGATAGGATGGTCGCCCAGCACTAGGTCCGCAGTACATGTAGTGCTAGCGATAGGTCCTGCTGTACATCCCCATCACTACCAGTGTGTGACAGGTGTTTCTTGCAGTGCATCTGAATGTAATTTGGTGTCCATCTGTATTCTGCAGTCACATGTGGCCCTCTGGGACCACACACCACCATATTAGTGTGTACCCTGTGTTAGGGTCTGGCTGACATGGGCACCTGTTATCAATTCAGAGGAGTTTCTAGACTTGCATGAGGTTTGTGTAGTAGTGCCTCTACAGGTAGAAGTAGTACACACTATATACCCCAAAGGGCCCACAATCACCCTTTTTATAGGCAAGGAACAGGTGCCTGAGCCCCATGAAGCAACTTCAATCCTGCTGGTATAAGACAGCCCTCTAGCATTGGTGAACCAGAATCATACCTGTGACTAGGGCAGTGGCAGACCAGCAGTAATGCTGGAGTTAGGTCTAGAAAAGCCTCAACTGCCTCACACCACAGTCTGCCATTCACCAGCAGATGGCACCTGCAGCACCCTACAAAGTGTTCCAACCACGCACAGACTAACTGCACATAGCCCACTAGCCAGACCATAGTGCATGCTCACAGAGGAACTATGTGCACCAAGCAGGTAACTCAATAATTATTCAACAGCACTGGGAACACACAAGTATCCCTAGAAACAAATAGTGTAGAACGCTAAGTAGGAACTTAGACATGCCATGGTCACTGCTCGGTCAGAGTGAGAGTGTCCTCCCATCATGACATGCTGTGGCCACCCTATCCATGCAGACGGTGATCGGGCACTACAGTGTCCCAGTCATTGCCCCACACCGTGTGAAGATGCATCCCGGCCAATCTGCCCTATCTGGGCCATACCCACAATACCTTGCTCCTCATTATGCACATATTCAGGCTAACTCTGGTAACAGTGGGACATTGTGGGCAGCCACAAAACAATGGATAGACATACACACACACACACTCCTATTGCAGCATTGTGCAAAGATAGGGGTGGTTGGCAACTCTGCCCGCCACACTGGTCCTGATCACAGTGCTGACATTGATAAACTGGTAGAGGGAACTGACCGTGTGTGTTACTGGCACAGAGTAGCTACAGACCATCACATTGTGCGGGAACTCTGCTCACCCTGAGGGTGAGGTGGGGCGCCCAGCACCAGGTCTACAGCACCTGGCTTAGCTGAGATAGACTATACTGCAGGTCATCATCAGTGCCAGTGTGTGATAGTTAGTCCTTGCAGAAACACCTAGGATACACTTGTGTCTATCTTTATTTCCCAGTCACGTCTAGCCCTTGTGGACTATGATGCACCCAGAATAGTGCATATCCTGTGTGGGTGCTATGGTCACATGATTTAGGTGAGGGAGGGAGGGTGGGGGGGCAGTGGTGTTTGGACCCATGGGCAGATTATGTAGTACCACCCAAACTGCTCTCTGGGGTTCAGGGTGGGGGACGGGATCTCCCATCAACAGATCCACATTCTACATCTCTGCAATGGTGGCGGTAGAGGGGACCATCAACCTCAGTCCTGCTGGTGGTTGGCAGCCCTGGCCGCCACACTAGTCCTGGGCACAGCGCAGGCATTGCTATGGTACTCAATACTTTTGGGGTCACTTTCCGGGGTGGTAAACACTGCCAGAGACATAAACCGAGACACACTCCACAGATATCAGACAGGTTGCTCTGATGGATCTCTGTTAACACATTGTGTCTCATTTTGGTCGTTATCTGACATTAATCATAGCAACCGCTTGATATATGTGGAACGTGCTTCAAGGTTTATGATGGCATTGCTAAGGTATGCAGGTTCTAGTATTGGTAGATGCTGCTCCGCGCAGAGCCCAACAGCCTGACCTTCCATGAGGCTTTTGGATAGTGGAGCTGGCCAATGCTCTGGGGAAGAGGTTCCCAACTCCGGCCCTGTTGGGCCCAACACGATTCAGATTTTCATGCTGTCCCTAATGTATATGCAGGGGATACATTTGCATACAATGGGGACGGTACATACAAATTCATCTCAAGCATATGTCTTATGGACAGCATTACACCTGAATGGTGTTTGGCCCTCCGGGACTGCAGTTGGGAGCCTCTGCTCTAGGGACTGCACATGTCTATGGTGAATGTGCTCTGTAGGGTAGACTATAGGCGTTTATGGCATGTTTATTCTATCTGCACAAAACGTTCCTTCTTTATTACCATGGTTTAGTACTGGGCAATATATGGGATATGATCTGCAGGAGCCACAGCTGGGACTTGAACCTGTGACCTTCTGCCCCTGGACACACTGGCTGGGTGTACTGCACCAAACTGTTCCACAGAGGCAGGTCATTCCCTGGGTATACCATTACTCTTTGTCAGACGGTCAGACGTTTTTTGCAGTGCATGGCACCCACCTAGACGGGGCTTGGCCTTGGTCTGCTGTGGGCAGATGCCACTGCCCTCCCAACACCGACACCCCTCTGCCAACATGCTGACATGCCCTTATGCCGGTGGTGTTGGTGGTGTGCAGTCCCAGGCCATCCAGTGTGCCGGTAGGCGGCTGCCTATGGTGTGTAATCTGGGGTAGGGGTGCCTGCATGGACCATCCATGCTTCCCCCCGGAACCGCCTGCCAATGTTCTGTTCCATTTGGGGTATTTGCTAGGTACTGTCCCCTGGGACACTGCGTGACACAGACACTTGTGGGCATGTTTGACCTTGATCAGTTGCTGATATTGCGTTCCTGTTTCTCTATGTGTCATCTGGGCATCTGCCTAGCCTGCCCTATGCCCCAGCTGCCCCACTGCATGTCACGCCTGCAGTCGCCTGTACCCCATGTGCAGCCACACCATAGTGCCCTTTCGTACTTGGGCACTATCTGGTGGTGCAGCACATGTATCACTACTATCACTGTTCTTGGTCTCCCTGCCTTTGCTGCACATTGCTGACTGAAATGGTTTCTCTCTCCTTCACTCTTGCCTCTAACGCCAGATTTTCACTCACGCTATTTTTTGGACCTTCATTTCACGGCGATAGTGTGCCTGGGGCCTCTCCCCGCCCACTCTCCACCCATTGACCCCTTCTCTCCGCCCCTGGGGAGCCTTAATCCACCCTCTGGGGAGCCTTACTCCACTCTTGGCGCACCTTACTGCCGCAGAAGATGTTACCGTGCGATACGTGATGTTATCGCACAGTAATGCGCCATTATTGTGCGATAATGTCACGTATCGCGTGATAACCTTGCAGCTGCGACATTAGCGTCGTTTAGTAAACATACTCCATAGTCTAAAAAGAATCACTCACACTCGCAGAAAACACTCCATAATACCAGCAACAAGGTGAAAAAAACACTGACAAAGTGGATAGTATGATGTTGAAGTTTATTAGGCACTCTATTGTTCCACCCTTCACTGCCGTGTTTTGGTGTGCGCCTTCATCAGGGGTGTAATCCTCAAGTATAAAACATAACCCAATTAAATATATAAGTAAATTGTATAAATGATCAAATAAAAAATAATAAAAACCTGAATCACCAGCATAAAGACATGTAAAAGAAATGCCATGCAAACATTAAAAAAGGAAGTATCTCTGCATAATTGGAGGACAGTCATTTCATTATATGTACTGTATATAATAAATAATTATGTGGATACCACTTCAGACTCGGTAAAAACATAAAAATGATAGTGTGGTATGATGATAGTATGGTATGATTCTAAGACATGTATTTTATAATATACATAAAGAAAATTGTAATTAATTTAGAGTTCAACACAATATAGAGATGATCATTCAAGTAGCCAATTGTTGGTCACACAAATAGTGTAGCATTTAAAAACACTCTGAAGAGCTATAAAAAATATAAACAAATAAAAAAAGAATGTAAAGAATAATGTGGACCACAAAACAATCCTAGCCAACATCCATTTACCATATCCACTAAAATGGTATGATACAATCCATATAATAGGACTGACTAGTGCCATTGCTGACTCTGTTTCCTGAATGTCTGGATGACCTGCTCCACCCAAGGTTGAACGAGAAGAGGAGAGGAGTTGTGGAAGTTGACTACAAGCTCCAATCCATTCCATTTAAAGTAAGTGATTGCCTTGAATGACTGCTAAACATGTTGGCCCAGGAAAGGCTACAGGCCTGGATTTAGATATAGGCAACATAGGCAACTGTTTCTTGCACCAAATGTTGATAGGCGCTGGAATGCTGCCTTTGACTCCATATGAACCTGCCTTGTTTTATTTTTTTTAATGCTGACATGTAGCAACAGCAACATCTAAAACTTGAGCCTGTCTGCCTTCCTGCTCAGAACTTTGGAAAAGTCTTGCTGTGCATGCTTCTCCCCAATGCGTTTCCCCATTACCCTGGAAACCACTGCTAGAGGCAGGGCTTGTTCAACCCACAAAGCAGGAAGGCAGTCAGACTCTAGTTTCATTCTTCAAATATTGCTGCTGCTGCTACCCAGGCACATACAAACATGAAGATCTGGGGGGATCTGAGTGGAGGATTAGGGCTATGAGTGCTCAAAATGTAAATCCAGCTCTGATGGGCTATGATGAGAATCTCTCCTTTAGGGACTGGTTTGGTACTGGGAGGGATTGATTGGGGAATAGGAGCAAGAATGAGTGATGAGGACTGGCTAGGGAGGGAGAGAGAGTGCTCTGGGGACTGGGAGGGAACGTGAATGCTGGGGACTGGCTAGGGTGGGAGAGAGAGTGAACTCATATCTCAAATCTGATCCTATGCAGGCACAGGAACAGGCAGGTGTCCTTTCCAAATACACAGCCACTGAGCAGCGACAAACATGACTCCTGCAGCTCTTCCTGCCTCCATAGCCCAGATACAGCACCAGAATGGGGCTCAGGCATGTTGTCTCAATTTACTTCTTGTGTCCTAAGAATGGTCCTGCCTGCCTGTTGGCCTGGAATTGCACAGAGCAGTGGCAGTAGCAAGGATGTGGGGTTTCTAAGAGGTTTAGTACTGCCTGGCCCTGTGACTAGCCTCCCTGTCTCTTGGCACCTGCTCAAAGAAGGGGTTGGCTATAGGACCAACAACACTATATCTCTTGGAAACCTGTGGGCTGTACTGCTGACAGCATTTAGGAGAACTTGAGGAGTAGAGGAAAATGTATGAAGAAGAAGAAAGGTGGTGGGGAAAAGATAAGAATAGATGAGAGAGTGGTGAAAGTAGTGATTAGGGTGGGGGAGGGGGAAAATAATAAATTTGAATTGAGAAAGGAAAAAGTGGAAGACAGATGAGGGAGAGATGGAGCAGAATAGATGAGGGAAGGAAAGAGTGGTGGAAGAGAAAAGTGAGGGAAAGAAGGAAGTGTAGAGAAAAGCAATGAGGAAGAACGAGAGTTCTGTGTATACGAGAACAGCAGATGAGTAGTACTGTATATGATAGTAGATGGAGGGAATCAAGCTGGAAAAGGGAGTAAGGTATGAATGTGTGAGAAATTGTATGTGTGAAAGAAGGAGGGGAGGAGAAGCGAAAACTGTAGTAAATACCATGAGATATGATAAAGAGAAAAAAAGATAACAAAATAGGATAGAAAAGAAATAGGATATAGGAATGAGGGAAACATGAAAAGAAAGATTGGGAAAAATCTCTAAACAAGATTTTGAGAAAAAATAATAAATAAAAGAAGAAAACAAATCAGAAGGGAGAAGAAATGATCAAACTTGAAAATAAGTAAAAACAAGATAAATTAAAATATGAAAGAAGCTGATCAGGAATCAGGAGTAAAGAACATGAAAGAAACATAAGGTTGAAGATAAGGAGAAAGAAAGTACAAAGGTTTGAAAATATCTTATTGAAAACTATAACGTTATGTTACATAGTAAACTGGTAGACCATGAATATCATATGGCCCTTTGCAAGAGAGTCATTCGATGCCCAAGAATCTTAGGGGTATGTTTACTAAGCAGTCTTAACGTGCAGCCGGCATTAGTGTGCAGGATGCCATATAAGGTAGTGGGCGTTCCGGTCTTAAAGTAGCATTTAGGGTCATCGTGTGATAAGGTACGTTTTCGTGTGATAGAAGGAGCCGTGGCACGTTAATGCTCATTAGCCTTAATTAGTTGTGCTGACATACAAACATAGCAACAGAGGTGTAGCACAATGGTTAATACATTGACTGATAAAACTGGGGTCATGAGTTTGATCCCCCAGTGGGCTTAATGAGTGAGGCATTATCCTTTACTTTAAATCAGTGCTGTCTAAGGCATTTTCTTTTTTAATTTAAATTAGTGCTGCCAGCAAATACACCCTCACAGTGCCGTAACCTAAGGTGCTGCATAAGGCACCCTATAAGGCACTCCAGAGGGCACATTATAAAGTGCACTGTCCGCCAAGGCACCTTAGAATGTTCCCTATAGGGCGCCTTATAAGGCGCTTTATAGGGTGCCTTATAGAGCGCTTTAGAGGGTGCCTTATGAGGCACCTTAAGGCTACAGCACTGTGAGGGTGTTTTTGCTGGCAGCGCTAATTTAAATTAAAAAAGAAAATGCCTCAGACGGCCCTATCAAATAACCCCACTGTGGGATCAAACCCATGACCTCTGACTCCACAGGCAGTGAAGTAACCAGTGGGCTACAGCTACTAACCAACACCTGGCTGGCGACAGAAGGACTGCAGGTCACCACACAAACTGTCTGCTGTGGTTACCAGGATAGGGTTAACCCACCCGTACCCATGATGCACTGCACATGCAAATCAGCAGTCTACAGATGATCACAAGATGGGATATGCACCCCACCAGCACCTCAGCCTGGTAGGGGGAACTGACCATGTGCACCCCCACAGCACCTCAGCCTGGTAGGGGGTACTGACCATGTGTGTTACTGGCACAGAGTAGCTACAGACCATCACAGTGTGTGGGTACTGTGCTCACCCTGAGGGTGAGGTGGGGTGCCCAGCACCAGGTCCACAGCACCTTGCATAGCTGAAACACACCATGCTGCAGGTCTCCATCAGTGCTAGTGTGTGTGATAGGTAGTTTCTGCAGACACACCTAGGATGCATTTGTATCCATCTGTATTTCTCAGTCATGTCTAGCCCTTATGGGCTATGATGCAGCCAGAGTAGTGCATATCCTGTGTTGGTGCTATGGTCACATGATGTAGCTGAAGGTGGGGTGTTTGGACCCATAAGCAGATTATGTACCACCACCCAACCCACCTTCTGTGGCTCAGGGTGAGAAACAGGCTCTACCTCCTTGCAATGGTGGCAGTAGAGGGGACCATCAATCCCAGTCCTGCTGGGGAACAGACACCCTACAGGGCAGTCAATGCAGATCTGTATACATCCATAAAGCAATAGCAGACAGATAGTAGGCCTGGAAATACTCAGCTGCCCCCACCACTATCTGACATTCTCCAGCAACACGCCTCCAGCCACTACATCCTGCAAGGTGCTCCAGCCAGACACATACTGTCTGCTAGCTAGTCCATAGTGCATGTTCCTGGAGACGATGCATGTACCCAGAACTGGGATGTCAGCATACAAACCAAGCAGATAAGTCAGTGATTGGGCCCCAAAAGAGAACCCACAAATATCACATGAGAGAAACACTATACTATAGCACCATGGGGGAACCTAGCCATGCCATGGTCACTGCTCAGTCAGGGTGAGAGTGACCTCCCAGCAGGACATGCTGTGGCCACGGTGGCCGGGCACTACAATATCCGAGCCATTGCCCTATGCCCTGTGCAGATGCATCCTGGCCAGGCCACCCTGTCCGGGCTATACCCATGGTACCTTGCTCTTCATTATGCACATTGGCAGGCTGACACTGGCAACAGTGCAAGCAGTGTGAGCTGAGGAAGGTGTTGGCAGCCAGCACACACTGGGTAGACAGACACACACTCCCACACCTATGCCAGCATTGTGCAACTATAGAGGCTTTTGGCAGCCCTGGCCACCGCACCAGTCCTGGGCACAGTGCAGGCATGGCTATGGTACGCAATACTGTTGGGGTCACTCCCCAGGGTGGTAAACACTGTCAGACACCAGACCTGAAACACAACCCCACAGATATCAGAGAGGTTGCTATGATACAGCTCAATGAGCAGATTGTGCTTAACCTAGGGATTGCTATCTGCCAGTAATCATAGCAACCTTTTGATATATGTGTACCATATTCCCAGGTTTAGGGTGGTAGTGCTATGTTATGCAAGTGCTAGTATTGGGAGATGGTGCTGCATGCAGGGCCCAATATCCTGCCTCTCCAGGAGGCTTTGGATAATGGCGCCTGTGGGTGCGGGTGTTTCTGCCCCTGTTGGCCGCTGCTCTAGGGCAGAGGTTCCCAAATCCAGTCCTGGTGGGCCAAACACTGTTCGGGTTTTCATGCTGTCCCTAATGAATATGCATGGCTATATCTGCATACCATGGGGGCAGCGTATAGAAATGCAGCACAGGCATCTTTATTAGGAACAGCATGATGCCTGAATGGAGTTTGTCCCTCCAGGACTGCATTTGGGAAACTCTGCTCTAGGTATTGCACATGTCTATGGTGTCTGTGCTCTGTAGGGTAAAATATAGGCATTTCAGGCATGTTTATGTTATCTGCAATTATTTATTACTTTATTACTGGGTAAAATATGGGGACTGGGTTGGTGGGAGCCACAGCTGGGACTTGAACCTGTGACCTTTGTGCTCTTGAACACACTGGCTGTGCGTACTGCACCACACTGTTGCCACAGGGACAGATCATTCCCTGGGAATACCATGACTGTTCGTCAGACAGGGCCTGTCTGTTGCAGTGCATGGCACCCACCTAAACAGGACTAGGCCACGGTCTGCTTTGGGCAGCTGCAACTGCCCCCTCCACCACCAGTACCCCTCTGTCGCCATGCTGACATGCCTTTCTGCTGGTGGTGCGCAGTCTCAGGCCATCCAGTGTGCTGGTAGGCGGCTATCTATGGTGTGGTTTCTGGGGTAGGGGTGCCTGCATAGACGTCCACGCTTCCCCCCAGCACCGCCTGCCAATGTTCTGTGCCCTTGGGGGTACCTGCTGGGTACTATCCCTTGTGACACTGTGGGAAACACACTCGTGCCCATGTTGGGCCCCCATCAGTTGCTGTCTGGCATCTCTACTGTTTCAGCATTCCTATGGGCCACCTAGGCATCACCCTAGTCCGCACTGTGGCCCAGCTGCACCACAGCATGTGCCACCTGCAGCCCTCTGTATACCCTTTTCCAGCATCTGTCCAGTTGCCCGTTCCGACATGCCCACCCTGCTGTTGCGGGACATGTGCACGCCATAGGAAACCTGTCCAATAGAAAGGGAAAACCCTGATCAGCGCTATTTCACTGTGGGATCATTCACCTTGTATGGGGACAGAGCATAGCCCCTTCCAAAATTGATATCCTTTTTTTGGAGCTATTTTGGTAGTGTTTTTTGCTGTTTCCCATTAATATCACTATTGCCCAGCTTGGTTATGTTTTTTTTCCAGTTTGTTCAGGTCATTTTCAATGTTTATTTATTTATTATTTATTTATTTATTTAACATTTTTATATACCGCACTATTCATCATCAGCGCGGTTTACATAGAACTACAAAACATCAGATAAGATAAGATACATATATCTGTTTTTACATGTAACAGGAAGAAAAACTTGGAAAACAGGGGTAATAGTAACAATGGATAATATTTGCCCTTTTGTTCTGTGCACATGTAGCATACATCACTTTTTGTAGGTTTCCCTGACTTTGCTGTACATTGCTGACGGAAATGGTTTCTCTTCCCTTTAAATCTGCTCTAACGCCAGGATTTCACTCATGTTAGTTTTCAGCCCAGGAATCCACAGTGTTAGTGTGCAGGGAGCCTCTCCCCTTCCACTCTCCACCCATTGACCCTCTCTCTCCGCCCCTGGGGAGCCTTCCTCCCCCCTCCGGGAGCCTTTCTCCGCCTTCAGCGCTCGTTTGCACAGCTGAATGCAATAACGCGCGATAAGGCACCTTATCGCCCGGTAAAGTGCCATTATCGCATGATAAGCCGCCTTATCACGCGATAACGTGACAGCAGCGCAAATAGCGCCCTTTAGTAAACATACCCCTTAATTATGATGCCTTCTAAGCAAACTGGCCATTTTTTGTTTG
This sequence comes from Ichthyophis bannanicus, assembly GCA_033557465.1. Classification (NCBI taxonomy): domain Eukaryota; kingdom Metazoa; phylum Chordata; class Amphibia; order Gymnophiona; family Ichthyophiidae; genus Ichthyophis; species Ichthyophis bannanicus. The sequence goes on from CM066033.1 coordinate 160,515,881, forward strand.
TCCGTTTGGAAATGGTATTGTTGCCATCGATGGATGGTTGCTCAATTTTGGAACTTAAGAGGGGACCTCCACCCCCTCCCCCCAAGGCTGTGGATAACAAGTATCTCTGATTTGCCTACAAAATATCTGGGAACTTTAACCAGGCAGGATCATCAATGAGGAGAATAAGCAGTGGTGGCACTGAAGCAGGTACCAGACCTAGTGAGATAGTAGAAGAATGGAGCTGGAACTGGTCATTGAGCAGGAGCTGGAGAGCTTTGCTAGAAATTATATAGAAGTGAAGGCTCCACTAAGGCAGTGAAAAAGAAATGGATAGCAGTAAATGCAGGTCATGCCCACTGGAAACTGTTGAACCAACAAGGGTTTATCTAGCTGGGCTTCCTTATATACTGTGTCTCCATTGTCTGACGTTTTCAATGTCTCTTTGGAGTCGGGAGTGGTGCCAGAGGACTGGAGAGAGGCACATGTGGTCCCTTTACACAAAAGTAGATGTAAGGATGACATTGAGAACTACAGGCTGATTAGTCTAATCTCTGTGGTTGGTAAATTATTGGAAAGACTACTAAAGGAGAGAATAGTGAAGTTTCTGGAGTCCAGCGAATTACAGGATCTGAGGCAGCATGGCTTCACCAGAGGCAGGTCTTGTCAGACAAATCTGATAGATTTCTTTGACTGGGTGACCAGGCACTTGGACTGAGGGAGAGCCCTAGATGTAGTATATTTAGATTTCAGTAAAGCCTTTGACACCGTTCCACACAGGTAACTTATAAACAAACTGAGCACCCTAAGGATGGACCCTAAAGTTACTGATTGAGTAAGAAATTGGTTGAGTGGGAGGCAACAAAGGTAAATGGAACTCACTCTGAGGAGAAGGAGGTTACCAGTAGTGTGCCGCTTGGATTTGTCCTTGGTCCGATTCTGCTTAACATCTTTGTTAGTGATATTGCGGAAGAACTGTTGGGTAAGATTTGATTGTTTGCAAACAATACCAAAATCTGCAAAAGAGTAGACACACAGGAAGGAGTAGACAACATAAGGAGAGATCTAGCTAAACTTGAAGAATGGTCTAGAATATGGCAGCTGAAATTTAATGCTTAAAAGTAGAGGATCATACATTTGGGCTGCAAAAATCCAAAGGAGCTGTACAGTGTAGGGGGTGAGGTACTTCTGTCCACAAAAGAAGAGCAGGACTTGGGTGTAATTGCGTCTGACAATCTTAAAGTAGCTAAACAGGTAGAAAAGGCGACTGCAAAAGCCAGAAGGATGCTTGGGTGTATAGGGAGAGGAATGGCCAGCAGAAAAAAGGAGGTGTTAATACCTCTGTATAAGTCTCTGGTGCAACCTCATTTGGGGATATGTTTACTAAAGGGCGCTATTTGCGCTGCTGTCACTTTATCGGGCAATAAGGTACCTTATTGCACGATAATGGCGCTTTACCGGGCGATAAGGTACCTTATCGTGCGATAACACGCGCAGCGTCGCAAACGAGCGCTGAAGGCGGACAAAGGTTCCCGGAGGGCGGAGGAAGGCTCCCCAGGGGCGGAGGAAGGCTCCCCAGGGGCGGAGAGAGAGGGTCAGTGGGTGGAGAGTGGGAGGGGAGAGGCTCTCTGCACACTAACGCTGTGGATTCCGGGTCTGAAAACTAACGCCAGTGAAACCCTGGCGTTAGAGCAGATTTAAACTGAAGAGAAACCATTTACGTCAGCAATGTACAGCAAAGCCAGGGAAACCTACAAAAAGTGATAAGTGTGATACATGTGCACGGAACAAAAGGGCAAATAAACATTGAAAATGACCTGAACAAAATGGAAAAAAAACATAACCAAGCTGGCCAATAGTGATATTAATGGGAAACAGCAAAAAACACTACCAAGAAAGCTCCAAAAAAAAGATATTAATTTTGGAAGGGTCTATGCTCTGTCCCCATACAAGGTGAATGATCCCACAGTGAAATAGCTCTGATCAGGGTTTTCCCTTGTTATTGGACAGGTTTCCTATGGCGTGCACATGTTCCGCAACAGCAGGGTGGGCATGTTGGAACGGGCAACTGGACAGATGCTGGAAAAGGGTATACAGAGGGCTGCAGGTGGCACATGCTGTGGTGCAGCTGGGCCACAGTGCGGACTAGGGGTGATGCCTAGGTGGCCCATAGGAATGCTGAAACAGTAGAGTAGCCAGACAGCAATCGATGAGTGCCCAACATGGGCACGAGTGTGTTTCCCACAGTGTCACAGTGGATAGTACCCAGCAGGTACCCCCAAGGGCACAGAACATTGGCAGGCGGTGCTGGGGGGAAGCGTGGACATCTATGCAGGCACCCCTACCACAGAACCCGCACCATAGGCAGCCGCCTACCGGCACACTGGTTGGCCTGAGACTGCGCACCACCAGCAGAAGGGCATGTCAGCATGGTGGCGGAGGGGTACTGGTGGTGGAGGGGGCAGTGACTGCTGCCCACAGCAGACCATGGCCTAGCCCTGTTTAGGTGGGTGCCATGCACTGCAACAGACAGGCTCTGTCTGACAAACAGTCATGGTATCCCCAGGGAACAAACTGTCCCTGTGGCAACAGTGTGGTGCAGCACACACAGCCAGTGTGTTCAGGAGCAGAAGGTCACAGGTTCAAGTCCCAGCTGTGGTTCCTGCCAACCCAGCCCACATATTATACCCACTGCCAAACCATGGTAATAAAGATGGAACCTTTATTGCAGATAACATAAACATGCCTCAAACGCCTATATTTTACCCTACAGAGCACAGAAACCATAAACATGCGCATTACCTAGAGCAGTCTCCCAAATGCAGTCCTGGAGAGCCAAACACCATTCAGGCTCCATGCTGTCTCTAATAAAGATGCCTGTGTTGCATTTCTATGCCCCGCCCCCATGGCATGCAGATGTATCTCATGCATATTCATTAGGGACAGCATGAAAACCCGAACAGTGTTTGGCCCACCAGGACTGGAGTTGGGCACCTCTGACCTAGAGCAGCAGCCAACAGGTGCAGACACACTCACACCCACAGGCTCCATTATCCAAAGCCTCCTGGAGAGGCAGGATGTTGGGCCCTGCGTGCATCTCCCAATACTAGCACTTGCATACCTTAGCAATGCCACCCTAAACCTGGGAATACGGTACACATATATCAAAAGGTTGCTATGATTACTGGCAGATAGCAATTCCTAAGTTAAGCACAATCTGCTCATTGAGCTGTATCATACCAACCTCTCTGATGTCTGTGGAGTGTGTTTCAGGTCTGGTGTCTGACAGTGTTCACCACCCCAGGGAGTGACGCCAACAGTATTGCGTACCATAGCCATGCCTGCACTGTGCCCAGGACTGGTGCGGTGGCCAGGGCTGCCAAAAGCCTCTATAGTTGCACAATGCTGGCATAGGTGTGGGAGTGTGTGTCTGTCTACCCAGTGTGTGGTGGCTGCCAACACCTTACTCAGCCCACACTGCTTGCACTGTTGCCAGTGTTAGCCTGCCAATGTGCATAATGAGGAGCAAGGTACTGTGGGTATAGCCTGGACAGGGTGGCTTGGCCTGGATGCATCCGCACAGGGCATAGGGCAATGGCTCGTACATTGTAGTGCCCGGCCACAACCTGCATGGACAGGGCGGCCACAGCATGTCCTGCTGGGAGGTCACTCTCACCCTGACTGAGCAGTGACCATGGCATGGCTAGGTTCCCCCATAATGCTATATTATGTTTCTCTCAAGTGGTATATATGGGGTTTTTTTTGGGAAGGCCTAATCACTGACTTATCTGCTTGGTGGGTGTGCTCACATCCCAGTTTTGGGTGCACACATCTCCTCCAGGAGTATGTACTAGCTAGCAGACTGTCTACATTTAGTATGTGTATGGCTGGAATACCTTGCAGGGTGCAGCGGCTGCAGACTCACTGTGCTTGCTGCTGGAGAATGTCAGATAGTGGTGGGGGGTAGCTGAGCATTTCCAGGCCTACTGTCTGTCTGCTATTGTTTTATGTATGCGTACAGATCTGCATTGACTGCCCTGTAGGGTGTCTGTTCCCCAGCAGGACTGGGGTTGACAGTCCCCTTTACTGCCACCATGGCAGGGATGTAGAATGTGGATCTGTTGGTGGGAGACCCTGAGGCCCAGAGAGAAGGTTGGGTGGTACTACATAATCCGCCTATGGTTCCAAACACCCCCCCCCCCCCGGGTCACTTAAATCATGTGACCATGGCACCCACACAGGATATGCACTATTCTGGGTACATCATGGTCCACAAGGGCTAGATGTGACTGGGAAATACAGAGGGACACAGGTGCATTCTAGGTGTGTCTGCAAGGACTACCTATCACACACTGGCACTGATGGTGACCTGCAGCATAGCCAGCTCAACTAAGCCAGGTGCTGTGGACATGGTGCTGGATGCCCCACCTCACCCTCAGGGTGAGCACAGTACCTGCACAATGTGATGGTCTGTAGCTACTCTGTGCCAGTAACACACATGGTCAGTTCCCCCTACCAGGCCGAGGTGCTGTGTGGGTGCATACCCCATCTTGTGATCATCTGTAGACTGCTGATCTGCATGTGCAGTGCAGCATGGGTATGGGTGGGTTAACCCTATCCTGGTAACCACAGCAGACAGTTTGTGGGGTGACCTGCAGTCCCTCTATAGCTAGCCAGGGGTGTGTTAGTGGCAATAGAGATGTAGAGCACTGGTTACTTCCCTGCCTGTGGAGCTGCAAGTCATGGGTTATTTGACAGGGCTGTCTGAGGCATTGTCTATTTTTAATGTAAATTAGTGCTGCCAGCAAAAACACCCTCACAGTGCTGTAACCTTAAGCTGCCCCATAAAGTGCCTTAAAAGGCGCCCTATAGGGGACATTGTAGGGTGCCTTGGCGGACAGTGCACTTTATAATGTGCCCTCTGCAGTGCCTTATAGGGCGCCTTATGCGGTACCTTAGGTTACGGCACTGTGAAGGTGTGTTTTCTGGCAGCACTAATTAAAATAAAACTAAAATGCCTCACAAAGCACTGCTTAAACGTAAAGGGTAATGCCTCAGCCACTAGGTGCACTGGAGGATCAAACCTATGACCCCTGTACCATCAGTCAGTGTATTAACCATTGTGCTACACCTCTGCTGCTCTATTTGCATGTCAGCGCGCCTACTTAAGATGAACGCGCATTAACGTGCATAGCTCAATCCATCGGCCGATAATGTGCGCAGCACTCGTTATCGCGCAATAATCCCGGTTTGCTATGTTTAGACCGGAACGCCCACTCCTTTTATGGCATCCTGCACACTATCACCAGGCGCACGTTAAGACTGCTGAGTAAACATACCCCTTGGAGTATTGTGTGCAATTCTGGAGACCACACCTTCAGAAGGATACAGGCAGATCTTAATTTGTATACTTTAGAGAAAAGGCGGAATGGGGCGATATGATAAAGACATTTAAGTACCTCCATGACATAAATGCACAGAAGGGTCTCTTTCAATTGAAGGCAAGCTCTGTTACGAGGGGACATAGGATGAGAGTTAAAGGGGATAGACTCAAGGAGTAATATGCGGAAATATTTCTTTACCAAAATAGTGGTGGATGCTTGGAATAGCCTCCCAGTGGAGGTGGTGGACATGAGGACAGTATCTGAATTCAAAAAAGCATGGGAGAAACCTAGAGGATCTCTAAAGGTAAAAGGGGGACTATTTTAGTTGATATGGAAGGGCAGACTAGATAGGCCATGTGGTCTTTTTCTGCCGTCATGTTTCTATCTTTGTGTCTCATAAAACAAACTCTTGCTGGTCTAATAAGCTCCTCCAGGGTATGGGTATCTTCTTCTGCTTCTCATGGGCTTACTGCCACATCTTAGGGTCAGTCTGAAGCCTTCTTGACTCCAGCATGAAGCTACAGCCTCTAGTACCCAAGGTTGCAAGTTTGATTCCTGACACACCTGGTGCTTCCTCTCCAAAAGTAAGTACAAGGTCCATACAGTTAGTCATGGGAAAAAGAGGCATTCCTGTGTGCATATTTAGGCCAAGGAGGCAAAAAGCATATATACATCCAGTTTCTTATTTACCCATGCTATTTTGCCCACACAAATAGCAGGTAAAAAGTATGCAAATGCTTTTATTGTGCATAGTTTCTTATTGCTAATTTACAAAATAAAACATTGTGAAAATCTGGGTAAAATACAAGTGTTAAAACCGCCCTCACAGCTTGTAGCTACATGGGCTGTTTGAAAATTATCCACATCATGATCCTTTGTCCGTGAACTTTCTTTTTTTATGGAATATTTCTGTTTTCCATACTTAATTGAAGCCTGTCTAATAGGCATCCCTACTTAAGAACTGATTTGTGTTAGGTATGTAGGACCTGGTATTTATTGGATTTAAATGATAAAAAACTTTATTTCTTTGCTGAAGGTTCCTCTGGGACTTCAATATATAGAAAAATGGACTGCTAATAAAAAATTATGCAGTTTTATATTGCATGATTTTTTTTCAATGGAGTCCGACAAAAATGCTTTTATGTATTGGGTTCAAAATAGACTTCCGAACCGCATCCAACTTGATTTTTTGATGATGGACCTGGAGTTTAGTTAACACGTTAATGCGGCTACCCATGAGGCGGGGGTCATTCGTTGGATTTAGTTTTTCTGAAATCCAGCCTGGATTAGGGGACTATGCGGAATTTTGATATACATGTCTGGGTGGTGCCATGGTCACATTGTGCTCTTCAGTTTTGGGTACAGTGGCAGGAGGGAAGGATGTTTAAAGAGAATTCTTAAAGAACGATAAGGCAACAGATAGTTCTTTTGAAACAGTGTTTGCAAGAAAATTTAGCAGATTGGGATAGCCATGATTTAACTCTTGAGGGTTTGGTGGATGACTGGAATTCTTAATGGGCAAGGATTTATGATAAATTGACCCCCATGAAAGCAGTTATTATGTCCTTTGGGTGTAGTTGGTTGTCTCCATGGTTTACGGTAGAATTGCAGTCATTGAAATAGGAGTGCAGGCAGTTATTTATTTATTCATTTATTTTATTTATTTAGACAATTTTGCATACCACCTTATCCTTCAATCAAAGTGGTCAACAAGAGATTGGGAGGCACACATTCAACAGGAGGGGATACGATTCACATACGTAAAAGGCTATCTACTTATAGGTCTTGCAGGAATTGCAGTGTTCTTGGTTGCTATGTGATCACGCAGCATGGAAGGTAAAGGCCATGCTATACAAAACAGAATTGAGGAAGGCAGAATGTGATTATTATGAAAATTCAATTCAGAGGGCCTTGAATCAGCCTAAGGAGTTATTTTATATGGTTAAAGCTCTAGGAAACAGGTGTTATCTGAGGATACTGAGCTGACTTGTGAGGGATTTGCCAGGTACTTTCAAGATAAAGTCATTCAACGGAGGCAGGCAATGGAGTGTAGGGTAGCGAGGATGAGGATGATTTGTCAAGGTTTGGGGAAGGAGATTTTTTAGATTGTTTGGCTCCATGGGTTCTTGAACCTAAATGAACGGAGTTTGTTGCGGTGACCTATGGGGAGTTGGAGGAGTTGGTCGGGAAGATGCATTCAACTGAGTGTTTGTTAGACTTCGTCCTGTATCTTGTGGTCAGCTAGGGAGGGAATTTGTATCAGAGGGTGGTGCAGATTGTGAATGCCTTTCTAATGGCAAGTGTGCTTCCTGCGGTTTTAAAGAAGAGTAAAGTGACACCTGCACCAAAGAATTCTGGGCAGACTAGATGGACCATACTGGTCTTTATCTGCCATCATTTACTATGTTACTATGGTGATGTATCTAAATTTGAGAGCTGTAGGCCTATCTCTAATTTGCCCTTTTTGGGTAAACTTGTAGAGCAGTGTGTGGCATTACAATTATCTAATTATTTGGAGAGCAATAATGTTTCGGATGAGCATCAATCTGGTTTTTGCTGGTTTTACAGTACTGAAACTTTGTTAAGAGCATTGATGGATGATGTTCATGTTATGCTGGATGGAGACAGTGAGGAGGTTTTGCTGGATGTTGTGACAACCTTCGATACGGCTGAACATAGGCTTTTTTAGACTGTTTTAGGAGAGTAGGACTGAGTGGGAAAGTGCTTCAATGGTTTTCATCTTTTTTAGAAGTGAGGGAACAGAATGTGAAGTTTGGACAGTGGCTGTTTTGTGAGTGGGGTCCTTAAAGGCTCCATTTTATCACTGTATTTGTTTAATGTATATTTTGCCATTATCTTTACAGATGAGGAATATGAGGCTTCAGTTTTATTTTGATTCCCTTATCTCAGAATGAGCAAAATGCAGTAGAAAAAATCATGCGTTGAAGGATGGATTTGTCTGGATATTTTTGCATCTGAATTTGTGGAAGACAGAAATTAGGAGGAGTACTGCAGTTATACCTTCTGTGGGATTGGGGCGGGGGGTGGAGTACCGAATTGTTTGCTTTTGCTTATTGTTTGGGTGTATGGCTGGCTAGTCCTTTGAACTTCCATGGTCACATTTCAAAAATGATTACGTCTTTATTTGCAATATTGCAGATGCTTTGCACATTATGGCTTTACCTCTCAGAAGGGAGGTTGGTGTCAGTAATGAGGGCATTGGTTTTTCCATGACTTGATTATTGTAAGTTATTGTTGCTGGGGCTTCCAGTAAAGGAACTGGCATGGTTGCAGCAAAAACAAAATACGTGGCTAAAATTATTAAGGGTCAGTGTAAATGTAATCATGTCATCCCTGTCCTGATTGAATTGTATTGGTTACCAGTGGTATATAGGATGCAGTATAAGCTTATGATTTTGATCTTTAAATCTTTACATGGTATGGCCCCTGTCTATTTGCAAAATCTCTTATGGCATTATGTACCCGGTCATGTTTTGAGGTCCAAGGATATGGGGTTGATGGTGGTTCTTGGGTTACATGATATTAGTAAAACATGTCATCACCTTCATGCATTCCAGGTACAGGCTCCTGTAGTCTGTAATTCTCACCCTCAACATTTGCATAAGGAGTCCAATTTTAAACTGTTTAAGGTCGAATTGAAAACACATTTGTGCAAGCTTTTGGGGATAACTGTGAAGTATGAAACAAAGTGTGTTGTTTTAATGGATTTTGTGTTTTAATTGTTATTATATGTATTTATTGTACATCGCAAAGAGTGTTTTGGATGAGTGTATAGAAATTGGTAAAATAAATAAATAATAAATGAGATATGATAAAGACCTTTAAGTACCTCTGTGCTACAAATGCACAGAAGGGGTGTCTCTTCCAGTTGAAAAGAAGCTCTGGAACTAGGGGGGCATAGGAAGAAGGTGAAAGGGGATTGATTTAGAAATAATCTGAAGAAATATTTCTTTACAGAAAGGGTGGTGGGTGCATGGAACAGCCTTCCATTGGAGGTAGTAGAGACAAGAACAGTATCTGAATTCAAGAAAAGCATGATCTCTGAGGGAGAGGAAGGGATTGTAGAACTTAATAGTTCTTGTGGATGAGCAGATAAATACTCATATGGTATTTATCTGCTATATTTTTCTGTGGGCCCGATTTTCAAAGCCCTAGGTGCATGCTACATGTGTAAATGCCGGCCTTACCCATGTAAAACTGCCATAACCATGTAAACCAGATATTCAACAAAGCAGATTGAATCATTCAGAACATAAGAACATAAGATATGCCATACTGGGTCAGACCAAGGTCCATCAAGCCCAGTATCCTGTTTCCAACAGTGGCCAATCCAGGTCACAAGTACCTAGCAGTTTCCCCAAAAGACACAGGTTCCACAATGCCCAGCTACCTGCATAGTGTCAGGCGCTGAGGGCCGGGGCGGAATGGAGCATGCCATTGTGAAACCCACATAAAGTGCATTTCTAAAAGCCGTGTATGCCAACATTGGACATCACTAAGCGCGTAAGCCTAAGCAATGTTTCCTGCCACATACGACTGCTGATGGTGAGCAGCAAACCCATGTAATGGCGTTACAGTGTATAGTAGAGCGAGGGGAATGTGTGCAAGCCCATACCCAAACTGTGCAGAGGTAAAGCATCGCTGGACTGGCAGAGAAGCCATGTGGGCCATGTAAATGGTGTTCCAGAGGTGGAGACATGCCCGCTGTGCCAGGGCACAGCAGAGATGCAGCAGGCAGTGCGTACCCATCAGCAGGTACCGTGCCCCACATGTACACAGGTCCAGGGTGAGCTATCTGCAGGTGATGGAGGAGGAAGACTACCAGAGATACAGACTGGATGGGACAATGATAACTTAGTTGTGCAGCATACTCAGTATGGACCTGGAGCCATCCACATCCAGAAGCCAGGCCCTGCCAGTGGCCATGACAGTGACCACTGCCCTGGGATATCTGGCAACCGGCAGCTTCCAGCATGTGATAGGGGCGACTGTCAGAATTGCGCAGTCCACTGCCAGTCACTGCATAAGTACCTTCACCAGGGCCCTGCTGCGGAGGATGCACCAGCTCATATCCTTACCCCAGACACAGCAGATGTTGCAGGAGACCATGTAGGTATTCCATAATGTCACTGGGTTCTCATCGGTGCTTGGAAGTATAGACTGCATCCACATTCCACTGCGGGCACCATGGCAGGAGCAGAGGGCATACCGGAACAGGCATGGGTACACATTGATGAACATGCAGGTCATCGTGGATGCCAACATGACCATCACGGATGTGTGTGTCCGCTACCCAGGGTCCTGCCACAATGCATTTGTCCTCACCCAGTCCAAACTGGGTCAGGCAGCAGCGGGGTTCAACTTGGAGATGCATGGTTGCTAGGTGACTGAGCACATGTGTGACCCCCAGGACAGGCCCAGAACAAATGGTTGCTGAAGTATGATGCTATGTGTAATGCAAACAGGTGGGGATATATGTGTTACGTACAGGGACGGCTCTATAATGAGACAAAGTGAGGCAGCTGCCTCAGGCGGCAAAGTCTTGAGGGTGGCAAAAAATGCCCCCCAAAACAGCCGCCTCACTTCACCTTCAAAAGTAAAAACAAATCCCCAAAAAAAGATGCATGTGCTGCCAAGTCTGCTTCTCAGCAGCAGCAAACTCAGCCTCCGTTTCCAGGCAGCTGTGGCTCCCTGCCTCTTAGAGAACCACAGCTGTGCTGTGACTGCAGTTTTAAATACAAACAAAACTGGTGCGGAGCCAGTTCTCGCCTCCATGAAGGACCCCGTGCAGCTTTGTCCCGCCCCCAAAGGAGAAAGTTCCTTTGGGGGCGGGACAAAGCTGCAAGGGGTCCTTCACAGACGCGGGAAGGCTCTGCACCAGTTTAGTTTGTATTTAAAACTGCAGTCACAGCACAGCCACAGTTCTCTAAGAGGCAGACAGCTGCGGCTGCCTGGAAACGGAGGTTGAGTTTGCCACTGCCGGCCTTCAAAAAAAACCCAAAAAAAAACCCGAGGAGAGGAGCTCCTGCAGCAGCAGGAAGTGCCTCGTGGCCGCCCCGGTAGAGTCCTCCTGTCTCCCTCAGCGCGGCTTTACACAGCCTTCACAGATCTGTAAAGCCGCACTGAGGGAGACAGGAGGGCTCTGCCGGGGCGGCCACAGGGCAATTCCTGCTGCCGCCGTGGCAGCGGCTTCAGCAGCCAGGTTCTTTTTTTTTTAATTTCCCATGGGGGAGGGGGGTTAGGACTTGTAATGGGCTGATGGGGGTGTTAGGATTGGTAATGGGCTATTGGGGGTTCTAGGACTGGAAATGGGCTAATGAGGGGGGGGGTTAGGCCTGGCGGTGGGCTGATGGGGGCTGTTTAGGACTGGTAATGGGCTATGGGGGGCTAGGACTGAAAATGGGCTGATGGGGGGGTTATGACTGGTAATGGGCTATGGGGGCTATGACTGGAAATGGGCTGATGGGGGGTTATGACTGGTAATGGGCTATGGGGGGGCTAGGACTGGAAATGGGCTGATGGGGGGTTAGGACTGATAATGGACTATGGGGGCTAGGACTAGAAATGGGCTGATGGGGGGGCTAGGACTGGTAATGAGCTATGGGGGGCTAGGACTGGAAATGGGCTGATAGGGGGGTTAGGACTGGTAATAGGCTATGGGGGGCCTAGGACTGGTAATGAGCTATGGGGGGGGCTAGGACTGGAAATGGGCTGATGGGGGGTTAGGACTGATTATGGACTATGGGGGGCTAGCACTAGAAATGGGCTGATGGGGGGGCTAGGACTGGTAATGAGCTATGGGGGGCTAGGACTGGAAATGGGCTGATAGGGGGGTTAGGACTGGTAATAGGCTATGGGGGGCTTAGGACTGGTAATGAGCTATGGGGGGGGGGCTAGGACTGGAAATGGGCTGATGGGGGGGTTAGGACTGGTGATGGGCTGATGGGGGTTTTAGGACTGGTAATGGGCTATGTGGGGGGCTAGGACTGGAAATGAGCTGTGTGGTGGAGAAGCAGCCGCTGAGGGCAGAAAAAAAAAGGGAAAACTGCCTTTTTTTTTCTTTTACCCATAAAACTGCAGGCACTGAAAGGGTTAACACCAACACTAAAGGTAAAGATTTCTCACAGAGAAGTGCAGACCTAAGCACACGCCCTGTTCCCATGGAGATAGAGGGAGGAGAAGGGAGTGGTTTGGGGGCGAAGTCAAAGGGGATAGGACAGCCCCAAACATTTAGGAACGGAAGCTGCACTTATACAGCAGAGAAGGGGAGAGAAGAGAAGGAAGCAGACCCGTATGAGAGAGAGAGGACACAGACACAGAGGACACGAGGGTTCCAGGAAGGAAGGACAAGAAACCCATGGTAATCCCTTGCACAGAAGCAATTGAGAACCAGGAGCAAAGAGCTGACAAGGCCAGTGGAAAGCTCAGGGGAGGAGTCCTCAGAGGAGGAAATATTCTCCAAGAGTTCATGGCTCAACTCTTCTCCTAGTAAGGAATCTGTAAGGAGCAGGGCCGGATTTACCTTGAGTGAGGCCCTACGCCAACAAAAATTGTGGGCCCCCAGCAGGGGCGGCCCAAGGGGGGTGTGGGCCTCATTTGCATAAGGGGCCTCATTTGCATAAATATTTGCATAATGTTACCATATACTAACTTTTAGTAAACGTGCCTCTTAATGAGTGTATGGATAAAGAAAGACTAAAAGATTTCTACATTACTATAATCCAGTGCCAACTGCCAGACACATTAGGAACTACTACAAACACTGCCCATTTAGAACCCATAGCAAACCCGCCGTATCCTAACAGCACTACCAGGACTCACAAAGCACCATACTCTACCAATCAAAAGGCAACACTGCAAATATTAAACCAATACATTTCAGAGAACAACAATACATGACCTACTGGGGAAAGAGAACAAGTGGCAATGTCAAATAGGAATTATATAAACAGAACACCTCAGCTCAGTTACACATGCAGAACATAGACCATCACCAAACAAGTAATCACATTTTAGAAACAGGAAGACAATAATTAAACTGGGAATCCCAAAAGCCAAACTTGGAATGTACAACACTGTAGAAATAAAACTATACATTAATTTGCTCTTGTACTAAACAAAGCGCAGACGTTAATGATGCACATTTACCACAGCTGACATATTCCAATTAATAAATTCAAAATAAAGAGATATTTTTCTACCTTTTGTGCATTTTTTTCAGCTGCAATTGCTCCAGCCACTTTCTTCTGGTTTCTTCGTGTCTTCTGCTAACTCTCCATCGTCTGCTGTCCATTTGTCCTTTCTTCTCTCTTCTCTCTTCTAGTTTTTTTCCATTCTCTCTCTACATCTGCTTTAACATACTAATCTTTCTCCATTTGCTCTTTCCTCATTCCTATTTTATCCACTCAAATTTTACCCCTCCATCCTCAATCCCCACTTACTCTCCCAATACCCAGCCAATTGTAGATTTTTTATCCCTCCCACACAAAATATTTTTCCCTTCTCCATTTTACTCTTCCAGCCCCATCCCATTCTAATCCTCCCCCCCAACATCAGCTCCCTTCTAGTTCCAGCCTCACCCAGCATCCATTCCCTTCTAGTCCCTGCATCAGCCCATTTCCAGTCCTAGCCACCCATCAGCCCATTTCCAGTCCTAGCAACCCCCCAACCCAATACCAGTCCTAGCCCCCCATCAACCCACTTACAGTCCTAACCCCCATCACCCCATTTTCAGTTTAAGCCCCCCCTATAACCCATTACCAGTCCTAACCCCCCATCAGCCCACTTCCAGTCCTAACCCCATCAACCCATTTCCAGTCAGCCCCCCATAGCCCATTGCCAGTCCTAACCCCCCCCCATCAGCCCACTTCCAGTCCTAACCCCATCAACCCATTTCCAGTCAGCCCCCCATAGCCCATTGCCAGTCCTAACCCCCCCCCCCATCAGCCCACAGCCCATTACCAGTCCTAACCCCATCAGCCCACCTCCAGTCTTAACCCCCCCAGCCCATTTCCAGTCCTAGCCCCCCATAGCCCATTACCAGACAGCCCCCATCAGCCCATAGCCCATTACCAGTCTTAACCCCCCCCAAAGCCCATTACAAGTTCTACACCCACCCAACAGCACATTATCAGTCCTACCCCCATCAGCCCACCTCCAGTCTTAACCCCCCCAGCCCATTTCCAGTCCTAGCCCCCCATAGCCCATTACCAGACAGCCCCCATCAGCCCACAGCCCATTACCAGTCTTAACCCCCCCCCCACCAAAGCCCATTACCAGTTCTATCCCCCCCAACAGCCCACAGCCCCTTACCAGTCCTAACCCCATCAGCCATCCTGCTGCGTTAATCCCCCAGCGCTTTTCCAGTCCCAGCCCCCCCAATAGCCCATTACCAGTCCTACCCTCCCCCTCCCCCTCCCCCGGCCTAAAGTAAAATTTGATTTAAAAAAAAAACCTGCTGGCTGCCGCCGCGGGGCCCCCTCTGCTGCCGCGGCAGCATGGACTGACCCGCGGGGGCCCCTCTGCAAGCTCGATCCCTCCGTGCCTCCCTCCGTGCAGGCTGTGAGAGGCGCGAAGAAAGACTGTCTCCCTCACGTCTCTGTTAAGCCCGCAGGGGCTGATGGGAAATGTCCCATCAGCCCCTGCGGGCTTAACAGAGACGCGAAGGAGACAGTCTGCCTTCGCATCTCTCACAGCCTGCACGGAGGGAGGGAGGGATCGAGCTTGCTGAGGGGGCCCCCGCGGGTCAGTCCATGCTGCCGCGGCAGCAGAGGGGGCCCCGCGGCGGCAGCCGGCAGGTTTTTTTTTTAAATTTTATTTTTAAAAAAAAGCCTAACTTGTTCCTTTTTTGTGGGCCCTTCCCAGCTGTGGGCCCTACGCCATGGCGTACATGGCGTATACGTAAATCCGGCCCTGGTAAGGAGGAAAAGCAGCACTAATAAGGTGAGCCCTTTACAACGTTTGAAAGGCTTATTAGACAAAGAGGGTTTTTCCTGCCCTTCCCCCACAAGCTCACACACTGTTAAGGGTACCTGGGAGAAGCTCCTAAGGGCTGTGCAAGCTAGTGAGGCTTCTCAGGAAGATACCAGGGGAAACAGTTACCAGGAAGAGTCTAGCGTGGAGTATATGGACTTGGGAGACACTGTGGATTTAGACAATGTCTCAGACATGGAAATAAGCTGTGCAATCTGTGCTAATGAAGTATAAAATAACCAAATAGGGTTTGAAAGCAGAAAGAAACCCAGCTGGTCTTGATTACTGAATGCATCTGTGTTACCTCGTGCTAAGTAAAAGAACTGAAGGAAGTTTGGTATCTGGAAGAAAAACCAGAGGTTCTTTTACCAGGACATTTTAAAGCCCATTACTTTTTAGCTGTGCTTTTAAAAGTAGCTGTCCTGTTTGAAGCTGCTTGGGAAGAAGCTGTGCTGAAAGTTTGTATTATAAGTGGAAAAGAATTCTATTGCTTGTGAAAGTATCGAAGTGGGCCAGGAAGTTTTGCTACACCTACTGTGAAGTAACAGAGGGTTGTATAGCGCCTCCTGGAGACCGGGAAACAGAATACTGCTGTATATAGAGTTTTATCAGAAAGCAAGTTTAAAAGCTGTATTAAGCCAAGGACTGTATAATAGGCTTGTGTGCTGTTATTTTGGAGAAGTATCCTGAACGTTATTTTGGTCAACTTCAATCAATTCATGTCAAAGAATTGAACCGGCTAGGAAATCCTTGTTTCTAAAAATAAAGAAATATTTCCTGCGACCTTTGCACTTGGCTCTAATCCTTTCGGGGACACAACTACATGCTATCGGGCTAATTTCAACAAAGGACCATCGGCGCCTCCCCTGTAGCCCTAGGCAACCGCCTGGCCACACGGGGGCGCGCCGACAGCTGATGGGGGGGTTAGGACTGGTAATGGGCTGATGGGGGGTTTAGGACTGGTAATGGGCTATGGGGGGGCTAGGATTGGAAATGGGCTGATGGGGGCAAGGATTTGTAATGGGCTGATGGGGGGTGTTAGGACTTGTAATGGGCTGATGGGGGGGAGTTAGGACTTGTAATGGGCTATGGGGTGGCTAGGACTGGAGGTGGGCTGACGGGGGGATAGGAATGGAAATGGGCTGGGACTTGAAATAGGCTATTGGGGGAGGGGAGGAGAGTTCTGCTGGCCCTGGAAGAAAACTAGAGGCTAGGTCTACAAATGGGCTGATGCAGGAGAATGGTAGAATGGGACTGGAAGGGAGCAGATAAAGGAAGGGTCTGCCAGGGGAAGGAGGGGGGCACAAAGGGAGCTGACAAGGGGGAAGGAGGGGGCTGGAAAGGAGCTGATACCTGGGATGTACTAATGGGGGACTGGAAGGGAGCTGACACCTGGGGATGGGAGTGGTAGGTGGTTGGGTAATGGGGAGAAGGCTGGAAGGGAGCTGATATGCAAATGGCGAAGGAAGGGGGATGGATAGAAGGTAGGGTGACTGGAAGGGAGCTGACCTGGAGGGTGGCACTGAGAGTGGACTGAGCTAATATCTGGGATGGTATTTGGACTAGAAGGGGCTGGACAGTGGGGAAGGAGGGGGACTGGAAGGGAATGGACACCAGTTGCAGTCGTGGGAATGCAAGGCAGTTGACATTGGAAGGTACTGGGAGGGAAGGACTGGACAGGGGGCTGATACTGGGGAGGGTTACTGGAACTGGAAATGGGCTGTTGGAAGGAAGTGAAGAAAACAAAAGAAGAGATAAGAAATGGCAGATGGACCATAGACCACAGAAAGAGAGCTAAGAGAAGACAGGAAAGCAGAGCCTCAGATCGGGACAAGCATGATCAGAGAATAAAATGGTCAGACAACAAAGGTAGAAAAAATAATTTTATTTAATTTTAGTAATTGGACTTTGTGCTATTTTTATATTTTACACAGTATTGGGGAACTGCATCTCTTTTTTATCTATTTATCTAATGTTGCACTGCATGTGGACTCTGGCTTCTTGGGGTTTCAATTTAAATTTAGTCTATATATTATTATTTTTACTTTAGATTGTGGTTACTTATTCTATACTTGGTGAGGGTCGATGTTGCGAGTGTGTGACTGAGTTCAGGTGTTCTGTTAACATGGAGTTTGTACATAAAGATCTATACTGTACTGTAGTAATTTGACTTGTTCAGCTTTTCAAATAGGTGTATGGATGTTCCAGGGCCCACTGTAGTATTTACAGTGATGCTTTTTTTGGATGGGTTCCTTACGTGAGTCTTGGAAGTTTGTGCTGATATTGTATGATAGGTTTGTTCTTTGTTGTAGGGTTTTGTATTAGTTCACAATATGCCTGGTACTGGAGAATAGTGGTTGTTGTTGTTGTTAGTGAGATGATCAGTATCCGATTTTTTTTAAAATATTGAGTTCTGTGGGTGAATGTCCTGGTTCTGCTCTGCACCTACTGTGGATGCAAAATATATGTTGAAAAAGAAAAAGCAAGAACCATAATGCAGATTATAACAACAAAATAAAAATTAGTTATAATTTAGTTTTATAATCTGTGCTGTTAGTTCTTGCTGTCTTTTAGTTCCTTGGGTGCAAATGGGACCGTACCTAGCCCTGTGCAAGCGATGCAGCCGCACAGGGCGGAAAGGCTTGGGAGGCGTATTTCGTCTGTCTGCTGTTGCCCTGCCGCCACTGGCAGGACAATAGCAGGCAGCCAAAATGCCCTCCCCAAGCCTCTTTAAGCAGGTCTGGTCCCTCCCTCCTTCGACTCGATGTCAAGGAGGGACAGATCTGCTTAAAGTGCCGGCGCCTTTCAGATCGGGCGAATGCCCCCCTTCTCCTCCCCATACCTCCATCCAGCGCTGCCTGCTCTTTCCCTGCTGCTGGCGCCTCCGTGAAAAAAACAGAGGGCAGCAGCAGCAGGGAAAGAGCAGGCAGCGCTGGACGGAGGTATGGGGGGGTGCGCCTGAGCTGCAAGTCTCACAAGGTGTGATTGCAGCTCGATATGGCCCTGTGTGCAAACATTTTGCATTTCCTCCATATCATCTAATCGGCTTTTTGGTTTGGTTCAGTCTCTGATTGGATTTCTGAAAAAGCCCCGCCCCCTCTAAGGTGGGGAGGGGTGGGCGCCTTTTTCATACTTTGCCTCAGGCAGCAGATTGCCTTGAGCCGCCCCTGGTTACGTACATATTGCAACACATGAGGACCACCGCATGCACAGGCTCTGCTGTTCCGCAGATCAATGTGCACTGCAGGCCATGACGCACACCATGGAGACAGCCAGGGGAAGCCCCTCAGACAAAAGCAGGCAGCATGCACCAACATGTGACATGCAGAAGGGCATGTGCTGGTGCTATGTAGTGCAGCTACATGGCAGTAGTTCATGTAGGGCACATCCATGTCTGACCCCATCCCAGCCAGCAGACCCCCCAACCACATCTCCATGCCATGCTGCTGCCCCCCCCCTCAACAGGCCAGCCCATGTCACTGTCCCCCATTGCCCCGCTCCAAATGCCTGACTGCCACACAAGCCATATGTTGGTGTCCACTCACTGCCATAGGGTCACTGACTGTTAGATATAGCACCTGCCCTGCCAGTAGATGGTGTGTTGTATGCTGTCCATAGCAGCCCACAGACTGTAACCAACACATGTCCCATGCTCATATGCACATCTCCCATTGTCCCCACAGGTGACCGTGGATATCCCCTGAGGACCTGACTGCTGACCCCAGTGCACCAATCCATAAGCAGGCAGGAGGAGCAATACAATGCCGCCCATCAGTCGACCTCGGTGGTTGTGGAGCGAGCAATAGGTTGCTGAAGAGCTGCTTCCGGTTCTTCAACAGGAGCGGCAGGGAACACCTCTACAGCTTGGAGCATGTATGCCTGACCTTTACATCGTGCTGCATATTCCACAACCTTGCACGGATGCGTGGATTGTCGGACCCAGAGCCAGTGACTGTGGAGGAGTGGGAGGCTGCAGAGGCAGCAGATAGTGATGGGGCAGAGGCTGGGAGCCAGTATCAGGCCTGGGCAGCAGGCCACCACCGTGACAGCTGATACGTGACAGTTTCTGAGGTGATTGCCCCACACCAGCACCAGTAGAGGATACACACAATCACTAATAAAGTGCCCAATACTATGCTGTGTGCAGTGATCATTTATTTCCCCCCATGTGTGTCCCCTGCCCCCAAGCTTCCCGCCGGCCATGGGTGCTTGCTGACACATACACTGCAATGCAGTGGAGCAATGTCCAATGATGTGCTGGCAGCATTGTCACCCTCCCCAGCAAGGCAGGCTGATGAACATGGGTCAATGGTACCAGGTGGCTGTGCTGCTGCACTGTCAGCCCCAGCACCCACACTCTGTGCCTGCAGGAGGCCCACCAAACTGCTCAGTGAACCAGCGATTGATGCCTGGTATGCTGCCGTCTCCCTCATCAGATGCAGGTGCCCCTCCATGTGGTGCTCCATGCACAATCTGTGGACCTGCCACTCCTCACGCTCTGCCTCCTGGAGCCAGCAGGTCCTGCCAGATGCCATGCAACTCAGACTGTATGCCCTTGGTGCCGGCCACCAGGCGCGCACCATCCTGTAGTAGCTCCTAGTCTATATCAGTGCCTCCTGCATCCACAGGGTCATCCAGAATGGCAAATTGTAACTCAGCGAGTGGGGCATCATCCATCTTCCCAGCACTGCCAGACACACTGGCCTGCTCCACTGCCCTTTACGATGAACCGGACAGGCCCTCTGCCCGTGATGGCGCACTGGACTGCTCCTCTGCCTATAGTGGCACACTGGACTGCCCCTCTTCCCATGGTGGTGCACTGTTACTGCTCCTCTGCCCGTGGTGGCACACTGTACTGCTCTTCTGCCCTAACAGACACACTGGCCCCTATGGCTGTGCTGCATCCCGGCTATGCACTGCCAACATTCGCGGTGGATGGTGAGGCCCCCCCTGATGCATCAGTTACAGGCTGCGAGGGTAGGGTCCCTGGCAGGTCCATGGGAGAGCAAAGGTGAAAGAGGTTGGTGACATGTATGACAGGTCGGCCTATGGGGTACCACCAGGCCCACTACGGAACTGGCAGGTAGTTTCCTGGTCCACACACTCCACAACTCACACAGCACCCACAGTTCGACAGATGAGGACCATGATGAGGACCATGATGAGGACACATACATGGCCGTCACAATGCTACCCAGGCCATGGGGCACCCCTACTCACTGCAGCACCTGTTCTTCTAGAGGGATGAGTCTGCGCTGCTTTCACAAAATTCAGAAGCTTGCAAACAGAGGAACACAAAAAAGAATACAAGATCAAAACTAAAAGAGACAAAACGAGAAATAAGGATAGCAAAATCAAAGGTAGATGGCTAAAGATGTGAAGTGTGATGACAAGACTTTTTTCAGGTATATTCGGGAGAGGAGGAAAATCAGAGGTGGAATTGCAGGACTCAAAAATGCTGGGAACGGATTCGTGGAAAGTGCATTGAAAAAGCAACAATGCTAAATGAGTACTTCTGCTCTGTTTTCACTAGAGAAAATCCTGGAGAAGGATCACCTATGATTGACAAATATACAAATAGAAATGTAGTAGATACCACACCATTCACAAAAGATGATGTGTTAGAACAGCTTGCAAAACTGAAAGTGAACAAGTCTATGGGACCAGATGGGATACACCCCAGGATACTGAAAGAGCTCAGAGAAGTTCTTGCTGGGCCTTTAAAGGATGTTTTTAATAGATCGTTGGAGACAGGAGAGGTTCCACGGGACTGGAGAAGGGCTGATGTGGTACCTCTCCACAAAAGTGGTAATAGGGAAGCAGTGACAAACTACAGGCCAGTAATCCTTACCTCTGTGGTGGGAAAAGTAATGGAAGCGCTCCTGAAAGAGCGAATAGTGGACTTCCTCGAAACCAACAGGTTGCATGATCCGAGGCAACATGGTTTTACCAAAGGACAATCTTGCCAAACAAATCTGATTGAGTTCTTTGACTGGATGATCAGAGAAACTAGATCAAGGGCATACGATGGATGTGATTTACCTAGATTTTAGCAAAGCCTTTGATACTGTTCCTCATAGGAGGCATATCAATAAACTCAACAGCTTGGGGATGGGTCCCAAGATGGTAAATTGGATCAGAAATTGGTTGACTGACAGACAACAGCAGCGGGTGATGGTAAACGGAACCCACTCAGATGAAAGGAAGATGATTAGCGGTGTGCCCCAAGGTTCGGTCTTGGGACCGGTACTGTTCAATATATTCATAAGTGATATTGCCGAAGGGCTTAATGGAAAAGTCTGTCTTTTTGCAGATGACACCAAAATTTGCAACAGAGTGAGCTCCCCTCAGGGAGTGGAGAACATAAGGAAAGATCTACAAAAGCTGGAAGAATGGTCTAATGCTTGGCGGTTAAATTTTAATGTGAAGATGTGCAGTGTAATCCACTTGGGAAGCAGAAATCCAAGGGAATTGTATGTGATAGGGGGTGAGAGATTGATGTGCATGGACCAGTAGAAAGACCTCGGTGTGATTGTTTCTGATGATCTCAAGGTGACGAAACAGTGTGACAAGGCGGTGGCAAAAGTCAGAAGGATGCTGGGTTGCATACAGAGAGGAATTACCAGCAGAAAGGAAGAAGTACAAATGCCACTGTCACTGGTGAGGCCTCACTTGGAATATTGTGTTCAGTTTTGGAGATCATATGTCTCAAAGGATATAAAAAGGCTGGAAGCGGTTCAGAGGAAGGCGACCAAAATGATTTGCAGCCTGCATCAGAAGACTTATGAGAAGAGACTTGAAGACCTAAATATGTACACTCTGGAGGCGAGGAGGGACAGGGAAAATATGATTTAGACCTTTAGATACTTAAAGAGTATTAATGGAAAAACAAACCTCTTCCAAAGACGGGGAAGCTGTAAAACTAGAGGGCATAACATGAAGCTGCAAGGGGGTAAACTGAAAGGCAATGTCAGGAAATACTTTTTCACTGAAAGGGTGATGGATGCTTGGAATGCCCTCCCAATGGAAGTGGTGGAGGCAAACACAGTGACAGAATTCAAAATGGCATGGGACAGATACAGTGGATCCGTTTACAGCAACAGGATAAAATCAAAATAAGCATAACTATCTCTTATATCTGAAAAAATAGGGGTGGCCTACACGGAGCGGTGGGTACACTCCTAAACAAGGGCATGGGGAGAGGTGACCTGCACAGAGCGGCAGGTGCGCCTGCTCTTGCCGCCTTGCTGGGCAGACTGGATGGACCATGCTGGTCTTTATCTGCCGTCATATACTATGTTACTGTGCGCAGGCAGCAGCCTGCTGTTGCTGGCCTTCTTCTCCTTCGCAGCCTGCCTTACCATCCTCCACTTCTTCTTGATATCTTCCACGTCCCTGTTGTGGTGGTGGATGGCATTGACCCTCCTGACGATGTCACACCAAGCTGTCAGCTGTGAGCTGGCATCTCTGCCACAAAGAGGGCAGCATGCTGCTTCAGGACGAGCCCCAGGGCATAGCGGTCTCTGAGGGTGGGAAGTTTGCCTTCCATGTTTTCTTTGCACTTTCTCTGCACCGTGTCTGCCATTGTGTAGCTCAAGTGCTATGGCGGTGTTAGGCTACCCACGTAGATCCTTTAACACATATATGGTTATGACGTGCAGCCATACCAGGCCCCATCCAAAGGAATATCCGGTACCCACATAGGTTCCTGAGTGCCGATGGTACAGAAATCTGCATGACAGCTAGTTGCCGTAGGACACCATAGATGCACACCACTGTGCGACGGCAGCATATGCATGCAAGGATGCCCAGACGGTAATACCCGGGTAGGACAGACAGCACAGTATGCAGGCATGGCCGCTGTGGCCTGCAGTCAGGCGCACAGCATTGCTCTGACCATGTGCCTCCATGGGGCAGGGGGCACCCTGCATGTGTGGCACTGCTGTGCCATACCCATGCTGACCACCACCCATTCTGCATAGGTATGGCACAGGTGGGGTAGCAGCAGTCGATCTGCCCAGGTATGGCACAGGGGTGCTACCCACTTGGTGTGGGTAGGTGCAGTCACTCTGCCTGGGTATGGCACAGAGGCGCTACCCATGCAGAACTGAGCCCGCCGCCATTCTGCGTGTGTGGTGCCTCAGTGCCATACGCACTCACACAGATGTGACCCACAAAGCACACACCCCGTGCTCAAATACCCTGGACCTCCTCCCACAGTACACTACACCACCCACACAGACACACTGCCCTGCCCCCACAAAATGGGACAACACATCGTGATTGCAAACTGGGAACTGTTTATTTGAAGACCTGTCATATATATCACAAAGTTGGCAACAGCAGTAAACAACTAACAGTGGTACAAAACTCAGTCCGCCCCATTACAGCCCATCACAGGGCAATCCCTGGTATGGGGATGGACTATGGTACATGGGGGCCCTGCTTGTGCTCTTTTACTCTAGCAGTGAGGGCATCCAGGTACACGGCAATGGTCTGTGCTGTGGTCTGCACCTTTTCCATGAGGAGCAGCACCTCTGCCACCAGGACGGCCAGAGCCCAGTCACTGGATTGACAAGGGGGTGGTTGCGCAGAGGGGCCTGGTGTGGCATGGCCAGGGTGCACCCATGGGTGCTGGGGTCGCTCTGGGGGCCCCCAGCTGTGGAAGGTGGACCATGGCTCCGCTGCCCATTGTGCCTGGCCCATGTCAAGCCAGGCAGCGGGCACATGGCCCCCTGGTAGGGTTGTGGATGGGCATGGCTGTGGGTTGTGGGACACAGCCGGGGGGGTGCATCTCCTCCTCTGGTCTCCCCACTGGGTGTCTGCTGGCTGTGCATTGCACAACACCGCCATACCTGGAGTTCTTGGAGGGTGGTGCCTGCATCCCCCTCTGCTGTCCCCTCTGATCCCTTCATCTCATCAGACTCCCCACCCTGCCCTTGGCTCCCTAATCCCTCCTTACCCTGCCCCTGGACCTCTGATCCCTCCTCCTCTTCTGACTCCCCACCCTGCCTCTGGCCCTCTGATCCCTCCTCCTCCTCTGATTCTCCATCCTGCCCCTGGCCCTCTGATCCCTCCTCCTTCTCTGACTCTCTACCCTGCCCCTGGCCCTCTGATCCCTCCTCCTCCTCTGACTCCCCACCCTGCCCCTGGCCCTCTGATCCCTCCTTTCCTCTAACTTCCCACCCTGCCCCTGGCCCTCTGATCCCTCCTCCTCCTCTGACTCCCCATCCTGCCCCTGGCCCTCCGATCCCTCCTCCTCCTCCTCTGACTCCCCATCCTGCCCCTGGCCCTCCGATCCCTCCTCCTCCTCCTCTGACTCCCCATCCCACTGCTGCATCATGGCCCCCTCACTGCCCTACCCCTCCATGGTGCTGTCTTCCGACACGGTGTTTCTGGACCCCTCCTCCCCATCACTGCCAGAGGTACTGCTGGTCTCTGCTCCTTGGGTTGGATGTGCTGGCATTGAACTGCTGCTCCTGGGTGGTGGCTGTGGTGGGCCAGCATTGTCCAGGACCTCCCTGGGACCAGCTGTGGGGGAAGAGGGAGGGGATTAATGGTCCACACAGGCATGGCCCTGGAGTAGTACTGACACACTTCCAGGGGGCCTGCACATGCATGGCGCAACCCATCTTTGGGCCATGGGGGCATGTCACTCCACAGTGCACACTGCATGCCCTCCCCTTTGCCCACCTCCAGGCAGCTCTGTTCTTCCCCTCACATGCCCAGCTGTGGCTTGCTGGCCCCCTCCAGGCAATGGGCACACACAGGGGACAGTGGGGCCACCATTGGTGGTGTGTGCTCCTGTACCACCTATCCATGCTGTGCCATGGCCATGTGTGCATGCACCTGCATGTATTGGGTGCCGGCTGGTGCACATATAGGATGGTGTCTCCGGGGATGGCACAGCTGCCCAGAACACATTCCCATTATTGTGTACAGTGCATCCACCAACAGATGGTCTGCCTGCTCCTATCTGATAGCCATGGCTGCTATCCCCTACATCTGCTGAGCTCCACTGTGTACCCCACTGACCTTCCTCAGCTGTCATCTGCTCCCTGATGAGCTGCAACTGGTTCAGTTGACCTCTGGCATCTGCCATCACATTCCTACCCACCACTCCCCTGGACCTTTGACACGTGCAACAGAGCCATCTGGGCCACTGCTTCACCTCTGTCACCTCTCTGGCTCCTTCAGCAACTTCTGCAGTCCTCCCCCCTTCCCTTGCTTCCATCTGTTGCATGCAGTCTTGCCTTTGCACCATGGTACATGGTTGTGGGCCATGTGTATCCTTGGCTGTGGGTACATGTTGTGCTAGGGGGCATCCACTGCTTCAGGGGCTACATCACTGCATGGTTTATTTGGTGACATGCAGGACAGGATATCGTGGTTTGTGCGTGCTCGCCATTACACATCTGTCAGGTTCTGTGGCATCACATCATCGACATGCTGCCACAGCCAGACAGGGGGTAGTGAGCAGTGGTGGCAGATCCAATTGCAGGGACAGACGGACAGCACATATGTGGTTTCCACCACTGGCCCCGTCGGACCCCTGGGCCAAGGTCACAGGGGATGGGGGTGGGGCACATGTCCAGGGTATCCACACTGGCTGACGGAGTCTCCTGGGGTGGCCAGCCGCACCACAGCTCCCCATCATGGATAACATGTTAAAACCCTGCACCTAGTGTGCAGCGGCGGCCAAGAGAACAAATAGTATGCTAGGTATCATAAGGAATGGAATGAAAAATAAAACAAAGGATATTATAATGCCTCTGTATCATTCCATGGTGTGACCGCACCTTGAATATTATGTGCAATTCTGGTCGCCATATCTTAAAAAGGATATAGCGCTATTAGAAAAGGTACAGAGAAGAGCCACCAAAATGATAAAAAGGATGGAAGGATACCCCTATGAAGAGAGGCTAAAAAGGTTAGGGCTCTTCAACCTGGAAAAGAAACAGCTGGGGGAAGATAAGATAGAAGTCTATAAATTAATGAATGGAGTGGAAAGGGTAAACGTAGATCGATTGTTTACATCATCAGAATATAGAAAGACTACGGGAAATGCAATGAAGCCACAGGGTAATCTATTTAAGACTAATAAGAGAAAATATTTTTTCTTTCAACGTGTAATAAAACTCTGGAATTTGTTACCGGAGGATGTAGTAAAAGCTGTTAGTGTAGCTGGGTTTAAAAAAGGTTTGGACAAACTCCTGGGGGAAAGGTCCATAAACCATTATTAAAAGGGACCCAGGATATCACTGCTTGACCCAATGCAAGCATTTTGGAACCTGTGTCTTTTGGGGAAACTGCTAGGTACATATGACCTAGATTGGCCACTGTTGGAAACAGAATACTGGGCTTGATGGACCTTGGTCTGACCCAGTATGGCATATCTTATGTTCTTATGCAGTGGGCATTGCCATTGCTGGGCATGCCCTGTGGTGTTGCTGCAAACGACCACCAGGGGTGAAGAGGCTTCCCCACCAGCTGTTTCTGGATATGCCTCCTGCTGCAGGCAGCCAGAGATGGCACCTGTACTACTGCATGGCCTGTCCCCCCGCTGACACCTGTTCTGCATACATTGGGACTGCTACCAGCATGTGGCTTGGCACCACAGCCCTGTCTTCCTGTGCAGACACATAGCTGTGCCTTTCAGGGTGAGTGTGGCTAACATGGTTCTCAGTCCCCCCCCCCCCCCACCCATTGAGGCTTCTTACTTATGCAAGCAGAGTTGGATACCGCTCCATATGGCCATGGGCAGCTGCAGGTTCAGCTACCAGTTCCCCCCCCCCCCC
This sequence comes from Ichthyophis bannanicus, assembly GCA_033557465.1. Lineage (NCBI taxonomy): Eukaryota > Metazoa > Chordata > Amphibia > Gymnophiona > Ichthyophiidae > Ichthyophis > Ichthyophis bannanicus. The sequence continues at coordinate 160,543,035 of CM066033.1, forward strand.
CCACAGTATAGCAGCCCCTCATGCCACAGCATGGATTGGGCAAGGGTCACAGACTCATCTGGACTGAAGTTTACTGTCCTCCTCGCCGCCATGCCACTGGTATCTATCCGCCCAGCCACAGGGGGCTCTTGCACAGGTAGTCCACGGGGCCTGCATAACATGTCGTCTCTGCACGGCTATGGCGGACAGGTGATACACGAGTTCATGCATACTTGCCGTCCCACTTCTCTGGCTACTGGTTTGGACACATATACAGATATGGCGGGTCTGTCTTAGGCGCCGAGCCCGTGTTCCAGACCCTAGGACTACCCATCTATGCCGCACTGGGCACCTGCCACTGTGCTCAGTTTGTGCTGTATTTTTGATGCTTGCCCGATTTGTAGGCGCATGACTCAGGATTCAGGCTTTTTTCCTGAGTGGATATGTTTCTGCAGATATGACATGCTTCGGTGCCTTGTTGAAAATCAGGTCTTATGTTTCTGTGTAACATAAGAACATAAGATTTGCCATATGGGTCAGACCATTGGTCCATCAAGTCCAGCATTCTGGCAAATGCATAACTCACTTTGAATATTACTACTGATACTACTACTAAACATTTGTATAGTGCTACAAGGTGTACGCAGCACTGTAATATTGACTCTATAATTTAACTTTTGCTAGTTTTGCAAAGCAAAAATATGCATATACTTTCATTCTTGAAAATCACCTCAGTGAAACTGTGCACACACATTTATACCTATTTTTAGCATTTATTTATTTATTTATTTTATTTGGTTTTATATACCGCGCTATTTAAAATCAGCGCGGTTTACAATAGGAACAAACAAGAGACATTCCCTGCTCTTCCGAGCTTATAATCTACAGTAATACAACCTTAATGGGTACAAACATGTCTAATCCTAACAACTTTAGAGGGTATAAACTACAGCCCTTTTGAGTGCAAACATGTCTAATCAAAACACTCTAACAGGTATAGAATGGGTAGCACAAGGGTGAGAAAAGGGTAACCCAGGGGTGAGGTGAGACGGGGTAGAGCAAGGTGAGCGTGGTGAGAAGGGGTACCAGTCTCATATGATGGCACATATTCATTGTTGTGCGCCGTTTGCTGTTTTCCTTTGTGTATTTATGTCGTGAGTCCTTCCTTGTCTGCATTTGTGTAGCTGGTCTCGAGTGGGCAGTTGTACATCAGTTGGAAGAGATGAGTCTTCAGTGCCTTCCTAAAGGTTGTTAGGTCCGGGATAGCACGTATGGTTGAGGATAGGGCATTCCATTGCGTTGGTGCAAACAGGGAGAAGGCGCGGTTCTTAGTTGACTGGGTACAGGTCCTTATTGTTGATGGGGTTATGAGAGAGTTGACCGAGCACGTTCTCCTCGCCCTGGTCTCTGGCGTCCTTTGTATCAGTTCTGATAGTGAGGTTGCCGACATTGTATGCATGGCCTTGAAAGTGAGAATCATTGTTTTGTAGGTCAGGCGACTAGCTATGGGGAGCCAGTGAAGCTGAATTAGAATGGGAGTGATGTGGTTGTGTGTGGATGTGGATAGGATTGTCCGGGCAGCTGTGTTCATGGCGAGTTGCAGTGGTTGGAGGGTGTGCTTCGGCATACCATGAAGGATGATGTTGGAATAGTCTAGATGAGGGAGGATGAGTGCTTGAGCCACCGAACGGAAGTCCGAGGTTTCAAGGAGCGGACGTAGGTGTCGGAGGGTTCTTAGTTTATGGTAGACTGATTTGGTGATGTTCTGTGTGTGGGTCTGCCATGACAGGCGTTGGTCAATTATTACTCCCAGATTGCGTACCTCTTGTTTGGGTATGAGGTCGAAGTCTTTCACTTTTAGGGAGGGTGGTGGTGTAAATGTGGCATCTTTGGCTATGAATAAGACCTCAGTCTTATGGGTGTTGACCTTCAGGTTGCGTGTCATGAGCCATTCTGAGACTGCATTGAAGCATTCAGCAATGTTTGAGTAGTCTGGGTTGTCGGTGCTAAATGGCGTGTATAATAAGACATCGTCAGCGTAGATGTGGTACAGTATGTTGAAGGATTGGATGATGTCACAGATTGGCTGTATGTAGGTGTTGAAGAGTAGGGATGAGAGGGAGGATCCTTGAGGGACCCCTTGTGTTTGTTGGAAGGGTCTGGATGCCTGGCTGTCTATTCGTACTTGTTGTTGTCGATCGGATAGGTAGGATTTGAACCAGTTGAGGGCTATGCCTCTCACGCCTTTTTGATAGAGTTGGGTGAGCAGCAGGTTGTGGTTGACAGTGTCGAAAGCTGAGGCGATGTCCATGAAGATGAGGATGAAGCCTTGTTTCTCTTATTAAGGCCTGTATGGAGTCTGTCAAGAAGGATTGTGAGGAGGGTTTTGACGCCATGCTGTTGTTGAAAACCGTGTTGTTGATGGTCTAGAGGAGCGTAGGCGTCGATGTGGTCCTGAGTCTGTTGGTATACGATCTTTTCTATAATTTTTGTTAGGAAGGGGAGGCTGGAGATGGGTCTGTAGGATTTGATGTCTGATGGGTCTAGTTTGTTATTCTTAATCAGCGGTCTGATAATTGCTGTTTTCAAAGAGGGAGGAAGCTAGTGATCTGTTGGCGATTTTGGCTATGATTGGGCTGAGATAGGTTTTTGTTTGTTTGATCCAGAAGGGCGGGCAAGGGTCTGTTGGGGAGGTTGTGGTGTTGATCCTGGTGATGACTCTTTCTATTTGGTCAGGAGGGTATGGATAGAAGGATTCCAGGGTCGGTGAGGATTCCAGGGTCCGTGAGGGAGAGCAGGTGGGGTTGTGGTGGATCGTGGGTAGTTCAGACCTCGCTGGGTTGATTATTGAGGAAGTGGTTTTGCTTTGGAAGTAGGTGGCGAATTCATCTGGACTTGGGATGTTTCTTGGTTGTTTTGTAGATGGGTCCTTTATGAGTGATTTGACAAGGCTGAAAAGTTCATGAGGTTTGTTCAGAGAGCGCATGAGGGTGTTGGTGTGATGTTCCTTTTTCTTGTTGTTGATCATTTTTCGGTGCTGTTGTAGTTTGTTTAGGTATGCATCTTTGTCACTGGTCAGTTTGGAGCGTCGCCATTGGTGTTCCAGCTTCCTGAGCTGCACTAGTATTTCACGTAGGTCAGCAGTGAACCAAACTGCTGTGTGATTTTTGTGGGCTGCGTGATTTTTGTGGGCAGGTTTTGTGGATGGTGGGAGGAGTGCAGCTTCGGAGAGGTGGTGGTTCCAGTTGTCTAGAAGGTTGTCCAAGTCATTGGTGTTGGGGTTGAGGTGGTGTAGTGTGTTGATGAGGAAGGTTTCCTTGTCGAAGTGTTTGAATCTGCGGTGCACGGGTGCGCTTCTAGCGGGGGCTTGTTGTTCTATGTTATCGTGTGGGATGTTGAAGAGGATGGCCTTGTGGTCGGACCATGGCACTGAGTGTACTTGCAGAGAGTGCTGATTGTCTGATGTGTTGTGATGTTGTGGGGCAAAGATGATGTCCAAGGTGTTTCCTCTGGTGTGGGTGGAGGTTTGAACAATCTGGTGGTATCCCATTGTAGTCATTGCGTCCAGGAATGCTGTGGAGTGTTTTGTATGGAGGAAGGGAAGATTGAAATCCCCCAGGATCCAGTGTTGTTTCTGTTGGATGTTGTTGTTGCACACTTTGTCAAGGATAGTGGCCAATTCATCGGTGCTTGCTGAGGGTGGGCGGTAGAGGAGACAGATCGTTAGAGTCTTATTTGAGATCTGAATGATGTCTAGGTTGGAGGCGCTTTGAGTTAAAGTGCAATGTTAATTTACATACATACAATTGAATTTTCAGACCTCTTCCTATGAGGTTTGAAATGCCTCTTCACATTCAGGATAAAGTTACACCATACTGGCAGTATATGCATATATTTATTCACATATCGGGTGGGCATCTATAGAGAAGCCTATTTTTGCAAGTACGAGAACAGTTTTAATAAAGTCATGAAATTTGCTATAATGCCCTTGAAGGCATCTAATTAACTCGATGTCACATTTTTTAAACTTGCATACTAATACAAGATACACTGGCTTGTACTTACAAATCCACTGTCTAGCCTTCCCCATCTCAGGACTTTAGGAACACAGATACTGGAAAATTCAGTAACTCCCTATTAATATTGGACCTGGTTCTTAACATGTATGAGAGACAACTAAGCAATGCTGGCAATCATTATAACTTTTGTTAAGACAAGAAATTTAGAAGAATTCAGCAATATCTGGGGGAGGTAGCAGCCAGTGTACTTGTTGCTGAAGGGAGAATTAGAATGGTCAAAGATGACAGTGCATTAAGAAAAGAACAAAACAATCAGCACGAGGTTATTAAATATCTGTATAATAAATCCAACGAGTATGAGAGCCATCAAAGTGACAGTCAGCTATAAACTTGCTTAGATCTCTTGAAGCACTTAATGCAGTTATGTGGGATTATATACTCTGAAAAATCTCCTGAGATAACCTTTTGAGGGACTGGAAGTACTGGAAAATATTGCTGCTAAGCTCACTGTACGCATCCCTTCCCCACCTTGGTCCTCTAAACCAGGGCAAGAATTATAGGTTGTATTCCATTGAATGCCATAGGTTTTTCTGATAATGAATAAGGTGACCAGCTCCTAGACAGGTGGAGCCCAATTCCAGAACATGCATGTCCGGCCCACAGGCACGTCCAAATCAAAATCAGGCCCAATTTAAACGTGATTCCGCAACTGCAGGGATAGACGCACCCGTGGTTTTGGAATCAGGGACATAGATATTTTTGGCACAGCACAAACAAAGCACTATGGAGTACGAGACACAGCTATATGCAGAAAAAGGCTGTATACAACCCGGCGCTCACCATATTTTGAAAAGATAGCCGTGTTCGATCCCGCTCAACTCTGCTATATACCCGCCAATGGCCACGCCCCCTGTAAAACGTGCATTTTCTAAGCTGCTCCTCTCACTTACAGTGTTGTACAGGTGCAAACTACACATAAATACTGATGATACATAAATGTTGATGCAAACTAAATTATATCTACCAGTCTGTTGCTTGCCCAGAACACTGCAAAGTAAGTTCAGTGCACTCTAAGATAGTATAAAAGTAGGTAGAAAGTGATGTTTGTCATGACATACCTTGCATCACAACATACATGGAAGTAGAAGACATCCTTAGTTATGTTTGCATTGGTCATCTCTGAAAACAATCTGTACAGTGCTAAGTATGGACCAGAAAAAATCAGAAGAGGTTCTCCATAGCGAAATGTCAAAACATATTCCTGTCACTAATAAGGGACCCTCCGAATGGGAGCATTCAACAGTGCAAACAGCACTAATACATGCCCAAAGACATCATTATCACTCTCTACAAATGTGCACATTTTTAGAGATCAATGATGGTGCTTCTAGGCATGTCTTAGTGCTGTTTGCTCTGTTGAATGCTGACATTTTGCTATAGAGAACTTGTTCTGATTTATTCTGCCTGATCACACCGGTACCTGGTGACGCTGCTATCATCCCTATGGTCCAGATACTGGCCAGTCATTCATGTCCCCCAGATTTTCAGATGATCACACCAGATCCTCCCGTGCAACACTCAAACCACACACACACACACTCTCTCACTTGCAGTCACAAATAGCATATCTCTGCCAAAACCATGCCCTGCATAAACAACTGCTGTGAAGACATAATGGCATGGCATCTCAGGACACCACATCTGATCTGCATTTCTCAGCCAAATAAGATTCTGCTCCATACTACCTCACATACCATCCCTACATCTACATTCCCAGTTTTCTGAACACTGGAATTGTTAGGGAAGCCGAGAATAGCCCCTTTAGCACAAACAGCAAATGTCAGCATAGCCAGAATAAAGACTATTGCAGTGCTTTTTATTTCTGTAGGGGTGTTTTTTTATTCTTCCTTAACCTTACATACGTCCCTCACCTGTGCATTTTATTCTTTATAACTGCATCTTGTGCCTTCCCAAATAGCAGACACACCAGTTCAATACAGACGTGTCACAGCCATTCATCTATATGGGACATGTTGAAGATCAGAGCAGATATTTTTCTAAGTGCTGGCCTTATTCCACGTTGCCACTGGTATAACGTAGGCATCCGCGGGAAACACTCAGGACATACACGGGCCTTTCTTGAATAAGCTTTGTACATCTCTGCAGCTTGCCATGCCAACGTTCTAAGATCCCTGTTTTTGCGCCGTGTACATGGAGGGAGATGTGATTTAGGAATACAGGTCTAGACATTTTCGCAAGGAAAACGTCTATACTGAATGTCTAGGTGGCCTATTTGCGTTTCGGAATGACCCTCATATTGTTCATTAAACATATTTCTTTCAAGCACTGTAGTCAGGAATTGGACAGCCAGCAGCAACAGTTCTGGAATGTTAAATTAAATCTACCTGATATGCCACACACTACCATTCACCCAGTCATATTTATGAGCCAAAAAGGTAAAAATGTGCCAGTCACCAATGTGATATCTATTTAAGAATAGTGGGGACTAAATTTCCAAAACCCCATTATGGTACAGTCTTCACAGAAAGTTAAACTTGTAACCTAGGGGAAGTCTATGTGAGTCCTTGAGATCTATGCTGTATAGAAACATAGAAATATGACAGCAGAAAAAGACCATATGGCTTATCCAGTCTATCCTTCCATACCAACTACTATAGTTCTTTTTTTTCCTTTAGAGATCTTCTATGTCGGTCCCATGCTTTCTTGAATTCAGATAGGACCCAATTCTGTTTTGGACGTGCTGGCCCTCTGTGCATCCAGTCGGAACCAGACGCACAGAGTGAGCCAGGATTCTGATCCCGTGGGGCACGTCTATCCCTGCGGGATCAGAATCGCGTCCAGGCCTGTATGTGCAGGCCGTGACCCAATTCTGGTCAGCCTGCATGTACAGGCTTTCCCCGGCTAACTCAATCAGGGCTCCTGAATGGAGCCACGGCACCATGGTATCCAGTTGCAATAGCACCACGGCTCCATTCAGGAGCTGCGATCCCCAGCCACCGGGCTGAAATCTTCATTCCCCGCAGCCCGACCCCCGATCTGTCCTACCAAGGCCAGGGTCAGGCTGCGGGGAATCTCCTATGTCACCGCCCGCCTTTTCTGCACCCCGGGCCCACCAGATCCACCTGACTAGAGGAACTTATTCCCCCTCTTAGGTGGAATAAGTTCCCTTTCAGGCTGCCGGCCCCAGACACCCCATTCCCGCCCCAGTCTAAGCTCCCCATACAACGTGCGGGGAAGTTAGCTGGGGTCAACAGAGGGGTCGAATAGTGAGGATGGACAACCCAATGGAACATCCATCCCCGCTATTCGCGTCTCAGAATGATCCTGGTACTGTCCTGGTCTCTACTACCTCCACTAGGAGACTGCTCCACGCATCTACCACTCTTTCAATAAAGAAATATTTCCGCATATTATTCCTGAGTCTATCCCCTTTCACCTTCATCCTTTGCCCCCTCAATGCAGAGCTTTCTTTCAATTGAAAGAGGCTCTCCTCCTGTGTATTTATACCATGGAGGTATTTAAACATCTCTATCATATCTTTTCTATCCTGCCGTTACTCCAAAGTATACATATTGAGATTTTTAAGTCTGTCCCCATATGCCTTATGACGAAGCTCACTAGCCATTTTAGTAGCCACCCTCTGCTCAGACTCCATCCTGTTTATATCCTCTTGAAGAGTGATCTCCAGAACTGCACACAATACTCCAAATGAGATCTCACCAAAGACTTATACAGAACACCAGCACTTCCTTCGTCCTGCTGGTCATTCCTCTACCTATGCACCCAAGCATCCTTCTGGCTTTTGCCATTGCCTTTTCTAACTATTTAGAATCATCAGAAACAATCACCCCCAGATCCCATTCTTCTTTTGTGGACAGAAGTACTATACTGTACCGCTCTCTTGGAGTTTTGCAGCACAAATGCATGACCCTGCATTTTTTAGCGTTAAATCTCAGCTGCCAAATCTTGACCATTCTTAAAGCTTCGCAGGATCCCTCCTCATGTTATCTGCTCCTTCCTGGATGTCTATTGCAGATTTTGGTATCATCTGCAAAGAGGAAAACCTTACCCAATAACCCTTCTGCAGTATCACTAACAAAAATGTTTAAAAGAAATGGACAGATCCTTGCAGCATACCACTGGTTATATCCTTATCTTCAGAGAAAGTTCCATTTGCCTGTACCCTTTGTCGCCTCCCAATCAACCAATTTCTAACCCAGTCAGTCACTTTAGGGCAGAGCTACTCAAATCCAGTCCTGGAGGTCCGCAGACCAGTCAGGTTTTCGGGATATCCCTAATGAATATGCATGAGATCTATTAGACAACGTTTTGGTGGTGGTGAGACTCGAGGAGGAATGTGACACATTCTATCTACCCTTTTGATGTCTAGGACATCTGTACCTTGCCCACTCACAATCTTAAATGACAGAGGTGTAAAGCAGGGGTCTCCAAATCCAGCCCTGGAGGGCCACAAACCAGTCAGATTGGCAGGATATCTCTAATGCATATATATCTCATGCATATTTATTAGGGATATCCTGAAAACCTGACTGGTTTGCGGACCTCCAGGACTGGATTTGAGTAGCTCTGCTTTAGGGTTTATTCCCAGGGTGCTCAATTTATTTATAAGTTGTCTGTGCAGAATGGTGTCAAAGGCTTTAATGAAATCTAAGTACACCACATCTAGGGCTCTCCCTCAGTCCAACTCTCTGGTCACCCAGTCAAATAAATTAGATTTGTTTGACAAGACTTACCCCTAGTAAAACCATGCTGCCTCATATCCTGCAATCCATTGGACTCCAGAAACCTCACTATCCTCTGTTTTAGCAGCGTTTCCATTAATTTACTCACCACAGAGGTCAGACTAACTGGCCTGTAGTTCTCAACCTCATCCTTCCGATTTTGTCTAAAGGGATCACATGAGTCTTTCTTCAGTCCTCTGGGGCCACTCCCGACTCTAAAGAAGCATTGAAAAGGTCAGACAGTGGAGCCTCTAGAATTTCACCAAGTTCCTTCAATACTCTGGGATGTAAACCACTTTGTCTACTTTTAGTTTAGCTAGTTCCACATGAACAGTCTTCTGAAAATAGTTCAAGATTCCCTTCCTATTTGTGGATATTTTCCGAGATCCTGCTCCTGGCCAATCATCTGCAAACATAGAACAAAAATATTTGCTATGCAATTCCACATTATCCTCATCTGCTTCTACCTGTTCTTTCACTTCATGTTTTGAGTCTGACAGTACCACTTTTTGTACTTCCTCCTGTCACTAACATATCTGAAAAAATGCCTTGTCTCTCCATTTTACTGCATGGGCTATTTTTCTTCTATTTGTGCCTTTGCTTTCCTCGCTTCTCTAAGTTTTTTGAAATATTAATGCTTCTCTTTCTGTGATCTCTTGTATTTTATGAAGGCCACCCTTTTTCTTCACCTTTTCAACTACTTCTTTCGAAAACCATAGTGGCCTCCTTTTCCTTTTACATTTTACATTTATTTACTTTACTAACAAAAAGGTTTGTTGCCCTTAAAATGTCCCCTTTCAGTTTTTCCCGTTGCTTTTCTACATCCCCCAGCTGTTCCCAACCTGTTAACACTTCCTTGAGGTATTGTCCCATCTTGGCAAAATTAGTTTTCCTAAACTCTAGGACCCTCACTTTTGAATGGGCTTTATCAGCTCTAGTCCTAATACTAAATCACACCATCTGGTAATCACTGGATGCAAGATGATCTCCCGCTATAACATCAGAAACAGTTTCCCCATTGGTAAACACCAGTACGGCCCCTTCACGTGTGGGTTCTGTTACCAGTTGCTGGAATAATTCTCCCTGCAGAGAATTCAGGATCTCCTTACTTCTAGATGACACTGCAGCAGTGTTGCGCCAGTCGACATCTAGCATATTGAAATCACCTATCAGTAGCATTTTTCCTTTCATTGCAATACTGCAAATGCCTTCAATTAAATCTCTGTCCACTTCTTCTGCCTGTGAAGGAGATCTTTATATCACACCATTGCAAATGGATTCCCCATTCCCTCCTCCTCCTTCCCTTGTAAGCCCTGTAATTCTGTAGCTTTAATATGATTCTTTACATGTAATGCCACTCCTCCTCCCCATCTTTCTACCATGTCCTTCCTGAATAAAGTATAGCCCAGTATAAGTACATCCCAGTCATGGCTGTCCATGAACCATGTCTCTGTAACAGCCATTAAATCCAAGTCAGCCACTTCCATTAAAGCCTCAACATCTGGGATCTTATTTCCCATACTACGGGCATTAGGACACACTGCTTTCCAGACATTGCCCCTTTTATCCATTGCTGCAGAGGTATTAAATGTTTCATTTACCTGAGGGCTTCTACTTACCTGAAGACTTTCTTCACCCAGCCCGAACAAATCTAGTTTAAAGCTCTCTTCAGTAGATTAGCCAGTCTGCTGTCAAAAGCACTTTGACCCTTCTTGGATAGGTGGATACCATCTCTGCTCAGCAGCCCTTGGAAAATCATCCTATAGTCCTGGAAACCAAAATGCTCTCGATCTCACCATCCATGCAGCCATGTATTCATCTCCAGGGTGCAAGCTTCTCTGCCTCAGCCTTTACCCTCAACAGGGAAGATTGAAGAGGACACCACCTGCGCACCTATCTGCTTCACCCTCTCTCCCAGAGCCATGAAGTCACGCTTGATATGCTTGGAGGGACACCTAGCAGTATCATTTGTGTGCCAACATGGATGAGCATCATCGGATAATAATCAGTAGGTTTGATGAGTCTCAGCAAACTCTCTGGAGCATTTCAGATTTTGGCACATGGCAGACAACACACCTTTCTGGACATCAAATCTGGTCGGCAGATGGACACTTCATTAGCCCTCAGAAGAGAGTCACCAACCACCACTATCCTTCTCTTCCTTGCAGTCACTGATTCTGCAACTTTGGTGTGCTTGAGCTCTTGTTCTTCCCATTCCCGGGACATTTTCACCTCTTCCACTTCCAGGGCTGCATACTGGTTCTTCAGTTCAAGGGCTGGAGGAGTTGGATTGTTGATTCTGCAGGCTCTGGTGACTTGTGCCCAACTCTCTTCATTCTGTAGTATACCATCTTCACCTCTGTTGCAGAGCTTGAATGCCTCAAAAACCATCTCATCAATGCATTTCTCACTGTTGCAGATGTTTCTCAGCCTTGCCACCTCTTCTCTGAACTCCTCCACTTGTTTCATAAGGGCTTCAGCTTGCAGGCATCATGCACAGGAAACTTGCCCTTCGACTAGGATTGGACTGTCTGTCTGGACAGAGGCAGAAGCTGTAATGGGAGAAACAACTTTGGCAACACGATTCTTCCCAGCCATAGTTCAGTTTTTGGAACCTTGGTATCTGTTGAATGAAATGAGAAAGACCTACCAAAGTCCCTATCGTTTCCTCAGAGAAAAAACATTTAGCCTCTTTTATGTGTGTTCTAACAGCTCTGTTCCATATACCTGTGTGTAGTCCTGCTAGCTTGCTAAACAGCTGTTATTTTACACTACTAAATTCTGATTTTATGCATCTGAGGTATATCGTTTAATGTGTTCCCTTTGTAAAATTACCTAATCCAAAGCTCCTTCAGGAATATCAAATTGTTTAATTTTAGTAGATATCCAAATGTGGAACTGTTTACTTCCTAGATTTTCCCTATCAACCAATAACAAGCTAATTGGTGAGTTGCTCTATATAACAAGAATTCTCACATGGAGTAGGTGATAGCTGGGGTGGAAAGAGAGGGATCTAACACCTGAGAAGGGCAGTGGCCTCAAAGAGCTTGCCTTCCTCTTTGAACCTGAAGGCTAGAGGAGAAGGAAAAAAAACCCCTATAACAGCAGAAAAAAGATTTGCCTAAGAACACAAAAATAGCCCTTTTGCAATACAGCTACAATTCACTAGGCAATGCAGCAGGAAAAGTTAGCAGTTAAAAAAATGAAAAAGCCCCCTTAAGACCTCTCAGGCAAAGAGTTTATATTCAAGAGCCCCAGAAATACCTTGCTTGCAATGGAGACCCTCTAGTTTTTGCTATTAAAGTTCTTTGATTTGCACTATGTCAACCCTAGACTCTTCTTGGGGATGAAACAATCCCAGGAGACCTCTCCTGACCACACTGGCAGACATAAGAATGGGAATGAGATCCAAGGTGATAAGTCCATAGAGGAATGACTGAGAAACCTTGGCCTGATTAATGGTACTGTATTTGCATTTGAAGAAGGCACAGAAGCCTTTTTCTCATATAAATTCTGGTTCATCCAGTACCTACTGGCCCAAAACATCACACCTCCCAGCCAGTTGAAGTCAATTTTCCTAACCTCATTGGGCAGGAATGCAGATTTTTTTAAAATTTTTTGTTTATTACAAGTTTCAAATCTTACACTCCAACAAAGAAAGTGAAAAGCAAAGCAGTAGATATTTTTGCTGTCTTTCTGGCTCCTTAGAACCCAGGTCAAGTTTCACTGAGTTCTTTAGGACACTTTGTAACAACATTTTGAACCAGGCACAAACATTCTGTCTTATAGGTATGAATTCAGTCAATAGATTGTAAGCTCTGATGTGCAGGGACTGTGTCTTACATCTATATGTTCAGCGCTGTGTACACCTTGTAGCGCTATACAAATGATTAGTAATAGTAGTACACAGGGGCGGCCCAAGGGGGGTGCGGGGCCATGTGCGGAGACTCGGTGCGGGGCCTCATTTGCATAAGTGGCCTTATTTGCATAAATATTTGCATAATGTTACCATACACTAACTTTTAGTAAACATGTCTCTTAATGAGTGTATGGATAAAGAAAGACTAAAAGATTTCTACATTACTATAATCCAGTGCCAACCGCCAGGCACATTAGGAACTACTACAAACGCTGCCCATTTAGAACCCATAGCAAACCCGCCGTACCCTGACAGCATAACCAGGACTCACAAAGCACCATACCCTACCTATCAAAAGGCAACACTGCAAATATTAAACCAATACATTTCAGAGAATACTGGGGAAAGAGAACAAGTGGCAATGTCAAATAGGAATTACATAAATAGAATACCTCAGCTCAGTTACACATGCAGAACATAGACCATCACCAAACAAGGAATCACAATTTAGAAACAGGAAGGCAATAATTAAACTGGGAACCCCAAAAGCCAAACTTGGAATGTACAACACCACTGTAGAAATAAAACTATAAATTAATTTCCTCTTGTACCAAACAAAGCGCAGACGTTAATGATGCACATTTCCCAGAGCTTTCATATTCCAGTTAATAAATTCAAATAAAGAGATATCTTTCTACCTTTTGTGCATTTTTTCAGTTGCAATTGCTCCAGCCACTTTCTTCTGGTTTCTTCATATTTTCTGCTGTCCATCGTCTGCTGTCCATTTGTTCTTTCTTCTCTCTTCTAGTTTTTTTTTCCATTCTCTCTCTCTACATCTGCTTTAACATACTAATCTTTCTCCTTTTGCTCTTTTCTCATTCCTATTTCATCCACACAAATTTTACCCCTCCATCCTCAATCCCCACTTACTCTCCCAATACCCGGCCAATTGTAGATTTTTCATCCCTCACACACAAAATATTTTTCCCCTCTCCATTTTACTCTCCCAGCCCCATCCCATTCTAATCCTTCCTCAACATCAGCTCCCTTCTAGTTCCAGTCTCATCCAGCATCCATTCCCTTCTAGTCTCTGCATCAGCCCATTTCCAGTCCTAGCCCCCCATCAACCCATTTCCAGTCCTAGCTCCCCCATCCATTTTCAGTCTGAGTCCCTTCATCAGCTCATTTCCAATCCTAGCCCCCATCAGCCCATTTCTAGTCATTTCCTAGCCCCACCATCAGCCCATGTCAAATCCTAGCTCCCCTCCACTCAGCCCAATTCCAGTCCAAGCCCCCCATGAGCCTACTTCCAGTTCTAGCCCCTCCATGAGTCCATTTCAATTCAAGCCCCCACCACAGCCCATTTCCAATCTTAGCTCCCCCCAACAGCCCATTTCCAGTCCTATCCTAGCTGCTCCATCAGCCCATTTTCAGTCCTAGCTCCCTTCCCTCACAGCCCATTTCCATTCCAAGCTCTCTCCCCATCAGCTATTTGCAGTTCAAGCCTCCCCTTCCACTCAGCCCATTTCCAGTCATAGCAACCCCCCAACCCATTACCAGTCCTAGCCCCCCATCCACCCACTTCCAGTCCTAACCCCCATCACCCCATTTTCAGTTTAAGCCCCCCTATAACCCATTACCAGTCCTAACCCCCCATCAGCCCACTTCCATTCTTAACCCCATCAGCCCATTTCCAGTCAGCCCCCCATAGCTCATTGCCAGTCCTAACCCCCCCCCCATCAGCCCACAGCCCATTACCAGTCCTAACCCCTCCCCATCAGCCCATTTCCTGTCCTAGCCCCCCATAGCCCATTATCAGTCCTAACCCCCCATCACCTCATTTCCAGAGAGCCCCCATCAGCCCACAGCCCATTACCAGTCTTAACCCCCCCCATAGCCCATTAACAGTCCTAACCCCCCCCCAACAGCCCACAGCCCATTACCAGTCCTAGCCCCCCCATAGCCCATTATCAGTCCTAACCCCTCATAGCACATTACCAGTCCTAACCCCCCCATCGCCCCATCCCCCCTTGCCAGTCTTAACCCCCCCTTGCCAGTCTTAACCCCCCCAGTCTTAACCCCCCTTGCCAGTCTTAACACCCCCCCAGCCCATTGCCAGTCTTAAACTCCCCCGCCCCCCGCCCATTGCCAGTCTTACCCCCCCCTTGCCAGTCTTAACCCCCCCCTTTGCCAGTCTTAACCCCCCCCAGCCCATTGCCAGTCTTAAACTCCCCCGCCCCCCGCCCTTTGCCAGTCTTAAACTCCCCCCCTTGCCAGTCTTAACCCCCCCCTTGCCAGTCTTAACACCCCACCCCCAGCCCATTGCCATTCTCAAACCCCCCCCCCCCCCCCCGCCGCTTATGGCAAAATTTAAAAAAAAAAAACTGGCTCTGGCTGCTGCCGCTACCACCGCGGCAGCGGCAGAATGGAGTGTCCCGCGGGGCCTCCTCTTCTCTCGTTGAGCCCCTCTGCAAAGGCTTTCAGATTCGCGAAGGGAGAAAGTCTCCCTCGCGTCTCTGTTAAGCCCGCAGGGGCTAATGGGAAATTTCCCATCAGCCCCTCGCGTCTAAAGGGGCAGATGGGAAATTTCCCATTAGCCCCTGCGGGCTTAACAGAGACGCGAGGGAGACTTTCTCCCTTCGCGAATCTGAAAGCCTTTGCAGAGGGACTGAACGAGATGAGGAGGCCCCGCGGGACACTCCATTCTGCCGCTGCCGTGGTGGTAGCGGCAGCGGCAGCAGCCAGAGCCAGTTTTTTTTTTTTAAGTAATTTTAAAAAAAAGCAGAATGTTCTTTGCGCGGGGCCCCCTGAAACGCGGGGCCCTGTGCAAAAAACATTCTTGCTCAATGGACGGGCCGGCCCTGGTAGTACAATGCTCTGTAATTTCTCTTCTAAGAGAGACTAGCTATAGTTCGTACATCTAAAGAATGCATATGCCCAGAATGAGATCCTCCTCTATACCCTCTGGATGTTTTTCAGCCAAAATGAGCATTTTTCAGATGCCTGTTCGTGCCTGGAGCAAGTCTAAACTTAGATGCGACGATGGACATCCGGGATGTTTCTAAAATCAGAAGGGAACCTTCAGGTTCCCGGGAATGCTCCAGCCGTGCCTCCACCATACCCCCAGTCAGACATGAATGCCTTCATGCTGTGGACGTCCACAGACCTGGCTTCTAAAAAGACTCTGGAGATGTCTCTGTGCTTTGGACATCTCTATGCCTGTTTTCGGATGTTCAAACCCATGAATAGGGCTTCCAAAATCACCCTCATAGGGAACAAGTTTTAAAGGAAAACTACAAAGTTCAATTTTAAATGTATTTCCATACATAAATGGGATTTATCCATCAAATAACCCTCTTTGGAGCTTTGTGGAAAGAGCGCATAGAAGTTAAATAATGATACTTGTCCACTGAGTCACAAGGCTTCCTTCATTGGCGTTTCAACTGCTGAAGTGTTCTCTTAGCCTCAGCAAGGTCTCTAGTGTACCATGGTGTCTGATGCAACCTATTCTTTGATCCATTCACCATCATCAATACTCTACCAAGTCCAAGTCACTTAATTCCATGTTGATTATCACCTACATTTACCTCTTTTATGGCCCCTGTGAGAAGTTCAGGGCCGCGGAGCTAGTGCACGTGGCCCCATGGTAACCGGGGGGGCGGCGAGGACGCGATCCCCCCCCGGGGGGCGTCGGCGTCGGCGGGGGTAATGGGGGCGAGCCGGTGCGGTGCTGGGCACCCCATTGGCTCCTGCGGGCTGCCGGGAGGCGGAGGGAGCCAATGGGGTGAAAAGGGAGGCGGGACCAGCCCGAGTGAGCGCGGGGACGCGCCGGGGCTCCGGCCTTTTCCAGGTCGGAGCCAGACGCGTCGGGTGGCAGCACGAGCGTGCTCGGCAGGTACCGCGTGGCTGGGGAGGCAGTTTAGGGGTCCGGTTTGGGAAAACGGCCTTTAGTTGTTGCCTGGGGGTGCCGGGGGGCTAACAAAAAAAAAGAAAAAAAAACGAACGGGAGGGGGTGGCTGTGGGGGTTTGCAGGGCTATAGGAGTGGTAGGCAAGGGTTGGGGGGGTCTTCAAAGTATACGGGGGGCTGGGGAACTGGAGGCTTGATTAAAAAAAAAAAAAAAAACGAAATGCCAAACCCTCGAACTGAATTGAATTTAAAAAAGAAAAACCAAATAAATAAATCATAAGCTGTCACAAAAGGGCCACAGGCAGCCACTTGCTGTAGCAGGACTGTGAGCCATGCGGTCTGGGAAAGGGCGGGGGGGCTCCCGAGCAGAGGATTGAGAAGGGGCCAAGGGAGGGGGCAGCTGGGGGAGCTCATGGGGAAGATTTGACAAGGTCTGCCCAAAGGGGGGGAAAAGGGGGTAGGGCGAGGGGGGGTCCGGGGGGCGCTGGTCTTACAGTGACCCGGGGTAGGGGCAGAGCGGGCAGTAGGGGAACATGTGCTGGGGAGAGCGGGCGGTGCGTGGGTGGGCCCGCGCAGGCCTGGCCCGTAGGGGCGGGGGAGGGGCAGGGAGGCACGACACGGATTGCTGACCGCCTGGGTCCAGAAGGGCGGTCAGGGGGGGCGGGGAATTGTGTGGGGGACCTGCTGGCCCTCTAGACAGGCGAGCGCCTGAAGTAGGGCTACCTCCGGTGGGGGGAGGGGTGCCTGTGTTGGGCGAAGTGCGGGCTGCCGAGAGTGCGGTGCCGGAGGGCCCCGGGAACCGGGCTGGAGTGTCGGGGTGTGCATACCCGCCTTCTTGGGAGCACTGGCAGGGAGGGGGCCAAGGTCCTTCGAGGGTGGAGTGGTTGTGGGCGTGGCAGCCCCCTTGGGCGAGGGGGGGCCCCCTTCGCCTTTTCCTGTGTTTTCCCCGCAGGTACCTTTTGGATGGCAGTACACCGGGAGTCCGTGTTTCGGCGATTCGAGACCATCGGGTGCGGTGCCGATGGAGGGGTTGAGTGAGAGGACGTCAGCAGCAGCGCAAGTGGAGACGGAGTCGCGGATGTTCGGCGCAGTGGCTGAAGCGTCGGTGCGAGCTGCAGGTGAGTTGGCAGGTGATTTGGGCGTGGACGACGGGGCTGGGGTGGCAGCGGCGGAAGGGGGTGGTAGGAAAGCGAGGAGGAAGAGGAAGCATCCTTGTCGCAGACGGCGCAGGTCGGGGACTTCCTCCACCTCCTCCACTGCTTCCACATCCGATTCTTCGGTTTCGGCGGGGACAAGGGGCAGGAATTGCAGGGGTCAGAGGGTAGAGCGAGTGGAGTCTCGGCCACGCCTTCGGTGGTGGCATATTCGGAGTTATGGGAGGGCGTGCCGAAGAAGCTGCGGCGGAAGATTCTGCGAAGGCGTTATATAGACATTTTTCGTCTGCTTGAGGGCCGCAAACAGTCAGGGGACAGTAGGAGGAAAAGGAAGGAAGACGAGAAGGCGGGGAGGGTGCGGAGAGCGACGCGGAACGTGGTGAACTGGACGCGAGCTTTTTTACGCTTAGCTAGTGTGTGGGGGCATTCGCACCCTGAGCACTACGGGATGCTCCTCGCCTATGCGGATTCCATCTTAGAGGCTGCACAATTGCTTGATGGTTGGGCGTGGCTCAACTATGATGAGAAGTTCAGGGATAAGATGGAAGAAAACCGCTTGTCCTGGGGGACGCAAGATATCAATCTGTGGCTGACGCAGATGGCAGTCAGACCCAGTGGTAGTGCGGCGAGCAGTGCACATGGGGGAGCGGCCGGCGTTTCGGGGGCTGGGCGGCCCTTTCGGGGGGGTGTATCCGGGGGGGTCCAAAAAGCATCAGCTTCAGGGGGGGTCGGAGATGTCTGTTGGCGATTTAACAAATCGTCCTGCCCGTTTCCGTATTGTAAATTCCGGCACGCCTGTTCCTTCTGCAACGGTTCACATTCAGCGCTCAAATGTGTTAAGAGAGGCGCGGGGGGGGGGGGACTGGAGCGCCCCTTCCAAAGCAGTGAGAGCCTCCTTTGCCTAGCTCCCACCCCAGTCCGGATAGAAGCAATGCGTCCGTGGCTGAGAAGGTATCCGAAACGGAAGGACAGTGCGGTGATAGAGGGGGGCTTTAGTGAGGGGTTTTGGATTCCTGTGGTGGGTACGGTGCTCTGTACTCTGGCCAGGAATTCGCCTTCGGTGAGGCGATTTGCTCAGATAGTGTGGGACAAGCTAGCGGAGGAGATTGGATTGGGGCGGGTGGCGGGCCCCTTCGCGGAGAGGCCTTTTGCGGATCTAGTGATCTCCCCTTTGAGTGTAATCCCTAAGAAGGAGCAGGGGAAGTTCCGGTTGATCCACAACCTTTCCTTCCCCGCGGGGTCGTCAGTTAACGACCATATCCCGGACCACCTGTGCATGGTTAGGTATGCATCCTTGGATGCGGCATTGGAGCTGGTGAGACGCTGCGGTCTGGGGTGCTTGATGGCGAAAGCGGATATCGAGTCAGCCTTCCGTTTGTTGCCGGTGCACCCGGCGTCTTTTCCTCTGTTGGGGTTTTGTTTCGAAGGGGACAGTTATTTCAATAAGTGCATGCCCATGGGGTGCGCGATATCCTGTGCATATTTTGAACGGTTCAGTAGTTTTCTACATTGGGCAGTGGTGACACAGGTGGGCCGCGCCAACGTGGTGCACTATTTAGACGATTTCTTGTTTGTGGGTGAGGCTCAGTCGGAGTGCTGCTCGGATTTGCTGGGTGGCTTCGAGCGGTTGGCTCGGGGGTGGGGTGTCCCTCTAGCGGCGGGGAAGACAGAGGGCCCCGCGACCGTCATTACTTTCTTGGGGGTGGAGCTCGACTCGGGGGCGATGGTAGCTCGCCTGCCCGCGGCTAATTTAGTGAAGCTCAGAGTCTTGGTTGCGAACGTGCTCGTTTCCAGCAAGCTCACATTACGGGAAATGCAGTCGCTGATTGGCTCGTTGAATTTTGCGTGCAGGGTGATACCGATGGGGCGGGTATTTTTGAGGCGGCTATCGGCGGCTACGGTAGGGGTCCATATGCCTCATCATCGGATCAGGGTGTCGCAAAGCATTCGGGCAGACATGCGGGTGTGGGACGAGTTTCTCCGCGACTTCAACGGCACTACGGTTTTGCGGGAGAGGGAGGTCTCTAATACAGCTCTGCAACTGTACACGGATGCGGCGGGGGGCGCGGGTCTCGGGGTTTACTTTGGGGGTTCGTGGTGTGCTGCAGGGTGGCCCCTGGCTTGGCAGGAGTCGGGCCTGACCAGAAATATCACCTTTTTGGAATTGTTTCCGATCTTGGTGGTGTTGACCATATGGCCGGACAGGCTTCGGAATCGTCGGTTAGTCTGGTGGTGCGACAATGAGGCGGTCGTGTCTGTTGTAAACAATTATGCCCCACGCTGCAAGCAAGTGGCGGATTTAATGCGTCAGGTTGTGTTAGCTTGTTTGCGTTTGAATGTGGTGGTGCGGGCCCGCCATATTCCGGGTACTACTAACAAAATTGCTGACGCTCTTTCCCGTTTTCAGTGGGAGCAGTTTCGGACCTTGGCTCCGGAAGCCGAAGAAGTGGGAGCATCGGTCCCGGCATACTTATGGCGGATTGGCCTGGAGACATGAGGGAGCTGCTGAGGAATTCTGTGTCGGCGGCGACGTGGGCGGCCTATCAGTGGGGTTGCAGCAGTGTGGTAACTTTCCTCGCGGAGCACGGATGGCGTCAGGGTCCGGTCCCTGAGCAGCTCCTCGGTCAATACGTGGTTGCGGCTAAGGCGGCGGGTCTTTCGAGGGCAACGGTGAAGAGACATCTGGCGGGGTTTTCCTTCTTCGTGGGAGCGGTCGGTTGGGGGACGGCTGGAAGGGGTTTTTTGACTCGTCGACTTTTGCAGGGATGGGAGCGATCCCTTCCCACCCAGGCCGACTGGCGGCAGCCAATCACTTATGATTTGTTGAGCCGCTTGTTGGACGTTTTACCGCAGGTGGCGTCCTCCCGGTACGAGGGTACGCTGTTTCGGGCTGTCTTTTTGGTGGCCTTCTTCGGCGCCTTTTGGGAGGGGGAGTTGGTGTCTGAGTCGGGTCATAGTGCGGGGACGCGTGAACTGAAGGTCCACCAGGTGCTGGTGGGGGAGGGCATGGTCTGGATTCACTTAGTGCGTTCCAAGACCGATCAGTCGGGGAGGGGTGCCTGGGTGGTGCTGCGTGCCATACCGGGGGTGCTTGCTTGCCCAGTCCGGTTGCTGAGCACATACTTGCGGGTGTGGCCGGCCGGTGAGAGCAGTCTGTTCCTTCATGAGGATGCACGGGTGCTCACGCGCTACCAATTTACGGCGGTGCTGCGGTTGTCGTTGCGACGGATCGGGGAGGATCCCAGTAGGTTTGCTCCACATTCCTTCCATATTGGCGCAGCGACCAGCGCGGCAGCGGAGGGTCTTTCTGAGCAGGCGATACAACGGATAGGGCGGTGGAGATTGCAAGCGTTCCAGGGCTATGTGCGCTTGTAATGGGCTGTGGGGGGTGCTAACGCTGCTGTTCTTTATTTTGCAGAAAGGGGCCATGCATCATGTCGCTGTTGGGTGATTGGCCACTCATTTGTTTACTGGGCTGGTCGGCGAACAGCAACACGGCCATTGGGGCCACATCTTGGACTGGAAGCGCAGGGGGTGACCGTATCATGGCTGGGCAAGCGCGGACTCCGGTGGATCCAGCTTTTGCCTTTGCTGCGGCATCACGGGCGCACGAGAGGAACGCCGGATATCCTGCTGATACATCTCGGCGGCAATGATCTGTTGTCCTGGACTTGCAAGCAGCTTATTCACGCTGTTCACAAGGACCTGGGGGAGGTTTTCAGAATGTTTCCGGGAGTTATTGTGATTTGGTCAGATATCCTTCCACGGCCAGCCTGTTGGGACCAGCGGCGATGGTCCAGATGGCTGATGAAAGTCAATCACCAAATAGGCAGGTGGGTGGGGGAGCGGGGTGGGTGCCAGATCTTGCACCCGTGGGTGGATGTGGAGTGTGCTGGCCTGTTCCGGCCGGATGGCATGCATCTCTCGCCGATAGGGATGGACCTGCTACTTAATGACTGGCAGGAGGCCGTGGAGGGTGTCCGGCAGGGGAGTTGGGCTGGTCGCAGCTTTAGTTTGGGGGGCAGCTCAGGTCCATAGTGGCCTGAGCCGGTGGCGGGATCCCGGAGGTTTCCAGGTTCCGGAGACGGAGGCAAGCTTGTGGGTGGGGGTGGGGGACCCCCACCCGGATAACCCCTCAGGTTTTTGCTAGTAATATGGCGAAGCCGGACGAGGGAGGGCTAGGCTGTTTAGCCGGGGCCCAGACTCAGGAGAAGCGGAAGCGACGTCACCTTGCTACTCACATGGCTGGTGAGGGTTCGCGCTTCGAAAAAGGAGGGGGATAATGTTATTGTGTTGAATTGTTATTGGGTTATTGTTAATGGTTAATAAAGCTGCGACCAGTTTTAAGCCCAAAATTGTGTGATGGTCTTTTATCAAAGGGTGTGTGTGGGGGGGGGGGCGACGCGTCCGCCTTACCCGGTTAGTTCAGGGCCGCGGAGCTAGTGCACGCGGCCCCATGGTAACCGGGGGGGGCAGCGAGGATGCGATCCCCCCCCGGGGGGCCGCGGCGTCGGCGGGGGTAATGGGGGTGAGCCGGTGCGGTGCTGGGCGCCCCATTGGCTCCTGCGGGCTGCCGGGAGGCGGAGGGAGCCAATGGGGTGAAAAGGGAGGCGGGACCAGTCCGAGTGAGCGCGGGGACGCGCCGGGGCTCCGGCCTTTTCCAGGTCGGAGCCAGACGCGTCGGGTGCCCGCCCGCCCACCCTAGCGTGGGAGTGGGGGTGGGGCTGGGGCTCTGTTGTGGGTTGTTGCAGCTGGGGGGGTGGCGGGATCCTGGAGGTTTCTGGGTTCCGGAGCCGGAGGCAAGCTTGTGGGCGGGGGTGGGGGACCCCCGCCCGGATAACCCCTCAGGTTTTTGCTAGTAATATGGCGAAGCCGGACGAGGGAGGGCTAGGCTGTTTAGCCGGGGCCCGGACTCAGGAGAAGCGGAAGCAGAAGCGACGTCACCTTGCTACTCACATGGCTGGTGAGGGTTCGCGCTTCGAAAAAGGGGGGGGGGATAATGTTATTGTGTTGAATTGTTATTGGGTTATTGTTAATGGTTAATAAAGCTGCGACCAGTTTTAAGCCCAAAATTGTGTGATGGTCTTTTATCAAAGGGTGTGTGGGGGGGGAGGGGCGACGCGTCCGCCTTACCCGGTTACCATTTTAGAAACAAAGAGTGACATTACAAGGGAGTTTGTACATGTGTGTAGCATTATATGCATGTGTAAGTGGTGATTTGGCTATGTGTACGCGAAAGTGGTATCACTTACACATGCAAGTGGCAAACTTTGAAAATGTGGACATTTACAGAAACTGATTTAATAAACTATCCTCAAAAACTCAAACGTTTTGCACTTTAAGATAGTCTTGATCTCCTGAGAGGTAAACACAGTTCTCCTTGCATGCTTTCCTCCAAAACCCAGGTACAAATGAGAAGTTAGCCACAGTTATGCTTGACATGAAGCCGATTGGGAAATTTTCCTGGATATTTATTTATTTATATAAAATTCTGTGCTATTAATTTACCATTCTTAGCAGTTCACATTCAATTTAAATTGTATCTTGCCATTCTAAAATCTGGAAAACATGCATACTTTGAAGAACCACCCAAACAATACCTAGAATATATCTGCTTGAAATCTCTGTGCGCATATACTGTGGTCAACATTCTGAAAAATGAATAGCAGGTTGGACGTCCGGGATGAATGTCCAATCTGCGCTCAGCCCCGGAACGCGATTCCGGTCCAAGCACTCCCCACACATACACAGCATTTGTGCGAGGAGCGCTGGATGGAGGCGGGAGGGGGCAGAATGAAGGAGGAGCAGGGGTGTGGCTAGCTGCCGGGACATACAAGGCCTATTCAGGTCAGGCCTCTGTATGTTCCCCAGCACTCAGCTACACGCCCATCCACCCCGAAGGTGGAATAAGTCCCGGCTGCCCCCCACAGCACATGCCGCACGCCCCCACAACACAGGCATCTGGCCACGCTGTGCTCCTGCAGCCATAATCCGGGCCATGGGAGCCTCCGGTGTCGGTAGGATCACAGTCTGCAGGGGTGGGTTTAGCCTATGGCACTCTAAGCCATCAGATAGACAGCTTGTTGCCATGGCGCCAAGATGTCAATTAACATGCCAAGTCTGATTCTCTATAAGTAAAGATTATGTTCATAGTAACTGCTCCTTGTAACTGATACCTATGCAGTAATGTTTTCCTTGTAAATAGATTGTAGATAGTTACCCATGTTATCCAAGTTCCTTCCCTTGTTATCTGTAAACTCATGCATGTTGACTGTACTGAGATTTTTTTTTTTGTTCTATGTGAACCGCGCTGATGCTGAATAGTGCGGTATATAAGAGAATTTAAATAAATAAATAAATGTCACTGCCTCTGCACCCCAGCAGTGGCGTTCTGGTGTCAGGACGGGCAGTTCCCCATATGCCAATCTCATCAGCATGCGGAGAGCGCCCAGACGTCTGTGCCCCCAATTCTGCTTTCGCGGGTACACCCGGGCTCTGCAGCGGCAGAATTGGGACTATCTACTGCATGTCTGGTTTTAGCCCAGCCAATGTGGGCGGACATGTGGGAACCAGAATGTGCCTCTGAACATATAAGTAAAACCAAACCCAACAGTAATACCTCCCAATTCTAAAGAATTTCTTTTTGTCGGAGAAGGCTGGAGGCGACTGAAATGTAACCCAGTCACACCAGGCAACCTTATCCCTTTTAATTATAGTGTAGCTAAAAACGCTATACTTAGCTTATCAAAATTATCAGTGAAATGTTCCAACACTCCTTGTGCCAAAAAGTATCTTCACACAGCGGATTTGTAGCAGTCCACGACGTACGTTTCGGGCCCTGGCCCTGTTTCAAGTGTTCACGCTCTCACAAATCTGTGAGAGCGTGAACACTTGAAACAGGGCCAGGGCCCGAAACGTACGTCGTGGACTGCTACAAATCCGCTGTGTGAAGATACTTTTTGGCACAAGGAGTGTTGGAACATTTCACTGATAATTTTGATAAGCTAAGTATAGCGTTTTTAGCTACACTATAATTAAAAGGGATAAGGTTGCCTGGTGTGACTGGGTTACATTTCAGTCGCCTCCAGCCTTCTCCGACAAAAAGAAATTCTTTAGAATTGGGAGGTATTACTGTTGGGTTTGGTTTTATTTATTATGATTATTCATTGTTGACTGAACCGAGGATATATTTTCTGGAGTCTGAACATATAAGTAGCACCTTTTCTAAAATCGCTTCTCCTTTGAATATGTGCCGAATAAGTTTTTGTATTTCAAATGCATGATTTACACATTTTAGCACCAAAGCTAATTTTTCAAACCCTTAACCATCCTTTCAGTATTTTTAAGCCCTCTTTCATCTTTTTCACCACTTCTGGTATGTCTACTCTCAACAATGTCATTAATAAAGCAATTGCAAAGAACTGTCTCAGTACTGAGCTTTGAGATAACTCACTGGTCACTTTCCCTACAACAACTGGATTCCATTTGCCTCCACTCTGATTCCTGACACTCAACAACTTCTCACCCAATTTACAGCTTTCTAGGCTATTGTACCCAAGCAACTTTCCAGAGATACTTCTCTATATATGGTCCCACACTCTGGAACTCACTCCCAAGTACACTAAGAGACACCAAAGACTCCATCAACTTCCGTAAAAAGCGAAAGACTTTTCTATTCCGAGAATTCTTCAGCCCTGAAACCTAACGCAAATGCCCCTCTTCCCACCCCTCTCCTCCCGCCTCCCCTCAATTTCACCTCCTCACTGTATCCTGACATCCCTATAGATAGCTATACCATCAGCATGCTCACCACAGTATATAGTTCTACCCTGTTCCTAACCCTCCTCTTCTACCCCAGCCTACCCAAACACCAATTTTTGTAACACATCCTATAATCACTGTTCTTTGTATAACTAGGTTTCTGTGTAAAACACTGTTCCATGTACAACCAAGTTTACTGTTCAGTGTAAACCACCTTGATAATCTGAAAGGTGCTATAGAAGAAGCGTTAAATAAAATAAATAAATAAATATCTCCATTGCCTGTCTTCTTATATCCCTTTCTAGAAACAGAGAACCTTTTTTTGTAGATTTACTCAGCATGATCCTCAGGTCTCTAATTCAGAGATTGTCAGTCCAGTCCTCAGAACACATGTAATTAGTCAGGTTTTCAGGATAACCACAATGAATCTGTATGAAAGAAATTTGCATGCACTGCCTCCTTTGAATGAAAATCTCTCTCAGCCATATTCATTGTGGTTATCCTAAATTCCTGATTGTCCCAGTGATTGGGTTGAGAACCCCTGCTGTAATTAGCACCTTTTATTTGTCTTCCCTGTGAGTCTGAACTTGCTTGTAATTTCCATGAGACAAGGACTGTCTTATGTGTTTCTGTATTGTACTGCATACATTTACCAGTGCTATATCAATGATTAATGGTGAGGGTAGTTGTAGTCTGGCCCTAACAGGTTGATCACTTGGTCCCTCCATCTGTATAGTGGGACTACTTGGGGTCTCCTCAAGTCCCTCAGAGCTTCACCCATCTTCAAAAATAAGTTGAACAAATCTACAAGGGGTGTAGACAACATTTCTTGAACTCTTTTAGTATCGTAGGCTGTATACCATTGGATCCCATGGCTTTATCCACTCATATTTGTGTAAGTGCATCACATATTTCCTCCTCTTAAATTAGTTTTGTAATAATTTCACACTTATCACTGCTATTTCTCACTGTAGATCATCTTCCTCTTCTTTTGTATCTTTTGTTGGTCTTTCTTTTCACAAATCTCCCTTTCTCCCTTCATCGTACCTGTTTCTCCATTGGTTTTTAGGCTCTCCCTATTTCTCTAAAGAAGCTGTTCTTTTATTTACTGGGTTACACCTTAGTTTAGGACTCTCCTCTTCTAACTATCTTCTTTGCCTCCTGATAATTCTGCCTGTTGTATTTTTTGAATGCTACCATCTTTGCTCCATACCATTTTTGTTACCACCTTCAAGAACCATATGCATTTCCTTCTCCTTTATTTTATTAACCTGCCATACACCAAAGATTGTTGCCTTCTCAGTTCTTTCTTATATTACTGTACAAACATAAGAACATAATAAATGCCATAATGGGTCAGACCAAGGTCCATCAAGCCCAGTATCCTGTTTCCAATAGTGGCCAATCCAGGTCACAAGTACCTAGCAGTTTCCCAAAAAGACACATAAGTTCCATAATGCTTACATTGGGGCAAGCAGTGGATTTTCCGGATCTTCTTTAATACTGGTTTATGGACCTTTCCTCCAGGAATTTGTCCAAACGTTTTTTTAAACCCAGCTACACTAACAGATTTTACTGCATCCTGTGGTAATGAAGTCCAGAGTTTGATTACACGTTGAGTGAAAAATATTTTCTCTTATTAGTCTTAAATGGGTTACATTGTAACTTCATTGCATGTCCCCTAATCTTTCTACTTTTTGATGGCATAAACAATTGATCTACATTTACCCGTTCCACTCCATTCATTAATTTATAGATCTCAATCATATCTTCCCTGAGCCGTCTCTTTTCCAAGTTGAAGAGCCCTAACATTTTAAGCCTCCCCACATAGGGGTATCCTTCCATTCCCTTTACTATTTTGGTTGCTCTTCTCTGTATCTTTTCTAATTCCACTATATCCTTTTTAAGATATAGTGATCAGAATTACACACAATATTCAAGGTGCAGTTGCACCATGGACGATACAGAGGCATTATGGTTGTATTCCCCATTCCTTTTCTTATGATTCCTAGCATTCTATTTGCTTTCTTGGCCGCCGCTGCACACTAGGTGGAGTGTTTCAGCGTTTTATCCACAATTGCATCTAAATCTTTTTCCTGGGTTGCGGTTCCTAATGTGGAACCTTGCATCATGTAACCGTTGTTTGAGTTGTTCTTTCCTAGGTGCATAACTTTGCACTTGCCCACATTAAATTTCTTCTGTCATTTGGATGACCAGTCTTCCAGTTTATCAAGGTCCTCTTGCAATTTTTCACAAACCTCATCAGTGAAACAACTTTGAAAAATTTTGTGTCATCTGCAAATATGATTAACTCACTCGTTATTCCTCTTTCCAGGTCATTTATGAATATGTTGAAAAGCAGCAGGCCCAGCACAGAACCATGGGGTACTCTACTATTCAAGGAGTGGAGGAGTGGCCTAGTGGTTGGGGCAAGGTACTTCAGGCCAGAAGGTCAGGGGTTCAAATCCCACTAGAGGACATCAACCTTGGGCCAGAAGGACTGGGTTTTCTAGTCCCACAGGTGCTCCTTGTGGTCTTGGGCAAGCCACTTAACCCTCCATAGCCCATGTTCCCTGTAAAATAGCTATCTCCAAGTTATAATGCCCTGTTCAATGTAATTTCAGTTTGTTCAATGTAAACCACACTGATGCAGAATAGCACAGTATATAAGAGAATGTAAATAAAATATTCACTTTTCTTCATTGAGAAAATTGGCCATTTAGCCCTCCTCTCTGCTTTCTATCTTTTAGGCAGTTCCTGATCCACAATAGTACACTGCCTCCTATCCCATGACTTATTAATTTCGCCAAGAGTCTCTCAAGACTTTCTGTAAATCCAGATACATGCAGAGCCTGATTCAGATAGGGGCATGTCTGGACCTTCCAGATGGTCCCAAGGAAAACGGGCCCGATTCTGAACCACGGGAACAGTAACCAGAATCGGGCCCAAGGATGGCCCTGCATGCCCCTGCCACCTGTAGGGACGTCCTCCCCACAGGCACCCCTGATTCCCTCATCCTCAGCCCCCTTTTTCCTTGCCACCTGACCCAAGGCTTGCCTGTCGTGGCCTGGATCAAGCGGCAGGGACTCCCTGCACCAGGGATCTCCGGGCCCAATCACTAGTTTTTTTGCTGCTTATTCCTCCACCCTACCAGAATCCCACCGCCTCATTTATTTATTTATTTGCTTTTATATACCTCGCTCTTTGAAATCAGTGCGGTTTACATAAAACAAGAACAGTAACAGTTTACATGGAACAATTTATATAGAACAGTTTACACTGAACAAAAGTAAAAATAAGTAACAGTAACAAGTAATCTAAATTTGATGTGAATACAGGGAGATGAACTTGGAATATGCAGGTAAGGGGACTAGAGGTGATCTGTACATAGGCTTTGTTCAGGGTGGCTGGCCATAGGCTAATTTAAATAAATATGTCTTTAGGGCCTTCCTAAAGGCTATAAGGTCTGTGATAGCACGGATTGCTGGAGGTAGGGCATTCCAGTGGGTTGGTGCAAAGAGAGAAAAGGCGCGATTTTTAGTTGACTGGGTGCGTGTCCTTATCGCAGAGGGGGTGATGAGTGAGTTCACCATGTATGATCTTCTGGTTCTGTTTTCAGGGGCAGGCTGTATGAGGTTTGTGAGGGTGGTGGCAGATATTCTGTGCAATGACTTGAAGGTGAGTAACAGGGCTTTGTATACCAGTTGGCTTGCTGTGGGGAACCAATGTAGCTGGATCAAAAGAGGCGTAATGTATTTGAATCTTGAGGCAGATAGGAGTGTTCGGGCGGCTGTATTCATGGCTATTGTAGTGGCTGAAGAGCGTTCTTTGGCAGGCCATGGTAGATTATGTTGGCATAGTCCAAGTTAGGAAAGACAAGGGCCTGGCATACTGAGTGAAAGTCCGAGGGTTCGAGGAGCGTGCGTAGATGTCGGAGGATTCTTAGTTTATGGTAGACAGCCTTCGTGACGGTTTGTATGTGGGTTTCCCAGTTTAGATGTTGGTCCAAGATGACTCCAAGGTAACGTACTTCTTGCTTCGCCGTGAGTACGACATCTTTTAGCCTGAGGGAGGTTGGTGGGGTGAAATCTTGGTCTTTAGTTATGAATAAGACCTCTGACCTTTTACTGTTAACCATCAGATAGTGGGTAGTGAGCCAGTCCGAGACAGCATTGAAGCATTCTGTAATGGATGAAAAATCGGGGTTCTCTATGGAGAAAGGAGCATAGAGTAGGATTTTGTCAGCATAGATGTGGTAGTAAACGTTGAATGAATGTATAATGCCGCAGATAGGTTGAATATAAATGTTAAGGACATACAGGGAAAGCCAGAGGGGGAATTGAGCTGGGATAGCTTGCAGGGATGTACATTCTGCTGGGGCTTGTGGCCCTGCAACCCGCGTCCCAGAATCAGGCCCTATATCAACTAGCTCACTTTTGTCTACTTGTTTATTCATACTTTCAAAATTATAACAGATTAGTAAGACAAGACTTTCTTTGGCTAAATTCATGTTGACTTTCTCCCATTAAACCATGACTATCTACATGTTCAGTAATTTTATTCTTTATAATGGTTTCTATCATTTTGCCCAGTACAGACATCAGGCTCACTGGCCTGTAGTTTCCCAGATCACCCCTGGAAAACCTTTTTAAAAATTGGCATTACAGTGGCCATTACCCAATCTTCACGTACTACAGATGATTTTAATGATAGTCCACAGATTAATAATAGTAGGTCTGCAATCTCATATTTTAGTTCTTTCAACACCCTCAGATGTATACCATCTGGTCCAGGTAATTTGCTACTCTTCATTTGATCAAATACTTATAATACATCTTCCTGGTTTATCAATATTTCTTTCAATTTTTCCAATACAGCACCATCAAATACCATTTCAGGTATGGGTATCTTCCCTACATCTTCTTCAGTAAAGACTGAAGCAGAGAATTCATTTAGGGGCTTGTTTACAAAGCCGCGGTAGCGATTCACGATCGTTATCGGAGCCGCTGCCCCATTGAAATCAATGGGGCCGCGGCTCCGATAACGATCGCGAATCGCTACCGCGGCTTTGTAAACAAGCCCCTTAGTCTCTCTGCTATGGCCTTGACCTCCCTTAGTGCCCCTTTTACCCCTCTGTCATCCAATGGTCCAACTGACTCACAGGTTTTTAGCTATAGATGACTTGAAAAAGTTTTTATTATGCCTTGCTTCTACAGCAAGCTTTTTTTTCAAATTTTTCTTTGCTTGTCTTATTAATGCCTTGCATCTAACTTGTCAGTGCTTATGTTGTTTCTCATTTGCATCACTTGGCTCCTTTTTCCATTTTCTGAAAGATGCTTTTTTTGGCTACCACAGCCTCTCTGACCTCACTTTTAAACCATGCTGAAAGTTTTTTGGCCTTCCTTCCACTTTTCTTAAAACTTGGACTACATCTGATCTGAGCTTTCAATACATTATTTTTAAACAATGACAATGCTTGATGGAAATCTTTAACCTTTGCAGCTGCTAATTTTAGCTTTTTCTTAATTATTTTCCTCATTTTATCATAGTCTCCCTTTTGAAAGTTAAAAGGTAGTGCTGTGGATTTCCTTGCTGTTCTGTTTCCATTTATTAAATCAAATGTAATCATTTTATTTTATTTATTTTATTTTATTTATTTAAACATTTCTTATATATCACCCCTTCCATCGATCAGGGGCGGTTTACATTGAACAACCTTCCAGGGTCCTGGTTGCAAAGAATGTTTCAAACTATAATACAATAAACTATTTACATTTTGCATATCAGTTAGACACTAATACCGAAGGATCATGGCAGATAGGTTTAAACTATTTACATGCTTTATTTACAACAGAGCAGATTACAGGCGGTTATTTATATTTGGGGGGATGGGTCATTGCTAGTGGTGGGGGGAGGAGAGAGGGGGAGGCAGATGAGTTGTAATATTCTGAGAAGAGGAGGGTTTTAAGTAGTTTACGAAAGTCCCGAAGGTCCTTTGTAGATCTGATAGTGTCAGGGAGAGAGTTCCATAGAGCAGGGGCAGAATACCTGAAGGCTTTGTTGCTTGTTGCCTTTTTAGTTTTCCTTACTGAGAAGGGTAAGGCTAGGAGGTCTTTGGTACATTTTCTTTTAATCCTGATATCAGATTGTGGGTGAATCAGGATGGAAAGGTAGGAGGGGGCGATATTGTTGTGTAGCTTAAAAGTTGTAACTAGCATTTTGTATCTTACTCTGGATGCGATGGGGAGCCAGTGGAGATTATAGAGTATTGGGGTAATGTGGTCAGTAAGGCTTGCTTTGGATATGATCCTAGCGGTTCCATTTTGTGCAAGTTGAAGCGTGTGAAGTGTCGATTTAGGTAGGCCTTGTAGCAAACATTTGCAGTAGTCCAAGTGTGGGGTAATCAAGGCTTAGACTACAGTTCTAAAGTCATGAGGTTCCAATATTGGTCTGAGATGTTGTATGGTTTTTAATTTAAAGAATATTGCTCAAGCAGTATGTTTGACTTGGGCAGTCATGGTGAGAGCCCTGTCGATTATGACACCCAAATACTTTACTTTCTGTTTGACTGGAAGTTCAATGTCATGGATTTTGATAGAAGAGGGCGGCATAAAGTTTTGCGTTTTAGTTGTGAATAAGACTTCGGTTTTCTTGAGGTTTATTTGCATGTTATTTGCATTAAGCCAGGATTTTGCTTCCATTATACAGTCAGTAATCTCATTGTATTGTGGATTTTTTATATCAACTGGGGTATAAACCATTATATCGTTGGCATAGATGTGATATTTGATATTGTATTTTTTGAATATTGTGAAAATAGGCTGGATATATAATTTAATTTAATTTAATTAACAGTCGCTTATATACCGCACCTTCCAGAGATCAGGTGCGGTTTACATTTAACAACAATATAACAGGCTGATGTCTGTTTTACAATGAACGTCTGAAACAGTGTAACTATTATACAACAAAACAGTCAGTAATCATTTACAAGGAACATCTTAAAACAAAGGAAAATTGTGCAAAAACAAATAACATTTTGGTAACTATATACAATTGGGGTATGAGTGCTTTACATAAGACGTAAAAATATATTATAAATTTCAAAACTAGTGTAAAATCTTAGGAGTGGAAGGTGTTGGATCATGTCAATTTTGTGTCACTCAGTCAAACAGTGTTATTATCCGTTTTCTTGTTGGGAGAGGGAGTTTGTTGATAGCCCGTAGTGTGCCTTAAACAGATGTGTTTTTGGACTCTTACGGATCTCTTTGATCTCATTTATTGATCTGATTTCCTCTGGGAGGTCATTCCAGATAATGGGGGCCACATGGGAAAATGCTTTTTTGTTAGTTGTCTTTTTAGCTTTTATGTATTCTTTTGGGGTCCTTAATTTGTTTGTTTGGTCTCTTCTATGTAGATTATTGGTTGATTCTTTAGATATGAGATTTTTTAGGGTCGGTGGGACCATATTGTTTAGAGCCTTGAAGGTTGTTGTTAGTGTTTTGTATAGGATTCTGCTTTGTATTGGTAGCCAATGAAGATTTGCCAGTATAGGTGTTATGTGATGAAATGGTGGGACATTCATGATGGTTCTGGCCGCTGCGTTTTGAGCAAGTTGGAGTCTTTTGATGTTTTGTTTCGTTACCCCTAATAGAGTTAGGTTGGCGAAGTCGAAGTGAGGGGTTATTATTGCATGTATTATTTTCATGAAATCTTGTAAATGTATTAGAGGACGTGGTTGTTTTAAGATTCTGAGCTTGAAGTAAATTTTCTTTGTTGTGTTTCTTATGTGCATATTCATATTGAGATGTGTATCCAGTATGACGCCTAAATATCGCACTTCATTCTTTATTTTGATTTCGTGGTCCTGAAGTATAATATGTGGTGGGGGAGAGTATGATTGGTTTTTGGTTACAATTAGTGCTTCGGTTTTGGAGTGATTGATGGCGAGGTTATTGTTATTTGGCCAGGTGGCAATTTCGTTGAAACATTCAGTGAGTAATTTAAGTGGTAGATTGGGGATCGTGAATGGGATATACATCATTATGTCATCTGCATACAAATGATAGTATACCTTAAATTTTTTGAAAATGTTACAGACCTGTTTTATATAAATATTAAATAGGAGGGCTGATAGAGCAGAACCTTGGGGTAGGCCAATTTCCTGATTGTATGTGTTAGATGTGTTGTTTCCTATTCTGACAGTTTGAGTTCTATTGCCTAGATATGAGGTAAACCAGTTTAGCACTGTTGATTTTATCCCTATTTGTTTAAGATTATTGAGCATTATGGTATGGTGAACACTATCAAAAGCCGCAGATATGTCTATGAATAGGAGTAAGAACGCTTGCTTTGGGTTATCTATCCCTCTTACGAGTGTGTCAATTAGGGCAGTTAGAAGTGTCTCTACTCCATGGCGAGGGAGGAAACTATATTGTTGATCATCCAGGGGTGCTGAGTTGTCTATATATTCCTGCATTTGAATTTGAACCATCTTTTCAATTAGTTTTGCCATGAATGGTATGCTTGAAATAGGTCTGTATGAATTTGGTGAAGATTTGTCAAGGGTGTTGTTTTTAAGCAGTGGGCGAATCTGTGCATGCTTTAGAGCTGGTGATAGGTACCCTTTGGTTAAGGATAGGTTGATTATTGGGAGAATGAATGGTGAAAGGATTGGTAGAGATTTTTTTATCCAGGTTACTGGATGCATAGATTAAATAGTAACCCTGGTAACCCGGAGGCCCTCCTCGCCTCCCTCAGGACCACCTTCCACCATGTATCAACATTAACCCGCAACAAAACACCATGACAACATAATCTTGGTGCAAATATATTTTGGTCGCAGCTTTATTTAACACCTGTAACAACCGGCCCAACACAGGCCAACATATCAAACCTTCCAAGATAAACCCCCGCCCCCCCCCCACCCTTCACCGGAGAATGCCCCTACCCGCCATATTAGTAGCAAGACGGAGCATCCTCCTCCCCCTGACCCCGCCACCTGCCTCGCCATGCTAGTAGCAAAGACCGGCCTCCACACCCCCACTACCGGGCCAAGACCCCCAACCGGGATGTCTCGCCCCACCCCGGGGAGCCCTTCGCCCCCCACTGCTCCTAAATCAGTTAAAGCCCCCACTGCCTCGGTGAGCACTGGCTCTCTACCCCGCCACCGGTGCGAGGTAGTTTAATTACCCGCGCACCGCCCCCCCCCCCCCATAAAGCTGCGACCCACACCCATCTCCAGAGCTTCCTGCCAATCATTGAGTAACAGGTCCTGACCGACCGGAGACAAATGCACCCCATCCGTATGGTACAGCCCCGCACACTGCGGATCGGCCCATGGGTGCTGCACCTGCCATCCCCCAGCCTGCTGCAACCAACGCCCAATCTGTCGGTTGACTTTCACTAGTCCTCGTGACCACCGCCGCTGGGACTGGCAGGCTGGCCGTGGGATAATGTCCGACCAGATAAACAGCACACCTGGCCACTCCTCCTGCAGCACCCGAAGGTCCCGCTGCACCGCTCGAATGAGCTGTCTGCATGTCCCATTGGCCAAGTCATTTCCACCAAGATATATCAACACCCCCACAGGTCGCTGCCGATGCTCCGCATGCTGACGAACACAAGGAAGTAGCTGCCACCAGCACATGCCGCGCTCCCCCATCCACAGCAGCCAAACATTGTTAGATACCAGGCCCAGATGCAGCCCCAGCGGGCGTAACAAGGCTCGGCGCTCCGCCCAGTAAACAAAGGAGTGCCCGATAATCCACCAAACTCCTGCTGGGTGCGCACCCGCATGTGCGCTCCGGGAGTGCCAGCCCTCCAGCAACCCTGAAAGAGGAAACAAAACATTAATAACCCCCCGCACCCCCCCAGCCACCCAACAACGCCTTCACACCTGGTCCTGGCGAACATAACCCGCATACGCGCCAGATCGCCATCTCCCAATCCGTTGAATCACCTCCTCCCCCAACCCGGCTGCAGCCGCACTTGTCGCTGCCCCAATCCTGAAAGAATGGGAGGCATACTGGCGCTCCTCCAAACCCAAGCACCGCAAGGCCAGCCGCAGGACTGCCTTTAATTGAAACTGGGTAACCGAAATCCCATCCGTGTGGCAGAAAAATTTGCCTGCACCATCCGGCCGCCATCGAACATAGGACACTAAATTCTGCACCGGACAGGAACACACCCCCGGAATCGCTTTCAACAACACCCAACGGCCAAAACCCCGCTGGTCAGTCTTCGAGCGTGCTAAATAAATACGCACCAGAGTCTCCTTCAGCTCCACATGCGGTCCCTCCAACCCACCCCAAGCCCCCGGCCTGCTGGACCGCGGGACTAATTCACTGACCCGAAATGCCCCAAAAAAGGCAGTAATGAACAAGGCACGAAACAGCGCCGTCTCGAACTCCGACGCCACCACTTCTGGCAATACACCCCATATGCACGACAGCAGCTCGTGTGATACCGGGCGGCACCAGTCCTGCACCTGTGGATGTTCCTTTGCCCACCCCACCAGGAGCCGCTTTACCACAAACGACATACTCGGACTGCCCCAGCCCGCCACCCTGCTGAAAAAGGAGAAACCCGCCAGGGCCGCCCGCACACCCGACCTTGACCAACCACGCCCCTTTGCCCACACTACAAACAAACCCAACAACCTATTCTCTACTCTACCACCCCTCCATCCACTCGCCCATAAAAATTCCCGCACTCTGGCAAAACCTCACCTGTACGACACCCACGTACCTGGAGCCAAGGAAGACTGCAACAAATCCATCATTCTGGCGTCCCAACGCTCCAAACGTGCTCCAGCACCAGCGCCGCTGTCTCCTCCACTCCCGGGGCCAACGCCCGGAACTGTGCCCACTGAAAACGGGACAAAGCATCAGCAATGGCATTCTGCGAACCCGGCACATAGCGCGCACGAGCCGTGACATTGAGATGCAGACATGCTAGCACAAACACTCGCATCAGCGCCGCAACTCGCGGACACTTGGGCAAGTGTCTGTTAATAACCTGCACCACAGCCGCATTGTCGCACCAGAAAACTACCTTCTTGTCCTGCAATCTCTCAGTCCAAACCCAAAATGCAACCACTCTCGAGAACAATTCCAGGAATGTCACATTACGCATCAACCCACACTCTGCCCACGATGCCGGCCACGCCGCCGCACACCATGAACCTTGACAATACAAACCCATACCCGAACTGCCCGCCGTGTCAGAAAACAACTGCAGGTCAACATTCAACATTTCTGCCAATTGCAACACCGAGCAGCCATTAAACTCGGATAGAAAAGTATCCCAGACACGCAGGTCCACCCGCATCCCAGCCGTCACCCGAATGCGATGATGCCCGCATTGCACAACTGCCATAGCCAGGGAAAGCTGGCGCGCAAATGGCCTCCCCATCGCAATGACTCGACAAGCAAAATTCAAATGACCCACCACGACCTGCAGCTCCTTCAGCGTCACCTTCGAAGCCGACCCCACCGTGGCAACCAAAGTCCGCAAGTGCTCCACTTTATCCCCTGGTAAACGGACCATCAACTCACCAGCATCGATTTCGATCCCCAAAAAGGACAGACACGTCACCGGCCCAAGCGTCTTACCCACCGCCAACGGGATACCGAATTCCACGGCTATCTCCTGGAACAACCCCAGCAAGGATGCACACACCTCGGTCTGTGCCGGATCCACGAACAAAAAATCGTCAAGGTAATGCAGAACAGATTGGCATCCAGACCGCTGCACTATAACCCAGTGCAAGAAAGAACTGAAGGTCTCAAAGTAAGCACAAGAGATCGCACAACCCATTGGCAAACACTTGTCATAATAGAACTGAGCGTCAAGCTGAAATCCCAGCAATGGAAAGGCAGACGGGTGAACCGGCAAAACCCTGAAGGCCGATTCAATGTCCACCTTCGCAAGCAACGCCCCCTTTCCACACTGGCGCACCAGCTCCAAAGACTCATCGAACGACGCATAGTGTACCGAGCATAACTCCTTTGGAATATGATCATTCACTGAGAACTCCGGAGGGCAGGACAGGTTGTGAATCAACCGATATCGCCCAGGCTCTTTCTTCGGGATAACCCCGAGCGGCGAAATAATAAAAGGCGAAAAGGGGGGATGGTCGAATGGACCAGCTACTCTGCCCAACGCGCATTCCGCTGCAATTTTTTCCCGGGCCACCTCCGCTAAGATACGCACCGATCGAGCATTGCTGGCCGCTGACTCGACAACTGCACCCTGACACGAGATACAAAATCCTTCTGAAAACCCCAACCACAACAGTCTCCCCGCCTTGCCTGCCTATCCCTTATATAACGTTCTAACCACGGCCGTAGTGCCAGAATTTTGATGGGGGTAGGCGCCAGCCCCCCCAGTCCCTTCCTCACTTACCCCCAGCCGGCACCCCGGAGACACCTTTGCAGCTACACTTCGCGGCCGAGTGGGATGCACCACAGAGTGAGCAAGCATGCCGAAACTTGCAGTCCGAGAGTGGACAGGATGCTTTATTAAAGCATCAGCAAAGGTCCCCACCCGGCCCTCCTTTGGCTGGTTCTGGCACCGTGCCTGCTGCTCGAAAGGAACGAAAACTCGCCCCCGACGGGTTGCTCGCTGCCCTGACCTGACCCCCACCTCTGCCCGCACCTCCTTTTTTGGCAGACATTTGCGTCAGCCAGAGGTTAATATCCTTCATCCCCCAGGACAGCTGCCGATTCTCCTCCATCATATCACGAAACTCCTCGTCATAATTGAGCCAGGCCCAACCATCGTGCGCCTGCGACGCTGCCAAGATGGCATTCGCATACGCCAAAAGCTCACCATAACGACTCGGGTCCGCATGCCCACATACGCTCGCCAAACGCAAAAAGGCCCGAGTCCAATTTAAGGTATTATGCGACACCTTCCGCACCCTGCCCGCTTTCTCATCTTCCTTACGTTTCTGCCGACTCTCCCCCGAACGTTTCCTCCCCTCCAGGAGCCAAAAGACATCAATATATTGCCTTTTCAGGATCCGCCGCCACAACTTACGCGGAACGCTTTCCCACAACTCAGCGCAGCGCACCACCGACGACCCGGCCCCCTCCACTAACTTCTTGCCCGCAGCAGAGATGTCCGAGGAACTATCTGAAGATGAAGAGGATGAAGATGACGACGAGGCGCTATGCCTACAACGACGTCTGCGCTTCCTCTTCGTCATGGCTTTGCGCACAATCGAACCTCCCTCGCCATCTGACGTGGTCTCCGTGCCCACGCTAAGCGCATTACCGGAACACTCACCTGCCGTGGCTCATTCGGCCGACTCCGGCGCCGCCATGCTTGGACTGGACTGCTCCACACTCTGCGCCATCGCCGTTGGAGCGCCCCGTACTCCCAGTGCTGCAACACGGCTCGCTGGCACCTGCAGAGGGAGAGAAGCACCAGAAACAGGAGTACCCATCCCATAATGCCCCACCCCCCAACCGGACCCACCCCCGTGAGGCCACGCCGAAGTACCCACACCCCCCGCCGCCCACCCAGCCGCCCCCCATGGTGGCTGTCCAATGCCACTCGGAACCCCAGCCCTTGCCCAGTCCCCCCAGGCGCCCCCCCCTGGGGCCCAACCCCAGGGGCTGCCCCGACATAGGTGACCAGCTCAGAAACCCCTCCCCCCTCCCCCACGGCCTCCCTTGGCCTAACAAAAATTGCGGGTAGGGACCCGTGCCCACCAGCGAGTAGGTGCCCCCTGAAGGGCTGAAGCCCATTTCCTGAACCCACCCGCCGCCCCAAGTCTGCTCTAGAGCAGGTCCCTGAGCCAAGCCCCCCTCACCCCCTGCCCCCAAAACCGACCCATGCCCCCCTTCACCTAGCCCCACATTATCTGCCTGCACATCCCCTGCCAACCCCAAACCCAACACCCCTTCCTCAGATGACAAGGGCCTCCTCCCCCTCTCCCTCTGCCTGCCAGCTCTACCTGCACCCTGCGTACTGCGACCGCCAGCAGTGACCACAGCGGCGGAACTGGCCGCGCGTGACCGACCACACTTCCCCCCACACCTGGCAACAGAGTCCCTTCCCCTCTGGCGCCCCTTAGCCCCTTTCCCCGAGCGTACCATGATCACAGCAATTCAAACCCAAGAGGTCTGCCCAAAGCAGCTTTAAACCACTTATTCCGTTAGTTCTTTATTAGATATTTATTTATTTTTATAATAGCACACTTCCGCCGCAATGCTGACCCCCCCTAAACTACCCGCAGCCGGCCCCACCAGACCTCAAAGCACAGTCTGCCAACCCCCACTCAAACAACCCACTGCTCCACCCCCCGCCCCCTAACGCAAGACACTCACCCGGTGTCCTGCAAAGCCGGAAACAACCCCAGCAGGAAAAAACCTTGCCCACGCAGTGCCCAAAGCCCACGGAGGAGCAGAGCTCAAGGCAACACTTCTACTCCCGACGAGGAGCCGCGGCAAAAAGAACGACCATGTGGCTCCTCGCCGACGCAAGCCCCACCCCCAGCCCCCGCACGCCAATGAAATCGCTCTGTTCAGGCATGCAGGAGCGATTTCAAAAGCCGCACTCTTGCCTCCTCCTCCCCCACCAAAAACCCCCGAACACGAGCAGGAACTCGAAGCCGGGCCCGGGCCCAGGTTACTGACGGCCGCGGGAGTCGGCCCGCGGCCTCGAGCATTAATGCTGAGAGGGCCGAGCCTTGCAGTATACCCTGTTCTTGCGGGAAAATTGCTGAAGCTTCTTGGTTGATTTTTACGTATTGGTGGCAGTTAGATATGTAGGATTTAAACCAACTTAAGGTTGTTCCAGCAATACCTGAGCTTGCTAGTCTGTCTAGGAGAATGGTATGGTCAACACTGTCGAAAGCGGAGGAGATATCTAGGAAGATCATGATGAATACATGATTCAGATCATCCAGACCACAGATTAGTGTATCAAATAAGACTGAGGAGTGTTTCAATGCCATGATAAGGGTGGAAACCATATTGGTGGGGATCAAGAGTTGCGTTGAGATCAATAAAGTCTTATAATTGAAACTGTACTAATTTTTCAATTATTTTTGCTAAAAATGGAATGTTCGCTATTGGACGGTATGAAGCAGGGTTATCCTTGTTGAGTGCCGTGTTTTTAAGTAAGGTCCAAATGATGGATAGTTTCAGTGTGTTTGGCATTGTTCCTTGGGAAAGTGAATCGCTAATGATGTTGAGTAGTATGGGTGCTAGTTCAGCTTTCGTTGTTTTTATCCAGGAGACTGGACATGGATCGAGGTGTGATGTTGTAGTGTTGATATTGGTTATGGTTTCTAGTAGTTGTTTTTCCTTTATGGGATGAAATACTGACCATTTCATTGAGTGGGTTTGGGAGTTATTATGGATGAGCAAAGAAGGGCTGCTTTTTCTTTTTAACTTGGATGCGAGGTAGTCTGCTATGGCCTGAAGAATGATGGGGGTGTTTGTGAGACATAGCTAGAGGCTTTAAAATTTCAAAAAGTGTTCTCTTTTTGCATTTTGAGTTGCCTTCTTATAGTTATTTAATGTTGAATTATAAAGATCCTTGTTTTCTTGTGTTTTGGATGACCTCCATTTCTTCTCAAACTTACAAAGTGTTCTTTTAAGGTTATGTAAATCTTGGGTGTACCATTGTTCAGTTGGTTTTTGGAGGCTTTTTTGCTGGAGTGTTTTGAAATTGCTGCTTGGTTAATTGTGTCAGCCCAGTTTTTTATAGAATCATCAAGGTCCAGTCTAGTGGTGGTGAGTTTTGGGATGACATCTACTATGAAGGTGTCTTTGTTAAACTTTTTAAAGTGTGGTTTATGATAGGCTAAGTGGGCGGTTTCTTTTGGGGAGATGCATATTGGGAGGTTCGTTTTTAAGATATAGTGGTCTGACCATGGGATAGGTGTAGCAGTTGGATAAGTGAAGTATGGGTGTAAGATTAAAGATCTAGGGACGAAAATTAGATCTAGAGTGTTACTCTTTGTATGGGTTGGCTGCTTTAATATTTGATGAAAGCCCATGTCCTCCATAAAGTTAAGGAAGTCACTAGTTTGTTGAGTAGCAAGGGAAGATAAGTTGAAATCCCTTAGAATGATTTGAGGTTTCTTTGTAGGGGATGTACATGCAGATTCCAAAATGGTAGTGAGACTGAGGTGGTTATTGGTAGGAGGTCTGCATAGGAGGCATATTGCTACGTTTTTATTCTCAATTTTTATCACATCTATGCCATCACAGTTTGTGCAAAGACTGGTGAAGAACTTGTGGTATGGTTTTGTGATCATCACTATTGCCAAGTTGCCCCAACATCTTTGTCTTTTGCACCAGATCCTGTGTTCCAATAAGAACTAGGTCCAAAATAGCTTCCCCTCTTGTCAGTTCCTGAAGCAGCTGATCCAAGAAGCAGTCATTTATTTCATCTAGAAACTTTATCTCCCTAGCATGTCCTGCTGTGACATTGACCAAGTCGAAACCAGGGTAATTGAAATCACCCGTTATTACTGTGTTGTAATTTTTGTTAGCTTCCCTGATTTTTTTTAGCATTTCATCATCCATCTATTCATTTTGGCCAGGCAGTCGGTAGTACTCCCCCACCGCCATCACCTTCCCCTTTTTTATATGTGATTATTTATCCATAGACATTCTACAGTGTATTTTGTTTCATGCAA
Organism: Ichthyophis bannanicus; assembly: GCA_033557465.1. Lineage (NCBI taxonomy): Eukaryota > Metazoa > Chordata > Amphibia > Gymnophiona > Ichthyophiidae > Ichthyophis > Ichthyophis bannanicus. Next base: position 160,585,141 of record CM066033.1, read on the forward strand.
AAATGTAATCCTATGTGACTCAATGCCTATCTAACATAAAGCGCAACCCCTCCACCAATTTGATCTACCCTATCATTGCAATACAGCTTGTACCCAGGTATCACAGCGTTTCATTGATTGTCCTCCTTCCACTAGGTCTCTAAGATGCCAGTCATATCTATGCTATGCTATGCTATTATTCTAACTCTCCCATCTTATTTTTTAGACTTCTAGCATTTGCATACAAGCATTTTAGAGACTCAATTTTATTCATAGTAATCTGGTTATCAGTTGATAGGGGTAATGTGGAGTCTTTCAGCTCTTTCTGCTCTGTACTTAAGGGCATCTGGGTTACTTTTATCTTTATCAGAACCTCTCTGTCGGGATGCCCTAACTTCCCTCTTTTGCTACTATCCTTTAAGGATACATCCTTCTGAACCATGCATTCTTGGGTGACTGGCAGCTTTCCCCTATTATCTAGTTGAAAAGCTGCTCTATCTTCTTTTTGATGGTTAATGCCAGCAGACTGGTTCCATCCCAGTTAAGGTGGAGCCCATCTTTTCAGAAAGGCTTGATTCACCTTGGTCTGACCTAGCATGGCATTTCATATGTTCTTATGTTCTAATTTTAATCCTTTGCAAACATTTTGTAGTTGAGAGGTTAATATGAAATATCTAGCACTGTAATCCAACCGCATCTAGATATCTCTAAGCCATCTATTAAGTCACATAATACAGCTAACAAGCCAAGTCGTTCAGTAAATTAAGATATTGAAATGATTCTCAGAAATTTGTGATTGATAAATGTTTGGAGAGTCTCGCACCTAAAGATAAATATGATTGAAAAAGGCTTCCAAAAGACTCTGTGCTTGTCAGGGTTTGTTGTCTTCAGTTTGCATTCTAGTTTTCCGCTTTTTGGCATAAAATGCATTTTGGGAGGGGGAGTTAATTTTATAAAACATTTTCCGCATGTCAAGTATGTTTTATATGTGGGAAAGGAATCTCATAAAACTGTGTGTGTATATTTTGCTTGAGTTGGATTCTCTTTAGATGTTTCTGAGTAAAACTCTTATGAGTAAAACTCTTCTTTGTATAGAAGTTGTCCCAGTAGTGTGCATCCATTTGAAAATAGACCTAAATTGTCTCAGGAGGGCTTCTTCATGATTTGGATAAAAGTATATATGCTGTGTACTTTTTAGCTGGGCTGAGGAGGGCAATTTTCAGACAAGTTAACTCCCCCCCCCCCCCCCCAGGTAAATGGCTTTGAAAATTCTCCTCATAAAAGGCAAGTGCCACAATCTCCTGCCAGAAATGCTCCTGGAGCTGCATTTAAATGGGGCACAATGCCCTGTAAAAGATGGCTCGCCCCATGCTAAAAGTTTCAGGAGGTCTGTGGGGGCAGCTCATACTGACTTCCTCACACATCCCTACCTTGGCCATAATACAGTTGTAGTCAACATTATTGGCACCCTCGTATTTTAGGTATGTTGTGTACAATATCTTGAGAAATAATTGGAAATATTTCAACTGTACGTCATCATAATATTTTAATAGTCTATTTGGAGGTATACAACAAAAAATAAGATGTCTGTGCAACTTTAAACAAAATATGACCTGGACGAGATTAATGTCACCCTTCAATAATATTTGATTGTACAACCCTTGACACTTCAAACCTTTCTTGTAGCCATCTATAAGTTTCGTACATCTGTCTCCCACTCTTGAGCTGCGATTTGATCCAGCTCTTGAATATTTCTAGGATTCCTTTTATCAATGGCAGATTTCAGCTCTTTCCAAAGGTTCTCAGTTGTACTGAGGTCAGGACTCATTGCTGGCCAGTTTAAAACAGTCCATTGGTTTCTTTTTAACCATTCTTTTGTACTTTTGGCTATACATTTTGGGTCTTTATCCTGCTAGAGGACCCATGACCTTCAACCCAGACCTAGCTTTCTGACATTTAGCTCCAAAATACCTTGGTAGTCCTCTGAATTCATGATTCCTTTAATATGTTCCAGGCCTACAGCTTATGGAACCTCCACCATTTTTTGCCTTGTAAGCTTCATTTCTTTGCCTGTAAATGCATCACCGGTCTGCATTGCCAAAGAGTTCAAGTTTGGTTTCATCTGTCCACAGAACATTTTCCCAGAAGTTTTCTCAAGATGGGTTTGAGCAAAGATCAGGGTGCCTTTTTATGTCTGTCTTTGAGCTTTGAGGTCCTCCTTAGCCTTCTTTGTTTAGTGTGTGGCATATGGTGTGGTTTGAAACCACCACTCCAGATTGCTCTAGGTCACCCTTGAGTTCTTTGGATGTTATACGTGGTGTTTTTCCAACTGTTCGCACTAACTTTCAAAGACTTCTTGGATTAATTTTCCTTTTACCACTACATCTTGGGAGATTCTTGACAGTTCCATGAGCAGAAAACTTCTTGATAGCATTGCAAACTGTAGACACATGAATCCCAAGGTCCTTGGAGATGGTCTCTTACCACTTTGAAGTTTGATGTTTGGTGACAATGGCTTTTCTGAGGGTCTCAGGCTGCTCTCATGTCTTCACTATTGAAAATGGAACAGGGAGTGAATGTGGCCATTTTAAACATTAGAGCCATCATTCATTGGTTGATTCAAGTCATGTGAGTACTGACAATTGATCACAGATGCGTCTAATTTTACTGCAATGGGAATCTGGTTTTTCTGTTCAAACTGATTTGAATTGTTCATAAGGATGCCAATCATGTCCTATAATTACTTCTAATACAAAAACTGCTGTTCATCCCACAATAAATTCCTCAAGTTAAGAGATAAACCCAAACCCTTCTACTAATTACCCTATAAATTTAAAAATCCTCTCTTGTGGTAAACCTTCCTTTTTATTCTTTTTAAAAGAGGGAATCTTCCTCTCACCATCACTTTAAGGGATAATACCCCAATTATACTTAGAGATTTTTTATTTTTATTTTTAATAACAATAGCACTTAGTTTTCTTTCACGTCTAGCCAAGACTTCAATCAGGAACTACTCCTTAACTTTCTTTCACGTCCAACCAAGACGTCAATCAAGAACTACTCCTTATCGCCGTCTATACAAAATCACAGCGTCTTCTCGAAAGCCATAAGGATTATCACAGTCCTTTCTTTGTTCCATTACAATCTCTGCCGGATTACGCTGCACATGACTTCTCCTGTTCTGTACATGACGTTATGTTTCAGACCCCGACATTCCCGGTCCTTCTTCCTGCATCATACGTCATGCCAATCAACTTCCCCTTCCTTCTTTTATGGAGGACTCCCCAATTGCCTTGGTAACAAAACTGGGTTCTAATTGGCTTACTATATAAACCACACCCCCATTAATTATTCAGAAGGCTCCACTAATCCATAGACAAATTTAACCCCTCTGGTTCTACTGTTTGCAAATTATAAATCCAGGACTGTTTATTATATTATAACTGGCCCAAACGGTTCCCCCCTCGCTTCGGTTCAGGAATCATAGCTATGATCCGCCACCGCAGTTCATGAAAAGAGTATCCTAATTCTTGACAATGTGATACCACTGGGACTGATAATACTCCTGTATTTATTCCAGATCTATGTTCTTGTAATCTCTTCTTCAATGACCGTGTCATTCTACCAATATAATACTTTTGATAAGGACAAATAATAATGAAAACTACAAAGCTACTGACACAAGTAGTGTAGTGACGGCTAACCTGTCATATACCTGACTTAATATCTTCCCAAAACGGGCCTTCCAAAGTAGTTTCACAAAACTCACATGATCCACATTTAAAGTGGCCGTTTCTCAAGGGTTTTTTCTGTGGTCCGAGTTGTATGTACTATGCAATCTGCTATGTTACTACTCCTCTGAAATGCTATCATTAAAGATTTTCTAAAACAAGGATGTAGTGTAAGCATCGACCAATGTTTTTTCAAAATCTGCACCACTAGCGAAGGAAGGGGAAGTTGATTGGCATGACGTATGATGCAGGAAGAAGGACTGGGAATGCCGGGGTCTGAAACATAACGTTATGTACAGAACAGGAGAAGTCATGTGCAGTATAATCCGGCAGAGATTGTAATGGAACAAAGAAAGAACTATGATAATCCTTATGGCTTTCAAGAAGACGCTGTGATTTTGTATAGACAGCGATTGGAGTAGTTCCAGATTGACGTCTTGGTTGGACATGAAAGAAAGTTAAGGAGTAGTTCCTGATTGAAGTCTTGGCTAGACGTGAAAGAAAGCCAAGTGCTATTGTTATTAAAAATAAAAATAAAAAAATCTCTAAGGATAATTGGGGTATTATACTTTAAAGTGATGGTGAGAGGAAGATTCCCTCTTTTAAAAAGAATAAAAAGGAAGGTTTACCACAAGAGAGGATTTTTCCTTTCCCGGTAAACAATCTGACAAAAATATATAGGGTAATTAGTAGAAGGGTTTGGGGTTTATCTCTTAATTTGAGGAATAATCATGTCCTGGTAACGTCCCAATTTTAATACTATTATCTACTATTTCCTTTTTCTTTTTATTTCTTTTTTAATTGATCTTGTTTTATTTGATCCTTTTATGTGTCAAATATGTGTGCATATATAGTCCAAAGCCATTTCACTGGCCAGTTTTGTTTAGGAGATATTGGACATTAACGAGTTGAACTGTAAGGGTGCCAATAATGTTGACCACAGTTGTATTTTATAAGTGGTTAACCCTGCAAAGAAAATGATCCTGTCTCTTTAAACCTGCTTTGGCCATAGAAAAGTACAATCCAGTTTGAGTTTTTTTAAAGAAAGGAACAGAGTGATATTCAGCCTGCGGCAGTCAATTGCTTTATAAACACCAGCCACTGCAGTCAAAAATATCCAGATATTCAACAGCACTCCTAGACTAGTGGCTGCAGTTCGTCCTAGTCACTATCCAAATAGCAGCAATTTTCAGCCGCCCTCTAGATAGCAGTTAGGACAGCTTTTTTACTGTCCTAAGTTATCCAGATAGCATTGAAAACTGCTGCTTTCCAGATAAATCGCATCACTGCTCCGCCCCTGGATCACCCCTGCACTATTCAGATAGCGGCAAGGTAGTCTATAATGATATTCAGTGACGCAGGTGCTGTTATACGGATAAATGCTTTTCAATACTGACTCCAAAGATTTTGTTAAACATTTTCTGACATGGTATGTGATGGAGCAAAACTGCACAAGCCCTTCAGAGAAGAGCAACAAAAATAATAAAGGGGATGGAACCCCTCTCTTATGAAGGAAGGCTCAACAGATTAGCGCTCTTCAACCTGGAAAAGAGACAACTGAGAAAGGATATGATGGATGCTCATAAAATCATGAGTGGTCTGTAACAGCTTAACTGGAAATGGTTGTTTAACCTTTCAAACAACACTAAAACAAGAACACAGTCCATGAATCTAACAACCAGCAGATTGAAAACAAATTGTAGACAGTATTTTTTTAGGCAGCATCAATTAAGCAGTGGAATGTGCCTGACTCAGTCCTGCTTATTGGGACTGAGCGGGCACACGTGATAATGTCATCACATTTTGCCAGGAAAGAACAACTTTCCCAGAGCTAAGAAGTAAGTGTAAAGTTCTGAATTCGCACAGCCTTTCCTGACAAAGCGATCTCCTCGGCACTTCGGCTTTGTTTTTTCTTTTCTGCTGAACTGACGCAAATACAAAGCTCTCTTCTTTGTCCAAGGTGGTTAATATTTGTTTGTATGCAATGGTGGGGGGGGGGGGGTTGTCTTCTCATTCCTAAAAAAAGACATGTAAAGGATGTCTACGTCAGAAAAGTCACAAAATATACCTCTAAAATTGAGCTCAGTCACACAACCACAGCAAAAAAAAAAAAAAGTTCAACCTTCGCTCTTAAGTATTTTGTAAATATTTTTATGGACCATCAAAACTAGAGCATATGTATATCATCAATGCCAAAGAATAGATACCATAGCAGTGCTCAGATCTCATCATTGGTCCATTTTTTTGTTAAATGCAAATTATTTCCTTTATTCCAATTCATCATAACATATATTCCAAAGAATACTCTCATCTCATCATTACATGTAGTCCTTAGAATCTATGATGAGATGACAGTAAGTCCCACGAGTGAGAGAGAGAGTGCAAACAAAAAAGACCACCTCTGCTCAACCGAAACAGCCATCTACTTTTAAACTGTTGACTCAGTTCTAGCTGATTCCTTTTCAAAATCTACAGCCTTCTCTGCCTATGAGGGATTGGGTACGCTTTCTTCTTCGGCACTGAGGACAGATTACCATGGATTTCTAGGTTCTCAGAAAAAGATGAGCTATCACATAAGGTTCCTCGCTCTGCCACTAGACCAGCCTCTACCATAATCTCAGCTGCCTCACCATACAGTAGCTACCTGCTTCAAGAAGAAGTCAGTCTCCTCCTACAATCCAAAACAATTAAGCAGGTGCTACCACAGGAGAAAAACAAAGGCTTTTACTCCAGGTAGTTTCTGATCTCTAAGAAGACGGGGGAAGGGGGCCTTTATTTCCAAGCTCGGGGCCTGGATTGCTGTGTGGAAAGAGCTGTGTGGCAGCTCCTACTCTTTATGGTGGGGGAGGTAATTAAATATTGCTTTCTTTAACTTTTTATATTGTTTAAAAAACAAACTAATAGAAAATTTCAGGGTTAACCAAACCATGGTTCTTACTTCTGACCATACACAGTTGGTTTGCCAGCATGGAAGGCGCTTCGTTTTTGCACTCTACTCACAAATATAGAGTACCAGGTAGAACTATGCACAAAAAAAGAAGTAAGGTTGTTTTTGAGTTATTTTTGGATGGCATTTTCCCAATTTTTGAACATTGTTTCACTTTATTTCAAACTGCTTTGTTAAATACGTTTTTCAACATGCACAACTTGACTTTGCAGCCCTTAATTCATATCAGCATATTCCATCTGTGAAGCAAAAGGTGGGGGGCACTGTTGTTACTTCTGGAATAAGTTTAGTTAAGTAGTACTATGAAGTGCACATAAATAGGAGTCATACATCATTGACTGGTGCAAATCATCCTGTAAACCACAGCTTTTTACTTTTTAATCTTTTAGAAGGTGATATTAAAAAGGCTTTTTCACATGTAAATGCCCTGTTAGAAAATTACGTCACCCCTTCCCCCCTGCATAACATTACATGTAATGACTGAAGTGGTATTTAAAGGTGCGGAAGAATTGAAGGAAATATCGATACATCGGGAAGATGTATTACAACTATTAGATAAACTGAAGAGTAGCAAATCACCTGGGCCGGATGGTATACATCCAAGGGTGTTGAAAGAACTGAAATATGAGATTGCAGACCTGCTATTAGTAATCTGTGAACTATCATTAAAATCATCTCTAATACCTGAAGATTGGCGGATCGCCAATGTAACACCAATTTTTAAAAAGGGTTCCAGGGGTGATCCGGGAAACTACAGACCGGTCAGCCTGACATCAGCACCAGGAAAAATGGTAGAAACCATCATAAAGAATAAAATTACTCAGCATGTAGATAGTCATGACCTAATGGAAGACAGCCAACATGGCTTTAGACAAGGAAGATCTTGTCTTACTAATCTGTTATGGGTTTTTTTTGTTTTTTTGAAGGAGTGAATAATCAGGTGGACAAAGGTGAGTCGGTTAATATTGTGTATCTGGACTTTCAGAAAGCCTTTGACAAGGTCCCTCATCAGAGACTTTTGGCAAAACTAAAGAGTCATGGGATAGGAGGCAGTGTACTATTGTGGATCAGGAACTGGTTAAAAGATAGAAAGCAGAGGGTAGGGCTAAATGGCCAATTTTCCCAATGGAGAAAGGTGAATAGTGGTGTACCCCAGGGATCTGTGCTGGGTCCGCTGCTTTTTGACATATTCATAAATGACCTGGAAAGTGGAATAACGAGTGAGGTTATCAAATTTGCAGATGACACAAAACTATTTAAAGTTGTTATAACCCAAGAGGATTGTGGAAAATTGCAAGAAGATCTTGATAAATTGGAAGACTGGGCATCAAAATGGCAGATGAAATTTAATGTGGACAAGTGCAAGGTTATGCACCTAGGGAAGAACAACCCAAACTATGGTTACACGATGCAAGGTTCCACATTTGGAACTACCACCCAGGAAAAAGATTTAGGCGTCATTGTGGATACCATGTTAAAACCCTCGGCCCAGTGTGCAGCAGTGGCCAAGAGAGCAAATAGAATGCTGGGTATGATAAGGAAAAGAATGGAAAATAAAACAAAAGATATTATAATGCCTCTATATTGTTCCATGGTGAGACCGCACCTTGAATATTGTGTGCAATTCTGGTCGCCGTATCTTAAAAAGGATATAGCGATTTTAGAAAAGGTTCAGAGAAGAGCCACCAAAATGGTAAAGGGGATGGAAGGATACTCCTATGAAGAAAGGCTAAAAAGGTTAGGGCTTTTTAACCTGGAAAAGAGACGACTGAGGGGAGATATGATAGAAGTCTATAAATTAATGAACGGAGTGGAACGGGTAAACGTACATCGATTGTTTACGTTATCAGAATATAGAAAGACTAGGGAACATGCAATGAAGCTACAGGGTAAACTATTTAAGACTAATAAAAGAAAATATTTTTTCACTCAACGTGTAATCAAACTCTGGAATTTGTTACCGGAGGATGTAGTAAAGGCTTTTAGTGTAGCTGTGTTTAAAAAAGGTTTGGACAAGTTCCTGGAGGAAAGGTCCATAAACCATTATTAAGAAGGGACCCAGGATATCAATGCTTGAACCAATACAAGCATTGTGGAACCTGTGTCCCTTGGGGAAACTGCTAGGTACATATCACCTAGATTGCCCACTGTTGGAAACAGAATACTGGGCTTGATGGACCTTGGTCTGACCCAGTATGGCATATCTTATGTTCTTATATTCTTATGATACGCAGGCACAAGCTTTTACTTGACCGACATGCAGGCGTGTTCAGCAGCATAGTCTGGGTGAAGCATGGGGAGAGTCATGAATTATGCGTGTTCAGAGTAATATTTAAACTGTGGTGATCAGCGTTTTTTTAGATGCAGGCTGCTGCATTACCTAGAATCCAAATATTCAGCAAAAGTGTCCCGATACTGGCCAATGCTGAATATCCCGATTCAGCGGCCAGGATGGTCACTCCCCAGTTAGGGGCATTATTTAGCCGCTGTCTGCATAGAAATCTGTATAACTTGTGGAAGCTTTTTTGCTGTGCAGATTGCTATCTGGATAGTGGCACTGAAAAGTGTCGTTAACCAGATGAAAACACTTTTCAGCTTCTCACATGGACTGCCCCAGCACTATCTGGATAGTGCCGAGGCAGTGGCGTAGGTTCTAATGAGTGGACCCTCAAGCAAAATTTTGCTGAGAGCTTCCATTGTCGCGCTTGCACCCCACTCCCCCCATGTGATTCCCCATTGTCATGGCAGTGGCGGTGGTGGTCAGGGGGCACACAGGTCCCCCCCATGTGGCAGCTGCGGCAAACTTACTTTAATATGTTTGCCATGCTGCCTCCGTTCTTTTAAGTTTCCACCGGATCCAGTGGCTGTTACCTCCTGGTCCGAAGTCTCACAGTGCAGCTGCTTTCTCGAGACTTCAGCGCAGAGGTAAAGATGCCAGGTCTGGTGGAATCTTAAAAGAGTGGAGGCAGCGCAGCAAACATGTTAAGGTACGTTTGCTACTCTGCCTTACTGCTGCTATGTGAGCCCCCTTCCTGCCGAGGTCGTTAGGGGTAATATTCAGTGGCACTATATGGATAGTGCCGCTGAATATTGCTCACTGGCGCTTAGCTGGTTAGTAGATGCTGCCAACTGAATAAGCGCCTTTGACTATCAGGCCCATTTGTTTATAAAATACACATTTACATACATACTTAATGCGTGTGTATTTCCCTTACTCCTTAGCAGGATATATATATGTGGGTTCATTTTAGCTGTAATTTCTGCAAGTTTTGTGCTGCAAAATAGATACCTACTTGGCCTCTCTACCTAGGAAATCTGCTATAAAATTATCTTCTTAAAGGCTGAGCCAAACAAAAATCAAAAGACCACAAGGAAATGTGGTAGTTTATGACAAAAGGCTTAAGTGGCATTTGCACATGCAGATAGCAAGTTTAGCTGTGTAAATGGCACAGCACATATAAGCAACCGCTATAGAAAAGCATGCCCAGTTTTCAAACAGGCATGGTTTGGGTGGGGCAAAAAAGTATGCATGTATTTCTTATTTGCCACATATACATCATATAATCTAGATGTTGGCATTTACACCTGTCCCAAGGCACAGAAGTGTCAGCTAAATAGTTGTTTGGAAGAGTCATAAGGTGGTAATGGTACTAACCTCTCTAGCACTGAGAATCTCCTCAGAAATGCAAAATGTAAAGGTTTATAGCTTTGCTCTTTAATTGACTTCCCTTGAGTAGGCGGTTTTGTAAACCTGGTCTTTATAAGTGCAGGAGCAGAGGTTGCAAATTGCTGTTAATGCATGTAAATACTGGCAGTTCCACATTCAAAGCCGTGAATGATGCCTGTTCTCATTTTGACCATGTTCTTTTGTAAAATGGTCCTTCCGACTGGACTTGCCACAGACGACACGTGTATGTCCTCCGGCTTTATAAGTATTTTTACAAAAATTTCTGCACTCACCAAGCCTTTTATAAAAGATTCTGCAAACTCTGAGCATCCAGGCAGTCCCTTTTTCTGCCTATGCCAAAACAGACTTCGCATGCTGTTGGAACACTGCCTATTCTCTGCTATGCTTCAGGTGTTCCTTATGGATACGTTAACATCACCACTCTCTTTTTTCCAGTTTGTAAGGCTATTAAGAGCAGCTATACTGGTTTGATATCGTGTCATTTTGTATCGTCCTTTGAGCAAAATTCACTGCTTAAGTAAATATTTTTCCTTCATTGGCATACTAGGAGGAGCTTAAGCTTTGTTAATGCACTGCACTCCTGAAATCCCACTAATAAATCTCTGCAGCTCTGCCTTTGGGATGCAGTATTTAAGATAAATGGAGAGGTGGGAGCCGTGCACTGCAGCAGTTTCTCGGAGCTCTGACTGACTGCACAGGTGTCAGATAGGACAGCGGCATGCAGTGCAGCCAGGACCTAGACTTTTACCTCAGCTCTGCTCTGTTGATGATAGGACTTCTGTTCCTCTTGAAGCACATGAACATACCATTTGACTACGGGAAGCATCTGGATTTAAAAGCCAAAACGGCAGTGCTGGTGCCGGCAAAGCCTGGCTGGTTCCTCCAGGAGCTTCCCTCCTTCCTGGTCCCCGTGCTGCTGGTCCTGCACAGCCCCCACCCCGGCTCCCCAGGGTGCAAGCTGCTCTGCGTCCTCTTCTGCATGCACTATTTTCACAGGTAAGCTACTAGACGTATACAGTACTCTCTCCCTTTTCGTAAAGTACGTTTGTTGCACAGAAAATAAAGATTTCACTTTTGGTCTTTTTGAGCACTAGATATACAGGGCTTCAGTCCACTAAGGAGGGTCATATAATATTTCCTGCTCCACAGTTTTCATATTTTCCAGGAGATAAGACACATTGCTTTTCTTGAAGCAGTATTAATTGAAAAAGTCAGTGGTGCTGTTTTATTCATTTAAAGTTGTGTTGTGTTCTTTTGTTTACACTTTCTGTTTGATGTCGATGGCTTTTTGCCCCAATTTTTCAACTGTTCTGTTTAGGAATAAATGTAGGTCATACTGAAATTGCCTCTTGTAAAAAAAATAAATGAGAGGGCTTTATACCTTCAGAAAAACAGACATTGATATGTGACATAGGGTGTAGAACACATAAGGAAACTTTTCTCTGAAAAGCTATGAGAAATTTCTGTAGGTGGTGATTGCTGCTTTGCTGAAATTTTTGCAATCTCTTATCATGCCTTGTAATTCTATGGATCTCTTCTCTAAGTCTGCAAATCATTCAGGAGCCTGAAAGTTTTTGTTAAAAATCAACTGAGTTGCCAAATGGCTCCATGTATGCAGAAAGAGTTTAAATCATTCTTGAGCTTTTGACACCATGTATAGAACAAAGAATTTGACAGGAGATAAAAACTAAGAACCTGATATTCATTTGGGACAACTATGTGCCTCTAACCGTCGCTGCTGAACTTTAACCCCAGATATTCAATACGGGGCCATATCCGGCCACCAGCATTGAATATCCAGGGAACTTCCCATCAGCCCCCGCGGGCTTAACAGAGCAGCGAGGGAGAAACTCTTCCCTCGCGCTCTGAAAGCCGGCGCGTGTGACTGGAGGCAGCTGAGAGAGGTGATACCGGGGACGGAGGGCAGGCTCTGCTGGGCGGGGGGGCCCCGCAGCACACTCGATTCTGCCGCGGCGGCCCCGGCAGCGACAGCTTTCTTTGTAAAAAAAAATTCGCTGGGGGGGGGGTTAGGAGTGGTAATGGCTGGGGGGGGTTAGGACTGGTGATGGGCTGGGGGGGGTTAGGAGGGGAAATGGCTGGGGGCTGTGGGGGGGTAAGGACTGGGGTTGGGCTGGGGGGGCTAGGACAGGAAATGGGCTGATGGGGGGGTTAGGAGTGGTGATGGGCTGGGGGGGTTAGGAGTGGTAATGGGCTGGGGGGGGGGTTAGGAGTGGTAATGGCTGTGGGCTGTTGGGGCTAGGACTGGTACTGGGCTATGGGGGGCTAGGAAAGGAAATGGGCTGATTGGGGGGTTAGGAGTGGTGATGGGCTGGGGGAGGTTAGGAGTGGTGATGGGCTATGGGTGGGCTATGGGCTATGGGGGAGCTAAGTCTATATGGGCTGATGGGATTAGGACTGGAAGTGGGTTGATGGGGCTTAGGACTGGTAATGGGCTATGGGGGGCTAGGACAGGAAATGGGCTGATGGGGAGGGGTTAGGACTTGAGGTGGGCTGTTGGGTGGGGTTAGGACTGGAAATGGGCTATGGGGGGCTAGCACAGGAAATGGGAAGATGGGGAGGGGTTAGGACTTGAGGTGGGCTGTTGGGTGGGGTTAGGACTGGAAATGGGCTGATGGGGGGTTAACACTGGAGGTGGTCTTATGGGGTTAGGACTGGTAATGGGCTATGGGGGGGTTTAGGACTGATAATGGGCTATGGGGGGGCTGGGACAAGAAATGGGCTGATGGGGAGGGGTTAGGACTTGAGGTGGGCTGATGGGGTTAGGACTGGTAATGGGCTGTGGGCTGATGGGGGGGGGGTTAGGACTGGCAATGGGCTATGGGGGGGTTAAGACTGGTAATGGGCTGTTGGCTGATGGGGGCTGTCTGGTAATGGGCTATGGGGGGTTAGGACTGATAATGGACTATGGGGGGGGCTAGGACAGGAAATGGGCTGATGGGGAGGGGTTAGGACTTGAGGTGGGCTGATGGGGTTAGGACTGGTAATGGACTGTGGGCTGATGGGGGGGTTAGGACTGGCAATGGGCTATGGGGGGCTGACTGGAAATGGGTTGATGGGGGTTAGGACTGGAAGTGGGCTGTTGGGGGTTAGGACTGGTAATGGGTTATGGGGGGGCTTAAACTGAAAATGGGGTGATGGGGGGTTAGGACTGGAAGTGGGTTGATGAGGGGGGGCTAGGACTGGTATTGGGTTGGGTGGTTGCTAGGACTGGAAATGGGTTGGGGGGCTGCTAGGACTGGAAATGGGCTGATGCAGGGACTAGAAGGGAATGGATGCTGGGTGAGGCTGGAACTAGAAGGGAGCTGGTGTTGGGGGAGGATTAGAATGGGATGGGGCTGGGAGAGTAAAATGGAGAGGGGAAAAATATTTTGTGTGGGAGGGATAAAAAATCTACAATTGGCCGGGTATTGGGAGAATAAGTGGGGATTGAGGATGGAGGGGTAAATTTTGAGTAGATGAAATAGGAATGAGGAAAGAGCAAAAGGAGAAAGATTAGTATGTTAAAGCAGATGTAGAGAGAGAATGGAAAAAAAAAACAAGACAGAAGAAAGGACAAATGGACAGCAGATGGAGAGTTAGCAGAAGACACGAAGAAACCAGAAGAAAGTGGCTGGAAGAATTGCAACTGAAAAAAAATGCACAAAAGGTAGAAAAATATCTCTTTATTTGAATTTATTAACTGGAATATGTCAGCTCTGGGAAATGTGCATCATTAATTTTTGCGCTTTGTTTAGTACAAGAGGAAATTAATTTATAGTTTTATTTCTACAGTGTTGTTGTATATTCCAAGTTTGGCTTTTGGGGTTCCCAGTTTAATTATTGTCTTCCTGTTTCTAAATTGTGATTCCTTGTTTGGTGATGGTCTGTTCTGCATGTGTAACTGAGCTGAGGTATTCTGTTTATATAATTCCTATTTGACATTGCCACTTGTTCTTTCCCCAGTAGGTCATGTATTGTTGTTCTCTGAAATGTATTGGTTTAATATTTGCAGTGTTGCCTTTTGATAGTTAGGGTATGGTGCTTTGTGAGTCCTGGTAGTGCTGTTAGGATACGGCGGGTTTGCTATGGGTTCTAAATGGGCAGCGTTTGTAGTAGTTCCTAATGTGCCTGGCGGTTGGTATTGGATTATAGTAATGTAGAAACCTTTTAGTCTTTCTTTATCCATATACTCATTAAGAGGCATGTTTACTAAAAGTTAGTGTATGGTAACATTATGCAAATATTTATGCAAATGAGGCACCTTATGCAAATGAGGCTTTAATTGACGTGCTGGCACTTTGAGGAAATTCTTTGGTTTTGTGCGGCAGTTTGGGCACTCGGGCTCAAAAAGGTTAGCCATCACTGGTCTAGACCATTTGCCGACTGATTGTCCTTTCTGCCAGCAAATGACAAAAAGAGGCCTAAAGAACAGAGCCAAATAGTATGGTTCTCTGTTTGCTCCAGTCTTGATTTCAGTGGCTTCCACATTGTCAAGGATGTCAGCTTCCTCTCTTGGTTCTCAAGTCTCCTCAAAGTCCAAACATAAAACTAGGGGGCTTGTTTACAAAGCCGCAGTAGCGGCTTCTGCCCGATATCGGAGCCGCGGCCCCATTGACTTCAATGGGACCACGGCTCCAATATCGGATGGAAGCCACTACCGCAGCTTTGTAAACAAGCCCCTAAGTCTAAGTCATCAGCATCAAAACTCAATACCAGTCCTCAAGGTAAGTCCCTTCATAGTTATCAAGATTCACTGAAAGATGCATCCGATGAAGACAGGCCTGCCAAACAGCCCCAGCAGGAGGATCAAAGCACAACAGGGGCTTGAGGATACCCCTTGAAGCCTCATTCTCCAGAGAGCTACTGGTTCCATTGATCTGGGATGGTGGCTTCAAGCCCCTTGCAGGATTCCACCCAGGCATCGGCCTTCTCCCTTAACTAGCGCATCCTGGCTATCAAAAGGAGTTTGGCAGCACTCCAGGCAGCCTCGGTACCATAGGTATTGACAGTTCCAGCGGTGCAGGCATCAGCATCTGGCCCATGGTCGATGCCGGACCTCAAACCTGCATCAGGGGATCCTCTCCCTCCGATGCCTCCTTTGGAACCAACAGACATCATGAGCAGCGTTGGTCCCTGTTTTTTCAAGACTTCATTCAGGACATGGCAGTTAGCTTGCAGATTACCGTGGCATTGGAGACGGAACCAAGGGCAGAGGAATTGGAAATTCTCCAATACCCGTTGGCACCCAAAGAGGTGACTACATTACCGGTGCATCGCATCCTGCAGGATCTAATGCTATGTATGTGGGAGGCCCCACTAACGGTTCCACCTATCAGCAAATGACTTGATATCATGTACCGAGTTCCATCTTGACCTGCTTCCAAAAGCCTCAACTACCACACCACTCCATGGTGGTGGAATCGGCAATGCGAAACATCAAGAGTTCTAAAAATCATTCTTCCATGTCTCCGGGCAAGAACTCCAGAACTCTTGAGGCCTTTGGCCATCGGTACTTTCAGGCATGCATGCTCAGTTCTAGGATTATTTACTACATGCTGTATATGAACATGTATCTCAATGATATCTCCAGGAATCTAGAGAACTTTGCCTCTATCCTTCCTGATGACAAACGTGATGAATTCCAGGCCTTAATCAGACAAAATCAGAATACATCCAAATTTCTTACCCCGAAACATATTGACTCCCTCTGCCTCCTGGTGGAATTCCTTTTACAATATCTCCTCCACCTGCCCTCGGCAGGCTTCAAGACTAACTCAGTCAGAGTTTATCCGAGTGCCATATTAGCCTATCATAGGCCAGTGGACAGGCATCCTATTTCTTCACACTCCTTGGTGCAATGATTTATGTGGAGTCTCCTGCTGTCCAAGCCACCGATCAAACCACCACCAGTGGCCTGGGACCTCAATATGGACCTAGTGCAACTTCTAAAGTCTCCTTTTGAGCCTTTAGACACCACTTCTTTAAAATTCTTGTCTTGGAAGGTAATCTTCCTTATTGCCCTCACCTCAGCTCGCCGCATCAGCAAATTGCAGGCTTTAGTGTCAGATCCTCCATACACCCAGTACAACCATGACATGATAGATCTCCAGGAACAAGCAGGAATGTAGTCTTCACATATGGGTGTCATCGGTACTGATGGAGCCTGTGCTGGAACGCTCCCCAGCGTCCAATAGGAAAGCTTTTGGGAGCATCCCACAGCACCTGCGTGCTGCCTTCCCGCCTTTCCCAACTGTCCCTCTCCAGTTCTTCGTTTTCCGCGGAGCCAACAGGTCGCACATCCTGTCACCGCAGAAAATAATTCCCTTTTATTCTTCTTTTTTGTGGTCACATCTGCCTTCCTTCGATGCTACACCGGTACTGCCGGTTCTACTTTCTTTTTTTCCAAAAAAAAAAAAAACACCTTTCTTCTGGAGTCTTTTCCAGGTATTTTCTCTTCAGGTGCCATGCACCATTTTGGGCACTATGCCTAACTTTTTCCTTTAAAATGGAAAAACCCGCTTCGGGTTTTAAAAAGTGTTCCAAGTGTGGCGGTACCATCTCCGTCACCGACACCCATGAGTGGTGCCTCAAATGTTTAGGTCCTGACCACTCTATTTCCGAGTGTGTTGCCTGTGGGATGATGTTGAAGAGGGGTGGCAGAACCGAGCTGCTAAACCTAGCACCCTTTTTCCCTCCAATGCAGCCTCTGTGGGATTGACATCTTCCAGGGCTACGTCTTCCTCCCATGGATCTCAGGTAACTAAACATAAATCTAGCTGGTAGATCTCCCTCTAAGCATCGAGATGCCTCTGGCGTTTCCATTGAGGGACTTTCACCGGCAGAATTGCCCCAGCGGGAGGCTACGGCTTCCAAAGCACTAACTGGGCTCCAGGATGTTCTCGAGGCCTCAACCTCGGCAGAACTACTGGTGCCATGCTCTGGGGTACCGCCTGCTTCATCCGGTACCGATACCCAAGCATCGGCAGTGTCGATAGACCAGAGATTCTTGGCTATTGAACGCAGTCTGGCGGCTCTTCTCACGGCCTCGATGCCCTTGATACCGCTTCAGACAATTCAACCGGTACCGGCACAGACTCTGGTACCGGTATCGACTGCATCGACATAGGCAGGTATTATAAGAACATAAGATATGCCATACTGGGTCAGACCAGGGTCCATCAAGCCCAGTATTCTGTTTCCAACAATGGCGAATCTAGGTCATATGTACCTAGCAGTATCCCCAAGAGACACAAGTTCCACAATGCTTGTACTGGGTCAAGCATTGATATCTTCGGTCACTTCTTAATAATGGTTTATGGACCTTTCCTCCAGGAACTTGTCCAAACCTTTTTTAAACCCAGCTACACTAACAGCCTTTACTACATCCTCCGGTAACAAATTCCAGAGTTTGATTACACGTTGAGTGAAAAAATATTTTCTTTTATTAGTCTTAAATAGTTTACCCTGTAGCTTCATTGCATGTCCCCTAGTCTTTCTATATTCCGATAACGTAAACAGTCGATCTACGTTTACCCATTCCACTCCGTTCATTAATTTATAGACTTCTATCATATCTCCCCTCAGCCATCTCTTTTCCAGGTTAAAGAGCCCTAAACTTTATAGCCTTTCTTCATAGGAGTATCCTTCCATCCCCTTTACCATTTTGGTGGCTCTTCTCTGAACCTTTTCTAAAATTGCAATATCCTTTTTAAGATACGGCGACCACAATTGCACACAATATTCAAGGTGTGGTCTCACCATGGAACGATATAAAGGCATAATAATATATTTTGTTTTATTTTCCATTACTTTCCTTATCATACCTAGCATTCTATTTGCTCTCTTGGCCGCCGCTGCACACTGGACCGAGGGTTTTAACATGGTATACACAATGACGCCTAAATCTTTTTCCTGGGTGGTGGTTCCTAATGTGGAACCTTGCATCGTGTAACCATAGTTTGGGTGGTTCTTCCCTAGGTGCATAACCTTGCACTTGTCCACATTAAATTTCATCTGCCATTTTGATGCCCAGTCTTCCAATTTATCAAGATCCTCTTGCAATTTTTCACAATCCTCTTGGGTTTTAACAGCTTTAAATAGTTTTGTGTCATCTGCAAATTTGATAACCTCACTCGTTATTCCACTTTCCAGGTCATTTATGAATATGTCAAAAAGCAGCAGACCCAGCACAGATCCCTGGGGTACACCACTATTCACCTTTCTCCATTGGGAAAATTGGCCATTTAGCCCTACCCTCTGCTTTCTATCTTTTAACCAGTTCCTGATCCACAATAGTACACTGCCTCCTATCCCATGACTCTTTAGTTTTGCCAAAAGTCTCTGATGAGGGACCTTGTCAAAGACTTTCTGAAAGTCCAGATACACAATATCAACTGACTCACCTTTGTCCACCTGTTTATTCACTCCTTCAAAAAAACATAACAGATTAGTAAGACAAGATTTTCCTTGTCTAAAGCCATGTTGGCTGTCTCCCATTAGGTTGTGACTATCTACATGCTGAGTAATTTTATTCTTTATGATCGTTTCTACCATTTTTTCCGGTACTGACGTCAAGCTCACCGGTCTGTAGTTTCCCAGATCACCCCTGGAACCCTTTTTAAAAATTGTTGTTACATTGGCGATCCTCCAATCTTCAAGTATTAGAGATGATTTTAATGATAGTTCACAGATTACTGATAGCAGGTCTGCAATCTCATATTTCAGTTCTTTCAACACCCTTGGATGTATACCATCCGTTCCAGGTGATTTGCTACTCTTCAGTTTATCTAATAGTTGTAAGACATCTTCCTGATATATCGATATTTCCTTCAATTCTTCCGCACCTTTAAATACCACTTCAGTCATGGGTAACATCCCTACATCTTCCTCAGTAAAACCGAAGCAAAGAATTCATTCAGTCTCTCCGCTATTGCCTTGTCGCCTCTTAGTGCTCCTTTAACCCCTTTATCATCTAATGGACCAACTGACTCTCTCACAGGTTTTTTGCTACGAATGTACTTGAAAAGGTCTTTATTTCGCGTTTTTGCTTCCGCAGCAAGCTTCTTCTCAAATTCTCTCTTTGCCTGCCTTATCAATGCCTTGCATTTGACTTGCCAGTGCTTGTGCTGTTTCCAGGTTTCGTCGTTTGGCTCTTTTTTCCATTTCCTGAAAGATGCTTTTTTGGCAACAACAGCCTCTCTGACCTCACCTTTAAACCATGCTGGCAGTTTTTTGGACTTCCTTCCACTTTTTTTAAAGCATGGAATACAGCTGGTCTGGGCTTCCAAGATAGTATTTTTCAACAACACCCAAGCTTGATGTACGTCTTTAACCTTTGCAACTGCTCCTTTTAGCTTTTTCTTTACTGTTTTCCTCATTTTATCATAGTCTCCCTTTCAAAAGTTAAAAGGTAGTACTGTGGATTTCCTTACAATCCCTCCTCCACTAATTAAATCAAAGGCGATCATGCTATGATCACTATTGCCAAGTGGCCCCAACACCCTTATCTCTTGCACTAGATTTGGTGTTCCACTAAGGACTAGGTCTAATATAGCTTCCCCTCTGGTCGGTTCATGAACCAGCTGCTCTAAGAAGCAGTCATTTATTTCATCTAGGAACTTTATCTCCCTAGCATGTCCTGCAGTGACACTGACCCAGTCGATACCGGGGTAATTGAAATGACCCATTATTATTACTGCGCTGTAACCTTTGTTACCTTCCTTGATTTCTTTGAGCATTTCATCATCCATTTGGTCATTCTGGCCAGGCGCTCGATAGTACACCCCCACTGCCATTGCCTTCCCCTTTTTATATGGAATTTCAATCCATATAGATTCTACAGCAGATTTTGTTTCCTGCAAAACTTTAATCCTTTCTGAGTCAATGCCCTCTCTAACATAGAGAGCAACCCCTCCACCAATTTGATCAGCTCTATCATTACGATATAGTTTGTACCCAGGTATCACAGTGTCCCACTGGTTGTCCTCCTTCCACCATGTCTCTGATGTTCCAATCATATCTAACCTTTCATTTAGTGCTATATATTCTAACTCTCCCATCTTATTCTTTAGACTTCTAGAATTTGCATACAAGCATTTTAGAGAATGTATTTTATTCATGTTAATTTGGCTATTGCTAGACATGGGTAAATTGGGATCTTTAAGCTCTGTCTGCTCCATACTTGAGGGCATTTGGGCTACTTTACTCTTTTGTGGAACCTCTCTGCTTTTGGTAGTATCCTTCAAGGATACATTCTTCCGAACCATCCGCTCTTGGGCGACTGTCGGCTTTCCCCTAATATCTAGTTTAAAAGCTGCTCTATCTCCTTTTTAAAGGTTAATGCCAGCAGCCTGGTTCCGTCCCTGTTAAGGTGAAGCCCATCCCTTCGGAAGAGCCCCTCCTTTCCCCAGAATGTTCCCCAGTTCCTAACAAATCCAAAACCCTCATCTCTGCACCATTGTCTCATCCACGCATTGAGACTCCGGAGCTCTGCCTGCCTTTTGGGTCCTGCGCGTGGAACAGGAAGCTTTTCGGAGAATGCTACAATGGAAGATCTGGATTTCAACTTCCTACCTAAAAGCCTAACTTTTGCCTCCAGAACCTCCCTACCACATTTTCCTATGTCATTGGTACCGACATGTACCAAGACAGCAGACTCCTCCCCAGCACTATCTAAGACCTTATCTAGGTGGCGCGTGAGGTCCGCTACCTTCGCACCAGGCAGGCATGTTACCAGGCGATCCTTACGTCCACCAGCCACCCAGCTATCTACATGCCTAATGATCGAATCACCAACTATAACGGCTGTCCTAACCCTTCCCTCATGGGCACATGGCCCTGGAGAAACTTCCTCGGTGCGAGAGGGTTTTACATCACCTGGAGGACAGGTCCTAGTTACAGGATCACTTCCTGCCACACCAGGGTGATGCTCTCCTGTCACATGACCTCTCTCCTCCATGGCAACAGGGGTGCTGCCAGACTGGAGGTGGGACTTCAGGACTATATCCCTGTAGGTCTCGTCTATGTACCTCTCTGTCTGTCTTATGTTTTCCAAGTCTGCTACTTTAGCCTCAAGAGAAAGGACTTGTTCCCTGAGAACAAAGAGCTCCTTGCACCTAGTGCACACATAAGACCTCTCACCAACTGGGAGAAAATCATACATGTGACACTGAATGCAAAAGACTGGAAAGCCCCCATCCCGCTGCTGGACTGCTGTCTGCATCTTAGTTTTAAGTTTGTGTCTAGATCTTTAAGTTCTTACTTACTAGGGGTTGCTATGGGTATTTATACCAATAAAACTGTACCTAATACGTTTAATATACCTTGTTCACCTGAAGCTTAATTAATCTCAGGTCCTTAGTGTATGACTGATTTTGGTAATGAGCTTCACCTGAAAGCACCTCCTGTCTTTTAAGATGTGTAAGTACCTATAAAGCTATGATTATCCCAGGGGTGGGTGGGAAATAACACTTATTAAAAGAGGGCTGCTACACAGTACCCTGTCTTGTGCTGCTGAGGTAAGCTAAATTCTGATTTGATTTAAATTATAGCTCTTAGCTGCTGCTAGGCTCTAACTTCTTATGAAATTTGAACTACAAGCTCTCTGCTGGGGTCTAAATTTAACCAGAAAGCTCTCTCTTCTGTGTGTTAAATGTAAACTAAAAGTACTTTGCTGTTACTTGGCCCTGAGTGACTATTAAATTTAAACTACAAACTCTCTGCTGGATATGAAATGTAACCAGAAAGTTCTCCTCTGTGTTTTAAATTCAAACTTTAATTGCTGCTACTAGGCCCTAACTGATCCAACAAAAAACAGTGGGTTCACAGATTAAGTAGCTTTAATACAAAGAATTCTTTTTAGAAAATTACCAGAAGTATATACTCACAGTTGCAGATTTCTCTCCAGAAGTAACAGTCCCCCTTTCTAGTCCTTCAAGACCTACTGGGACTGAGTCATGTTTATCCATCCGGTATCGACAAGTCAGTACCGGACCCCTCCGATGCCAACTTCGATCTTTACCGGTACCATGCCTTGCACGATCACCCAGATCGGAGGTACTTTGAATCCTCGGATGAGTCTGAAGACTCTGAAAGCTCTGCCGATACTAGAGTACTTCTTCCTGAGGATTCTTCTTCTCCTCAGCATAGGATGTCTCCACCAGAGGATATGTCCTTTCAGGATTTTATCCAAGATGTGGCTCGAGGTCTTTCCATCACAGTGGCTCCTGAAAAAGTGCCTAGGGCAAAGGAATTAGAAATCCTACAATACCCTAAAGCTCCCAAGGAGGAAGCTACCTTACTTATTCATGAGATCTTGCATGATCTCATGTTAAGGATGTGGGAAACACCTCTAACCACATCTCCTCACTCTCGAAGACTTGACACCATGTATCGAGTTCCTCCTTGTCCTGGGTTTCAGAAGACTCAGCTACCACACCATTCCATGGTGGTGGAATCAGTTATGAGAAGGATCAAGAGTGCAAAAAGGCATGCATCTAATCCTCCAGGACATGAGTGTAGGACTCTTGATGCCTTTGGACGTCGAACCTTCCAGGCTTCCATGCTTTCTGCTAGGATCAGTTCCTATAAATTCTATATGGGAATGTTCCTTAAGGAGGTCACAGGAGATTTAGAGTTTATGAGCCCTCTCCTTCCTGATGATAAGAGGCAGGATTACCTCGCCCTTGTCAAACATGCTCAGAATGTTTCCAAGTTTGTCAATCGTGCAGCCTTTGACTGCTTTGAGTGCATAAGCAGAACCTCTGCTATTGCCATAGGTGCACGTAGGATTGCCTGGCTCCAGGCATCTGACTTGGAGCTTTGGGTACAGGATAAACTAGGGAATATTCCTTGCACAGGAGAGAATCTCTTTGGAAAGAATTGGCAGGAAAAAGCTAATGCGATAGATGCTGACAATATCACCTTGGATAGATTGTCTAAATCTACAGCTGATCCTGCAAGGAAAAAATCCTACAAGAAACCATTCTTCAGTAAGACGAAGAAGTTGTATCCCTCCTATACCCAGCAGCAATGTTCCCTCTAATTTTCTGTAGGCTTTCTGCGCATAAAATATCAGCTGTGCAGCTTTTGAAGGAAGGTTAAATTTTTGTGCGCCACATAACGACACTCGGAGTTATATACTTTAAAATTTGACTACACATCAGAATACAGTATGTACACCACATTGATTGCACTAGAAAATATTCTAGAACTTGTGAAAACCATAAATACACAACAACTTTTCAATTTTAAGAACATCTGTGTTGTTTTCTATCAGAATCAGAACCGTAATTTTTGTGCGCTCTGTTGTAAAGTATGTGCGCTCACTCGGCGAGGTGTGTGCGCGCGCACAAGCACACAGCTTAGAGGGAACAGTGCCCAGCAGGGGCATCGTTTGGGTCAGTCTGCCCAAAAGGGACAGCAGCAACAACATAGGCAAAGAAAAACAAAAGCTGCTAAGTCTCAACCGGCTCAGCAGACTCAGCCTCCACAGGGGCTTTAACTCCTATCTAGAGAACTTTGCCTTCCTGGCCCTGAACAGTCCAGAACCCTCCACCATTCCAGGAAGGTTATGTCATTTTGCCCCCAGATGGGGTCAGATAACAGCAGAAAATTGGACTCTGTCTATTGTAAGATAGGGGTACAAGCTTCATTTCCTCAGCATGCCTCCTCCTACAATGGTAAGACAGTTCAATTCTCAGACCTCTCTCAACAACCAGTTAGGTCAAGAGATCACTGTACTTCTTGCCCAAAGGGCAATAGAAGAGGTACCCATTCTACAACAGGGTACAGGGTTCTACTCCCCCTATTTCCTTATTCCAAAGAAAAAAGGAGGACCCAGACCCATTTTAGACCTCAGAGGATTGAACAAATTCCTGTTCAAAGAGAAGTTCAAAATGATTTCTCTAGGAATTCTGCTGCCATACCTTCAGAGTCAGGATTGGCTTTGTTCTCTAGATCTCAAGGATGCGTACACTCATGTTCTCATCCATCCAACTCATCAAAAGTTCCTTTGCTTCCTATTTCAAGGGAAGCACTACTAGTACAGGGTTCTTCCTTTTGGCCTGGCCTCGGCACCAAGGGTGTTCACAAAATGCATGGCTGTGGTGGCAACATTTCTTCGCAACCTAGCAATATTCGTCTTCCCTTACTTAGACGACTGGCTCATTTGAGCCCCTCCAGAGCCAGAGGCCAGGGTTGCTCTCTCTCGCACAATGCACATCCTTTAGTATTTGGGACTTGTCATAAACTTCCCAAAATCCAACCTTGCTCCCACTCAGTCTCTAGAGTTTATAGGAGCTCTGCTGGATACCAGTCAAACAAGGCCTACCTTCCACAGGCCCGCTGCCTTCGCATTGTGCAGTTAGCTTCCCAAGCAGTGTTAAAACCTCACCTCACTGTTCGAGAAATCTTACAGTTGCTAAGCCACATGGCATCCACCATGCATGTGGTTCCTTATGCTCGCCTCCATATGAGGGCAGCCCAATGGACTTTATCAACTCAGTGGGCTCAGGCATCAGGTTGTCTGTCAGACCAAATAGCAAACTCAGATCGCCTTATTTTGTCCCTCCAATGGTGGCAGTCACCCCAGAACCTTTTGGTGGGGTCCCCTTTTCAGCAACCCCCACCCTAAGCCACTCTAACTACAGACGCCTCACAGGTGGGTTGGGGAGCCCACCTGCAAGGCCTCTCTACCCAGGGTACCTGGACTCCACAGGAGGCCTATCTACACATCAATCTCCTGGAACTCAGAGCAATCTTCCTTGCTCTTCGAGTACTCCACACCCAGCTCAGCTTCAAGACAGTCCTAGTTCAAATGGACAATCAAGTAGCCATGTTCTATGTGAACAAGCAGGGCAGAACAGGCTCTCTGTTGCTCTGCAATGAAGCTTTGCGACTATGGGCCCTCACCAGAGAGCATCAGATTCATCTCCTTGCAGTGTATCTTCCAGGCATTCAAAACTCTTGGGCAGACAGACTCAGTCGAGTTCTGCTTCCACACAAATGGTCTCTCCATGCAGACCAGGTGGCCAAAATTTTCCAAATTTGGGGAACCCCGGACATAGACCTCTTCACAAGTCCGCTGAATGCAAAACTTCCCCGGTCCTGTTACAGAATTCCGGCTCAGGGCTGTCAGGCCAGGGATGCTTTCCTCCTCCATTGGGGCCAGGACTTCCTGTATGCTTTTCCACCCATTAACCTAATTCCCAAAACCCTGTTCAAGCTTCAGAGAGACAGAGGTCATATGATTCTCATAGCTCCACATTGACCACAGCAAATGTGGTACCCTCTGCTCCTACATCTCTCTCAAGCTCTGCCTCTGGAGTTAGGATCTGCTCCAGATCTCCTATCTCAGGAGTATGGAATGCTGTGGCATCCCAACTCCCAGTCTCTGCATCTCAGGGCCTGGTTGCTGAAAGCCTAGAACTTCATGGTCTTAACCTTTCTCAGCAGGTAAAGGATATCCTTTATGCTTCCAGGAAGCCTTCCACAAGACACTCTTATGCTTTCAAGTGGAAAAGGTTTACCATATGGTGCTCGCAGAAGGGTCTTGGCCCTCTTGCGATACCTCTGGAATCATTACTGGAGTATCTCCTTCATTTGTCTAATGCATGGCTTAAGACCAATTTAGTGAGAGTTCATTTGAGTGCTATTGCAGCTTCTTTCAAGCCTCTAAATGGGCAACCTATTTCCTCTCATCCTCTCATAGCAAGATTTATGAGAGGCCTTCTTTTAACTAAGCCTCCTATTAAGCCACCACCGGTGGCATGGGACTTAAATCTGGTTCTTGGGCAGCTTATGAATCCGCCTTTTGAACCTTTAGCCACTACCTCCTTGAAATTCCTTTCCTGGAAGGTCATCTTTCTTATTGCAATCACATCAGCACGTCGCATCAATGAATTGCAAGCATTGGTGGCTGATCCTTCTTATACAAGGTTCCATCATGATAAGGTAGTCCTTAGAACTCGTCCACATTTTATGCCAAGGGTGGTGTCACCTTTTCATTTAAACCAAGCGGTTTAACTTCCTGTATTCTTCCCAGGGCCTCATGCCTCAAATGCAGAAAGGAATCTTCATACTTTGGATTGTAAGAGGACTCTGGCCTTTTACTTACTCTTTGTTGCTTTCGATCCTAGCCATTTGGGACTTCCAGTCTCCAAAAGAACACTGTCCAACTGGATTGCACAGTGTATATCTTTTGCCTATGAGAGTAAAAACCTTGCTCTGGAAGACCATGTCACAGCTCACAATGTGAGAGCCATGGCAGCCTCTATGGCTCATCTTCACTCTGTGTCTATTGATGACATCTGCCGAGCAGCTACTTGGGATTCGGTTCATACCTTCACAGCCCATTACTGCTTAGACAAGGACTCCCGCCGTGATGCCTTGTTTGGTCAGGCTGTTCTTCAACACCTGTTCCATACTTAATCAACTCCTACCCACCATCCCTGATAGGATGCCAGAGATCCATGGGGGGAAGTGGAGCCCTTTCACAAGGGCACACAACTTCTGGGGTTTTCTCCCTGGCATCTGCAGCTAGGGATTCCCCATATGTGAAGACTACATTCTTGCTTGTTCCTAGAGATAGCATTGTTACTCACCTGTAACAGGTGATCTCCGGGAACAGCAGGAATTTAGTCTTCACAACCCACCCACCTCCCTAGGAGTTGTATCTCTTTATCTCTCTCTTTCTCTCTTTCCCTCTCTCTTTTGTCTCAGCTTTAAACTCAACTGGAGAGGGACAGTTGGGAAAGGCGGGAAGGCAGCACGTAGGCGCTGTGGGATGCTCCCAAAAGCTTTCCTATTGGACGCTGGGGAGTGTTCCCGCACAGGCTCCGTTGGTACCGATGATACCCATATGTGAAGACTAAATTCCTGCTGTTCCCGGAGATCACCTGTTAAAGGTGATTAACTATGCTTTCTCCGTACTCATCCATACTTCCTTCCAAAGGTTGTCTCACCCTTCCACCTCAACCAATCTGTGATACTACCAGTCTTCTTCCCCAGACCACATGCCTCTAGGGCTGAAGCAGCAGTACACGCTTTAGATTGCAAGCATGCACTGGCTTTCTACTTGGACAGAACCAAGAATCACAGGAAATCCTCTTATTCATTTCCTTTCATCCAGGTCACCTTGGAGTGCCAGTAATGAAGGGCACCCTATCTAACTGGGTTGTAGACTGCATTTCTTTTGCCTATGCTCAAGCGGAACTTTCCCTTGAGAGTCACATCACCGTCACAACATGTGAGCCATGGCAGCCTCAGTTACCAACCTTCGTTCTATCTCCATTGACAAAATCTGTTGAGCAGCTTACCTGCTTCTCCATAGGTACCTTTGCTGCACACTACTGCCTAGACAGGGACTCCCGTCGGGATGCTGTCTTTGGTATGCTGTCCTCCATCACCTTTTTGGGACAACTGCAACTCCTACCCTCCGTCCCGGACTTCTCCTGACACCAAACTTCCCTGGCAATGATCTTTCCAACTGCAATTGAGTCCAATGAGACCACTTTGTATTCACACCGTCTTGGCTCTGTTCTTTATCCTCGGGGATATCACTGCTACCACTTCCAGTCTAGTACCTTGGAGCTAGTGAGTCCCATATATGAAGATTGCATTCCTGCTTGTTCCTGGAGATAGCGTTATTACTCACCTGTAACAGGTGATCTCTGGGAACAGCAAGAATCAGTCTTCACAACCCACCTGCCTCCCCTAGGAGTTGTAGGGTATTCTCTTTTTTTTTTTGTTTTCCTCTTTCTCTCAGCTACAAACTCAACTGAGGAGAGGATTTGGGAAGGCAGGAGAGCAGATGCGCAGGCGCAGTGGATTGCTCCCAAAAACTTTCCAGTTGGATGCTGGGGAGCATTCCCATGTGTCGGTACCAACGATACCCATATATGATTCCTGCTGTTCCCAAAGATTACCTGTTATAGATGAGTAACAATGCTATATCACTGCTGCACAGTTATCCCCGGGGAACCACCCCCAGAATGCCCCCGACATGCCCTAATGCTAAGCGGTTAGCATCGGGGCATATAGCAGCATTACTCGGGGACATTCAGCTGCTTAGGAACATTTACATGATTTACAGCTCTTTAAACTGTGTAAATTCCTTTGAATATCGGGCCCTACAAGTTCAGCTTTGTCTACCTCATATACTGTCATAGACCCTAATTAACATCTGGCTTTATCCTTGTTTCCTTTCTGCTAAGATGCAATTTTACAGGGAACCAAGAAGGCAACAAATATCACAGTGCAGTGGAATATAAGTTAAAGCAAGCAATTGTGAATTTACCGTTGTTGACTTTTGCCCAGTGGTATTGAAGTATTATTTTCCAAAGTTGCTTTAAAACAAATGTAAAACTTTGAAATTCGTTGAAACAAGCTGGAAATCTTCAGAAAATGATTACGTGACTGCGGTTCATTTCCCATCTCCTTGACACCGCCTCTCATTTCCATGTCCTTGTCTGCTTTTTCCTCTTCCCTCTCCATGACTCAGTGATACACAGAGCACATCCTCCTTTCGGCTGGTTTGCATTTTTTAGTTTTGCTCTGTCAGCCTACAGCAGATCATAGTCTAAATATCCAGTTTCAGTAATCCAGGATCCTGATGAAGTAAACTTGTCAAAGAACTTGTGAGGCACAAATCAATACTTGTAAAATCTAATTGTACTCAACAGATATCTTTATGCTTGATAAACTTCATGAAATCATAATATGATTTAGAAAGAATAGTCAACATTCAGCAGCAAGTTCAAGCACCTTCTGCAAACTATAGCACAAGGATGGCCAATCTGTCACTTATCAATGGCCATGAAATTAGAATTGACAGCAGCAGAGGAGGTCAGAGTTAGGAACGCAGGGGCGGAACAGGGGTTCCCTGTCCTAAGAAGGGACCTTCTCTTACTCTAGCAGATGACCCTTCTGACCCTTACGCTTTAAAGCTCCTTTCCCTAACCTCCTTATTCAACTTCCAGCTGTGCTGTACCACTTCTACTCACCATTGTGGCCACTGCCTTGACCTTGTCTTCTTCAACTGCTCACCTTCTTTTTTTTTTTTTTTTAATTTGATTTTCAGTCATATACAACAACCAAAAAAGTACAGGTCAATCCCATAAAACATGCAGGCAAAATATCATACTACAATAAGAAATATACACCATGATAAAGTCCACATTATGGAATCCCACTGTTAACAAACAAAGAAAACTAAAAAGGAAAACAGAATACATATACTATCCACAGTACGGAGGCCATGACCCCAGCCACCCACTTAAACCCCTTTACCAGACAGAAAATTTTCTAAATGGGATACTTCAACAAAGGTATATGAAGCACCCTCATAGCTGAGGATACATTTACATGGAAACTTCAAAAAGAACGTAGCACCCAGTGCCAAAACCCGGGACTTAAGATCTAAGAACTGTCTCCGGCGCATCTGGGTGCTAGGGGCAACATCCGGAAATACATTAACCGACTTGCCACAAAACTTCACCATTTTAGCCTTAAAGAAGGCCCTAAGTATACGTAACTTGACATCTACAGAGGAAAAGGTTACCAGCAAAGTAGCCCGTGCATTAATTGTATCCTGGGAATCTTCCAAAAAGGCCGTCAAATTTGTCATAGGAGAAGCAATCTCATCTAGCTCCCCATCAACCAGGTTAAGTTTCTTAAATGTTGAGGGGATATAATAAATCTGCAGAAATTCAATAGGTTCAGAGATACCCAGGACTTCCTTAAGAAATTTAGCCAGTAAGATTCTATGTGATAACAACGGGGACTGGGGAAAATTTAGAAAACGCAAGTTGGAAGCACACATGGAATTTTCCAGGTGTTCCAACTTAGAATGAAGCAACAAAGAATCTTTTATGCAAGCCACACCAGTAGTATAAAGTGGAAGCACCTGGGATTCAAGTTTGCTAACAGCCGTGTCTATAACAGTAACTTTAGTATCCAATTGTTGCAAAGAGGTAACAGTTTCCTGAGAGAATGTAGAAAAGGAATTGAAAGTAGAAGACATTTTAAAATCGATACCTTTTAACACAGCCCAAACATCTTTTAAAGTAATTTTGGTATCAGGGGAGGGGGTTGGGAGCTCCAAAGAGCCACCCTCCCCGGCCGACGGAATTGGCTTCGGAATAACAATCACCGGCATTTTTCTCACCGATATGGAAGATACAACAGGACCCTCAAGCAAAACAGCAGGAATAGGGGGCAGAGGGGGGATCTACCATTGGAGCTCAAGGACACCAACTCTGGAGAGGAATGCGCTATCGGAAGAGGAGCAAAGTGCTTATCCAGAGGCCCAACTGGTTTCACCTCTCCAGCCGTGGCCTCCGGCGCTTTGCTCCCGACCTTGGCCTTCCGCTTCCCCATATCCTACCACCCACAAGGTAAACTACTTAAAGCAACCAAACTGAACCAACCAACAAGAAACAAACCTTAGGCAGGCCAGGAGGAGCAGAATGCCAGCACAATCCGCTGCACCACAGAGGCGCCGCAGGGGCACCAAAGGGGTGGGACTAGCACCTTTGGACACGCCCCTTTGGAACACGCTCCGCGTAAAGGAGAACAATTTTATAACCAGAAAACAGGTAAAGAAAAAACCTAAAGATACTAAGCTGTCCCAGCTGTGCCTGTGATGAAATAGGGAGGGTAAACAGCGATCTCCAACACCTCCGTGGCAACGGCAGCCCCCAGGCTGATGAGCAGCTCCACACACCTCCTACAGGAACAGCGGATCCACTGGAAGGCTCCTGGCACAGCGTTTTTATCCCCCAAGGGAAGACCTTGGTCAAGCTGTCCCGGCTGTGCCTGTGATGGAATAGGGAGGGGAAACAGCGATCTCCAACACCTCCGCGGGAACGGCAGCCCCCAGGCTGATGAGCAGCTCCACACACCTCCTACAGGAACCTTCTAATTTCTCCAGTTCTTTCCTTATCTGAGCATCACCTGCTAACTTTCCTCCTTAACTACTCCCCTCTTGGTCTCGCCTGATCTCCACCAATATGTTTAGGAATCTTCAGCTCTCTCCACTGCTGTCTTATCACCTCTTTCCTCCACTTTGTCATCTGAGTCCATTGATGAGGCAGTATCTTCCTATAACACTTTACTCTCTTCTACTCTGGATGCACTGACTCCTCCCATTCCACACACTGTGAGGCGTACTGCACCTCAACCCTGGCTGCTATCAATAACCTGCTATCTACGTTCCCGTGCCCACTCAGCTAAGTGCCTTTGGCTTAAATCACGTATCCTTGCTGACTTCCTACATTTCAAATTCATGCTAACCTCTTTCCACTCAGTAATAGCACTCGCCAAGCAACAGTACTATGTCCATCTGACTAACTCTCTTGCCTCTGACCTTCGCCATCTCTTTGCTATGCTTAAGTCTTGCCTCAAGGTCCCTCCTCCCCCAATCCCTCCTTCACTTTTTGCCCAGACTTTGGCTATTTCCATGACAAAGTCCAGAAGATTAGCCTTGAATTCTCCACAGGATCAGCTCCATCTCACCTTCCTCCTCTTCAATCCCAAATCCTTCCCTCAACTTCTGTCATCCTTTGTTCCTTTTCTAAAATCACTAAAGAGGAAACTGCAAATCTTCTCTCCTCCTCCAAACTGACTACCTGCCCCTCTGATCCCATTCCCACCCATCTGCTAAACTCTATGTCTTCCACTGTCATCCTTAACCTATCACTTTCCACTGCAAACACGTGCTGGTTATACGTCTCCTCAAAAAGCCTTTACTAGACCCTACCTGTCCTTCCAGTTATTGGTCTATCTCTCTCCTCCCCTGTCCTTCAAAACTACTTGAATAAGCAGTTTACTGCCACTGTCTTGACTTTCTTTCCTCTCAAATCCTTCTGGATACACTGCAATCTGGTTTTCATCATGTACATTCCATAAACACAGCTATTGCCAAAGGCCTTTACTGAATCCTCATTCTTCTTGACCTTTCTGCTTCCTTTGACACTGTTGATCACCATCTTCTCCTCTGTACTCACTTGGATTTAAGGGCCCTATTCTGTCCTGGTTTTATTTTATTTATTTATTTATTTAACAACTTTTATATACCGCGCTATTTGTTATCAGTGCGGTTTACATATAACAAAGGTTGCACAGTCAGAAGACTGTTCTGTGCTTACATTGTAACAGGAGATTAAACTTGGAGCAACAGGGAAACTATATACATATGTACATCAAACATAATTAGATTAGGTTGGTATTTTCAAGAAGAGCTAAGGCAAGCTCAAAAATACTTGTGACAGAGTTATCTATGTAGAGAATGAAAGGTTTATTTTTATCTCTCCCATCACACTTTTAGTGTATATTCTGGTGGATCCTCCTATTCTGCCATCCCATTTTCAGTTGGTGCACCTCAGGGCTCTGTCTTGAGACCTCTCCTTTTCTCTCTCTACACTCAGTCCCTTGGTGCACTTATTTCCTCCCATGGTTTTCAGGACCATCTTTATGCTGATGATTCTCAGATCTACCTTTCTATGCCTGAAATCTCTCCAGGAATCCAGGCCCAGATCTCTGCCTGCTTATCTGACATTGCTGCCTGGATGTCTCACCGCCATCTGAAACTGAACATGGCCAAAACTGAGCTCCTTATCTTTCCCCCTAAAACCACCTCCCCCTTCTCTATTTCTGTGAATAACACTACACTCCTCTCTGTTTCCTCAGCTTGCAACCTCGGGGTCATCTTTGACTCTACTCTCTCTTTCTCTGCACACATCCAACAGATAGCTAAAACCTGTTGCTTCTTTCTCTGTAACATTGGCAAAATTCATCCCTTCCTTTCTACACACACTGCTAAGACATTCATCCACTCACTAGTTACCTCCCATCTTGACTATTGTAACCTGCTCCTCACTGGTCTCCCTCTGAATCATCTCTCTCCCTTTCAATGTATTCAAAACTCAGCTGCACTGCTATGATCGTGTAACCCCTCTTCTCAAGTCACTTCACTGGCTCCCTATCCATTTCTACATCCAATTCAAACTCCTCCAACTGACCTACAAGTGCATTCATAGTAACATAGTAACATAGCATATGACAGCAGATAAAGACCAGTGTGGTCCATCTAGTCTACCCGGC
This sequence comes from Ichthyophis bannanicus, assembly GCA_033557465.1. NCBI lineage: Eukaryota > Metazoa > Chordata > Amphibia > Gymnophiona > Ichthyophiidae > Ichthyophis > Ichthyophis bannanicus. Next base: position 160,618,586 of record CM066033.1, read on the forward strand.
AAGGCAGCAAGTGTAGGTGCACCTGCCGTTCCGTGCAGGTCACCCCTCCCCATGCCTTTGTTTTTTATTTATTTTATTTATTTATTTATTTATTACAGTTGCTTATATACCGCACTATTCAGTATCAGCGCGGTTCACAGTATAACAAAACGACCAAGACAACATTCTGTTTGGCTTTACATTGAACAGGGGTGCAAACTTGGATAACAGGGTTGAACTATATACATGAAATAATAATCCTATAACAGGGTTGAGCTATATACAATAAGAAAGAGACCGATGAGCTATATGTAATACCATGGGAAATTAGGACAGTGTGAGTCTGATCTGCAGGATGGGGGTTGAGACTATAATGAGCTTAAAAATGTTTCTGAGTGGGTTACTTAGATTCATTGCTGGGAGGGTAGCATTGTAGGAATAGGTGAAGTTTTATTGCCTTCCTAAATTGGGTTAAGTCTGCAATAGCTCGAATGTCTAGTGGGAGCGCATTCCAGTGTTTGGGAACGTAAAGACTGAAAGCCCTATTTGCTGTTGTACTATTGCATTTAATCATGGTTTTCGGGGTTATCAGTAGATTTAGTGCTGTTGACCTCCTGGATCTGTTGGGGGGTACTGTGTGGATAAGCTCAGTAAGAGCAGTCGAGGATAGGCAATTGATGGCTTTGAATGAGAGGAGTAGTGTTTTGAAGAAAATCCTTCCGCGTATTGGTAGCCAATGAAGCTGTTTTAAAATAGGTGTCACATGATCGCTTCTGGAGGCTCCATAGAGGACCCTTGCTGCAGCATTCATAGCCAGTTGTAGCGGATTTAATGTGGCTTGAGGGAGACCTTGTAAAATGGAATTGGCAAAGTCAAAATGCGGTAGAATCAGTGCTTGGTATATGGTACGAAAATCATCCGGGTCCAGTAGGGAGCGAAGATGTCTGAGTGAACGGATTTTGAAGTACACAGCTTTGACAATGTTGCTTATATGACATTTCATGTCCAGGTGTTGATCTAAGGTGACCCCCAAGTATTTTATTGTTTCTTTAGTTTAGGTGTGTACCCACCGCTCCGTGTAGGTCACCCCTATTTGTTCAGATATAAGAGATAGTTATGTTTATTTTGATTTTATCCTGTTGCTATAAAGGGCTCCAATATGTCTGTCCCATGCCATTTTGAATTCTGTCACTGTATTTGCCCCCACCACTTCCATCACTTGAGCATTCCAAGAATCCACCATTCTTTCAGTGAAGAAGTATTTCCTGTTGGTGAGACATCCACGATGCGATGTATTTCAGAAATGTCCCATGGGCACCGGTACTGACATCGACACAGATGCCGGTACCAACACTGGTACAGACACCAACGATACCGGTACCGATGGTACCGGCCCCGGTGGGAACTCTTCCCATGCCATCTCTGGCTGGAATTGTCAAAGCGGTACTGGGTCAACTTGGTACCGACTTCGATCGGTGCCGGGATAGTGCTTTGCAGGAGCATCGGGGTCAGGAGTACTTCGATTCCTCTGATTCCAAAGACTCTGACAATTCTGCTGGCACTAAAGGGTTTCTCCTAGAAGATCCCTCTTCTCCCCAAAGCAGAATGTCACCTCCAGAGAACATGTCATTTCAGGATTTCATCCGTGATATGGCCAAAGGTCTTTCAATCACAGTAGCTCCTGAGGAGGAACCCAGAGCAAAGGAATTGGAAATTCTCCAATATCCTAAAGCTCCTAAGGAGGCAGCCACTCTGCCTATCCATGAAATTCTGCATAGTTTGATGCTCAGAATGTGGGAGACACCTCTGACTACTTCTCCTCACTCTAGGAGACTTGATACTATGTATCGAGTTCCGCCATGTCCTGGATTTCAGAAAACTCAGCTGCCACACCATTCAATGGTAGTGGAATCAGCCATGCGTAGGATGAAAAGTGTGAAGAGACATGCATCCAATCCTCCAGCCCGTGAATGCAGGACTCTGGATGCTTTTGGGCGCAGAACTTTTCAAGCTTCCATGCTTTCAGCTAGGATCAGTTCATATATCTTATATATGGGAATGTTCCTCTAGGAAGTCACAGGAGACTTGGAACTTATGAGCCCATTTCTTCCAGATGACAAGAGACAAGATTTTCTTGCTCTAGTTAAGCATGCTCAAGATGTCTCCAAGTTTGTTAATCGTGCAGCCTGTGACTGCTTCGAATGCATCAGCAGAACCTCTGCTATTGCCCTTGGCGCACGACGGATTGCCTGGCTACAGGCATCAGACCTGGAGACTTGGGTACAGGACAAGTTAGGCAACATTCCTTACATGGGGGAGAATCTCTTTGACAAGAACTGGCAGGGAAAAGCTAACGAGTTAGATGCTGACAATTCTACTTTAGATAGATTGTCAAAGTCTACAGCCACTCCAGCCAAAAGGAAGCCTTTTAGCAAAAAGAGGACATTTTATCCTTCCTATACCCAGCAGAGTCAAACTCCAGGTCAGGTTGCGCAAAAAAAGACAAGCTAGACAGCAAAAGAAGCCAAAAGGCCTGAGAGCCCAGCCACCTCTCCAGGTTCAGCCCCCTCAAGGGCTTTGACTCCTTCCTACACAGCTTTGCCTCCCTGCCTCTGAGGGGTCCCCAACCCCCCAATATTCCGGGCAGGTTATGCCACTTTGTCAACAGATGGCATCAGATAACAGCAGAAGATTGGACTTTGTCCATTGTAGGAGAGGGGTACAAGCTTCATTTTAACAGCATGCCCCCTCCTACAATGCTAAAGCAATTCAATTCACAAACCTCTGCAGACAATCTCCTAGATCATGAGGTCTCCACACTTCTTGCCCAAGGGGCAATAGAAGAAGTACTCATTCTTCAACGGGGTGCAGGGTTCTACTCCCCCTATTTTCTTATTCCAAAGAAAACAGGAGGACACAGACCCATTCTAGACCTCAGAGAATTGAACAAATATCTGTTTCAAGAGATATTCAAAATGATTTCTCTAGGAACTCTTCTGCCATACCTTCAAAGCCAGGATTGGCTTTGCTCTCTAGACTTAAAGGATGCAAACACTCACATTCTCATCCATCCAGATCACAGGAAATTCTTACATTTCCTTTTCAGGGGAAAACATTTCCAGTACAGGGTTCTTCCCTTTGGTCTGGCTTCAGCACCAAGGGTATTCACAAAATGTATGGCAGTAGTAGCTGCATTTCTACGAACCCTGGGGATTTTACATAAGAACATAAGATATGCCATACTGGGTCAGACCAAGGTCCATCAAGCCCAGTATCCTGTTTCCAACAGTGGCCAATCTAGGTCATAAGGACCTAGCAGTCTCCCCAAAAGACACAGGTTCCACAATGCTTGTACTGGGTGAAGCAGTGATATCCTGGGTCCCTCTTAATAATGGTTTATGAACCTTTCCTCCAGGAACTTGTCCAAACCTTTTTTAAACCCAACTACACTAACAGCTTTTACTACATCCTCCGGTAACAAATTCCAGAGTTTGATTGCATGTTGAGTGAAAAAATATTTTCTCTTATTAGTCCTAAATAGGTTACCCTATTTATTGCATGTCCCCTAATCTTTCTATATTCTGATGATATAAACAATCAATCTAAGTTTACCCGTTCCACTCCATTTATTAATTTTTAGACCTCTATCATATCTCCCCTCAGCTGTATCTTTTCCAGGTTGAAGAACACTAACATTTTTAGCCTCTCTTCATAGGGTATCCTTCCATCCCCTTTACCATTTTGGTGGCCCTTCTCTATACCTTTCCTAATAATGCTTTATTCTTTTTAAGATATGGTGACCAGAACTGCACACAATATTCAAGGTGCAGTCACACCATGAAACGATACAGAGGCATTATAATATCCTTTATTTTATTTTCCATTCCTTTCCTTATGATATCTAGTATTCTATTTGCTCTCTTGGCTGCCACTGCACACTGGGCAGACAATTTTAACATGTTATCCATGATGATGCCTAAATCTTTTTCCTGGGTGGTCATTCCTAATGTAGAACCTTGCATCATGTGACCATAGTTTGGGTTGTTCTTTCCTAGGTGCCTAACTTCGCACTTATCCACATTAAATTTCATCTGCCATTTGGATGTTCAGTCTTCCAATTTATCAAAATCCTCTTGCAATTTTCCACAATCCTCATGGGTTTTAACAACTTTAAATAGTTTTGTGTCATCTGCAAATTTGAGAACCTCACTCGCTATTCCCATTTCCAGGTCATTTATGAATGTGTTAAAATCAACAGACCTAGCACAGATCCCTAGGGTACTCCACTATTCACCTTTCTCCATGGGGAAAATTGGCCATTTATCCCTACCCTCTGCTTTCTATCTTTTAACCAGTTCCTGATCCACAATAGTACACTGCCTCCTATCCCATGACTTTTTAGTTTTGCCAAAAGTCTCTGATGAGGGACCTTGTCAAAGGTTTTCTGAAAGTCATAGATACACTATATCAACCGACTCACCTTTGTCTACCTGTTGATTCACACCTTCAAAAAACATAACAGATTAGTAAGACAAGATCTTCCTTGTCTAAAGCCATGTTGGCTGTCTCCCATTAAGCCATAATCTAAAGAAAATAATGATTTTCAGCTCAATCTACTAACCTTGAGTTCTATCTAGTATCCTAATGCATTTAACGGCCAGAGGTCTCTAAATGCAACCGGGTCTCAGCATATATTAAGGCTTTTAATCAGCCAGACTTGCTGGATTGAACTAGCCTTTTTTCACATCAACGACCCTTATTTCCATTGCATAAAGATTACTCTAACCATAATTTAATAAAAATATTTTATATAAATCTATAGGTACTTTTTTTCTTTTTTATATAACCGTTTTTATACTTTTTTTAAAGATTTTTTCATATCTCTCATAAATGTGTTGCTACAAACTTTAAAACCTTCTTCAAAAATATATAAAATGTAATGTTAACTCTCCGTGTATGATGGTAACTTCTCAGTCTCAACCACTACAATCACAGTCTCTGGAAACAATGTATAATGAAATGCCAGTCTTTAACTCTTTACAACTTCCCGACTTATAAAAAGAGAACTCTGTGCTTGTCTGTGCATAATTCTGTTATTCCTCTGATGAAAAACCAAAGTTCTTATCTGCCATATTGTTCTCGATGCTCCCGATACTCCCGACGTGTATCCACAAAGCGCTTCCGCGTTTCACATTATGTTTCCTCAGGGGGGTCATATATCGAATTACACCCGTTGAATGGCTGCCGAAGTCGAATTTAATGAGAGGGCATTCACTCTTCTCTTCCCTCCGTCACCTCTGCACGGACTCCAAATTTCTGGTATACTCTTCCAATGATCTACCGATGTTAAACCTTCTTAGTGATGTCAGAGAGGCGTTCAATCCAGCAAGTCTGGCTGATTAAAAGCCTTAATATATGCTGAGACCCGGTTGCATTTAGAGACCTCTGGCCGTTAAATGCATTAGGATACTAGATAGAACTCAAGGTTAGTAGATTGAGTTGAAAATCATTATTTTCTTTAGATTATTAGCTATATAGGCTCACAAAAATAGAGTGACCATAGTTATTTTGTTATCCCATTAAGCCATGACTATCTACATGTACAGATAATTTAATGTACGTCAGAGTACATGTGAATCAGTGACATTGGTTTCTAAAACAGAGATTAGGTCTCTTGGTAATTGTAACATAGATCTGAATAACATAGTACCTCAGAAAGCTAATTTATTCTAATATTTCCACTATTTTTGCTATCAGAAATAGTCTAATTTTCATACAAACAGGGCTGGTTCTTGTTTTATCACATGGTTTGTTTGCTAGATGGTCCTATGGAATCCTGGAAAAAGGAGGGTAGCAGTTTTTCCCTAGACAGACCGAGTATTTATACTTGTGTATGTATCTGCTACTGATAATTTCTCCTACACTATCATCTCTTCAGAAATGGAATAAACTGCTGGTAGAGCTACACTTCCTAAGATGACAGTCTTCCAGAGGAAGCTAAAGGCTTTTTATTTTTATCAGGTTTTGGATTGAAGATGTTTGTTATGACACATACAGGATTGCTGTAGTTACTGTGGGGCATGTTTACAAAATGTTAATGCATGTTAAATGCTGCCACTGCCCATTCATTTCTATGGGCCATTGCAGCACTTAACGCACATTAATTTTAATTCATGCACATTAACCTTTAGTAAACATGCTCCTTTGTTTTATTAATTATTTCTAATTTATGTGCATTTATTTTTTTTGTATGTTTTATTATAAACCTTGAAGAATTCTTAAAAGATTTTGCAGTATATAAATACATAAATAAATAAATTGAAGCTACATAGCCAGTCTCCAAAATAAATATTTTTAGGATGGATTTTCAGCAGCATTGGTCAACTTGTTAAATTACATGACCCAGGTATAGGCATGTTCTGCGTTAGAGTATGGGTGGAGCACGAACAGAGTCACAATTTACATGTGTATGTGTTTACTTTAAGTCTTGCTGTGATTTCTGTTGATTTACCCTTGGTATTTTATAAAGACACATGGCTGTAAATAAGCACCTACTTGACATAGACGAGCTGTTATAAAATTACCCTGCTATAAAATTATGGATAGTTTTGAGTTGCTATGCTCGCTCTGCCTCTCCATTATACGGATAGTGGTAGAGCAGTTGGAAGGATTTTCAGCCCACCACTATATCCTCCATTGCTTCTGGTACAAGCTTATATTATAATCTCCCCAGGAACAGGAAAATACCAACTGCACCCGAATGTAACTTGCCTTGAACTAGCACTGAAAAAGGTGTAAGCTAAATCCAAATATGATGGCTGAAAATCTGTGGATAAGAAATTATACATTTACCGACTGCCTGTAAACATATAGGGCCCGATTCCATCCCGCACGTAGATACCCTCTGTACATCCAGTCTGAACCAGGCGCAAAGAGAGGATCACGATTCTGATCTCGCAGGGCACATCTAGCCCCGCGGGATCAGAATCACGAACAGTCCTGCACGTGCAGGCCAGGACTGCGATTCAGTCCGGTCTACATGTGCAGGACTGCCCCCGGCTAACTCAGTAAAGGCTCCTCAATGGAGTTACGGCGCCATGGCGTCATGTTGCCATGGCACCGCGGCTCCACCTTACTTAGACAACTTACTTACTCATCTTCCCTTACTTAGACAACTGGCTCATTCGAGCCCCTACAGTTGTAGAGGCCAGCACTGCACTGTCCCGTACAATGTGAATCCTACAATACTTGGGATTGGTAATAAACTTCCCAAAATCTCAACTAGTTCCTTCCCAATGCCTATAATTCATAGGAGCCTGTCTAGATACCAGACAGGCAAGGGCTTTCCTTCCACAAGCCCGGTGTCTTCACATAATGCAACTAGCTTCTCAAGCAGCAGGCAAATCCTCCCTCACTGCTCGAGAGCTACTGCAGTTACTGGGACATATGGCATCCACAGTTCATGTAGTCCCATATGCTCGCCTCCACATGCAAGCAGCTCAGTAGACCCTCTCCACACAGTGGACACAGAACACGAGTCATTTGTCGGACAAAGTAAATAATCTCTCAGCGACTAATTTTGTCCCTCCAATGGTGGCAATCACTAGAAAATCTGACAGTGGGGTCTCCTTTCCATCAACCCCTCTTTCAGGCCACCCTAACAACAGATGCATCACAGGTGAGTTGGGGTGCCCACCTGAATCATCTCTCTACCCAGGGCACCTGGTCTCCACAGGAGGCTGGTCTACACATAAACCTCCTGGAATTAAGAGCAATCTATTTAGCTCTTCGAGTATTCCATGTCCAGCTCAGCTAGAAGACAGTCCTAGTCCAGACGGAATATCAGGTTGCCATGTTCTATGTGAACAAGCAGGGCGGAACGGGCTCTCTGTCATTATGCAACGAAGCTTTACGACTGTGGGCCCTCGCCAGAGAGCGTCATATTCACCTTCTACTGGTATATCTTCCAGGCATTCAAAACCTTTGGGCAGACAAACTCTGCCTCACTAGTGGTCCCTCCACCTAGACCAGGTGGCAAAGATATTTCATCTCTGGGGTACTCCAGACATAGACCTCTTTGCAAGTCCACTGAATGCCAAACTTCCCTGGTTCTGTTCCAGTATTCCAGCTCACAACTGTCAGGCAAGGGATGCCTTCCTCAGTCACTAGGGTCAGGACTTCCTTTATGCCTTCCCACCAATTCCCCTCATCCCCAAAACACTCTTCAAGCTTCAGAGAGACAGGGGTCGCATGATTCTCATAGCACCACGATGGCCACGCCAAACATGGTATTCCCTACTTCTACATCTCTCTCAAGCAGCATCTCTGGAATTAGGGCATGCTCCAGATCTCCTTTCCCAGGAGAACGGGACACTTTATGGCACCCAAATCCCCAGTCCCTGTATCTCACAGCCTGGTTGCTGAAGGCTTAGACCACCAAGATTTCAACCTGTCCCAACAGGCAAAAGATATCCTTCAGGCTTCTAGGAAACTTTCCACAAGAAGATCTTATGCCTTCAAGTGGAAATGTTTTACTATATTTATTTTAATTCTCTTATAGACTGCACTATTCTACATCAGTGTGGTTTACATTGAACAAACTGAAATTACATTGAACAGGGCATTATAACTTGGAGATAACTATTTACAGGGAACATGGGCTATGGAGGGTTAAGTGGCTTGCCCAAGACCACAAGGAGCACTTGTGGGACTAGAAACCCCAGTCCTTCCAGCCCAAGGTTGCTTTCCTCTAGTGGGATACAAGCATTGTGGAACCTGTGTCCCTTTGGGAAACTGCTAGGTACATATGACCTAGATTGGCCACTGTTGGAAACAGAATACTGGGCTTGATGGACCTTGGTTTGACCCAGTATGGCATATCTTATGGGATTTGAACCCCTGACCTTCTGGCCTGAAGTACCTTGCCCCAACCACTAGGCCACTCCTCCACTCCTATATTCCCGGAGATCACCTGTAACAGGTGATCTCCGGGAACAGCAGGAATTTAGTCCTCACAACCCACCCACCTCCCCTAGGAGTTGTCTCTCTATCTCTTTGTCTCTTTCCTCTCTCCCTCTATCCTTTCACTCAGCTACAAACCTAACTGAAGAGGGACAGTTGGAAAGGCGAGAAGGCAGCGCGCATGTGCTGAGGGATGCTCCCAAAAGCATTCCTATTGGACGCTGGGGAGCGTTCCTGCGCAGGCTCCGTCGGTACCGACAATACCCATATGTGAGGACTAAATTCCTGCTGTTCCCGGAGATCACCTGTTACAGTTGAGTAACTATGCTTTATGATAAGGATCCCATGTGAAAAGTTCAAAAAGATACCTTTTTGTGCTTATTTTATAAAGGCAACTACTTTAAGTCAGTCCTGGGATCAACTAGCTAGAACTCATAATGCAAATGAGCATGGTGTGACAAAAAATATTAATAATATTTTAGTTTTCTAATTTTTGTAGAATTCTGAATTTAAACTAGCAAAAATGACAATAGAGCAGTGGTTCCCAAACTTGGGGTGACTTCATCAGTGGATGGGGTCACATCGTCAGTGGATGGGGTCACAGAAACATGGCCATTTCCCTTCTCTCTAGATTTTCACTGTGACCTATGCCAAATAGTGGCAATCACCAGTCAGCATGTGGCCTGTGAGCCATTGAATATTCATAGGTCCTTGTCCCTCCTGGGTAAGCTTCCTGTTAAACTGAGGTCTGTAAGCACAACTGCAAACTGACTCGAGATCTGTGCTGAGTGCTGCTGCTCAGGGCCGGCCCGTCCATTGAGCGAGAATGTTTTTTGCACAGGGCCCCGCGTTTCAGGGGGCCCCGCGCAAAAAACATTCTTTTGTAAAAGTAAAATAAAAAAAAAATGAAAGAACCTGTCTCCTGCCGATGTCGGGGCTGCCGCGGCAGAATCGAGCGTGCCGCGGGGCCCCCCTGTACCCGGCACAGCCTCTTCTCCCCGTAGCAGCTCTCACTGTGGAGCTGCAGTCAACGCGCCGGCTTGCAGAGCGCGAGGGAAGAGTTTCCCTTTCGCGACTCTGTTAAGCCCGCGGGGGCTGATGGGAACTTCCCATCAGCCCCCGCGGGCTTAACAGAGCAGCGAGGGAAAAACTCTTCCCTCGCGCTCTGCAAGCCGGCGCGTTGACTGCAGCTCAGAAGAGAGAGCTGCTACGGGGAGAAGAGGCTGTGCCGGGTACAGGGGGGCCCCGCGGCCCGCCCGATTCTGCCGGGGGGGCCCCGAAATCGGCTGGAGACCGGTTCTTTCTTTTTGTTTACCTTTCCCTGGGCTGGGCTGGGCTGGGCTGGGCTGGGCTGGGGGGGGGGTTAGGAGTGGTGCGGTGCTGTGCTGGGCTGGGGGGGGTTAGGAGTGGTGCGGTGCTGTGCTGGGCTGGGGGGGGGGTTAGGAGTGGTGCTGTGCTGGGCTGGGCTGGGCTGGGGGGTTTAAGAATGGTGCTGGGCTGGGGGGGGTTAGGAGTGGTGCTGTGCTGGGCTGGGCTGGGTGGGGGGGTTAGGAGTGGTGCTGGGCTGGGTGGGGGGGTTAGGAGTGGTGCTGTGCTGGGCTGGGTGGGGGGTTAGGAGTGGTGCTGGGCTGGGCTGGGCTGGGCGGGGGGGGGGTTAAGAGTGGTGCTGGGCTGGTCTAGGAGTGGTGCTGTGCTGGGCGGGTTAAGAGTGGTGCTGGGCTGGGGGGGTGTTAGGAGTAGTGCTGGGCTGGGGTGGGTTAGGAGTTGTGATGGGCTGGGCTGGGGGGGGGTTAGGAGTTGTGATGGGCTGGGCTGGGCTGGGGGGGGGTTAGGTTTTGTTATGGGCAGGGCTGGGCTGGGGGGGGTTAGGAGTTGTGATGGGCTGGGCTGGGGGGGTGTTAGGAGTCGTGATGGGCACTGGTCTGGCTGGGGGGTTAGGAGTGGTGATGGACACTGGGCTGGCTCGGGGGGGTTAGGAGTGGTGATGGGCACTGGGCTGGCGGGGGGGGTAGGAGTGGTGATGGGCACTGGGCTGGCTGGGGGGGGTTAGGAGTGGTGATGGGCACTGGGCTGGCTGGGGGGGGTTAGGAGTGGTGATGGGCACTGGGCTGGCTGGGGGGGTTAGGAGTGGTGCTGGGTGCTGGGCTGGGGGGGTTAGGAGTGGTGATGGGCGCTGGGGAGGGGTTAGGAGTGGTGATGGGCGCTGGCGGGGCTTAAACTAAAAATTGGGTGATGGGGGATTAGGACTGGAAATGGGCTGGTGGGATTAGGACTGAAAGTGGGTTGATGGGGGGTTAAGACTGGTAATGGGCTATGGGAGGGCTTAAACTAAAAATTGAGTGATGGGGGATTAGGACTGGGAGTGGGCTGATGGGGTGGTTAGGAGTGGTTATGGGCGCTGGGGGGGCTTAAACTCAAAATTGGGTGATGGGGGATTAGGACTGGAAATGGGCTAGTGGGATTGGGAGTGGGCTATGGGGGGGCTAGGACTGGTAATGGGCTGAGTGGAAGGGGGCTTGAACTGCAAATAGCTGTTGGGGATGGGGCTTGGAATGGAAATGGGCTGAGGGGAAGTGGGGGGCTTGAACTGCAAATAGCTGATGGGGAGGGGGACTTGGAATGGAAATGGGCTGAGTCGAAGGGGGCTTGAACTGCAAATAGCTGATGGGAAGGGGGGCTTGGAATGGGCTCTTAGGGGAGGGAGCTAGGACAGGAACTGGGCTGATGGATGGGCTAGGATAGAACTGAGAATTGGGTGTTGGGGGAGCTAAGATTGGAAATGGGCTGTGGTGGGGGCTTGGATTGAAATGGACTCATGGAGGGGCTAGAACTGGAAGTAGGCTCATGGGGGGCTTGGTTTAGAGATGGGCTGAGTGGAGGGGAGCTAGGATTTGACATGGGCTGATGGTGGGGCTAGGAAAGGACTAGAAATGGGCTGATGGGAGGCTGGTATTGGAAATGAGCTGATGAAGGGACTCGGATAGGACTGGAAATGGATGGGGGAGCTAGGACTGGAAATGGACTGATGAGGGGCCAGGACTGGAAATGGGCTGATGTGGGGACTAGAAGGGAGCGGATACTGGGTGGGGCTGGAACTAAAGGGAGCTGATGTTGGGGGAGATTAGAAGGGGATGGGGCTGGGAGAATGAAATGGAGAGAGGAAAAATATTTTGTGTGGGAGGGAAGAAAAATGTACAATTGGCCGGGTATTGGGAGACTAAGTGGGGATTGAGGATGGAGGGGTAAAATTTGAGTGGATGAAATAGGAATGAGGAAAGAGCAAAAGGAGAAAGATTATTATGTTAAAGCAGATGTAGAGAGAGAATGGAAAAAACTAGAAGAGAAGAAAGGACAAATGGACAGCAGACGATGGAGAGATAGCAGAAGACACATACCAGAAGAAAGTGGCTGGAACAATTGCAACTGAAAAAAAAAATGCACAAAAGGTACAAAGATATCTCTTTATTTTGAATTTATTAACTGGAATATGTCAGCTCTGGGAAATGTGCATCATTAATGTCTGTGCTTTGTTTAGTACAAGAGGAAATTAATTTATGGTTTTATTTCTACATTGTTGTTGTACATTCCAAGTTTGACTTTTAGGGTTCCCAGTTTAATTATTGTCTTCCTGTTTTTAAATTGTGATTCCTTGTTTGGTGATAGTCTATGTTCTGCATGTGTAACTGAGCTGAGGTATTCTGTTTATGTAATTCCTATTTGACATTGTCACTTGTTCTCTTTCCCCAGTAGGTCATGTATTGTTATTCTCTGAAATGTATTGGTTTAATATTTGCAGTGTTGTCTTTTAATAGGTAGGGTTTGGCGCTTTGTGAATCCTGGTAGTGCTGTTAGGATACGGCGGTTTTGCTATGGGTTCTAAATGGGCAGTGTTTGTAGTAGTTCCTAATGTGCCTGGCGGTTGGCACTGGATTATAGTAATGTAGAAATCTTTGTCTTTTTTTATCCATACACTCATGAAGAGGCATGTTTACTAAAAGTTAGTGTATGGTAACATTATGCAAATATTTATGCAAATGAGGCCACTTATGCAAATGAGGCCCCGCACCGAGTCTCCGCACATGGCCCCGCACCCCCCTTGGGCCGCCCCTGCTGCTGCTGCTGCTATTGCATCTATTGTTGCTGCTGCCTTCCTGCTTTAGATGAGTGGAGGGAGGGGAAGGAGGCTGGAGATCTGTCAGTTTCATTTCATCATCATCTGGGGTCACGTGAATTTTCACTAGTTAAAATAGAGGGTCATATGGGATAAAAGTTTGAAAAGCACTCTGCTAGAGTATACTTTGTTCCATTTTACTATATATTCTGTATTAAGTACTATATTCAACCAAACATGTTGTTGCTTAAAAACTACACATTTTCAAATGCAAAAAACAGTTTTGTGTTTCGAACTATTCCCTTATTCTGTTCAGTCCTGCATCAGGGTTTGTACTTATCAGGCAAATCCTTCATCTTCTCGGTCTGATTCCTAGCCTTTATCCTTACTTCAATCCATCTCATTGTACCACCTCTGCAGACAGTCTATATATATAGACCTGCGTAAAGTTGCCAACTGCTGGTTTTCAGATGGCCTGGCCAGTTTATATGTAACTAGACTGGCTTCTGGCAGACTTTCAAACCTGCAATAGAAAGGCCAGTTTTCTGTTAAAGGAGGAGAAAGACAGCTGGGACATTGAGTAAAAAATATAGCTGTACGCCAATCTCCATGGCCCTATGTAGCAGTGGTACACACAAAACTCCACTAGCATCAGATTGGACATCACCCTGACTGTGTGCAGTCATGACACAAGGCTTTACACTTCTGCAGCACCTGCAAGCCCCTAACAGTACAACATCAGCAGTCAAAGATGTCCTGGCTTGTGTGATGATCAGACCTAAGGCCGTAGCAAGTGCTTTGCAAGTGATGAGGTTGCAAAGGGCACTAGTACAGAAAGGATGCTGATATCATCACCGGGCTTCCAAGAAACTCAGAAAGAGTGAGTTACTGCATGTGGAGGGCATGCTAGATTTGTTGGTCACCCAGAGTGCATTTCTAGTTTCATACATTTCTAGATTTCAAGTACAAAGTAATGCACCTAGGAAAGAACAACCCAAACTATGGTTACATGATGCAAGGTTCCACATTAGGAACCACCACCCAGTATCCTGTTTCCAACAGTGGCCAATCTAGGTAACAAGTACCTAGCAGTCTCCCCAAAAGACACAAGTTCCACAACGCTTGTATTGGGTCAAGCAGTGGATATTCTGGATCCCCTTTAATAATGGTTTAAGGACCTTTCCTTAATTTCATCTGCCATTTGGATACCCAGTCTTCCAATTTATCAAGATCCCCTTGCAATTTTCCACAATCCTCATGGGTTTTAACAACTTCAAATAGTTTTGTGTCATCTGCAAATTTGACATCCTCACTCATTATTTCCATTTACAGGTTATTTATGAATATTTTAAGCAGAATGTAGCATTTACCCAAAGCCTCTGATGTCGCCTTGCTTTTAGTGCTTGATTTCATCAATCTCATCCGCCCCCTCCAACACAGACATTCTGTTTGCATGGAAGTGCTTCTGGAAGTCTGCTTCAGAGAGGGTGGAAGTGGTTGGTCAAAGTGAGCACCAACAGCAATGCAGCATCGGAGTCTTTGGGTAACTACTGTGTTGATGTTTTAATGGCATTGCAGCCACTACAGGTCCCAGAGAGGGGCAGCAGCAATGAGCCACCCTGGAAATGTTGGTGTTTTAGGCTGGCCCTGCACCAGTGGATAGCATCGGCACTGCCACCGGTGACCAGCAGCTACAGCCCACCACTGCACTGACAACTGAGTAAGCAAACAGTAGCATTGAAAAGAAGCTAAGCATTGGCTCAAATCCCATCTCCCTCACAGTACAGCACAGGAGACTGAGCTGAGGAGATGATCATGACATCATCTAGATAGGTCTCTGGTTGTCACTAGCCAATAAATATATCCATGAGGCCACAGATGAGTCAGAAAGCTGCTAGTATTGACTCTGCTACCTCCCAATCTCCTCCAGGAGGCTAAAGCATGGATCCTGACAGGGAGTCTAAGAGAATTGCTGGAACAAGATGAACAGCTGCTTCTAACCCTCCATTTTGGGTCAATGGGGAGGAAGGTAGTAAACCAGTAAGGAGGGGGAGGAAGGGGGTTAAGAGAGTAGTTGGAATGCTGTCTAGTGAGAATTGAGAGTAAGGTGACTGGGCTTCTTGATCACCAGTAATTTAGGGATTTGAGGCTTGAGAAACACAGTGTGAAGGGAGGGCCTGAAGAGTAAAACCCATATGCCCTGCAGGGGCCAAAGACCTTAGTGAGAAAAACATAGAAACATAGAAAATGACAGCAAAAAGGCCATACAGTTTATCCAGTCTGCCCATTCTCCACAGGGTCACCTTCAGCTCATCTTCTCCCTGTTCAATCCCAAATTATTCCCTCACCTTCGGTCACCCTTTTTTGAGATCACTGAGGAGGAAATTGCAGATCTTTCTCCTCCTCCAAACTGATTACCTGCTCTTCTGATCTCATTCCCACCCGTCTACTAAGCTCTGTCTCTTCAACCCTCATCCCTTCCATCTGTCATATTCGTAACCTATCGCTTTCCACTGCAATTGTTCCTGTGGCCTCCAAACATGCTGTGGTTACACCTCTCCTCAAAAAGCCTTCACTAGACCTTATCTGTCCTTCTAGTTAGTGGCCTTTCTCTCTCCTCCCCTTTGCTTCAAAACTACTTGAATGAGCGGCTCACTGCTGCTGTCTTTACTTTCTTTCCTCTCAAGCCCTTCTGGATCCACTGCAATTTTTGTTTTGTTCTTTACATTCCACAGAAACAGCTCTTGCCAAAGTCTCCAGAGACTTGTTCCTTGTCAAATACAAAGATCTATACTCAATTCTCATCCTTCTTGACCTTTCTGCTGCCTTTGACACTGTTGACCACCACCTTCTCCTCAATATTGTGTTCTAGTTTGGATTTAGGGGCTCTGTTCTGTCCTGGTTTTCTTCTTATTTCTCCCATCGCACTTTTAGTGTATGTTTTGGTGGATCCTCCTCTACTGCCACCCCGTTTTCAGTTGGTGTACCTCAGGGGTCTGTCTTGGGACCTCTTCTTTTCTTTCTCTACACTCAGTCCCTTGGTCCACTTATTGCCATGGTTTTCAGTACCATCTTTAGAGTAATGACTCTCAGATCTACCTTTCTGCACCTGAAATCTCTCCAGGAATCCAGGTCCAGATCTCTGCCTTCTTATCTGACATTGCTGCCTGGATGTCTCACCACCATCTGAAACTGAACATGACCAAAACTGAGCTCCTTATCTTTCCCCCTTAATCTACCTCCGCTCTTTCTCCCTTTTCTATTTCTGTGGATAACACTGCACTCCTCCTTGTTTCCTCAGCTTGCAACCTTGTGGTCATCTTTGACTCTACTCTCTCTTTCTCTGCACACATCCAGCAGAAAGTTAAAACCTATTGCTTCTTTCTCTGTGACATTGGCAAAATTCGTCCCTTCCTTTCTACAAACACTACTAAGACCCTTATTCACTCATCAGTCACCTTCCATCTTGACTATTGTAACCTGCTTCTCATTGGTCTCCCTCTGAATCATCTTTTTCCCCTTCAATCTGCTCAAAACGTAGCTGCACAACCTATCTTTCACCAGTGTCGCTATGCTCATTTAACCCCTCTTCTCAATCACTTCACTGGCTCCCTATCCGTTTGTGCATCCAGTTCAAACTTGTCCTACTTACCTACTAGTGCATTCATTCTGTGGCTCCTCACTATCTTTCCTCTTTTATCTCACTCTACTCCTCCTTGGGATCTCCACTCCTCTGGCAGATCCCATTTATCTGTGCCCCTCTCTGCCACTGCCAACTCCAGACTTCATTCATTCCACCTTGCTGCTCAATATGACTGGAACAAACTACCTGAGTCAGTGTGTGGGACTCCTTCTCTAGCCCTATTCAAGTCCAGGCTGAAGACCTACCTCTTTGAGTCTGCTTTTGGATCCTGATGCACCCCATTCTTTTGTCCATTACTTATATGTATCTTGCCATACTCTAGTCCCCAGTTTTGCGATGTTTTTTCATCTTGATTAGATTGTAAACTCTGATGAACAGAGACTGTGTCTGACATATATACGTACAGGGCTGCGTACACCTTGTAGAGCTATACAAATGATTAGTAGGAGTAGTAGTAGTACATACCAACTACTAAGCTCTACATCTCTTCCTTTCCCACATTTTCTTGAATTCAGATACAGTCCTTATCTCCAACACCTCCCCTGTGAGGCCATTCCATGTATCCACCTCCCTTTCCATAAAGAAATATTTCCTTTGATTTCTCTTGAGTCTAGTCATCCTATGCCCTCTTGTCCAGCTTCCTTTCAATTGAAAGAGGCCCATCACTTATGCTACAGAAGTATTTAAACATCTCAAGCATATCTCTCCCCTCCCTTCTTTTTTTAAAGTATACATATTATGATCTTTAAATCTGTCCCCATATGCTTTATGATGAAGACCACTGACCATTTTATTTATTTATTTATGTATCTAGTTTTCTATACTGCTTTATCTGGAAATCAAAGCGGTTTACATCAAACATTCAACTGCATTGCCTAGATCACTGTAAATAAACAGTGTGGCTAAATATAGCAAAAGTTAACATATAACAAAGTTATTAAACTTTTTACATAGAGATTTACATTGGGGGGACAGGAGCTCTGACATGTGTGAGAACTGGGATTTTATTGCTGAAATTTCTTAGGGGGTAATTATCTGGACGATGGTGGGAGCTCCATTTTCCTTGTTGCTGGAAGCTTTGTCGCTGAATGTTCAGTCTCTGAAATGTTCTCTGAATAAGGTCCTTATGAAATTGTGCCAGCTCATGTATTTCCCTTAGGTCACTGGTCAACAAATTTTTACAAAAGTAAGTTTACTGAAAGAAAAATAGTCATTTTTATCAATTTTTATATGCTGAACATGAATATTTTATTTATTTTATTTAGCATACATTTGTATACCGCTACTTCCAACGATCAGTAGCGGTTTGATTACAGACGGTAGCTTGACAAATCATGACAGAAATTTTGCGGAATATACACATTGATTTGAAAGGGAAAGTAACAGCACAGCACACAGTGAGTGGGTCTAAAGGAGAGGGGTCATAAATTTACATATTTACATATATACATAACTGCATCTATGGTTCCTTTAGAGGCATCTTGTAGACCCCTATGGTTTACATCAGATTGTAGTGGCACTGGAATTGATGCGTCTTGAGTTTTTTTCTGAACTCCATAAGGTCTTTGATGTCACGTAGCTCAGTCGGTAGTTGATTCCAGAGGGTCGGAGCAGAGTAAGAGTATACTCGGTGTGACTGAATATGACAGTGAAATTGCAAAGTTGGCTCTAGGCTTTTTGTAATCTACAAGAATTAATGTTTACATCACGAAATGCATGTCAATAGTAAATTTAATAGGCCTTCGGTTAATACCTGTAAAAAACCAAGTCATAGACTACTTCTTAGATTTTTTCGCCTGTCTCTTGTACAGCTGTTCGGGAGCTTCTCTGGGGAGCGTCCAGCAGTAGTCAGCCAGCATTGTAGTGGACCATTTTCCCTGGTATCTTTGCTCCATCGTTGCGATATCCTGGTGAAAACGTTCGCCCTGTTCATCACTAACCATACCACAGTTGTCAGGAAAGAAATCAAGATGGGAATCAAGGAAATGGATCTTTAGAGAAATATTGCAGCCAAGATTCTGATACTACATCAGCATGTCTTCTACTAGTTCCTTGTAGTTTTCTGCCCTAACATTCCCGAGAAAGTTTGTTGACACTAGGCGAAAAGCATTCCATGCTTGTTTCACATCACCCTGCAGCAAGTTGTTGAACCGGTCATCTTTGAAGAGCTCTTGAATCTGAGGAGCCACAAAAACTCCCTCTTTAATCTTTGCTTCGCTGAGTCGAGGGAATTTTTCATGCAGGTATTGGAAAGCTGGCGAAGTGCGGTCCATGGCTTTCACAAAGTTTTTCATCAAACCTAGTTTGATGTGAAGGGGTGGTAGCAGGATTTTGTGAGCCTCAACCAGAGCTGGGTGCTGGATATTCTTCTCTCCAACTGTTACATTTTGTCTGCGATTCCATTCCTTCCGCAAGTAGTGCCAATCCCTTGCTCGGCTATCCCACTCACATAAGAAACACATGTATTTTATATATCCCTGCTGCAGTCCCATTAAAAGGGCAACTACCTTCAAGTCACCACAGAGGTGCCAGTTGTACTTGTTATAGTTAATGGAAGTCAGTAGATGCTTTAAGTTATCGTATGTCTCTTTCATGTGGATGGCATGCGCTACTGAAAAAGATGGAAGATGGTTTCCATTGTTCAAAAGCACAGCCTTCAGACTCAGTTTCGAAGAGTCTATATAGTCTCCAGTCTTGTGGATCATGAGTGATTTTTAAGGCATTCATGAGGCTTTCGGTATCAGAACAGAATACCAAAGTACTTTCTTTTCTGAAGAAAGGCTCCAACTGCTGGTGGCGCTTTCGATATGAAGTAATGTTGACATCTTCTTCTAGAAGATTCCATTGTTGGAGTCTTGATCCTAGCAATTCTGCCTTGTTCTTGGATAAGTCCAAATCATGAACCAGGTCATTTAGTTCTTCCTGTGTTATTCTGTGTGGAGTTGATAATGCATCCCAGTGAAAAATTGGGTCACTGCATGCTGACGGACCACGAGAAGAACAGGTCGGCTCACCCTTGTCCTCATCATATGAATCAAGAGAATATTCTGATGGAGGTTCTGGAATAGGAAGTCCCTCACCATGTGGAACTGGTCTCAATGCAGACAGAATGTTTGGGTAGACTATGCTTGACTTCTTTTGCTTCGTTATTCCGCTGGAAAGAGGAGGAATCAAGCAGAAGTAATAGTCATTTGTGTGGTTGCTTGGCTCTCTCCACACCATGGGAACTGCAAACGGCATTGATGGTCTTTTGCAATTCAACCACTGTGAAAGCTGTGTTGTACATGTAGCGCAGCATATATGTGGGGCCTAAGGCTTGTCTTGGTCACCAATCTTGCATCCGAAGTAAAGATGATATGCCTTCTTCAGTTGAGAAGTGATACTTTTCTTCTGGTTGGCAAATGTCACTTCCCCACAAATGTAGCAGAAATTGTCAATGGTATTAACGCACTTTCGCGGCATTACTGTTCTGTATTGTACCTAAATGGCTAAAATTATATGATTAATAAAAGTTACATGTAACAGTAGCTTAAACTGTCTCGCACACAGTCTGAAATATTTTAAATGCTCAACCTTTCCTACTGCGTATAGTACACTGGTGACGTCAGATGGCTTCAGAAGCCGTCTGGCAGTAGTATTGCATTGCATCAGAAAATGATGCAATCAACTCTGGATGATGTGTGCATGCTGGTATTATGCAATGTGATGCAATATTACATCATTCAAGGCTTATTTAGGATGTTGCTGATGTCCTACTGGATAAATTTACACGGTGAAAAGTCAAAAATGAACTACATGCAAAATCTTCGAAACGAGAGCCAATAAAAATTTTTAATGTTATATTTGTGTTCAGCTCACCAAGATACTACAGATTAGGGCCTTTTAAAGTCAGTAATGATTTCAATGTTGACCAGTGATTAGGGAGTTACTACACATTTAATTACTCCAATTCTCGAGTATTTCCCTTAATGGACTCCCTTTGGGAACTTATTCACAGAAAAGTTGTTCATTCAAACCGGGTCTCAGACTTATAAGGGGATGTTTGTGATACTCAATCACTTATTAGTCCCTTGTTTGCATCAATGACCCTTTTTTTTTATTATATATACAGAGAGAATATTTTTCTGTTAATTCAAATAATTTCACAAGAAATTGCTTATCCAGATGGCCAATACAATATTGAAAAAATCAGGCTTATCTTTTCAATGATATCTGTGAATAAGTTCCCAAAGGGAGTCCATTAAGGGAAATACTCGAGAATTGGAGTAATTAAATGTGTAGTAACTCAACAGTCATAT
Source organism: Ichthyophis bannanicus (assembly GCA_033557465.1). Taxonomy (NCBI): domain Eukaryota; kingdom Metazoa; phylum Chordata; class Amphibia; order Gymnophiona; family Ichthyophiidae; genus Ichthyophis; species Ichthyophis bannanicus. The sequence goes on from CM066033.1 coordinate 160,639,578, forward strand.
TACTCTGAAGTATCTGACCTATTTAGACAGTGATTAGGGAGGGCATTCCAGAGCACTGGTGCATACATGGAAAAGGCTCTGTTGCGTGTGTTTGATTGGCCTTTGTTAGTTTAGGTGGCAAGGCTAGCATGTTTTGTCTGCATTTGTGTGTGCCTCTGTTGCCTGCTTCATTTTGGATGAGTAACTTTAAGTACATTGATGATAAGTTTGTGTGACTTTGAAGATATTCATTATTGTTTTGTATTGGATTTGGCTAGTTGGATGTAGCCAGTCTAGCTGTCTGAGTATTGGTGTAATATGATAACTTTTTGTTGCTCCTATTATGACTATGGCCGCTGTGTGTTGGGCCATTTGTAGTTGATGTAGTGTGTATTTGCGAAGTCCTTGGTAGATGCTATTGCTGAAGTCCAAGTGTGGGAAGATGAGAGCTTGAAATACTGAGCGGAAGTCAGATGTCGCTAGTAGCAGTCGCAGGTTCTGCAGGGTTTTTATCTTGCTGTATATAGATCTGGTAGTATTGCTGATATGTGAGATGAAATTAAGCTGTTGATCAAGCATTATGCTTAGATATCTGACCTCTTGTTTGACTTCTAGCTCAGTATTGTTGATTCTGATTGTTTTGGAGGTGTGAATGCTTTGTTTCTAGATATGTTTAAAACTTCTGTTTTTCAGAAGTTTATTTGCAGCCCATGTTCTGTTAGCTATTGTTTAGCCATCAGTGAAGAGTGCTTTTAGTTTTTTTAAGTCTGGATTGGAGGTATCGTAGACTGAATACATCATTATATCGTTGGCATATATGTTGTAGTAAATATTCTCCAGGACCAAGCAGGAAGTCAGTCCTCACATATGGGTGGGTGTCATCGGCGCCGATGAAGCCCCAGCGGAGCATTTCCCCAGCTTTCTATGAAAGCCTTTGGGAATGCAGGCACGCATGCGTGGTTCCCTTCCCGCCTAAAGGTGCCATCTTACCTGTCTCTTTTTTTCCGTGAAGCCCACCGGACGTGTGTCCAGTTTTCCCGTTTAAAATTAGATGTTTCAGCGATTTTTTTGCTCTTTTCTACCGGTTCGACGCCGGTTCCCCTCCAGCCGGGTTCGGTACACCGGTATCGAGCCCGATTCCTCTTTTTCGGTTTTTGCCCTTCGTGGCTGGCGTTCGCGCCCTTTTTTCTCTTTTTCCCTGGAAGGCCGGGTTTTTTACCTCGCAGGGACTCTTTTTTCCCCAATGGCTTCCAGTGGTTTTAAGAAGTGCGATCGGTGTAAGAAACTAATGTCTCTCACCGACACACATGACTGCTGCCTTCGGTGCCTGGGCCCCGACCACGATCCTAAGTCATGCGGGGCCTGTGGAAAAATGTCTTCCAAGGCACTACGAAGTCGCCAGCAGCAAAAGGAAAGGCTTTTCTCGGACTCAGCCTCCAGCCGGGCCCGGACCTCGTCTGAGGCCTCAATATCTCGGGATTCCGATCCCGAGCGCCGTCAAAGCTCCTCAGACAGGGGGTCCCCCGACCGGGAACACAAGAGGAAGAAACGGCTCGCGAGGGCGTCATCGGAAGAGGTCCCTGGCTCCTCGAGGGCCAGGTCTAAGACCCCCGACCGTCGCCCCGGGCCTGTGGAACCAGAGAAGCCTGCCAAAGTTCCTCGTGTGGAGCCGGAGTCTGCTGGACACGTAAGCCCCGTAGTCCTCGTGGACTCTCCTCCCAGGGAGCCGACCTCGGGCCCGGCGCCGCCGGGGCCCGAGTCGGTGGCTGCTGCGTCTCCCGAGCTGAGTCTCAGGATGACAGCCTTGGAGAACAGAATGTCTGCCTTCATGGAGCAGCAGCGGGCACTGATGGCCAGCCTGTCTGGCGCATCTGCCCCGACCACCAGGACATCGACGTCCAAGTCGACCCCAGAGACCGAGCCGATACTCGAGTCCATCGTGGCTCGGAGCCGACCTCGGTTGCGGTCCCCCTCGACCTCCTGTTCGGGACCGAGGGCATCGGGGCGGGTGCTCCAGGGCCCCGCGGGGTCGGACCCCGACTCTTCCTCGGATGAGTCGGCTTGGGAGACGGAGGACGAGGAGTCTCCTGACACCTTTAAGACTCGGTGCGTCCCTTCGGATTCACCGCAGTCTGAGCCCCGGAGTAGGTCCCCCCCCCCCCCCCCGGAGGACACCCGGTTCTCGGAGTTCGTCCGGGATATGGCCACTGCCTTGGCTATTCCGGCGGATCCCGAGGAAGAGCCTCGAGCTGAAGAGCTCAAGGCGCTGCAGTATGACTCTCCTCCGAAGGAGGCCTTTACTGTCCCGGTTCCTCCGATGCTGGAATGGCTCCTCTTCCGTATGTGGGAGGCACCGGCCTCGGCGCCGGTTCTTAGCAAGCGAGTCGATTCGATCTATCGGCTCTGTAAGAGCCCTGGTTTTCAGAAGGCACAGCTACCACACCATTCCATGGTTGTGGAATCGGCCATGCATCGTCTGAAGAGTCAGAAGATGCACTCCGCGGTGCCTCCTGGCAGGGAGGCCCGAAACCTAGATGGCGTCGGTAGAAAGTATTTTCAGGGCTCGATGCTTGCTTGCCGTGTCCAGTCTTACCCGCTGTACATGGGCATGTACTTGCGGGATCTGGCCAAGGAGTTGGCCGGATTCTCTGCTGGTCTCTCCGAGGAAGCCTTGCAGAGATTTAAGTCCTTGTCCTCGGGGATTGGGACTGCTCGAAGTTCATGTCCCGCGCCGCCTACGATGGCTTCGAGGCTTCGGCCCGAGTTGCGGCAGCCGGCATCGCGGCTCAACGCCAGGCATGGCTGCAGTCATCGGACCTCGAGCCATGGGTTCAGGCAAGTTGGTCGATGTCCCTTGCCGAGGTGAAAACCTTTTTGGCAAGCCCATGACCGAGAAGGCCGCTCAGCTCGAGACCGATCACCACACCCAGACAAGGCTGTCGAGGAAGACCTCTGCCCCTTCTCATAAAAAGAAGGGCTCGGGTAAAAAGCCCTTTTACCCGAGGAAGGGCACTGCCTACAAACAGTACCCACAATATCAGGCTGCCCAAGCTGCCCCCCAGGGTCAGCAAGCAAAGGGCCAGGGTAATGGGCCCTGTAGGCAGAGGACCCCCAAGCCTCAGGCCCCTGCTACCACTCAGCAGGGTGGGGGCTTTTGACTCCTTGAGCATAGCCTCTCCTCCACTGCTCTCCCAACCCTGCACAGGAGGTCATCTCGCCCTCTTTGCCCACCAGTGGCCCCTTATCACTGGAGACATTTGGGTGCTGGAGATAATCCACAAGGGATATGCCCTCCATTTCCACCAACTGCCACCCCCATATTTTTCAGGGGAACCTCCAAGGCCTCCTCTGCACACAGACCTTCTCCGTCAGGAGTTTCAGGGTCTGTTGGTGGACAGGGCGGTGGAGCCTGTGCCTCCACACTTGCAAGGTCACGGATTCTACTCCAGGTATTTCCTGGTGCCCAAAAGGACCGGTGGCCTTCATCCCATTCTGGACCTCAGGAACCTCAACAAATTCCTAGTGAAAGAAAAGTTCAAGATGCTTACTCTTGGAACCCTTCTGCCCTACCTCCAGCAGGGAGATTGGCGATGCTTCTTAGATCTAAAGGATGCGTACACTCACATCCTCATTCATCCAGAGCACAGAAAGTACCTAAGGTTCATCGTGGGAGGAAACCATTATCAGTACAGAGTGCTGCCTTTCGGCCTCACCTCCGCCCCCAGAGTCTTTACAAAGTGCTTAGTAGTGGTGGCGGTCTACCTGAGAAATCAGGGCATCTTTGTCTTCCCCTATCTGGACGACTGGCTCATCAGGGGTCAGACAGGTCAGGAGGCCAATCAAGCCACCCTAAGGAACATTGCTCTTCTACAATGCCTGGGGTTTCTCATAAACTTCGCAAAGTCCACTTTGCTCCCTTCCCAGAACTTGGAGTTCATAAGAGCATGATTGGACTCTCTCTTGGCAAAGGCATTCTTGCCAGAAAACAGAGCCCGAAGATTAATAGCCTTGGCAAGTCAGTTTCTCAGCAGGTCCCTGGTCTCCGCCAGACTCTGCCTGAGGCTTCTAGGCCACATGGCTTTGACAGTTCATGTGACCCCCAATGCCAGGCTCCATATGAGGCCTGCACAGTGGTGCCTTCGGTCTCAGTGGTCACAGGCCACAGGCAGCCTCAGAGACAGGATAAGGGTGTCCAGACCATTTCTGCACTCCCTCAACTGGTGGCTACACCCACCCAATCTGCTGAAAGGGGTGCCCTTTCAGATTCCAGGTTACACAGTGATGCTAACAACAGATGCCTCCCTGCAAGGCTGGGGAGCGCATTGTCTGGGAAAGTGCACCCAGGGCCTTTGGTCTCCCTGGGAAGCTGCACAGCAGATCAATCTCCTCGAACTCAGAGCTATTCGATTAGCACTCAAAGCTTTCACTCCTGCCCTGGCTCAACAGTCTGTCCTGATTCAGACAGACAACCAAGTTGCCACGTTTTCTGTGAACAAACAGGGCGGAACTGGGTCCAGGATCCTTTGTCGGGAAGCTCAGGACCTTTGTTCTTTTGCCCTCAAGCACAACATGCTCCTCAGGGCTGTGTACCTTCCTGGCCAGGACAACTACCTGGCAGACAGATTGAGCAGGATACTGCAGCCCCACGAGTGGCAGCTGCATCCTTCAGTAGTTCAGACAATCTTCCTGAGATGGGGTCTCCCTTTGATGGATCTCTTTGCCAGCCCCATCAACAAACAACTGCCAAAGTTCTGCTCCAGGCAACCACATCCTCTGCGGACAGCAGCGGATGCTTTTCTGATATCTTGGTCTCAGGGTCTCCTCTATGCGTTTCCTCCCACGCCCTTGGTGGCCCGAACCCTATTCAAGATTCTTCAGGACAAGGCCTCGGTCCTGCTGGTGGCTCCCAGGTGGCCGAGACAGCCTTGGTTTCCTCTTCTGCTTCAACTGGCGGTGGATCCTCCACTGCCTCTGGGGTTGCAACCCGACCTTCTCACACAGGACCAGGGTTCCCTTCTTCACCCCAATCTCAAGTCTCTCAATTTGATGGCCTGGAGGCTGCAAGGGTAGTTTTGGCTCCCTGGGGCCTACCTCAGGAAGTTGAGGAGGTTGTCCTAGCCTCTAGGAGACAGTCCACTAGGAAAACCTATGCTCTCAAATGGAAGAGGTTTTCTGTGTGGTGTCACCTACGTACAGAGGATCCTTTCTCCTGCACTGTGCCAGTAGTCCTTCAGTACTTGCTGCACTTGTCAAATCAAGGTCTTAAATCCAATTCTGTTCGGGTCCACCTCTCAGCTCTAGCAGCTCACCACTCTCTGGTGGAGGGACATTCTCTGTCTGGTCACCCCTTGGTGTCTCGCTTTCTTAGGGGCTTGCTTTTGCTCAAGCCTCCTATCCGTCCTCCTGCCCCTGAATGGGAGCTGAATGTGGTCTTGCAGCAACTGACTTGCCCACCTTTTGAGCCGATGGCTACTTGTCCACTGCGCTTCCTCTCCTGGAAGACACTCTTCCTGATAGCCCTTACCTCGGCTAGGCGAGTAAGTGAGCTTCAGGCCCTGGTCTGTGATAGGCCTTACACCAGGATTTATAGGAACAGGGTAGTCCTTAGGACTCATCCAAAGTTCCTCCCTAAGGTTGTCTCCTCTTTCCACCTCAACCAGGAGGTTCCAACATTCTTCCCTAGGCCTCATGCAAGCCAGGCTGAAGCAGTCCTGCATACCCTGGACTGTAGGAGGGCCTTATCCTTCTACCTTGACCGTACACAGGGGCATAGAAGGGCTACCCAGCTCTTCGTCTCCTTTGATCCCAATAAGTTGGGGTTGGCTGTGTCCAAGCATACCTTGTCCATCTGGGCGGCTGACTGTATCACCTGGGCTTACAAGGCAGCTGACCTTCCTTTGCAGGGTAGGGTTACGGCCCACTGAGTCAGGGCAATGGCTGCCTCAGTGGCTCATCTCCGCTCTGTGCCCTTGGTAGACATCTGCAGGGCTGCAACTTGGTCTTCCAGCCAGACTTTTGCGGCCCATTACTGCCTGGAGAGGGAGTCCCATAGGGACAGTGCTTTTGGCCAAGCAGTACTCCGGAATCTCTTTGAGGTTTAGGCAACTCCTGCCCTCCTGCCCTCTGTTGGGCTGCCGGTGGAGGTTGTGTCCATGAAAAGCCTTTCTTTGCAGCTGGGACTAGAGGGAGTCCTCTTGTTCAGCCTGGATTCACCCATATGTGAGGACTGACTTCCTGCTTGGTCCTGAAGAAAGAGTAGTTACTCACCTGTAACAGGTGTTCTCCAGGAGCAGCAGGAATCAGTCCTCACAACCCTCCCTCCTCCCCTTGGAGTTGCAGTTGTACATAGTTTATTTTCATTTTTGTGTGCTATTCTTAGCTATGTCATTTGACTGAGGTAAGATGGCACCTTTAGGCGGGAAGGGAACCGCGCATGCGTGCCTGCATTCCAAAAGGCTTTCATAGAAAGCTGGGGAAATGCTCCGCTGGGGCTTCATCGGCGCCGATGACACCCACCCATATGTGAGGACTGATTCCTGCTGCTCCTGGAGAACACCTGTTACAGGTGAGTAACTACTCTTTATGTTTGTGGAAGATGGAGCTTATCGGCTGTATAAATATGTTGAAGAGTAACAATAATAACGCAGAGTCTTGTGGAATACCCCTGTGTTGATAATACGGTACAGATTTGCGTGATCCTACTTTTACTTGTTGGCAACAGTTGGCCAGGTATGATTGAAACCAGCTGAATGGGGTGCCACCAATTCCGATTGCTTGTAATCTTGCTAGTAATACTGTACGTTGTGGGGATGGAGTCAAATACTGTAGCTAGGTCAAGGAAAATTAGTATAAATCCCTGGTTGAGTTTTTCCATGCCCTTCATGATCAAATCCAGTAATGAGATTAGGAGATTCTCAATCCCAAGCAGACGCTGGTCAAGTGGGGCAAAATTGTTGATTTGTTCTTGAAGCTGCTGTACTACTTTTTCTATTATTTTTGAGATAAATGGTAGGTTGCATATAGGTCTGTAGGCAGTTGGGTTACTTTTGTCTGTGGTGGAGCCTTTTAGTACTGGGCACACAGAAGCCATCTTTAGTTCTTTTGGCAGGTATCCCTGTTCAAGTGAGAGTTGTGTTATTCTGAAGATGAATGGGGATAGCTCAGCTCTGGATATTTTTACCCAACTAGCTAGGCTCTGCCCAAATAGTCAAAGTAGCTGCACTCTGCACTGATTCTATCCTGTTTATATCTTTTTGAAGATATTGCTCCCAGTATTGTTCCCAGAATTGTTCCCAGTACTAAATATGCTCTCATAAGAGACTTTTACAGATGCACTATCATCTCTTTTTTTTCTGCTTGCCATCAGGTGCAATCACTTCCAGGTCCCGCTTTTCTTTATTGCATAAGCATACTTTACTCCGTATACTGTACTGCTCCCTTGTTTTTTTGCCACCCAAATGCATGACCCTGCTTTTTTTAGCATTAAATCTTAGCTACCAAATTCCAGACCATTCTTAAAGCTTTTCAAGATCCCGTCTCATGTTAGCCATACCTTCCTGAGTGTCTACCCTACTGCAGATTTTGTTAATTCAACGTTTTTTTGTTAACACATGTGCAATTAACAAAAACACACCATGGTGTAAACCTTCATAACAGTTATTTGTCAATGGATTGTGGAAACAAAATGAACAAATGTTTATATTTTGAATAAGAACTTGCCTCAAAGATCTAAATGAGAAGGAAAATTAACAAATCTTTAGTAAAAAAAAATATCGTTGGACCATATTCCATTGAAATAGCGGTCAACAAAAGGGTATGTTTACTAAACCGTCTTAACGTTGCAGTGGTGGTATTATCACGCGATAATGCAGCGGCGGCGTTAAGGCACACTAACGCTGTGAAATCCAGGTCTGAAGGGTGGAGTAAGGCTTCCCAGAGGGGGGGGGAGAAGGGGTCAATGGGCGGAGAGTGGGAGGGGAGAGGCTCCAGGCACACTAACGCTGTGAAATCCGGGTCTGAACACTAACGCCACTAAAACCCTCGCATTAAGGCACATTTGCAGGAAAGAGAAACCATTTCAGTAAGCAATGTGCAGCAAAGGCAGGGAAACCCAGAAAAGTGATAGTTGTGATACATGTGCACGAACCAAAAAGGCAAATAAACATATAAAATGACCAGAACCACATCTGAAATCCCAATAACCAAGTTGGCCAATAGTGACATTAATGATAAACATAAAGTAACAATACTGACAAAGCGTATAAATTAAGATATCATGTTTGGAAGGGTCTATGCTCTGTCCCCCTACAGTGAATGATCCCACATTGAAATAGCGCTGATAAGGGTTTCTGTCGTTTAGACTGGGCAGGTTTGTTATGACGTGCACATGTGCAGCAACAGCAGAATGGGCACATAGGAAAGGGCAACTGTACTGATGCTGTAAATGGGATACAGGGGGCTGCAGGCGGCACATGCTGTGGTCCAGCTGGGGCACAGTGCGGGCTAAGCAGATGCCTAAGTGGCACATAGGAATGCCAAAACTGTAAAGCAGCAAGACAGCAACTGACGAGGGTCCAACATGGGCATGAGTGTGTGTCCCACAGTGTCACAGGGGCGATTACCCAGCAGGTACCCCCAAGAGCACATAACATTGGCAGGCGGTGCGGGGGGAAGCGCGCATGTCCATGTAGGCACCCCTACCCAAGAACCCACACCATAGGCAGATGCCTACCGGCATACTGGATGGCCTGGGACTGCGCATCACCAGCACCACCGGCATAATGGCATGGCAGCATGGTGGCGGAGGGGTGCTGGTGGCGGAGGGGGCAGTGGCTACTGCCCACAGCAGACCATGGCCTAGCCCCATTTCGCTGGGTGCCGTGCAATGCAATAGACAGGGTCTGTCTGACGAACAGTCATGGTATCCCCAGGGAATGAGCTGTCCCTGTGGCAACCGTGTGGTGCAGTACACACAGCCAGTGTGTTCAGGAGCAAAAGATCACAAGTTCAAGTCTCAGCTGCGGCTCCTGCCAACTCTTTCCCTATATTTTACCCAGTACTAAACCGTGGTAATAAAGACGGAACCTTTATTGCAGATAAAATAAACATACCTGAACGCCTATATTTTACCCTACAGAGCATAGACACCATAAACATGTGCAATCCCTAGAGCAGGGTTTCCCAACTGCAGTCCTGGAGGGCCATACACCATTCAGGTTTCTTGCTGTCCCTAATAAATATGCCTGTGCTGCATTAGTATGCGCCACCCCCATTGTATGCAAATGTATCTCATGCATATTCATTAGGGACAGCATGAAAACCTTGGCCCACCAGGACCGGAGTTGGGAACCTCTAGAGCAGAGGCCAACAGGGGCATAAACACCCACACCCACAGGCTCCACTATCCAAAGCCTCATGGAGAGTCAGGCTGTTGGGCCCTGCACGCAGCAGCATCTCCCAATACTAGCACTTGCATACCTTAGCAATGCCGCCCTAAACTTGGGAATACATTACACATATATCAAAAGGTTGCTATGATTAATGGCAGATAGCAATTCCTACGTTAAGCACAATTTGCTGATAGACCTGCATCATAGCAACCTTTCTGATATCTCTGGAGTGTGTTTCAGTTTTGGTTTCTGACAGTGTTTACCACCCCGGGGAGTGACCCCAACAGTATTGCGTACCATAGCCATGCCTGCACTGTGCCCAGGACTGGTGTGGTTGCCAGGGCTGCCAAAAGTCTCTATATTTGCACAATGCTGGCATAGGTGTGAGAGTGTATGTCTGTCTATCCAGTGTGTTGTGGCTGCCTACACCTTACTGAGCCCACACTGCTTGCACTGTTTCCAGTGTTAGCCTGCCAATGTGCATAATGAGGAGCAAGGTACTGTGGGTATGGCCCGGACAGGGTTGCCTGAGCAGGATGCATCTGCACAGGGCATAGGGCAATGGCTGGGACATTGTAGTGCCCGGCCACCACCTGCATGGACAGGGTGGCCACAGCATGTCCTGCTGGGAGGTCACTCTCACCCTGACTGAGCAGTGACCATGGCATGGCTAGGTTCCCCCATAGTGCTATATAGTATTTCTCTCAAGTGATAGCTATAGAGATGTAGCCCACTGGTTACTTCACTGCCTGTGGAGGCAGAGGTCTTGGGTTTGATCCCACAGTTGTGTTATTTGATAGGGCTGTCTGAGGCATTTCCTTTTTTAATTTAAATTAGTGCTGCCAGCAGAAACATCCTCACAGTGCTGTAACCTTAAGGTGCCTCATAAAGTCCCCTATAAGGTGCCTTGGCAGAGAGTGCACTTTATAATATGCCCTCTGGAGTGCCTTATAGGGCACCTTATGCGGCACCTTAGGTTACGGCACTGTGAGGGTAATATGGTATTTCCAGCAAGGGAAGTAAGAGAGGATGCTCTACGAGAGGCCCTAGGTACTCTTTTAACTTCTTTGGAGAGAGATTATTATTGATTTATGCTTGGCTTCAGTAGCTAAACAGCTTGTGTGGTCATGATTTGGATATTAAAGAACAGAACAGAACTGTTTGAGTAGGGGATAAAGTAACTGGATATTATCGTTATGAGGAAAAGATTTTTGTATCAAGTAAAAGAAATAGCTTCAAGTAAAGGAAATAAACTAAGGTTATCTCTTCATGGCGGGCCTTGGATCGGACCTCATGGTATCGGCCGGCCCTAAGATGCCTCAGAGCATTTGGACCCAAATCTGCTGACCTCCATATCATGCACGCCCTTCGCCCTGCTTACCGGCCCTGAGCAAGTTTTCCCACTCTGTATGCCTCTGTTCCTGACTCTGTATGATCCAGAGGTGACTGACTGCTGAGAGGAAGAGTCATGGTTGTTGATCCTGGTGGCACATGGTCTGCTGAGTGTCTCCAGACTGAGCAGCCTTCTGCTGCCCAATACACTGCCATTCTCTGCCCAGAGTCTCCTCCTCCTCCGACCCCTGCTTCTCTTTTTGCTGACCATTTCCTTGCCAAAATCCACAAAATTAATCTGTAATTCCCCACTGGTATTGAAGTGGTAGATCAGCTTCATCCCCTGTTCTCCCACTTCAATACCAACGTTTCCCCTCAATCTCTGTTACCCTTTCATCCTTTTCTATGATAAGGAAACCTCTCATCTTCTTTCCTCCTCTAAACTTGCTACTTGCTCTTCTGATCCTACCCCACCCATCTCCTTAACTCCCTTTCCTTCTCTGTCATCCCTTCCATCTCACATATTCTCAACCTCTCGCTCTCCATTGCTACTGTCCCTGCAGCCTTCGAGCATGCTGTACTCACACCTCTTCTCAAGAAATCTTCACTTGACCCTAGTTGTCCTCTGAATTATCAACCCATTTCCCTTCTTCCCTTCATTTCCAAACTTCTTGAGCATGCAGCCCTTCACCATCTTGAATTTCTTTCTTCTCAAGCCCTGCTGGATCTACTTCAATCTGACTTTCATCCCTTACATTCTACTGAGATGGCACTTGCCAAAGTCTTCAGTGACTTGTTCCTGGCTAAATCCAAGGGCCTTTACTCTATCCTCATCCTTCTTGACCTTTCTGCTGCTTTTGACACTGTTGACCACCACCTTCTCCTTGGCACATTGTCCTCACTTAGTTTTAGGGGCTCTGTGCTGACCCGGTTCTCTTCTTATCTCTCCCATCACTCTTTCAGTGCTTGTTCTAGTGGTTCCTTCTCTACTGCTATCCCTCTCTCAGTTGGTGTTCCCAAAGATCTGTTCTGGGCCCTATTCTTTTCTCTCACTAGACCCAGTCCCTTGGTGCTCTCATCTCTTTCCATGGATTTCAGTATCATTTTTATGCCAATAATTCTTAGATCTATCTTTCTATACCTGATATTTCTCCGACACTCCAGGCCCACATCTCTGCCTGCCTTTCTGACATCGCATCGTGGATGTCTCACCACCAGGAAATACACTGGTGTGTGTCAACACTTGTCTAAAACCAAAAAAAACAGATGGGATAGAAAAGACCTAAACCAGTGAAGAACTGTACCACAAAGACCAAACTCACCAAGACAAGAAAGGAGAGTAGTGTGGTCAACGAGGTCAAATGCAGAAGATAAGTCCAAGGAAACAGTAATAGAAATGTCACCGTGATCATGGGATTTGTGAATCTCACTCAGGACAGGTAGGATGACAGTCTCTGTGCTGTGTCCAGGACGGAAACTTCATTGATGGGGGTGAAGAGCATGAATGGAGTCAAGATGTGAAGAAAGCTGTGCAAAAAACAGTTTTTCCAAGATTTTAGAGAGAAAGGGGAGTGTAGATACAAGATGATAGTGAGCAGGAATGGTGGGATCCACCATAGGATTTTTTAGAATGGAATGAACTAAAGCATGTTTCCACAAGTTAGGAAAGGTACTGTATGAGTGACTATTGTTCAGAAGAGCTAGCATCAAAGGAAGCAAGGCCAGTGCAGGGGTGGTTAACCAGGAGGCTGATATGGGATCCACAGGACAAGTGGCCTTGTGGGAGGATGTAATGGTCCAATGGAGCTCTAAGGAAGAAACCAAATGAAAAGAGGAGCAAGTGTGGGAAAAAGTCCTGCACTCAGTGAGAGAGTCATCAGATGAATCAAGGGGGGCATGGGGAGAAAAAGGCTGACTAGGGGATAGAGGGGGAGGACAGTCAACAAAAGCAGAACGGAGGGAGCAGACTTTCTCATCAAAGAAGTCCACCAAAGCCTGAGCAGAGGGAAGAAAGTCTGAAAGAGGGGAGTGCTTAGAAGTAGAAGGTCTGGATAAAGTGGTCAAAATAGAGTAAAGTTTACGGTTGGAGTTCATGGAGGATGAGATGAGCTCTGAATAATAATCCTTCTTGGCCTGATGAAAGGCAATACGATACTGCTTGTGTGAAATCTTGAAGTACTGTAGAGAGGCTGGTGAAAGATGTTTTCGCCAAAGGTGCTCTGCCCAGCGAAGACAGAGGCCAGGGTGAAACCAGGGTTGTCAATATTTAAGTGTGTGACTGCAACGCCGAAGGGGGGCCACCTTATCAAGTGTATCAGATAGTATAGATGGCCAAAGTACAGCCTGAACATCAGTTGAAAAAGTATCAAAATCTGAAAGAAAAAGTTTATCGGCTGGTGAAGAGTGCATTCTGAGAGGTCACAGCCGGTAAGATAGGTGGTTTATCTTAGTCTGGCACCTCAGCTGAGTCTTATCTATCTTGGGAGACCCTACCAGTAGTTAAGCTACTGATAACAAAGCTTTCAGTATCACTAATGCACACAAACCCTTGTGGCATGACAAGCCACAAACCAAATGAAGGAGCCACAAGCTACTTTTACTAATTTTTCTCCAATTACTACTATTTCTTAGAAAAGATCATAACTATCATGAAGTTATGTTTCTCTCTTGCAGAACCCATCCCTCCTAAATTGCTGAAAGCTCTTCTCTCTCATCTTTCAAGGCACCTGCTCAAATTAGTAAATGAGTAAATGCTAGTCTGAGTCAGGGCTATGTTTCAGCTACATCAAAACAAGCTATATTCCTCACCTTTCCTGAGGACTCCAGTGCTGACCTCTCTGATCCAGCCAATTTCCATCCAATTTCCAATCTTCCTTTTCTTATCAAAATAACTAAAGAGTTAATCTTCCAACAAATTCTCCACATTTTAGAATGTAATAATTTTCTTCACCCGAAGCAATCTGATTTTAGAAAGCTCCTCCCCCCTCCCCCCCCCCCCATAGTATAGAAACCCTCTTTGTAGCTATGCTTAATGAGACTCTGAATCACAAATAGTAAAGCCCAATCAATAATATTTTTATGGGCCATCAAAACTGAGCAAATCTGTATCTTATCAATGCACCGCTGCTCATTGGGCAGAGGATTTCAACATATTATCAGCGATGATGCCTAAATCTTTTTCCTGGGTGACAGTTCCTAATGTGCAGCCTTGCATCATGTAACTGTAGTTTGGGTTGTTCTTCCCAAAATACATACTGCATCTTTGCTCTTGTCTGCATTAAATTTAATTTGCCATTTGGACATATAGTCTTCCAATTTATCAAAGTCCTCTTGGAATTTTACAGAATCCTGTTGTGTTTTAACAACTTTGAATAATTTTGTGTCATCTGCAGATGTGATCACCTCACTTGTGATCACCTCACTTGTGATCACCCTTTTCCAGGTCATTTATGAATATGTCAAAAAGCAGCAGGCCCAACACAGATCCCTGGGGTACTCCTACTCCACAATTCACCTTTCTCCATTGAAAAATGTGGTCGTATGTTCGGGATTCTTCACATGCTATAGAGATTTTATCCACGTACAATGATTTGAGCCCTCAGACTATTCTTGTTACACTAGATGTGGAATCATTATACACAAATGTACCCCAACGAGAAACATTGAACATCATAGAACAATGTCTCCTCCTTAGGCAAGACTACAGACGGATTCCTACCGCATTTTTTTTAGCATTAGCCGAACTAGCATTGTGCAAGAATTTTTTTTGTTTTAGAGATCTGTTTTCTCAACAGATTAAGGCGGTCGCTATGGGTTCGTCAATGGCCCCGGACATTGCTAATCTTTATATGTTTAGATTTGAGGAATGTTTTTTTAAAAGATCACCTTTTTAAAGATAGGGTGAGATTGTGGATCAGATATATCCCACTAGAGGACAGCAACCTTGGGCCGGAAGGACTGGGGTTTCTAGTCCCACAGGTGCTCCTTGTGTTCTTGGGCAAGCCACTTAACCCTCCATAGCCCATGTTCCCTGTAAAATAGTTATCTCCAAGTTATAATGCCCTGTTCAATGTAATTTCAGTTTGCTCAATGTAAACCGCACTGATGCAGAATAGCGCGGTATATAAGAGAATGTAAATAAATAAAAATAAATAAAATAAAATATTGACGACATATTGGTTATTTGGGATGGGTCTATGGACCAACTATTGGAGTTTAATACATGGATCAACAGCCTAGACGAAAATTTGCATTTCCAAATCACCTATGATCCTGTGCAGATTTTGTATTTAGATTTACTGATTAGAAAAGAAGGGGATAAGTTTATTACAACATTATACAGAAAACCAACTGATAGGAATCAACTATTACATTATACCAGTTTCCATAACCCCGCCATAAAAAATAATTTACCTGTGGGACAATTCCTCAGAGTCAGAAGGGTATGCACATCTAATGCCGATTTTGAACAACAGGCAGAAAATTTAAAGGAGAGATTTAAGGCACGCCAATATCCCAGTCAATATGTTGAAAAGGCGTATATGAGAGCACGGGAATCCTCTCGAGATGTCCTATTAGCACCACAAGATAAGAAGCAGTTACAAACTAAAACTATATGCCCCCTTTTATATTCCCTGCAGTCCCACAAGATTATTAAAATTCTTAAGAAAGAATGGCACCTTATACAAGCCATTCCAGGTTTTCATGATGTCTCTTTTATGGTGGCACATAAACAGAATGTTAATCTTCGAAACCTATTAGTACCCTCAGCATTCACAGAAAAGAAAATGTTATCTAAACACAAAGGACAATATCAGTGTGGCCGTTGTTCGGTTTGCATACATGTGTTGCCAGTACGGAATGTTTTCATTCATCCTGGTACACAAAAAAAAATTTTCATTGACGATTTCTCGAACTGTGATACCACACATGTCATCCGTGCAATAAGTTATACATAGGTAAAACTACACACACCATACGTGTAAGAATAGTAGAACATAGGAGTTGCATAAAAAGGAAACTTGTTAACAAACCATTGGTTCAGCACTGGCTGGAGATGGACCATAGGATAACGGATTTAAAATTTTTTGTTATCAAAAAAGTAAAATTAAATTGGAGAGGAGGAGACATCGACAGGACCATCTTGCGTTTGGAACAGCGATACATTTTCCAGTTGAATACTGTCATGAGGCTGGTATCAATAAAGATGCAAAGTTGAAAAGAAACCCTGTTTCTAAGAGAGATCTAGATGTGCAATTACCGCAAAACACAGCTAGAGGGGGCAGGAGTGATCCTACAGGAGCTAATGAGCTAAGAGAGCTAACTACTTGCACCTGGAAATGAGCCCGGGAGTTTCAAAGGAAAGATTCCTTTATGAGCAGAAGCTGAATGCTAGCAAAGGAGGAACAGCTCCAAGGGCAGGAGAAAGAGGAACAGCTCTGAGGGAAGGAGCATCTCTAAGAGAAGGAGAAGGACTTGGAGAAGGAACAAGGAGCACGGCTAAGGAAAGAAGGAGAGACCTGAGGGAAGGAATTCTCCTTGAGCAAGCCCAAAGGAACAGAGTTCACAGAGGTGGAGTTCAGAGGGGCCAAGCTACGAAAGCAGCTGTTCAGAGGGAGTCTGCTGGGGAAAGCAGTCAGGCTGGAGAGTGCGCCACTCCCTGCTCAAGCAATGTTCCTGAGTCCAAAGCTGAGAGACCGGAGAACCAGGTTTGGAGGAAGACCTGCAGTCACTGGAACCTGCTAGACACGTTTTACCAGGTACTCGAGGAAAAGGAGTTTTTAGCAAGGCTACTTTATCACTGAAGCATAGAGTTGAATCCATACCAGGTTTTACTAAGCTGCCAGAAAGCACAGCCCTGCCCAGAGGCTACCGGCAGAGAACCTGTTGCAAGAGAGACGTTCTTGGGAGAGAAAGCTCCAGGGATTCAAACTACAGAAACTCAAGGTATGAAAGCTTTATTCCTGATAAAGAATGCTTAACTCCTAGAAGCACTGCTAAAACAAGTATTCAATTTGTAAGAAGGAAGAAACCAGAGTGGTTTCAGAAAATACCAAGAGAACTTAAAACACAGTGTTATTGGAGGCAAGAGCCTAGAGACAGTCCACGTAGAGCTGTAACAGCCAGGGACTACATTACTCAGAGGGGGAATGTAGTGGAGCAGAATCTATGGAAATTGAAGATATAAATGCTATTCCCATTCCTCAGGCAGAAGATATGGATTGTGGTTTGTGCATGGCCACCAGTCTAGAATCTATAGCCACTGTATAAATAAGAAGAAACTTGTTTAATTGATGTTGCTTTGGAATGAAGTGAATTCCTCCAGTTAACCTTGGCACTAATTGTGAAGATACTAACAATTAGTTAACCTGTTTAATACTGGCACCTTTACAAACAAAGGACATTCTTTAATTTTCTAGTGTCTTAATGAACCCTTGCACAGAGGGGAAATAAAAGCCTTGTTTCCCTACACTCTTGGCTTGATTGAGTTCACACCAGGAGCTGAAATACCTAAGGCCAATCTCCATTTTTGCCTTACATAAACCCCACGCTCCTGAAAAATAAATATATCATGGAGCATGCCCTTACCGCCCTTGGCCACTAGGGGCTGCCACCATGACAATACCATGGTTCCATACGGCTTAAATTTGGAAAGGAACCTATCCGTTTTTTTGTAAAAAAAAAATTATTGTTATTCCCCTCCGGTGCATGGCTGTTTTTAATTATTTATTTAAGTCTCTATTTATTTATTTAGTTAGTTAGTTATGGAATTATTTATTTTTTACATGGTTCATGCTTTTAGAGTTCTCTTTTTAGAATATTCCTATATGGTGCATGGTTGGTTTTAGTTATTTATTTATTTATTCATGGATCCCTTCATTTTTACACGGTTATGATATTGGGGTCATGTTTTTGTTTTACATGTATTGTTCTCTGTACATTATGATGATTCCTCATATTTTAGTTTTAATCGTTCATGTACCGCGTGTTTTAGTTTTCCCTTTTTAAGCACAATTGGTTTTGATTATGGGTTTTAAAGGGTTCATCATTTTCTTTTATGTTCCATGCTCTTTATTCACGTTTTTTATTTCTTTATTTATGGATCCTTTTGTTTTACATGGCTCAGACATCGGAGCTTGTTTTCTATATGTATTTTATGTCCGGACGTTAGGATGCTGATGTATTATATTTTTGTTTTGATTTCACACCACTGCCCCTCCTTTTTTACTGGAATCATCATTCTTTTATGTTCTATTCCTTACAGTTGCACCTTTTTACAATTTTTTTTGTGTTTAAATATAACACATTTTATAGGGATGAGTGTTTTCATTCTCATTATGTTTGTATGTCCACGGTGGTCTAATATGCACCGGCTTTTTGTTGTTTTTCCCCAGTGACTGGCCGGGTTTCAATTACCTATTTTTATTTACAAGGTGTTTATAGGCATATACAGTGTTTTTTACTTCAGCGGTGCTTGGATTCCTCTTTTCCCGCCTTTGACTCCACTATTTAATAGCGCATGCGTTGGCATTCTCTCTGCTATTCATTGTGTCCTTCTATACTGCGTCCTCCGTGTTGGCAGATATACATATATTTACAGGTTCCTTTTTTACAGTTCCTCATGTATTAAGGTTTTGATGATATAGAATTTTTACATGGCTCCTCTTTTATCATTCATTTCAGGTTTATAAGATCATTCACGCGACCAATCTACAGATTTTAAACCCTTCGGGGGCTTCAGATCTTATAGTTTTGCATTTGATAGGTTACGCAAGACGCAGTGAGTACACATAATATTCTGGGTCGCACGGTTCACTTTTATTTAATTGGATGGTTACATGCACATATTTTCATCAGTATTGGACGGTGTGAGGAATAGCACAGCAGTATACATTTTTATAACGGCTTTGTATACATAGCGGTATCACTCAGCTACGCAGTTGTTTTTGAGATGTTCTACAAAATATCATATGAAATTACCATGATTGCGGTACAACACATTATGGGTTTTATTGTTGCTATTCTCCTCCCTTTTTTTAAACAGCGCATGGTGAGATTTTGACTCCTGTGAAAGAGATATGGCTTCATAAGCTGAGCCGTGGTTTTCTTACCACAGCGGGTTCATTTTTTCACTCAAGATTTACAAGGTAACAGTTCTGACTCACTCCTGCTTTACCAATGCCCTTCTGTGGCTTTTGTTGTTCTGCCCTCATCTCTCTTTATTCCCTATTTTTAAGCATTCTTTATTCTATTTTAATGTTTTCATTATTGCACATTTTTTAACTATCTCTCTTTGCCTGCCATATCAATGCCTTGCATCTAACTTGCTTAGGTTGTTTCCTGTTTTCGCCATTTGGCTCCTTTTCTTCATTTCCTGAAAGATGTTTTTTTGGCTACAAAGCCTGTCTGACCTCACCTTTAAACCATGCTTGCAGTTTTTTGGCCTTCCTTCTTAAAATGTGGAATATATCTAGTCTGGACTTCCAAGACAGTATTTTTAAACAACACTCATGCGCAATGTAAATCTTTAACCTTTGCAGCTGATCCTTTTATTTTTTTCTTAACTATTTTTCTCATTTTATCATAGTCTCCCTTTTGAAAATTAAAAGGTAGTACTGTGGATTTCCTTGCCGTCCTCCCTCCATTTATTAAATCAAATGTGATCATACTCTGATCACTATTACCAAGTGGCCCCAAAATCCTTCTCTCTTGCACCAGATCCTGTGGTCCACTAAGGACTAGGTCTAAAATAACTTGTCGCTTCATGAACCAGCTGCTCCAAGAAGCAATCATTTATTTCATCTAGAAGCTTTATCTCCCTAACATGTCCTGCTGTGAAATTGACCCAGTCGATACTGGGGTAATTTAAATCACCCCTTAATTATTAGCTTCCCTGATTTCTTTTAGCATTTCATCATCCATCTGTTCATTATGACCAGGCAGACAGTAGTACACCCCCATTGTCATTGCCTTCCCCTTTTTACATGGATTTTCTATTCATACATTTACATTGTATTTTGTTACTTGCAAAACTTTAATCCTGGTTGACTCAATGCTTTCTGTAATATAGAGTGCAAGCCCACCAGCAATTTGATATACCCTATTATTGTGATATAGTTTGTACCCAGGTATCACAGTGTCCCATTGGTTGACCTCCTTCCACTAGGTCTCTGAGATGCCAATTATATCTAACCTTTCATTTAGTGCTATATATTCTAACTATCCCATCTTATTTTTTAGACTTCTAGTATTTGCATATAGACATTTAGAGATTGCATTTTATTCATATTAATCTGGCTATCAATTGACAAAGGTAATTTGGAATCTTTCAGCTCTGTCTATTCTGTATTTAAGGGCATCTGGGTTACTTTTATCTTTATTGAAATCTTTCTATCAGGGTACCCCACCCTCCCTCTTTTGCTATTTTCCTTCAAGGATACATCCTTCTGAAACATGCACTCTTGGGAGACTTGGCTTTCCCCTATTATCTAGCTTAAAAGTTGCTATATCTCCTTTTTAAAGGTTAATACCAGCCGCCTGGTTAAGATGGAGCCCATCCTTTTGGAAATGCTCCTCACTTCCACAGAATGTTGCCCAGTTCCTCACAAATCCAAAACCCTCTTCTTTGCACCATCGTCTCATCTATGCATTAAGACTTTGGAGTTCTATTTGCCTTTTGGGTCCTGTGCCTGGAGGGGAAAGCATGTTCTGGATTTCAGCTTCTTACCTAAAAACAGCCTCTAGAAGCTCCCTCCCACATTTAACATTTCTGATATTCTACCTTTCATAGAAACATAGAAACATGATGACAGAAAAAGACCACATGGCCTATCTAGTCTGTCCTTCCATATCAACAACTACAACAGTCCACTTTTTACCTTTAGAGATCCTCTGTGTTGGTCCCATGCTTTTTTTAATTCAGTTACTGTCCTCATATCTACCACCTCCACTGGGAGACTATTCCATGGATCCACTACTCTTTCCGTAAAGAAACATTTCCCATATCACTCCTGAATCTATCTCCCTTCACCCTCATCCCATGTCCCCTCGTAGCAGAACTTGCTTTCAATTGAAAGAGGCTCTCTCCCTGAACATTTATGTCACGGAGGTATTTAAACATCTCAATCATATCACCTCTATCCCGCCTTTCCTCTAAGGTGTACATATTAAGATCCTTAAGTCTGTCCTCATATGCTTTATAATGAAGCCCACTAATCATTTTAGTAGCCACCCTCTGCACCGACTCCATCCTGTTCACATCCTTTTGAAGGTGCGGTCTCCAGAATTGCACACTATACTCCAAATGAGGTCGCACCAAAGACTTATACAGAGGCATTATCACCTCCTTTTTTCTGCTAGCCATTCCTCTCCGTATGCACCCAAGCATCCTTCTAGCTTTTGCCGTCGCCTTTTCTACCTGTTTAGCTACTTTAAGATCATCAGACACAACCACGCCTAGGTCCCGCTGTTTTTTAGTGGACAAAAGTACTTCACCTCCTATACTGTATTGCTCCCTTGGATTGCTGCAGCCCAAATGCATGACCTTACATTTTTTAACATTAAATCCCAGCTGCCAAATTCTAAACCATTCTTCAAGCTTAGCTAGATCCCTCCTCATGTTATCTACACCTTCCTGGGTGTCTACTCTATTGCAGATTTTGGTATCATCTGAAAAGGGGCAAACCTTACCTGACAGCCCTTCCGCTATATCACTAACAAAGATGTTAAAAAGAATCGGACCAAGGACAGATCCCTGGGGCACACCACTGGTAACATCCTTCTCCTCAGAGTGAACTCAATTTACTTGTATTCTTTGTCGCCTCCCACCCAACCAATTTCTAACCCAAGCAGTAACTTTAGGGTCCATCCCTAGGGTGCTCAGTTTGTTTATAAGTCGCCTGTGAGGAACAGTGTCAAAGGCTTTACTGAAATCTAAATACACCATATCTAGAGCTCTCCCTTGGTCCAACTCCCTGGTCACCCAGTCAAAGAAATCAATCAGATTTGTCTGACAAGACCTGCCTCTGGTGAATCCATGCTGCCTCGCATTCTGTAATCTGCTGGACTCCAGAAACCTCACTATTTTCTCTTTCAGCAGCATTTCCAATAATTTACTCACCACCGAAGATAAACTAACCGGCCTGTAGTTTTCAACCACATCCTTACTTCCGCTTTTGTGTAAAGGCACCACATGAGCCTCTCTCCAGGCCTTTGGCACCACTCCCGACTCCAACGAGGCATTGAAAAGGTCAGTCGGTGGAGTTGCTAGAACATCCCCAAGTTCCCTCAGTATTCTAGGGTGTATCCCATCCGGTCCCATCGCTTTGTCTACTTTAAGTTGAGCTAGTTTCTCACGAACACAGTCTTCTGAAAATTGTTCAAGATGTCCCTCGCTTCTGTTCCTATTTGTGGGTTTTTCTGAGGTCCTGCTCCTGGTTCTTCATCTGTGAACACAGAACAAAAATATTTGTTAAGCAATTCCGCTTTATCCTTATCAGCTTCTACATATTCCCCCCCTGCACCCTTGAGTCTGACAATACCACTTTTGCCCTTCCTCTTCTCACTAATATATATGAAAAATGTCTTATCCCCCCATTTTATTGCATTGGTTATTTCCTCCTCCTTTTGAACCTTTGCCTTCTTGACTACTTTGCTAGCTTCTCTAAGTTATTCCAAATACAGATGCCTGTCTTCCTCTCTCTGTGATCTCTTGTATTTCATGAAGGCCTCCCTCTTTTTCTTCACTTTTTCAGCTACTTCCTTTGAAAACCATAGTGGTCTCCTTTTCCTTTTGCCTTTATTTACCATTTTAACAAAAAGGTTGGTTGCCCTTAAAATACCCCCTTTCAGTTTTGCCCACTGTTTTTCTACATCCCCCAGCTGTTCCCATCCCACTAACGACTCCCTGAGGTATTGGCCCATCTTCACAAAGTTAGTCTTCCTAAAGTCTAAGATCCTCACTTTGGAATGGATTCTAACAGCCCTAGTCCTAATACTGAACCACACCATCTGGTGATCACTGGATGCAAAATGATCTCCCACTACAACATCAGAAACATTTTCACCATTGGTAAGCACCAAGTCCAGTATGGCCCCTTCACGTGTGGGGTCTGTTACCAATTGCCTGAATAGTTCTCCCTGTAGAGAATCCAGGATCTCCTTACTTCTAGATGATACTGCAGCAGGAATGTGCCAATCAACATCTGGCATATTGAAATCTCCTGTCAGTAGCACTTCCCCTTTCCTAGCAATGCTGCGTATGTCTTCAATTAACTCTCTGTCCACCTCTTCCTCTTGTGAGGGAGGTCTGTATATCACACCAATGCAAATAGATTTCTCTTTCCCTCTTTCTAGTTTAACCCACAATGCCTCCTCTCTCCCTTTTAAGCTCTGTAAGTCCAAAGCTTTAATAGTAGCTTTTACATATAGTGCCACTCCTCCTCCCCTTCTTCCTACCCTGTCCTTTCTGAATAAAGTATAGCCAGGTATAGTTACATCCCAGTCATGGTTTTGTGTGAACCATGTTTCTGTAACTGCCACTAAATCCAAGTCAGCCACTCCCACCAAAGCTTCAACATCAGGGATCTTATTTCCCATGCTACGGGCATTTATACACACTGCTTTCCATATGTTACCCCTGTTACCCATTTCCATAAAGGTATTTAATGTATCACCTACCTGGGGGCTTTCACTTACCTGGGGGCTTTCTTCACCTATCCCCAACGAATCTAGTTTAAAGCCCTCTTCAGTAGATTAGTCAGTCTACTACCGAAGATGCGTCAACCTTTTCTTGGACAGATGGATGCCATCTCTGCTCTGCAACCCTTGGAACAGCATCCCATGGTCTAGGAAACCAAAACGCTCTCGATGACACCATCCACGCAGCCATGCATTCATCTCCAGGATGCGAGCCTCTCTGCCTTGGCCTTTACCCTCAACAGGGAGGATTGAAGAGAACACCACCTGTGCACCTAACTGCTTCACCCTCTGTCCCAGAGCCATGAAGTCACTTTTGATACGTTCGAGGTATACCTGGCAGTATCATTTGTTCCAACATGGATTAGCAACATTGGGTAATAGTCAGTGGGCTTGATGAGTCTCAGCAAACTCTCCGTAACATCTTGGATTTTGGCACCAGGCAGACAGCATACCTCTCTGGACATCAAGTCTGGTCAGCAGATGGACGCCTCAGTACCCCTCAGAAGAGAGTCTCCAACCACCACTACCCTTCGTTTCCTTCTGGTCACTGATTCTGTAACTTTGGGGTACTTGAACTCTGGTTCTTCCCTTTCCAGGAATGCTTTCACCTCCTCCACTTCCAGGGCTGCATAATGGTTCTTCAATTCAAGGGCTGGAGAAGTTGGATTGGTGATTTTGCAGGCCCTGGTGACTTGTGTCCAACCATCGACATTCTGTTGGCACCCATCTTCTCCTGTGCTGCAGAGCTTGGTTGCTGCAAGAAGCATCTTATCAATGTACTTCTCACTGTCTTGAATGCTCCTCAGCCTCGCCACCTCCTCTCTGAGTTCCTCCACTTGTTTCCTCAGAGCTTCAGCATGCAGGCACCCTGCACATGGAACTGGTCCTTCAACTGGCATTAGGACCTCTGTCTGGACCGAGGCAGAAGCTGTAACGGGGGCAACAGCTTTAGCAATACGATTTTTCCCAGCCATTCTTCTGTTCGTGGAGCTTAGGTATCTGTTAAAGCAAAAGAGAGAGATCTACCAAGTACCAGCCAATTTCCCAGCTGTCCTTTCAGAGAAAAAGCAGTTACATCTCTTTAATTATATTCAAAATGTGCTGGTCCAATTCTCTGTGATTTGTTAAAGGGGGAGGTGCCCTATAAAGCAAGACTGCTCACTAGGGGTGGGTGGGAGTCGGGGTGCTGAGGAGGTTACTAGAGTTCAGCAACCTACTGTGCTCAAGGAAAGTTCCCCTAAAGCACCAAAAAGAAAAGTAACCTTGCTTTAAAAAATATACAAAAAACCCTTTTAAGAGCTCCCAGTCAGAGAGCTAGCAATGTAATATAATAAAAACAAACAAACAAATCCTCAAATCCTTACTGTTTGTTGATCTGTAGAGCCCTGGTTAGGAAAGCCAGTTTCAAGATAGTTTACATTGAACAAACCAAAATTACATTGAACAGGGCATTGTAACTTGGAGATAACTATTTTACAGGGAACATGGGCAATGGAGGGCTAAGTGGCTTGCCCAAGACCACAAGGAGCACCTGTGAGACTAGAAACCCCAGTCCTTCTGGCCTAAGGTTGCTGTCCTGCTAGTGGGATTTGAACCCCTGACCTTCTGACCAGAGGCAACTTGCCCCAACCACTAGGCCACTCCTCCCTCACATTGTCCTATGTCATTGGTACCTATATGTACCAAGACAGCAGGCTTCTCCCCAGCACTATCAAATACCTTGTCTGGGTGGCACGTAAGGTCCGCTACCTCTCATGTTCTTCATCCACCCAGCTATCTACATGCCTAATAATTGAATCGCCAACTATAAAGGTCATGCTAATCCTTCCCTCAAGGGCACATGGCCCTGGAGAAACCTCTTCAGTGTGAAAGAGTTTCCTGTGTTGTTTTGTACGTTCTTAATTTTGTTTTTATGAGTTTTCATTTCAGGGCAATTTTGTTAATTAAAAAGGGTCTGTGACTACTAACCACAGAAAATAATGGTACACTGCTGTTGCTAGCAGTGGATGATTCTAGTGGTGGTGGCATCAGGGTAGGTAAAGGCATCTTTTTCCAGGATTCCCATGCCTCCTAAGCTTCTCAGCTCACAAGGCTAAATACAGAGATTTGACAGCTCTTTTGGGCATCTGACTGGAGAAATCAAACCCATGGTCATCTTTATAACACTCTGCTTCACCTCAGCACTGAGCAGCATACCACTCACATGCCTCTTGTTCACTCCTACTCATGTGAGGCAAGGAACTCACCATTTCTCAAAGCACTCCACCAGGTTTTCAATAGCCCCTTTATGCAAGAAATGTAGCAGTCTTCACTGGAATCCTGGCAGTAGATACGGTCTCCGAAGTAGTCTTAGACACCGCCACAGCATCTCCTGCTGGCAATATTATTTCAATAGCAGCCTCTGAGGTGAAACTCAGTTCTGTCAGTGACAATGAGGGAGACTGTGATAGTGCTTCCTTCACTTCATCGATTTATTCTGTAGCCCCTCAGGACTTTCTCTTGCCTCTCCCTTTGGCCAAACCCACAGTCATTCTGAGTGTTGGCCAAGGGGGCTGGGCCGTATTCTATTCTCAGCTGGGTTCATCAAAACGCAGGGGAGACTGCAGCAAACATGGGTTTGGAAGGACTTGGAGGTGGTTTGGCTGATTCCTTTTAAGTCACGGAACTTACTGACTCTTGTACAGGTCCCAGGACATCATGAACACTTATGTCTGGCCTAAGTCAACTTCGCTCAAAATCAGCAATGACACTGGAGTACACCAATCAGGCCACAAGCCCAATGCCACTCCTGCCAATCTATTTATTCCCTCTTAAAATGAATTCCTTTTCCATAGGTGCAACATGTACTGAGGCAAAATTCCCATGCAAAGTTCTAGGGGGTGAAAGTGGGTGTTGCAGTCCACACATCTCACTCTGAGATACATAGGTGGCTGAGCCTGAAAATAATCCATGCCTGCTTGAACCAAGGGATGTAAATCTGGCACAGAGGGTTATGAATATCAAAATTAGGTATCTCTCCTGGATGCTCAGCATTGGCTTCCATCTCCTGTACTGTATGTGGTATCAGATTGGGCAAATCAAGGCTTCCTTTCTCGGTTCACTAAGTGGTAGGTGGCTAGCAGATTACTCTACTCCATGTGGCTCAATATGATCAGAGCACTGTGAAAAAGGGAGCTCCAAAGTGGGTGTGGAGGAAGGGACCCACTCTGCACTGTCCCCTCCCTCTAATGAAGTGCTCAATTTCTAAGGCTGTTATCACCAATCTCTGTAAATACTCCTGCATATACCATTTAAAAATATTTCTGTATCTACTCATTTCTTGCTGCCACTGCCTGCATATGTCCTTGCTTGAGGCTAGAGTTCCAGCTGTTGAGCAATCTCATTCTCCTTTTTGTTGCTAGGGACTATGGCCAACCCCCTCAGGAAGAGGCCGCCTGGGGTCAAACTGTGGAACACAGAGCAGGCTAAGAAAATGTCATAGGCCTTGGATGGATATTATAGGAGGTCTTTCCTAGATATGCCAGGCACCTGAAGCAAATTTCTAAAAGGCCAAAGGCCCTTTCAATGTGCTCCTCAGCTGGAGTATATAGGGTGGCAATGGAGGTCATGAGCCAGGTCTTCTGGGGACAGCCTTTATCATTTGTGGGAAAGAAAGCAGAGGAGAAAGAATGAGTAAGCCACTGGTGGTATGACAGGGTGCAAGGCTTTGCTGGATCCCCCCTGATACTTCTTCTGATCTGGTGGCAAAGGACAAAGATACTTCTGTGGAGACAGAAGAGGGTTAGTAAGTTAGACAGTATGTGTGATAGGCGATTACTTACCTAGAAGCCTTCCCCCAATGATTCAGATCTCCCAGATTGTGCTAGAATGTAAGCACTGTGGCAGGAGCCAGGGAAGCATAGGCAAACATCAAAAGTATGACCTATGGCTTTGCAGATCACCTGCATGTTGAAACAGTGGAAGACCTTTCTGTTTCTGTAGCTGCCTTCATTCTTCACAAATGGTATGATTGCTCCCAAAACTGATAGAATTTAAGCAATTTAAAAAAATTCTGGGATGGTTTGTTAAGTCTGCAGCTCATCCTGAGAGAAAGCAATATAGTCATTGATTCTCCTGAGAAAAGCTGCAGAAACTGAGCAATATAGAATGAAGCGGCCAACTGGCTGATGCCCACTGTGCCCCCCTCCCCCAGAAGCAAAGGTTGTAGTTACCTTCAGGTGCACTGGCATGGCATGGCCTTTTCATGTGGCAGGCCACTATCCACATAAGTTATTCAGATAAATTTATTTATCTGGATAGCACGGCAATCAGCGTTGAATCCATATATTCAGCACTAGCCACTATCCGGAAGTTGTTGTGTTGTTGTTAAGTGCCATCGAGTCGGAGTCGACTCATGGCGACCCTCTGGATAGCTATTCTAAATTGTGTTCGGTCTTGAGTCAGGCTGCTCATTGTTGACAGACTGGTACCCGTAGCTGCTGTTATTGTATCGAATCCATCTCATTGCTGGTCTTCCTCTTTTGCGTTGACCTTCTATCTTGCCAAGCATGATGTCTTTCTCTAATGATCTCTCTCTTCGCATGATGTGTCCAAAGTATGAAAGTCGAAGTCTTGTCATCTGAGCTTCTAAAGAAAGCTTAGGTTTGATCTCCTCTAGTACTGACTGGTTTGTTCTTCGGGCAGTCCATGGTATACACAGTATTCGCTGCCAGCACCATAATTCAAAGGCATCAATTTTCTTCCTGTCTATCTTTTTCACTGTCCAGCTTCACATCCATATGATGTTATTGAAAATACCATGGCTTGAACAAGTCGAATCTTTGTATGGAGAGAGACATCTCTGCTCTTGAGAATCTTATCTAGGTCTTTCATAGCCATTCTGCCAAGAGCAATGCGTCGTCTGATTTCTTGACTGCTTGACTATCTGGATACCAGTGCTGAATATCTGGATTTTTTCAGCCATGGGGGCAAGTATTTTAAAAATGCTGACCACCAAGGCTGAATATCAGCCTTTACATTTCTAGTAGCAACCATGAAATCCATGCACTAGTTAATGATGCTGTCATTCATGCATGCTTTCATCATAAAATACATAGTACTTAGCTACTTAGCGCTGCCACCCGATTCATGCTCATTCCCACCCCTTTTCTGTGCCAGCTAAGTTAAACATGCCACTGAATTGTACATGCATAGCGCTTTCCATTATAAAATAGCACAGAGTGCATAGCTCACCAAATATGCACCTATATTCCATATAGCCTTTCTAAAATTACCCCATGGGGCCTACGTATTAAACTGTGATAAACTGATAACATATACTGAATGAAAGTTGTGGTGTATGCAAAATAAAGTGCCTAGCTGCCACTACTTTAAGTAAAACCAGATATTCAGTGGAGGAACATATCCAGTTTCCAGCGCTGAATATCCAGACTGCCCAGTCACTGCCAACGCTCTCTGGTTAGCAGCAATATTCTCGATCTGGATGAACTTCAGCGATTTTAGTGCTGAGAGCAGATTATTTTTCCTCCGTGTAGTGGTCATAGTCCCCTGAAGAAGGTTGGTGGGCCGAAACACGTGTATGGCTGACCCTCATCAATAAACCTTTGATGCCTCCAGTGGCTTTTTTGTCCTCCTGCTCCTTTCTTGTGTCTGGCTAATCTGCAGGTGGGGCGCACCCCTGTACCTGTGTTTATTCTACCCACAGATTGTACCAGTTTTCATGGACATCTGTCGGTGGTCTGTGGGGATATTTGGCAGCACTAACTAAAATACTTTGAAAATGCCCCCCCCCCCCCCAAGATTTTATGGAAATAGCACATGATATATTTCACCAAAAAGTCAGACATAACATTTAGTAAGTAATGTACTGAGTTTCATACAAAGCATCTCATTAATATTAAAATGGCCTATTGTGGGACATGAAAACCTTGTGAGCCCCATAATGTCCTGGAAAGGTAATTACACTTTACAAGGTGGTGTTGGGAATGCACAGACTTTCCCAACCATGGAAACATATTCTTGGTGCCACTGCAGGATTTGCTAAAAGGAGGTACTCAGATACAACAGTATAATGAAGCCCAGTGGAATTTGTTTACGTAAAATGACACATTCCCATTATGTTTTAAAGCTGCTTAGTAAATACAGGACTATATAATCTATGATAATGCGCGGTCTTGGTTTATTTGGAAAATGTGAGAAGCTATAGTACTAATAATAGCTTCAAGGTGTCAGTATCATAATTTTTTAAATTTCATTGAAGAAGGTGAGAAGGCCAATGGGGCATGGGAAGAGGACATAAAAAACTAGGTCTGGGAGAGGACTGGTCATCCAAGGCAATTATTTTCTAATGCACCATGTCACTCTACCTTCAATGCTACTGGGCTTTTGCCCTGGGACAGTGATGTTAAACAACAATACATCTCATTGTGACTTGCCTACATGGGCATCATGGTTACACTGCTTCCATCTCAGAGAAGGAAGAGTCTGGGGCCTCAACTTGGGAAATGGATTTCCTCTTTTCTGTAGTTTTCCTGCCATTGCTTCTTGCAGGATGGAGTCCCCAGCCTAGTTTCAGTGCCCTCCCCTGAAGCCAGCTTGAACAGGTGTTTGTGCAAATGATATAGCACATCGCTGTCCATTAGCTTTCCTCTACTGATTGGCCTTCCAACAATCTATGCATTCTACATAACACTAATTGGGCATGGGTTACCGCTTTTCCCCTAAAATGGGCTGATGGACATATACAATAGTTAGGGGTGCAATTGTCCAGAGATAAGTGAGTTATGTCTAATTAATGTAGGTCCCTTGTTTAGGACAATGAACAGACAACTGGAAATTTAGAGGGAGTTAAGCTGTTCTTGAGGAGAATACAATTGATTAAGATAGTAAACCATTCTGAATAATCTTTGGTTGGTTAAAAAGATGGTGTCTAACAACATTTAAATAAATAAATATAACCTAAGTGGTTGTGCATGCTGCAGAACCTCCCAAATATGCTCTCAAGATGGGTTGTATGAAAATAGGACAGGTTGGTATGGAGGGAAAAGATGTTACATTTACGGTGGATTGTTTTAACAATGGCAAAAGAAGGTCTGGGTGTCGCTGCAATAGGGGATTACAGTTTGGCATGCTTGCTAAGGTATGCTCTGGATTGGTTGCATTGTACATCAATCTACAGTGCTATAAGGTTGGAGGCTAAGTTATTAGCACCCCTCCACTTGAGTTATAGTTTGCATGCTACTACTAATACTGATCATTTGTATAGCGCTACAAAGCATGCACAGCGCTGTACCGAGACATGTAAAAGACGGTCATTGCTCATCAGAACTTACAGTCCAGACAAGATAGACAACACAACAACTGGGGACAAGGATATGCCTAAGGGAATGATAATATAAGAACATAAGATATGCCATACTGGGTCAGACCAAGGTCCATCAAGCCCAGTATCCTGTTTCCAACAGTGGCCAATCTAGATCATACGTACCTAGCAGTTTCCCCAAAAGACACAGGTTCCACAATGCTTGTACTGGGTCAAGCATTGATATCCTGGGTCCCTTCTTAATAATGGTTTATGGACCTTTCCTCCAGGAACTTGTCCAAACCTTTGTTACAGGCATAAGGAACAGCAAAGCGGAAAGATTGAAGTCTGGAGTTGGCAGTGGCAGAAAAGGGCACAGATAGAAGTGATCTGCCAGAAGGGCAGACTTTCCAAGGAGGGGTGTAGGGAGAGATAAGAGAGGAAAGGTAATGAGGAGAAGAAGAATGAGTGCACTTTAAGGTCAATAGGAGAAGTTTGAATTGGATATGGAAATGGATAGGGAGCCAGTGAAGTAACTTAAGAAGAGAGGTTATATGAGCATATCGAGTTTGGTGGAAGATTAGCCATGCAGCTGAATTTTGAACAGATTGAAGGGTAGAGAGATGATTCAGAGGGAGATCATCAAGGAGAAGGATGCAATACTCTAGATAGGATGTGACTAAAGAGTGGATAAGGACCTCATTCTAGAACATGAATAAGGGCTGTCCACATGAAGCATGGAAGTGTAAGTGGCGAATACGCTCCCCACCGTATTCCCCAATACTGCTAACATGCACGCCCTGGGCATTAGGAGTGGTGGTGGCTACATGAAATTGCTCCTGGGATGGCTCAAATGTATTGAGAGAACCTATCCCCCCTGAGGTGGCAGCATCAATTGTACGAGGATGCACTGCTCCAGGTTGGTCAACTGCTCCCCCTGCATACCTGCAGACCCTTGCTGTGCCTTCTGAGCAGTGTCACATCGTGCCTGATGACACCTGCACTTCACATTCTCGATGTCCTGGTTCCGGTGATATATGGCATTGATACGGCAGCACACATCAAACCATAGCCACTACTTTTCATAGGCACCCACGCATGTGGATGCATCCCCCATCAGTTGTGGCAGCCGCTGGAGGATCTCCTCCAGCATGAGGGTCACCTCATCCTCGGAGAACCTTACCTTCCTGATAGTGACCTTAGGTGCCATGAAATAGACTGTATCACAGAGGCAATGCACAGGGGCCTGTGATGGGCCCATTTGGGCATTCACACTGGGATGTGCCAAAATGTATGTCCAGGTGCCAACATGACCACACCTGCATGCACACATATCTGCACCTGCACACCCCTAAAGGTACTGCAGTTGCACAGAGTGGAGGGGATGGCATATGCAGAGGGTCAGTGGTTCACCTCCCACAACCAGCACAATGGAGGGGAATATGAATACAGCTGCAGAGGGGAGCATGTGTGGTATCCCAGCAATAGGGGACATGGTGAGGCCGGGACACACACAAACTTTATGGTGCATGCATGTGCTCACCTGCACATTGCCACGCGTAAATGTATGCATGTGCCATGTATATATCTGTGCATGCCCTGGCCTGAACTGCTCTGCAGCAGTACCAACACAGTGTGTGACAATGACGGTGCCACCTGCAGCTCTCTGTGACACTCCACTATGTGTGCAATGGCCGCTAATTATTGTGCAGCCTGCTGGCTGGATGAGGACAACATGCAGGACATCCAGAGCTGGCATGCTCTGGCCCTGCTGCACAGCTACACCCATGGTGGGCAGGATATGATTCACAGGCATCCCCACACCCATGTCTCATGGCAGAGGGTCCAATAAATAGACAGGAGCGATGTGTTGTGGCAAGGTACTGTTTCGACAGGGCTGCCATATATGACCTCTGCCAGCAGCGCGAGCCATGCCTAGAAAGCGCCACGCAGAGGGGCAATCCGATTCCAGTGCACCTGAATGTGACAACAGTGCTGGCCCTCCTGGCGATGGGATCATTTCAGATGGTGCCTTTGGCTGTGGGAGGACGCAGCCAGCCTGCGGTTTCAAGGTGCCTCACCCAGTTTCTGTGTGCCTACCTGCGGTCCATGGCACAGAACATCTGCTTCTCATCAACATAGCAGGGCCAGCAATGGATCATGCAGGAATTCTGCACTGTGGCAGGGTTCCCGTCAGTCCTAGATGTGATGGATGGCACACACATTTCCCTCTGGCCACCATGACAGAGTGAGGCTGCGTGCCGCAACCGCAAGGCATTCCATTCTGTCAATGTGCAGGTGGTCTGCAATGCGAATGGGGAGATTACAGATGTATGCGCTAGGTACCCAAGTTCCTACTGTGACGCCTAAGTCCTGAGCCAGTCAGGGATCCGTGTGCACTTAGAGGGGTGCCACATCAGTGGTGGATTGCTGCTAGGTGGGCATATGCATAAATACCCTGGGACTGGGAGGCAGGGTGCAATACATGGTGGTGGATCCACTGAGCAAGTGGTGTTGGCTCCCCCATGATCCCGGGGCCCTGTGTGATGATCCACTGGCAATGGGGGCAGCTGAGAATGTATTGGAGGGGGACAGCCTGCCTCCTTCCACTGTGGGGGGGTATGCACAGGGCACCACCCCTGGGAACCCCCCACATACATGGGCACAGTACACCCTGTTCCTGTCCATCTGGGGGTTGGTCTCAGCCGCCCCACACACAGCCTCTATATGCATTATGTCCCAGTCCCCTGCAGCAGGCACAGTGGTCCTATGCATGCAGTAAGGGTCCGAGGCAGGTGAACAGGGTGGTGGCAACAGGCTTGCACATTGTAGTGTGTCATGTAGACCTGTCTACCACTGCCAAGGGGTGTGCCTGCCATGGGCCAAGCACAGGCAGGGGTAGCAGACATACACACGTACCTAGGCATACTTCCCAGCAGGGACCCCACCACCTTTGGGGCGGCCATGCACACGTGGGCTGTGAACACACAGTGGCCCACTGTCACCCCTAGGACCCTCCAGATGGTGTCCACAGACTCAGATCTGCACAGTCAACTGTCCACAGCCCACTATATGTCTTGCACACATGACCCCCTCACCAGCACACCAGCTGATTAACAATTTGCTGTTCTGTCTCCCCTGCAGTTAACCGGGCTACCCCCTTTATGACTGGCTGATGACTCCCATACTCCACCCCAGCAGCTCAGCACAGCACCATTCAACCATGCGCACCAGACCACAACTGGTATCATAGAGAGAACCTTTGGCCAGCCAAAGTGCCGGTTCCACTGCCTGGACTGGTCTGGGGGAGAGCTGCTAT
Organism: Ichthyophis bannanicus; assembly: GCA_033557465.1. Lineage (NCBI taxonomy): Eukaryota > Metazoa > Chordata > Amphibia > Gymnophiona > Ichthyophiidae > Ichthyophis > Ichthyophis bannanicus. Next base: position 160,673,596 of record CM066033.1, read on the forward strand.
ACAGGCCTCGCAAGGTGTGCAAGATCACCATGGCATTTACATGCTCCATAACTTTGCCCTGTGATGCAGACAGCCACTGTCTGATGAGCCAGAGCCAGCCATGGATGACGGGGATGAGCCCGACGCCTGTGAAGATGTGCAAGTGGGCACACCATCCAGACGGAGTATGTTGACACATGCTAGCCTTGTCCAGGCACACTTTTCCTGACAGCTTGGTACATTTGTATCCAATCCATAACAACCACAGCTCATGGCAGCGAATGGGAAGGGGTTGAGGTACGTGCCACAGCTGGCAGGGGCCAGTGCATGCCAGCACCTTCCAAACATGTCCTGTGACCAGGCAATGCCCCTGTGCATTGTGCACATTGCCTGCCTGTAAACCAAAAATAGAGTGAAAATGATTTTTTTGTAAGCTAGCGTGTATGCATTTTTGTCGGAAGAGCAGCCATGAGGTTAAATCCACCTCTCGAAGCTATACTTCCATTTTGCTCAAATTTTAATGAGCCCACATCGGAGCTGTATAAACACAGGTAAAAACACCATAAATAAGTGCCACCTACGTAAAACCAAACTATTCTGTGGTCTTGTAAAAAACTGTGCAGAAGTCCAAAAAGAAAGATCAGAACTACTACTTATCTTAGTTGTTCTCTCACTGTTTTCTCAACGGTGCTCTCACAGATCTTCTCAGGCTTCGCACAATATACACTGCAGTTACAGAAAAGTACACAGCACTGCATTTCGGGCAAATACCAAATTCGTGCCCTGTCTCAACGCTTAAGTCAACTGCAACATTAAAACAGTCTCCCGGCTGATCAAAAATGCCAGCGCATGCTCAATAGCGGTCTGAACTACGTAGCAGGATTCATGGTTTAAATAGCGCAAAACAACCAATCAGTATATGACCAAGAGTACTGTGTAGGATCTGGAAACAACAATCCCAATATAGTAAAAAATCCCAAATCAGTTGTTAAATGGTCAAAAATTAAAGAATGCTTGTCCAATCCAACTCTTTATTGAGACCAGATGGTTCAACCGTGGACCATCTGAATATCCAGCTTTGTTCCAACATTTGAAGAAGTTGTTCTCGATCACCACCCCGAGGGTTTTCAGGGACATAATCTAGGACACGCCATCTGAAGTCCTCAAATGTATGATGAAAATACAGACAATGCTGGACTATAGGAGCTGATGTCATGGCATTCCTAATTCTAGATGCATGTTCATTCAAATGAATTTTTACAGAACGAATGGTCCTGCCAATATATAAAAGATGGCATGGACAAATCAAAACATACACAACAAATGATGTTAAACAAGTAGTATGCCATCTAGCCTTATGGATTAAATCCGAATGAGGAACCCGCCATTCACTGCCCAAAATAGACTGCGAACAGTGGGAGCAAGAGGCACAGGTAAAATGACCCACCTCAAGAGGCTTATTAAAGTCAATTCTATCCAGAGGAGAAGAAGTAGCACCCACAAGATCATGAAGGTTAGGACCCCTAGAATGCGCTATCTGTAATCTTCTCTGGAAACATGGGTATAGTTGTAAAATATGCCAATGCTTAGCGAGAATTTTCCTTATATGATCTGTGTAGTACATATATGGCAATACACCCACAAAGGTATCAGAATTCCCAGCAGAATCTTGAGACGCTGGAAAAAACAACCATTCACGATGGGTATATTTAGCCCTCAAAAATACTTGTTTAATAACATTTTGGATAGCCTCTCTGGGCAAGGCGGGTGGATAACTCATTTGCATGCTTAAGAAAATCCTCAACATTGGAGCAAATCCGTCGGAGTCTAAGAAATTGTCCGAATGGAAGACCCTTCTTCAAAGATAGTGGATGAAAACTAGTAAAAGTTAAGAGTATTTCTCTGCACAAATTTTCTAAATAACGTGGTGTGAAGAGAATTATGACATTTCAAAACCAAAACGTCCAGAAATTCCAATTGAAAAAAATGATGATGCATAGTAAAAGACAAATTCGATCGTAATGAATTTAACCATTGAATAAACAAATGTAGAAACATAGAAACATAGAAACATGATGACAGAAAAAGACCACAAGGCCCATCTAGTCTGTCCTTCCATAACAACTACAACAGTCCACTTTTTACCTTTAGAGATCCTCTGTGTTGGTCACATGCTTTTTTGAATTCAGTTACTGTCCTCATCCCTACCACCTCCACTGGGAGACTATTCCACGGATCCACTACTCTTTCTGTAACGAAATATTCCGCATATCACTCCTGAATCTATCTCCCTTCACCCTCATCCCATGTCCCCTCGTAGCAGAACTTGCTTTCAATTGAAAGAGGCTCTCTCCCTGAACATTTATGCCACGGAGGTATTAAAACATCTCAATATCACCTCTATCCCGCCTTTCCTCTAAGGTGTACATATTAAGATCCTTAAGTCTGTCCTCATATGCTTTATAATGAAGCCCATTAATCATTTTAGTAGCAACCCTCTGCACCGACTCCATCCTGTTCACATCCTTTTCAAGGTGCGGTCTCCAGAATTGCACACCATACTCCAAATGAGGTCGCACCAAAGACTTATACAGAGGCATTATCACCTCCTTTTTTCTGCTAGCCATTCCTCTCCGTATGCACCCAAGCATCCTTCTAGCTTTTGCCGTCGCCTTTTCTACCTGTTTAGCTACTTTAAGATCATCAGACACAACCACGCCTAGGTCCCGCTCTTCTTTAGTGGACAAAAGTACTTCACCTCCTATACTGTATTGCCCCCTTGGATTGCTGCAGCCCAAATGCATGACCTTACATTTTTTAACATTAAATCCCAGCTGCCAAATTCTAGACCATTCTTCAAGCTTAGCTAGATCCCTCCTCATGTTATCTACACCTTCCTGGGTGTCTACTCTATTGCAGATTTTGGTATCATCCGCAAAGAGGCAAACCTTACCCGACAGCCCTTCCGCTATATCACTAACAAAGATGTTAAAAAGAATCGGACCAAGGACAGATCCCTGGGGCACACCACTAGTAACATCCTTCTCCTCAGAGTGAGCTCCATTTACTTGTACTCTTTGTTGCCTCCCACCCAACTAATTTCTAACCCAAGCAGTAACTTTAGGGTCCATCCCTAGGGTGCTCAGTTTGTTTAAAAGTCGCCTGTGAGGAACAGTGTCAAAGGCTTTACTGAAATCTAAATACACCACATCTAGAGCTCTCCCTTGGTCCAACTCCCTGGTCACCCAGTCAAAGAAATCATTCAGATTTGTCTGACAAGACCTGCCTCTGGTGAATCCATACTGCCTCGGATCCTGTAATCCGCCGGACTCCAGAAACCTCACTATTTTCTCTTTCAGCAGCGTTTCCAATAATTTACTCACCACCGAAGTTAAACTAACCGGCCTGTAGTTTTCAACCACATCCTTACTTCCGCTTTTGTGTAAAGGCACCACATGAGCCTCTCTCCAGTCCTTTGGCACCACTCCTGACTCCAACGAGGCATTGAAAAGGTCAGTCAGTGGAGTTGCTAGAACGTCCCCAAGTTCCCTCAGTATTCTAGGGTGTATCCCATCCGGTCCCATCGCTTTGTCTACTTTAAGTTGAGCTAGTTTCTCACGAACACAGTCTTCTGAAAATTGTTCAAGATGTCCCTCGCTTCTGTTCTTATTTGTGGGTGTTTTCTGAGGTCCTGCTCCTGGTTCTTCATCTGTGAACACAGAACAAAAATATTTCTTAAGCAATTCCGCTTTATCCTTATCAGCTTCTACATATTCCCCCCCCCCCCCTGCACCCTTGAGTCTGACAATACCACTTTTGCCCTTCCTCTTCTCACTAATATATCTGAAAAATGTCTTATCCCCCCATTTTATTGCATTGGCTATTTCCTCCTCCTTTTGAATCTTTGCCTTCTTAACTACTTTGCTAACTTCTCTAAGTTTTTCCAAATACAGATGCCTGTCTTCCTCTCTCTGTGATCTCTTGTATTTCATGAAGGCCTCCTTCTTTTTCTTCACTTTTTCAGCTACTTCCTTCGAAAACCATAGCGGTCTCCTGTTCCTTTTGCCTTTATTTACCATTTTAACAAAAAGGTTGGTTGCCTTTAAAATACCCCCTTTCAGTTTTGCCCACTGTTTTTCTACATCCCCCAGCTGTTCCCATCCCACTAACGACTCCCTGAGGTATTGGCCCATCTTCGCAAAGTTAGTCTTCCTAAAGTCTAAGATCTTCACCTTGGAATGGATTCTAACAGCCCTAGTCCTAATACTGAACCACACCATCTGGTGATCACTGGATGCAAAATGATCTCCCACTACAACATCAGAAACACTTTCACCATTGGTAAGCACCAAGTCCAGTATGGCCCCTTCACGTGTGGGGTCTGTTACCAATTGCCTGAATAGTTCTCCCTGTAGAGAATCCAGGATCTCCTTACTTCTAGATGATACTGCAGCAGGAATGTGCCAATCAACATCTGGCATATTGAAATCTCCTAGCAGTAACACTTCCCCTTTCCTAGCAATGCTGCGTATGTCTTCAATTAACTCTCTGTCCACCTCTTCCTCTTGTGAGGGAGGTCTGTATATCACACCAATGCAAATAGATTTCTCTTTCCCTCTTTCTAGTTTAACCCACAATGCCTCCTCTCTCCCTTTTAAGCTCTGTAATTCCAAAGCTTTAATAGTAGTTTTTACATATAGTGCCACTCCTCCTCCCCTTCTTCCTACCCTGTCCTTTCTGAATAAAGTATAGCCAGGTATAGTTACATTCCAGTCATGGTTTTGTGTGAACCATGTTTCTGTAACTGCCACTAAATCCAAGTCAGCCACTCCCACCAAAGCTTCAACTTCAGGGATCTTATTTCCCATGCTACAGGCATTAATACACATGTAATGTAAATTAGCTTCAGTGCCCTTCCATGAAAAAAAAAATGTTGTCTAAAAAACGAACCCACAAGACAACATCCTTGAACCATGGCGAGTAATAGATTTGAGACGATTCAAACTCAGCCATGTATAATGTGGCCACAGATGGAGCCACCGTAGCTCCCATGGCTATACCTTGGACTTGATGATAAATTTGTTGTTCAAACTGAAAATAATTTTTAGTGAGTACCAAATTCAACATCTGCATAAAAAACGAACGAGGAATCTGATCAGGTAAAGGTATTTCCAATTGAGAAATTGCTGACAAGGCTTGATCTTGATTGATATTGGTGTACATTGCTGTAACATCCAGCGAAACAAGCCACCAAGAATTCACATCACCCGTAACTTGTTGAAGTTTCGTGATAAAATGAGTAGTATCTTTCAAAAATGAAGGGACAAGTTGAGCACATGGTTGTAGAAACTTGTCACAAAATTTGGAAAGAGGTTCCAACACAGAGCCCCGACAAGACACAATAGGTCTGCCTGGAGGTGCACTAATAGATTTATGTATTTTGGGAACAGTATAGATAAATGGAATTTTTGGATGTTTTAAAACTAGAAATCTGAATTCTCGTTTCGTGATCCAAGTATTGGATAATGCCTGCTGCATAACAGAATGAACTTCAGATTGTAAACCAATAAAAGGACTCGAAGGTAACTTAACATAATGATTTATATCATTTAACTGATCCAAAAGATGAGTCCTATATTGAGAATATGATTGCACCACTGTTGCTCCCCCCTTGTCAGCTCGACGTATTACCAAATCATGATTGTCATGAAATTCCTTAACAGCTTTCCATTTATTCTTGGAGAGATTATGGTACCGAGATCGCAAATTAGAACGTTCCAAGATCATTAAATCATTGAGCACTAGCTTCTGATATGTTTGAATGAGAGGGTCAGTAACATCCGGAGGTGTCCATCGAGAGGGTGCTCTAACTATTGAAATGTCCGTGCCCATATCATGTGTAGCACAAAAATGGGTCACAAAAAGTGCCTGCCTGTGACATTACTCACAGCTGTGCTCCACTGTGGCCTGTGGGTATGTGGGCTGCCCCTGAATCCAGAGGTGTGGGTTCTGGACCTGCCCCACTGCTGTTTTTGTTGACTTGTGTAGTGACAGCCCAGCCACATAATGTGGCCCCCCCTGAACCCACATATGACATGACATGTGTTCAGGGACATTTACTGATGTTGCCTTGCGTGGGCGCCCCCTATGTCTGGACATGGACATCCATTGCATGGTGCCCACAGCTGATGTACCAGAGACTCACACATCAAATGGTCCACCTGTCCTTTGGCCGGCTGGCACCTGCCCATTGCTCACTGCAGGTGGTGCACACCTGTGGGCTAGCATGGGGGAGTCCTCCCACTGTGCAGCCGCTGTGGGGAAAGGAGGTCATGGTTAGTTTCACGACTGTGGTTGCTGGGAGGCACAGGGTGTTCCAGCACATCCCATCTCTGCAGTAGATGGGGCAGTGTGGACTGGGACTATATGTTGTAGGATCCTGGGTTGGGGGCATGCTGTTTCTGTGGAATCCATGTCACAGCGGTGTCTTACATGTATTGGCCCGCCTCAGTGTTTGGGGGGCAAGTCAGGCTGCTGCTCAGACAGGGTATCTGCATGCTACTTACCCTGCTCCTCCTGCAGCTGCTGCCGGATACGCTGTATCAGCTGCAGGCATGTGCGGTGGTTTGAGCAGTACCGCAAACTGTAGGCCTCCGTGTCACGCAGGATCTGGAAATGTCTGTGTGGTAGAGACACACCTCATCATCCACCCATGCCAGAGCACAGATCTGCCTACTCTATGGGGTGGTTCTGCTGGTGCTCTGCACATGCCCATCAGGTGCCATGTCCTCATCTTCTCTCAGTGGCATATCACTCTGCCATGTCAACACAAGAGAGAGCAGAATGCTCTTGCAATAGACTCCAGACAACACAAGGAGCAAGAGACATAAGATAGTCACAGGAGCTTTTAATTAAATAAACCCCAACGCGTTTCGGCAACGCCTTCCTCAGGGGGTATGCAGCTAATAAAACAAATAAAATACAATAATCAAACCAACATATAAATATCATAAATAATTAAAATCATCATAAATAATTAAAAAATTAAAAACAAGATTTATAATAAAGAATTAATAAGTTAGTGGAGCAAATAATATAATATGTTACTGTGTAAACAATGAAACTGTGTAAACAAAAGAACGCTGGGCAGAGGCAAACAAATAAATATTACTTGCTAGACAGTAACAGATATATACATCTAATCATGTTAATTATATGACAACCATGAGCAAGATAAAACCAGAAAGATGAATCTTATTATAAATGTTAGATAAACATAAATTGAAACAGAATTGTACTCACTAAAGCACCCAATGATGAATCTCACATAAGGAGGATCTTATATATGTAAACTCTAGCTGTAACGTGAATAGACAAAACATTGTATCATATATTCTATTTAAAAAGATGTCCAGTTCTTAACCAACAAAAAATATAAATACCCCTAGTTTAGTACAATAGATCACTATTCAACAGTGCGGTTGACAAACAAACATGGAAATGTAAAATAAGTGCAGAATCCAAAACCGTATAAGCAGTGAAGTATTGTATCAAATGATGCCTGTTGACATATATTAATAAAAACATTGTAAGATATTGGCTATCAGTGTTGTATTCATGTAATCTCGAAACTTACAAAACCCCAAGCATGTATAATCTATCATTGCAGCACCGTTTAGAAATAAAGTTATTAGAATGCATTGTATAACCCATTTTTTCGGCATGGCATCGTGCAAGACCCTTTCCAATGAAGTGGTGACCTAATAGTCAATCAAGAAAACTCAAAAAAATGTGCCAAAAAAGTGAAGGTGAGGCTGAACTTGTGGGCGAAGCTGAGTGCCGCGCCAACTAAGTATGAAAAAACTTTGATTAAATAACATCTTAGGGGATAATACTTTGAACATCAAAACAAAAATAGTGCCAAACTTAAACCTCAGAAACAATATAAAATATATTCCTCTATAGAAAGGAGAACTGAATTGATTCCGTCACTATAAATTATCCGTGGAGAGAGGAACTAAATTTGAAAGCTGTGTCACTTTGAGGCACTATGATGCACATTCAGATAAAACAGAAGAACTGACTATTGTACGTAAAAAATACTGATACCGTAATGCTTAAACTGAAAGTTATGGATGTATTATTATAAGCAATGCATTGTGAAATAAAACTGAACAAACAGAAAAAACATTTAAAAGCTTTTTACTGAAGCAAAAACTGATGCAACTGCACCTAAAACCAACTTATACCAAAAAATACCAATGTTGGTAATGAACCAAACTAAAAATAAAAATAAAAAATACTAACCTTAGAGTATACGTGTAGGAAACACAAATTATTCTAACAATAATAATGGCTTGGGAGCACTGACAGCTGTAGCCTGATGGTTCTGGCTGCCCTGAACCACAGTGCTTAGGGTCCTGGGTTCACCTGCCTGGACTGCTTCATTTTGCTACTCTATCAGTCACACTGGGCCTCCCCTCTGACTTGCCATGCTCTCTCTTTTCCTGTCAGCTGGGACCACCAACAGCTGTAGCCTGATGGTTCTGGCCCTGAACTATAGTGTATGGGATCCTGGGTTCACCACCTGATGAGGTATGCACAGGGCCCTTTTATTTTGCCTCCTTGGGAGGCATCTGTGTGACCTGAGGATGTGGCTGACATTCTGGGACTGCTCTCTGCTATATGTATCGCTTCCATCTGTCTCTGTGTCCCCCTGTGCCTTCCCTATGGGCCTGCATGCATCCTGTTCTCCCTTGTTTCCTGGGACCCTGCTGTTGGGCTGCTCAGCTTGTGCTATGCTGCCCTCTCACTGTGCAGTTTTCTGCCTTGGCCAAATCCTGACTTCCTCTGCCCTTCCTCTCCACCTTGGTGCATGCCTGTCTCTGTGCCAACTTGGGTGCTGCTCCAGCCTGCCCACTTCTCTCTGCTTCCAGGTTTGTCTGCTTCTGTTGTGCTGTACTTACTGGGCGAGGGTGGGTCCTGATATGGTCCAAACCCCTGTGTACTGCTTTGTGGGCTAGCCGCCTCTTCCCAGTGGGGGGGAGAACCTCCTCCTGCTCGATGACCATGGTCACCAGCAGCCTTGTCTCTGCCTCGCTGAAGTTGGACTGCCTGTTATTCATGTTGATGTGTGCGTTATGTTGGGGGGGCCTTCTTCCTGGATCCAGTGGGCTGCAGGACATGGGGTTGGGGACGTTTTCGGGGTTACAAGTGCACGGAGCGGCTGGGCAGTGTGTGCACAGTGGGCTGATAGGCTGCCAGTTGGATGTGCTTTGCCGGCCATGGCCACACACCGATTCTACAATGCCCTGTATGTGTCTATGTGGGGTTGTAAAATCGGGCCTCTGTCTGCACGCACTATCTGGGAATGAGCACAGGGCCTGGATGTGCCCCTTTCAGAATCAGGCTCTAAGGCAGTGGTTCTTAACCAGTCCTCCTTGAACCCCTAGGCCAGTCGGGTGTTCAGGATAGCCCTAATGAATATGCATGAGATATATATGCATTAGAGATATCCTGCCAACCTGACTAGTTTGTGGCCCTCTAGGGCTGGATTTGGAGACCCCTGCCTTACACCTCTGTCATTTAAGACTGTGAGTGGGCAAGGTGCAGATGTCCTAGACATCAAAAGGGTAGATAGAATGTGTCACATGCCTCCTCAATTCTCACCACCACCAAAACGTTGTCTAATAGACAATATTTTGGTGGTGGTGAGAAGCAAAGAGGCACATGACAAATTCTATCTAACCTTTTTGATGTCTTGGAGATCTGCACCTTGCCCACTCACATTCTTAAATGACAGAGGTGTAAGGCAGGGGTCTCTGAATCCAGCCCTAGAGGGCCACAAACCAGTCAGGTTGGCAGGATATCTCTAATGCATATATATCTCATGCATATTCATTAGGGCTATCCTGAACACCCGACTGGCCTAGGGGTTCAAGGAGGACTGGTTAAGAACCACTGCTCTAAGGGGTATGTTTACTAAACTGCGGTAACGTTAACGCGCGGTATGTAATGTTAACGTGCGTTAACGTTACTTAACGATCGTTAACGTCCCCAGCTGCGGTAAACACCGCAGAAGGTGGAGAGAGGGCGGAGAGAAGGGGTCAATGGGCGGAGAGTGGGCCGGGAGAGGCCCCTTTCACACTAACGCGCTGAACTGAAGGGCTGAATCCTACCGCGAATGAAAACCTGCCATTAGATGCACATTTGCAGGAGAGAGAAACCATTTAAGTGTCAGCAATGTACAGCCTAGTCAGGGAGCCCTAGAAATGTGATAGTAGTGCTCCATTTTTAGCAACACCATAGTGCCAAAGTATGAATGGCCACTATGGCGATGGGGCATAGGGGGCCGCAGGCGGGACATGTAGCATGGGCAGCTGGGGCACAGGGTGGACCAGGCGGGCGCCTAGGTGGCACATAGGAACATAGAAACCGGAAATCAGCAAGACAGCAGCTGACCAAGGCCAAACACAATCCACCTATATCTACCTGGTTCACCCTAGCCAATAGTTGCTAGGGCACTGACCTGACATCCCCCCAGCCATCCCGCCCCCATGTGGAAGGGACATAATATTGGTAGGCAGTGATGGGGGGGGGATGTGAGGATGTCCATGTATGCCCCCCCCCCCCCACCCTGGGATCCGCTCCCTAGGCGGGCACCTACCTACACAGTGGATGGCCTGGGACTGCGCACTACCAGCACTAACAGCAAATGGCCATGTCAGCTTGGCAGGGGGGGGGGTGTGCCCATGCTGGAGGGGGCAGAGCCACCTCCCTGCAGTGGACCTAGGCCATGCCCTGCATCAGTACATGGTGTGCAGTGCAACATACAAAGTCTGGCTGAGGAAAAGTACAGGTAGCCCCAGGGACTATTGTGCATGTGTGGTGCAGTACACCCAGCCAGTGTGTCCAGAAGCAGAGGGTCACAGGTTCAAGCCCCAGCTGTGGTTCCTGCAGAGCATGTCCCTATGTTTTACCCTACAATGCAGATACAACAGCAACATGTGCAAAGCCCAAAGCAGCGACGAACAGGGGTACAAACACCCAACCACACAGGCTCCACAATCCAAAGATGCATGGAGAGTCAGGCTGTTGGCCCCAGCATTGAGCTGAAGTTATCACCAGAGCACTACTACTACCCCCTGCACAGTTAAGCAATGTCGGCACTGTGATCAGGACCAGTGTGGCGGGCAGGGTTGCCAACCACCCCTATCTTTGTACAATGCTGCAATAGGAGTGAGCATGTGTGTATGTCTATCCATTGTTCTGTGGCTGCCCACCCTTCACTGGGCCCAAAATGTCCCACTGTTACCAGCGTTAGCCTGAATAGATGCATAATGAGGAGCAAGGTATTTTGGGTATGGCCCAGACAGGGCAAATTGGCCAGGATGCATCTTCACAGGGTGTGGGGCAATGGCTGGGACACTGTAGTGCCTAACCACCACCTGCATGGACAGGGTGACCACAGCATGGCATGCTGGGAGGGCACTCACTCTGACCGAGCAGTGACCATGGCAGGTCTAGGTTCCCACATAGCGCTCTACACTATCTGCCTCTGGTGATATATTTGTGTTCCCCAGTCCTGGGGTCCCAATCACTGAGATGTCTGCTTACTACGTATAGTTTCTCTGTGAGCTTGTACTATGGACTGATTGCAGTTAGACTGTGCATGGTCAGAACACCTATAAGGTACAGTCTGACTGTGCTGTCTGCTGGTGACTGGCAGACAGTAGTGAGAGACAGTTGGGGTTTTCCAGACCTAATCCCAGCATTGCTGCTGGTCTGCCACTGTCCCAGTCATAGGTATGGCTCTGGCCCACCAACCCTGGAGAGCTGTCTCATACAAACAGGATGGAGGTTGTTTCCCTGGGGTGGGGGCACCTGTTCTTTACCTACAAAAAGGGTGATATGGGCCCTTTGGGGTATGTAGTGTATACTACTGTGACCTATAAAGGCACTGCTACACTCACCTCATGCAATTCTAGGAACCCCTCTGCCATGTCAGCCAGATCCTAACATGGGGTACACACCAATCTGGCTGGTGTCTGGTACCACAGGACCACATGTGACTACAGAATACAGATGGATACCAAATTACCTTCAACTGCACTGCAAGGAACCTGTCACACCTGTCACACACTGGTAGTGATGGGGATGTACAGCAGGACCTAACTCTAGCACCACATGTACTGCGGACCTAGTGCTCAGCACCCATTCTATCCCTCAGAGTGAACACAGAACCTGCACAATGGCATGGTCTGTAGCTACTCTGTGCCAGTATCACGCACTGTCAGTTCGTTTTCCAAGCTGAGGTACAGGAGAGGTGCAGACCCCATTTGGTGATCAGCTGTAGACTGCTATTCAGCATGTGCATTGCATCATGGGTACTGGTGGGGTTACCCTATCCTGGCACTCAGAGCAGACAGTTTGTGTGGTGACCTGCAGTCCTTCTGTACCCAGACATTGCTGTGACATACACCATGGAGGTATAGCCTACTGGTTAATACAATGCCATTCTTGGCAGTGTTCATGGGTTCACTTCCTCATTGTTTCCCCCTCTCATGCCTTTCCTACTCAAATAGTGTGCATGCCTGTAGAGGTCATATTTTTGCAGATCTGTGCTTCCAGCCCATAATACCCTCGCCACAATTGCCAACATTCCCTTGGTCTGTCTATCTGCGTCTGTCAGCTGTGTAGAGTCCTGTCTGCCAGTGCAGGCTGCCACCCCATGTCATGCATTGCTACCCTTTCCTGCATTGCGCCTCTTCATGCTTGCCTCGCTTGTGCCTGATCTGCATGGCACCACCACTCCTCTGTCCACCCATCATTGTAACTATCCTGCCACCTCCACCTCCACTGGGGACGCGTATTCCCATCGTCTGCCACCAACTGTTTTTCCGGTACTTTACATTGCCAACACCCTGTGCTGTGGTACAGCTGCCCCACCATGTTTGTCATCACTACTGGTAGGCACATGGGATGCCCGCAGATATGGCAGGTCCAGCGGCTCCCACCTCTCCCTCCTTCACTCACCTGTTCATTGCCTTTCCTGAGTGCTCTATCTAGTGTTAGGGCTACATCTGTCTCTGTTCCGCACGGTCATGCATGTCATCCTGAGGCACCTTGCAGTCCCTAGGGCACACTAACCTAGGATACCATAACCTTGTTAGGCCACCTTAACCTATGGTTCCATAGCCCAGGGTGCCTTCTGCGGTGCCTTATCCAAGGGTGCCTAATATGGTGCTTAGCCTAGGAGGCCCTATAGGGTGCCTTCTGAGGCACCTTACAGGGTACCTATCATGGCACCTTACTGGGCACCTTACAAGGTGCCTTACAAGGTGCCTTACAAGGTGCCTTGAAACGCTCGTTAGTCTAAGGCACTTTGTAATGCGCGTTATCTGCTACAGCTTGCTGTAACGATGCAACGCCCATGCCTTTATATGGGCATCTCAACTTTACCGCGGAACCTAACGCGAAGGACATTACCGCAGTTTAGTAAACATACCCCTAAGTGTCTTAGAAGTGTGTTCAGAAAGGAAGAGACAAATTTTGCTGATGTTGCAGAGAACAAAATGACAAATGGAGGAGTCAAAGATGACCCCATGGAGGACTAGAGCGTTATTCACAGAAATAGAGAATGGAGGAAGTGGGGGGAATAGATTTAGGGGAAAAGATGAGAAGCTCGGTTTTGCCCATGTTCAATTTCAAATGGCAGTGAGAAATCCAGGCAGCAATGTCAGATAAGCAGACAGAGATCCATCCCTGGATTCCCAGAGAGATTTCAGGTATAGAGAGGTGGATCTGAGAGTCATCAGCATAAAGATGATACTGAAAACCATGGGAGGAGATGAGTGCACCAAGGAACTAGCTATAGAGAAAGAAAGGGAGTGAATCCAAGACAGGCCCTTGGGGTACACCAACTGAGAGCAGGATAGCAGTAGAGGAGGATCCACCAAAACAAACACTAAAAATGAAGTGGGAGAGATAAGAAAAAATGTTTTAATGCACCCTACAAGGAGAGTGTGGTGGATATGGAGGGGACATTTGGTATGTTTGCCAGATACTCTTCATATCTTCCTATGTGGGGAGAATAAGGTGTTTCAGATAGGGATTGAGTGCAACATTTTTTTATTATGAGAGCAGAAAGGATTTTGAGAAAACAGCAGTTCATCAATGATCTGCATAATATGATCAAATCCCACCAGACCTTAAATAAGCAATTTGCTCTGGAGAATAAAGTGTTTATGCTTTTCTCCAAATCAGACATGATGTTGAAATTATCCCAAGCTGGGATCTTTGCGGTCCCCAGGCAAAAGATTTTGAGGCAATCTTAGCAGGCAGTGCCGCTTATGGGAACACTATTTCATTTTTGTTTAAGATTGTGTCAGGCAGAATGAGGCAGTACTCTTGGAACCATTGGCACGTAGATGGGGGAGCAAGCTGAGAAGGGATATAGACCCTGAAGATCCGATAAGTAGTCTGGTGGTTTTGAAGGAGTCGGTGGAAAGTATATTATCTAGAAAGACACTCAAGTAGTTTATTCATAGGTTTTATATGTAGTCCAAGAGGACCTGAAGAATATGAATAGCAAACTCTGGGAAGGGTATTAAGTGTGTAGCAGTAGAAGGCACTTACATACACAGTAAATGGTTGTATAAATCAATTTTGGGTAAATGTGCTTAGTCATAGATATTTAGCGCCAGTATGGTGCTGGATGTCTGCATACTGCAGTCAGTGTTGGCACTATCTGGATAGTGGTAATAATTATCTCCTATCCATATAGACCAGGCATGTCCAACTTCGAACAGGTCATGGTCTGCTTTTTCCGGCCAAAATTGCCGGTGATCTACCACCATGAAAATTAAGTTTCAAATTAGTTTCAAATTAAATTTTAACACAATAAAGTTGGAGGATTCTCCCCCCTCCCCATTTTTAATGAACCTTCTGTGATTTACTTGGATGTGATCAGCTGTTAAGCTAATTAAGCAAAAACAAAACAGAGAGAAAATAACTTTCTTTAACTGTCTTAATAACTTTCTTTAACTTTTATTGAGTAATTTGTGTTAAATTTAGGTTGAGTATTGATCCAGGCTGATCTTGCACAATCTTTAATATTTCGCTCTTGCTCATTAGTGAGATGTCTGAGCCTGCATTTCATCCACCAGCTTTTTGAAGTCGGGTGAATATTGCGTCTCCGGGAATCCTGGAGATGTTCATCTGTCATGTTGGAATGTTGTGTACTCTTTGTCATTTTCAGATGGGAAACCGTAGATTCACACAAATAAGTTGAACCGAAACAGGAGTGTACAGCTTCACTGCATCTTCTCAAGTTGGGAAATTTGTCTCTAGGCACTAACTTCCAAAACGATTCTTGCTAAGTACGGGTCTTGAGAAAAATGTCATTTTTAAGGGTTAATATTTCGTTTTCAAGAGATGGCTTGTTCAATGAGTAATTTTTACTGATAGCAGCTGCAGTTTCTTTAATGTCCACATCTACTTTGATTGGGTATGACAAGTACTCCACAACTGTTCCAATTTTTTGGAAGTCACAGAATCTATTTTCAAATTCCTGGATAACAGAACAGATTTCTGTCACATACTTCTCGTTCTGAAAAACTAAATTTGGATATTGTCCCAGATGGTCCTGCATATTAGGAAAATGATCAAAAGTGTTGTTTGCAAGGTCGGTCATCATTAGCTCAAATTTGCTCTTCTAAGATGAAACTGTACTCATCTCGCCAATGTATTTGTTTTTACCTTATAGTTCAAGGTTCATATCACTTAGTTCGCCTGTAAAGTCAGCGAGAAATGCCAGATCACATAACCACTTCTCATTTTCCAATTCTACTTGGTCAACTCCCCTCTCCTTCAAAAAACTTCTTATTTCATTCAGCAAATCACAAAATCTTTGCAGAAATTTGTGCCTACTTAGCCACCTTACATCTGTGTGCAAAATGATTTCCGCTGCCCCTTCATCAAGAGTAAGGGGCATGTTTACTAAACACCGTTGCTGTGCGGGTTCCCGTTAGTGTGCTGGTGCCATATAAGGAGTGGGCGGGCCAGGCAGAAAAAAGCAAAAAACCGGACCGTACGTGTGTGCGTCGCGCTAATGTGCGGGGCCCACATTAGCGCGTGGGAAGGCTAAGTTGTGCGCTGCTGCAAAACCAAACAATAGAGCTGTAGTACAACGGTGAAGACACTGACCAATGGTGCAGGGGCCAGGGGTTCAAACCCCCATTGCACTCAACAAAAAAGACCAGCTGAGGCATCAACATTTATGGGCAAAAGTGGTTTAGGAGGCATATTAATTTTGGGCGGCAGAAGGCGGCGCACTGTTATTTTTATTACGGCATGAGGCAGCGCACTGTTTAGTGTGGGCGGCAGATGGCAGCGCATTGTTACGTTTGGGCGGCAGAAGGCGGTGCGCTGATAAATGTGGGCAACAGAAGGCGGCGAGCCGGTGGGCAGAAGGTGGCGCACTGATGTGTGAGGGGGCAGTCCAATAGTGGGAGGGATAAGTGGTGCGCTGATGTGCAAATAGCAGGAACGGAGCCATAGCACAATGGTTAAGACACTGACCACTCGTGCAGGGATCATGGGTTCAACCCCTCACAGTGCCCAGTGAACAAGGCTGGCTGGGGCAGTATGTATCATGGTGAGGAGTGCTGTAGGAGGCCTTCCATTTATATTTTATTTCCCACCACTAGTAAACCCACTCTCACAGTGTTAACATACGGATGCCCGTAAGGCACATGTTACAGTGCACTGTCTGCCAAGGCACCCTAGAATGTCCCCTATAGGGCACCATGTATGTTGCGACACAGGATAATGTATAGTGCACCCTATATGGATGGCAACCATAAGGTGGCCTATAGGGCGCCCTATAAAGCACCCTCAGAGGCACCTAATGGGTATAGTAAGCTGTGTGTGGTTTTGCCTGTACAGTAAATAAAAATAAAGCTGTGGACAGCCCTATCAAAGGGCCCCACTGTGGGTTTGAACCCATGACTTCTGGCTGTACAGGGAGTGACGTAACCATTGGGCTACAGCTCTATAGCTGACAGCAAGCCCCTGGCTGGCTGCAGAGAGCCTGCACGTCACCCCTCAGACAGTCTGCTGTTGTAGACAGGATAGGGTTAGGCCACCCGTACCCATGATGCACTGCACATGCAAATCAGCTGTCCACAGATGCACACAAGATGGGGAATGCACCCCAACAGCTACCCGGCCTGGTAGGGGGAATTGTCCATGTGCACCCACACAGCACCTCGGCCTGGTAGGGGGTCCTGAGCGGGTGGACTACCAGCAAAGAGTAGCTAAACACCGTCACATTGTGCAGGTACTGTGCTCACCCTGAGGGTGTGATGTGGCACCCAGGACCAGCTCCACAACAGTATTAACCTGTGAGATAGGAAGGTGCTGCAGAAACATGTTGGATATCTCTGTCTGTTTCAGTTAGTGGAAACCCCTATGGACCCCTAGGTGGTCAAAGTACCCCCCCCCCCAGGTGGCAAACAGGGCCCCCCACCAACAGATCCCCATTCCCTCCCTCCCTCCCCCCCCCCCCCCCGCACCAATGGCAGTAGAGTGGACCATCAAACCCCAGTCCTGCTGGGGAACAGACACCCTACAGGGCAGGCCAAGCAGCTTCTCACACATCCATTACACAATATCAGACAGACTTTAGGCCTGGATATCCAATGATGCACCCCAGCACTATCTGATATTCACCTGCAGCAAGCCATCAGCCGCTGCACCCTGCAAGGCACTCCATCAAGATACATACCAGCTGTGAACAGTCTGCTGGTTAGCCCTGATGGAAATGCATGCACCCAAAACTGGGGTGGCAGCACACACAAGAAGAGAGTTCTGTGAGGAGGCCCCAACAGGAAACCCATAGAAATATCACAAGAGAGAAACACAATACAGCACTATGGGGGTGCCTAGCCATGCTGTCATCACTGCACACTCAGGGTGAGAGTGCTCCCCCAGCAGCACATACAGAGGTCACCCTGTCTGTGTAGGTGGTGGCCTGGCACTACAATGTCACAGCCAGTGCCCTATGCCCTGTGCAGATGCATCCTGGCCAGCCCACCATGTCTGACCTATACCCATGGTACCTTGCTGCTCATTATGCACATTGGCAGGCCAATACTGGCAGTAGTGCTGGCAGTGTGGGTTGGGGAAGGTGTTTGCAGCCAACACACACTGTATAGACAGACACACACTCCCACACCTATGCCAGCATTGTGCTACTATTGAGGAGGTGATTAGCCTTGGCCACCACACCGGTCCTGGGCACGGCACAGGCATGGATATGGTACACAGTACTGCTGGGGGTCACTCCCCAGGGTGGTGAACACCATCAGAGGCCAGGCCTGGAGCACGCACCGCAGACACCAAACAGATTGTTCGGATGGGGTCAACTAGCAGTATGTGCGTAACGTAGGGATATCTATCAGCCTGTACTCTTAGCAAACGTTTCAGAGCTGTGTACCTCAGGTGTAGGGTGACATTGCTAAGGTATGCAGGTGCTGGTATTGGGAGATGCACGCAGGGTCCAATGTTCTGCCTCTACAGGAGACATTGGCCAATGGGGCCTGTGGGTGTGGGTGTGTCTGCCCCTGTTGGCTGCTGCTTTACGGCAGCGCTTCCCCACTCCAGTCCAGTTTTGCATCACACTGTTCGGGTCTTCCTGCTGTCCCTCATGAATATGCATGAGCTACATCTACATGCCGTGGGGGTGGTGCATAGATATACAGCACAGGCATTTGTATGAGTGGCAGCATGGAACCTGACTGGTGTGTGGCCCACCAGGACTGCATTTGGGGGATTCTGCTGTAGGTTCTGCTCCTGTTCATGGTGTCTGTGCTCAGTGGGGTAAAAGATAGACATATTACCATTGCATATGTCCTCGTCACGAAAGGTGTGTCCTTACTGTCACTGTTTATTTATGGGGAAAATATGTGTGTAAGATTGTCGGTAGCCCCAGCTGGTCTTTGAACCTGTGACCTTCTGTTTTTGCATGCACTGTCTGTGTGCACTGCACCACCGTGTAGCCACAGATTGGCTGAATTCCCTGGATAGTCCATGACTGTGGATCCGGCAGGGCCTGTCTGTTGCTGTGGACTGTGCCAGCCTGCACATGGCTAGGCCTCTGTCTTCTGTCGCTAGCAGCCACTGCCCCCTGCACCACATGTACTCGTCCGCCAACATGCTGGCATGAGCTTCTCCCATAAAAAGCAGGTGACCTGATTGGAATGTGGCAGTACGGGACTGCATTTGGGGTACTTGGCTGTGGGTAATGCCCATTGTTGTGGTGTGTGTGTGTTGTTGGGTAAAATATGGGTGTTTTCCCCATGCTTATGTCCCCTGCAATACATGTCTGCGCTATCTGTGTTTAGTGGTGGGTAAAATATAGGGACTGGGCTGGCAAGTGCCCCAGCTGGGCTTTGAACCTCTGACCCTCTGGTCTTAGAGGTACTGACTCTGTCCGCTGCACCACACTATGGCCACATAGACAGTGCTGCCCCTGGAGGTAGTAAGCCTGGCAGGATGGAGTCACAAACCCTGCTCTACGCAAATTTACTGTGGGCATATGCACCCTGTCTGGTGACAAATGTGCACATAAACCCCGGAAATGACCACGGGAAATGGGGGACAAAATATCACCACGCTGGGCAACAGTGATATTAATGGGCAACCATAGCAAACACTCCCAGGAAAGCTCCACAAAAGGAAATGTTTTTTGGAAGAGTCTCCGCTCCATAAACCCTTCCAAAATTCATTTCTTTTTTCTGGAGCTTTGCTGGGTGTGTTTTCTGTATTTGCCCATCACTATAACTGTTCCCCAGCTGAATTACTATTTTTAATAGTTCTGTTGTGGTCATTTTCTATTTTTATTTGCACTTTTGTGCTGTGCACATGTATCACACTGCTCACGTTTTTCTGGTTTCCCCGGTTTTCCTGTACATTGCTGACGGAAATGGTTTCTCTTCCCTTTAAATGCTTTCTACCGCGAGTGTTTCACTGGCGGTATTTTTTCCTTGTAAATTCGGGCACGCTCCTGTGCGGGGAGTCTCTCCCCTCCCACATTCCACCCATTGACCCCGTCTCTCCGCCCCTCGGGGGCCTTCCTCCACCCTCATTTCGCCTTTCCACGCCTCTATCGCACATGAGCGCCCCGCAAACGTGCGCGTTTTCGGCGCACGCGTGCGGGACCCATTAATGTGCCACGCACGCGTACGGGGCGCTTAAGAGCACTTAAATGCATCATTTTAGGGCGCTCAGGTGCGCCCCGCACAAGTGCTCCGTTTAGTAAACATACCCCTAAGATTGAAAAGCCGTCTTTGAAGTGATCTTCCATGAACTGAATTTACAATTTTGAAAGTGATGTCCATGACAGTCTTTGTATTGAGTTTCTTGCTTGCCAAAACTTGCTGGTGAATGATGCAGTGGTAAGAAAGGAAATCTGGGATATCGTCATGCTGTCTACAGAGGGCTATGAAACCATTCAGCTCACCTGTCACTGCTCTTGCTCCATCAGTAGTGAAGGAAACAAGTCTATGCAATGGAAGATTACACTTTGTCACAAAAGAATGGAAAGAACTGAATATTTTCTGACCGGTAGTTCTCCCTTTTAAAGAAATCATTCCAAGTAGTTCTTCTTTAACACTGAAGTCTTCAAAAACCATCCGGATAAAGACTAGTTTCTCCATGGCAAGCAGGAAGCGTCAGCCACACCAGGTGACGTCCTCCAGGCGGCACCATGTACGGAAGTGCTCTCCAGAGCTCAGATTTCTGAGAATTGGTAGGAGGTCCCACCTCCCCGGCCCGCCCCTAACCCAGCCAGTCTAATTTCTTCCACCTTGCCATTAAGACGGATTCTCTCTTTCTCTACTTCCAACTTTGGAATCGCTGACTCTTACCTGGAAAATGCCCAAGCCAGGATTCAAAAAGTGTGCACGATGCAGCAAGAAGATGAATGACATGGACAGCCACGATTACTGCATCAGATATTTGGGACCGGATCACCGGGTACATGACTGCTCCAAATGTGGCCGCATGTCCCCCAGAGCGCAAAAACACAGAGGCCATGCTCTCTGGGATTTTCTGGCCACATCAGAGGCTACCTGCACTGCTTACACCTCTCCGCCGGGCCCTCTGCAGCCTCAGGATTTACTGCAGCATGCTCTGGACTCCCCATCCCAGGAAGCGCCGCATGCGGCCTCTTTTCCCAGCCGGCAGCACTCTTTCCAGCCGCCGGAACAGCCTGCTCCTCCAACTGAGACCCAGCTTGCCTCCACCTCGCTTCCCAGGCCCACTGGGCACTCCACGGAGCCCCCGGAGCCTTCCTTGGGTCAAGTACAGTCCCCTGAGTCCTCCTCAATGCAGGCTCAAGCAGCAGAAGATGGCGCCCGCAGCATGCGAGTAAGCCCTGCCCACCGGGCTTCCATTGGACAAACTGTGC
Organism: Ichthyophis bannanicus; assembly: GCA_033557465.1. NCBI lineage: Eukaryota > Metazoa > Chordata > Amphibia > Gymnophiona > Ichthyophiidae > Ichthyophis > Ichthyophis bannanicus. The sequence continues at coordinate 160,695,047 of CM066033.1, forward strand.
ACCAATCAGGAAGCCCCCTTTGTGCCGATGTTCCCTGGTGCTGGGAGGCTTTCCCCGGGCTCTGGGACCGCCCCTCCACCTCTGGGCATCACCGCGCCGATGCTGGAACTCCCAGCTGGCCAGACCGCGCTGAGGAAAGGAACCCCCAATGGCGCGATTCAGCCAGCAACAGCAGGGGGGACACAGCATTGCGGCAAGCAACGCGGTTTGGAGCGTCATGGCAGGCATCGCACACCTAGGGCTTACAGAAGCAGCCCCAAATGATCCTGAAGGCACAGAAAGCATCGCAGAAGATCCTGCAGCTCAGGTGAGAGCAGTAGAGCTTCCTTTGCCAAGCGAAAAAGGCTCAGCAGCTCCAGCTCTAGCCACAGCTCCCCCTACAGACATATCACAGACTCCTCATCTAAAGACAAGTCTGATGCCATTATTGAGCTCCTGTCACGTCTGGTCAAACAGACCGCCCCGCAAGATCCCAAACCGGACCTGCCTGCGGTGACCTGCGCATCCCCAACACCCGCTGCAGCCACTCCACATACCGCATCTGCCAGCTACCCACGGATCCCATCAAGGTCGCCTTCCCCCAGAGACCTCCCATCCGAGGCCAGCGATGGGGAAATCATTGACCCTACCCCCGTGGGGTCCACCGCTTCCAAGGAGTCCTCCAGCTCAGAGCCTACTAACGACAAGGAGGACTCTTCCACTTCAAGCCTGCCGGAGGACCTCACCTATCCAAAGTTCTTGAAGAAGGTGATGTCAGCTCTAAACTTTACTACGGACAAGGCTGCGGAGGAGCCGAAGCCACATAAGTACCTACACGGCCCTAAACCAGCCGAGGGAGGAGTGGCCTAGTGGTTGGGGCAAGGTACTACAGGCCGGAAGGTCGGTGGTTCAAATCCACTAGAGGACAGCAACCTTGGGCCGGAAGGACTGGGGTTTCTAGTCCCGCAGGTGCTCCTTGTGGTCTTGGGCAAGCCACTTAACCCTCCATTGCCCATGTTCCCTGTAAGTATTAGTGTATGTGTCTCATATCCCTTCGTGTTAAATGTATCCCCCAACCGCTTTGACCCGGTGAAAAGCGGGATATAAATGCAGCTAAATAAAATAAATAAATGGCCTTACCCATCCACCAAAAACTACATGACAACCAGCTTTCACTGTGGCAGACCCCCGCCTCAGGACAGGCATATTCTAGACGGTTAGATGCAAAATACCAAGTCCACCCTACCTCTGGCTTCCTCAAGCAGCAACTCCCACACCAGTCCATTGCCGTATCCTCCACCCTAAAAAAAGTCAAGTCTTCCAGGAACCTGGCCAACCATCCACCTGGACGAGATGGTAAACTCCTAGATGACATCGGAAAGAAGGTCTACCAAGGAACCATGTTAAGCACCAGAATTGCGGCTCACCAATTCCAACACATTCACTTCCTGGATAGGTTGCTGGCATCTCTCAAAGGCCGCCTCTCTGCTTTACCCAAGGACTTGCAAGCTGAGACCTCCTTATCCGTCCTGGACATCACCGAATGCAGCAGACACCTGGTGGCCACCGCCTTTGACGCCTTTGATACCGCCATCAGGACTGCAGGCACCGCTATCTCGGCTCGGAGATGGGCCTGGATAAAAGCCTCTGGGTTAAGAGAGGATACCCACGACAGGATTGCCGAAGCCCCATGCACAGGGGAATCTCTTTTTGGGGACAAAGTCACAGACACCGTCAATGACCTTAAAGAACATTGCAACACGCTGCAGACACTGGCAGCAGAGGGCTTGGAACGCCCCTCCACTACACAAAGGAACAACTACTACCGGAAGCCCTACTACCCCAACAAGTGCTACAGCTCCTCTCGGAAGTGGCAAACTCAACGCAGTTACAAACAACCCTACCAGTCCTCCAACAACCAATGTCAGAACCAGAGAGAATGCAAGACCAAAAAACAGTCTGCCTCTCAGCCAGCTAAATCATCCTTTTGACAGTGGGCGGACTTCGGCCGCAAGGGACAGGATCCCTGCCACCCCCCCTGTAGGGGGCAGCCTGTCTGCATTCCTTCCGGCCTAGCAGGCGATCACCACCGACAAGTGGGTGCTTCAAATCATACAGCAGGGGTACCGCCTGCGCTTCACATCCCCACCTGTTCAGCGTTTGCAACCAGCAAGCGAGATACCCGCACAACTCTTGTCCATAATGTCCGAGCTGCTGCTGCACCTCCTCGCATATCGAGCCATCAAAAAAGTCCCCGGCAGCGAGGTTGGCTATGGCTTCTACTCCAGATGCTTCCTCATCCCCAAGAAGTCGGGAGGAGTTCACCCGATCCTCGACCTGCGCAACCTGAACTGATTCATCATTAAGGAGCACTTCAGGATGTATTCCCTCAACTCCATCCTATCTCTCATCCGCGCACGTGACTGGCTTGTCTCCTTGGATCTCCTGGAGGCATACTCACACATCCCCATCCACCCCTCACATCGAAAATTCCTCCGCTTCAAGGTGCAGGACCAACACTACCAATACAGAGTGCTTCCCTTTGGCCTGTCCCCAGCACCTTGAGTCTTCACGAAGTGTGTCGCGGTAGTGGCAGCCCACCTTTGCAAGCAGGGCATTGCCGTCTTCCCATACCTCGATGACTGGCTCCTCTCAGTACCATCGGCTCCAGTAGCAATGCGCAGGATCACCAACCTGCTGACCGGCCTTGGATTCCTCTTGAACCTGGAAAAGTTCCAACTGGAACCATGGCAGAAGGTACAGTTCATAGGCGCGGTCATTGACATCCGCACCTCAAAAGCATTCCTGCCAGTGCAGCGGGCAACGGCCATAGTATCCCTGGCCAGAAGGATGTCAGCGTCCAAACTAACCGGCACAATCCATCCTCCGCCTCCTGTGGCACATGGCAGCAACCACCTCTGTCCTCCCGCTGGCGCGTCTGCACATGAGACCTCTCCAATGGCACCTGTGCAACCACTAAAACCAACTTTCACAACCTCTGACCATGCTGATACCCATCGACAGCAGGGCAGTCGAAGGCCTCTACTGGTGGACTCACCAGCCCAACCTCACTCGGGGCAAGAGCCTCCAGCAACTGCAGCACCAGATTGTCCTCACAACGGATGCGTCCTCCACAGGCTGGGCAGCACACTTTCTGCACCTCAGCACCCAAGGAGCATGGGCAACCAGAGAACAGAGCCTCCACATCAACCTGCTCGAGCTCTGAGCCATCAGGTACGCGCTGAAGGCCTTCCAAACATAGCTGAAGGAGAAGACCATCCTCATCCAAACGGACAACCAGGTAGCTATGTTCTACCTCAACAAACAAGGGGGTACAGGTCCAGGTCCTTATGCAAGGAAGCAATTGCAATCTGGTCCCTGGTGCTGGCTAATGGATCCCACCTTCAAGCCTTGTACCTCCCCAGGGAGGACAACACCTTAGCCGACCAGCTGAGCAGACAATTGGAGCCACACAAATGGTCCCTGCATCCAGAAGTGGCCAATTGCATCTTCCAGCGGTGGGGGACACCATGCCTCGACCTCTTTGCAATGGAGAGCAACTCGAAGTGTCGCCTCTTCTGCTCCAAACACCCCTCTGGCCAATGCCTAGCACAGGATGCATTCGCCGTATCGTGGGGGGACTGGTCTCCAGCATATGCCTTCCCCCACCCCACTGATCTCTGCAGTGCTTCAACGCATCATCGCGGACAAGGCGCACGTGATCCTGATCGCACCCTACTGGCCATGCCAGATGTGGTTTTCTCTCCTTCTCCATCTCTCGCTAGAGCTGCCCCTACGCCCGGACCTCCTCTTGCAGAGCAATGGGACCACGCTACACCTCAACCTGCAAGCCCTCGCCTTGACAGCATGGAAATTGAGCGGAGATGCTTGTTGGCCCTGAATTTGCCCACAGAGATTCAGCACGTAGTTCTGGCGGCAAAACGCCCATCCACCCGCAAGTCTTACAGCCTCAAATGGAAGCGCTTCACCATCTGGTGTGCCCCCCAAGGGCTGGATCCAGTCTCCTGTCCCATACCGATGGTCCTCAAGTATCTCACATCCCTCTTTGAGCTCGATCTGAAGACGCAATCCATTAGAGTACACCTATCCGCGATTGCGTCCCTTCACTCTGGTGGAGCGGGTGACATCGTGGCTCGCTTTATGAAGGGCCTAGCCAATCTTCAGCTCCCACTATGGCTGCCGGTACCAGCCTGGGATCTCGGCACTGTCCTCCAACAGCTGACACTGCCACCCTTCGAGCCGCTTCCGACGACGGACATGAAATTTGTCTCATGGAAAGCGCTCTTCCTCATCGCAATAACCTCTGCCTGGAGGATCGGCGAGCTCCAGGCCTTGGTGTCCCATCCTCCATATACGAAGCTCCATCCCAACTGGGCATCCCTGCGCACCCACCCGAAGTTCCTTCCAAAGGTCGCCACCTCCTGCCACATCAACCAGACTATCGATCTGCCCTCCTTCCTCCGGGAACCTCACGTCTCTGAGGAGGAGCGTAGGCTCCACACATTGGACTGTGTCAGAGCCCTGCGCATCTACCTAAATAGAACGAAAGGCGTAAGACAAGGGATACAGCTCTTCGTATCCTACGACCTCAACAGACCGGACAGGCCCGTGACCAAGTGGACTCTGTCACTCTGGATAACGTCCTGCATTGCCTTCTGCCTGGGCTGGGCTGAATCCAACATGGAGGACCGGATAGGAGCGCACCAGCTAAGAGCGCTAGCAGCGTCTTTCGCCAACCTGCACTCCGTCCCTGTGGGTGACATTTGCAAAGCCGCCACCTGGTCCTTTGCACTAACCTTCCAGAAGCATTATTGTTTAGATCTCAAAGCACAATCTGACAGTGCCTTCAGTCGGGCCGTCCTCACGGCGACCGTCGGAACATAGACTCTGGTTTGGTCAAGAACGTAGCCTCTGGACTGCTCAGCATTTGCTTAACGTTGATCAACTTGATCAATGTTACTGTCTCCCTGTACTGTTCACTGGACTGTTGCACTATGTTTGCTGTGAAATCAAACTATGTCCTATGTTATTGCACATGTTTGCTGTTCATTGCACTGTTTGCACATTGTTCATTGCACAATGTTCCTGTGGTAGTGCATTTTCGCACGAGGATGGCACTATTGCCGTGCCCTGTACTGTACTGCCTACTAAGTTGCTGTCCCACAGGACAAATAAAGATCCTCTATTGAAGCATAAGTCTGCCTTCCTCATTCACCACAGCACGCTCTCGCGTAGCTAGGGAGTCACCTGGTGTGGCTGACGCTTCCTGCTTGTCCATGGAGAAAGCAAGGTTACTTACCTGTAATGGGGGTTCTCCGTGGACAGCAGGATAAGTCAGCCACACATCCCACCCACCTCCCCTGCTGAGGTCGGCCAATCGGCTCGCTCCCTAGCCCGATGTTGGAACTATAAATCACTGGCTGGGCTAGGGGCGGACCGGGGAGGTGGGACCTCCTACCCATGCTCAGAAATCTGAGCTCTGGAGAGCACTTCCGTACATGGCGCCGCCCGGAGGATGTCACCTGGTGTGACTGACTTATCCTGCTGTCCACAGAGAACCCCCGTTACAGGTAAGTAACCTTGCTAACTGGGCTATGTCTCTTATATCTGTAGAGTCATCCATTTGGAGTGAGAAAGCAACACAATTTAAAACATCCTCCAACACTTGTTCAGTTGTGTCTCCACACATCTTTTCTATTCGCCGCAAGACGGTGTTTCTTGACAACTGTACATCTTGAATAGTAGCTATGATCTCTTTCTTATTTTTAAATCCTTCAAAAGGCTTGTCAGCTGCTTCAAGAAAAAAATCTTTTACAAATTCCCCTTCAGTGAAAGGTTTGCATTTCTTTGCGATCAGGTTGCTGACCTTGAAGGATACTATGGTTGCATTGACTGAATGTGACCTTGGCTTCGCCATCAACTGTTGCTGAGTAGCCAATTTGGATTTAAGTTCTTTGAGCTTCAGTTTACGAATTTCACTTTTGGGTGGAAAATCAGCATCAAACTTATTGCTATGCAGAGCCTTATAAATGACATTCCAGATTACCCTTTTTGGGCAAGGATACTGAGGCGTTATAAATTAGACAACACTTGTCTTTTACCATGATGAAGAAGTAGTCCAGTTCCCATTCATCATGAAAGTGGTAGGTTTTGCTCTTCTTTGGAACACTCATCTTCGTTATACTGGGGTGGCTGGATATAAAAAGGCCAAATCTGCTAAGTTAGTATAAACACTGGCTGAATCTGGTCCAAAACTGTCACTGTCCCAAAGTATTAAAGATCAACAGGAACTGAAGACCTCTGGATGATGTGCAATACAAGGACTGGAGATGCCAAAACCACACATGCAGTTCTAAAAGTAAAAGTAAGAGTTCATCATACTAGCACCAATAATACCACCAAACAATCATCAAAAAAACTCAAACACCTGTCTAGCAAACCAGATAAAATCAAATACCGCCAAACAAGTTAAAATATCACCACATGTGATTTAATAAATTTTGCACACAGTGTAGAACCAACGCAAAGGCAAGGCGAAATAAAATTGCAGAGGCAAGCAAAGTCACAGTGGTTTGAACCAATTCAAAGGCAAGGCATAGGCAAGTTAGAACAAGATTGGAAAAGCCCGCCAAAATCACCAAATTCTTGACACTTTGTTGTGTCTGCTGAAAAAGTTTAATGAAAGCGAACTATAAAGCGACCAACGACCAGCACACGACACAACTAATACGATAAGTGTATTCAGGTAAAGCCTGGGCGAATGGATATCGCCCGGTATATAACACACTTCTAAGGGGTGTTGGGGCGGGGGCAGGAATGGGTGATTCTGAGAGGCAGGAGACCAGGTATGACGCCGGGCCTGTGGTGTCTCGTCACGGGATGCAGGCGGTGATCCCCTGGGGTAACCACAAACTATTGGCACGAAAACAACAAGCGCCCTCAATACACCCGCAGGCAAGATTCCCGCAGGCAGGGAAAAAAGACAGGCAAAAGATCAGCAGCGGTGGCAAGCCCTCGGCAGATGACCTGCCGGCACAAGCTCTCTCCTAGCAACGGGGCGAGCTGCTGGAGAGATGGTGCCAAGTGGGGCTGGCGATCTACCTCTGACCCCTCCGCAATCTACAGGTAGATCGCGATCTACCTGTTGGACATGCCTGATATAGACAATCAACATAAAACTTAGGACAGCTTTTTTGCTGTCCTAAGTTATATGGCATGTTATGCAAATAACAGCACTGAAAACTGCTGCTATCCAGATACATGCTGGTTTTGCCTGAACTCCGCCCATGGACTGCTCTGGTATTGTCCAGATAGTGCCTAGACGTTCAGAAGAAATATTTATCAGCACTATCTGGATAGTGTTGCTGAATATCTCTCTCAGCAGAACTTCTGCTAATTGGAGAAGTCCTTTTGAAAACTGACCCTATATTGCTTAACAAGTAATTCCCCTGCTCTGTTCCTTTGGTTAATGTGAACATATTCCGACTTGGAACTAAAGCTCAATTCTGTTAATCACCTCTTCAGCCGGAGAGTGTTTTTCCTAACAGTTTCTAAATTTTGGTATCCTTTTGTTTTTGCTTAATACCTTTTTTAAAAAGAATCTAAAATCTAGAAAGCTGTGATCAGACCAAGACTTGGGCAGTGCTTGCTATAAGTCCCTTAGGGATACTAATGGTTATGGGGTCTATTCTGTCACGCAAATAGCGGGAATGGACGTCTCGTTGGGATGTCCATCCCCGTTATTCGCCCCCTGCCTTCTCCAACAAAAGCCTCCCCATACAAACACAGAGTTTGTACGGGGAGGCTATGACGGGGGTGGGAGGGGACATCGCAGAGGCGGAGTGAGGGCGGCAGTGGACAGTCCGTGACCCCGGGACCGGTTGACTGGACGTTGGACAGCAGGTACGGGCGGCAGCAGTGGGGTAAGGGGGTGAAGGGGGTCTCCTGCATCCCAACCCTGGCCATCGGAGGACAGATTGGAGGTCAGGCTGCAGGGAAAGGAAAATGTGTTCGGCAGCCAGGGGTCATGGCTCCTGAATGGAACTGCAGTGCCATGGCAATGGAACGCCATGGCACCGCGGCTTGCCGGGCGGGGGCGTTTTTGTTTATAGCCCCTACTCTCTGGAACGCTCTGTCAGACAACCTAAGACTAATAATAAATATACAGACTTTTAGAAAAGAGCTTAAAATGTTCCTCTTCATTCAACACTTTAACTTCAACACCTCTATTACTCCCCCTTGAACACCATGATCTCCCCCCTACTTCTCTCCGCTATATACTGGAGAAATACATATACAATCAATACATATCTTCCTGAACCTCTTTCTCACTGGATACAGCTTAATTAGGTAATTACTCTTCTCCCCTCCCCTCTAAACCTTTCTCTTTATGAAATTCCATTTAATATATTTCTTCCTTATCCCGTTCCCTTCCCCACCCTACACTGTATATAGCTCTGCCTCTGCATCCGCTATTCTGTTGTATATGTGAACAGCTGATTTGTAAATAGTACCTTTTAAAATAGTTTGGTATGTTCTATGCTCTTTGTAAACGAGTTCTGTTCATTGTAAACCGCCCCTGATCACTGGAAGAGGCGGTATATAAAAACGTTTAAATAAAATAAATTAAATGTGCAGGCTGATCTGAATCAGGTTCCAGCCTGCACGCACAGGCCCAGACCTGATTCTGATCCCGCAGGTCACATCTAGTCCTCACGGGATCAGAATCAGGTCTGCCTCTGTGCGCCCAATTCCAATCGGGCGCATAGGGACCTAGACGCACTCTATAGAATGTGCCTCCATGCAAACAGACCAAATCAATACTATTATTTGGATTGTGAGTAGAAATGTGAATCACTTGATTGTATGAGGCGGAGGCTGATAAGTCTCTGGCCTTCAATTCCGGAGACCTGAATGATCTCTCTGCAGTTTAGTTTTATTTATAAACGAAACTGCAGAGAGATCATTCGGATCTCCAGAACTGAAATGTACCCGTAGCTTTCTGTTTTTTTACAAGGCCAGAGACTTATCAGCCCCCCCTCGTGACATACATTTTCCAAACTTTACATAAAGGGGTTAATTTTATTAATTTTTTCATGCATAAAACAGCTTTTATAAAATTACCTCATAAGGTATGTGCATAAAAGTATATACAGTAATAAAATGGCCCATACATTTAGGTGATAACATCTGTAGGCATTGTGATGGTTCTCGTCGATACAGAGGAACAGGAACAGTGCGTAGACAAGGTCCTCAGATTAGCTGTCCATTAAAGAGGAGCACTCCATGTCAGGGTAAGATTGGGCAGGGTCTTCCACCCGTAGCAGCCACCTTCCCTTTGCATTAAGCCCTCTGGTACTGGCAACTGCCAGGACTTAGCTGCCCAATTCTCAGAGCCCAGGGTGGGAAGCCAGAAGCAGGAAAACCAAGAAAACAGATAGAGAAGACAAGCATGAAAGGAATTCACCATGAAGACGCTGAAAGGAAGCAAGGCTGGAACCCAGCAGGAACTTGAAGCTATATGTAGAGAAGACTTGGAAAAGCAGTGAGGAGCCAAAGTACCAGGCAACACTGGAATGATGCCCATCAAGTTATGAGAAAAAGGTCCATCCAGAGCTGAGTTTATGTACTGGTGTTGGGCAGAAAGAAAATGGCCCCTGAAAGGAAGAGGCAAGCTAAGGCGGCTAGTCAGCTTTGTCGAACCTACTGACGCCTGCTAGCTGGAAGTCAGAAATTCATCTGGGTAAGGTTCTTCTAGGATGAGAGCCGCCTAAAGACTGTCTGTGGAGCCTCACAGGCGTGTACTTGGGCTGAGTTTGTGCAGAACTGCAAAGTATGCACATTCTTTATAAAATATGTGCAGTTACGAAGATCATGCACATATACATTTATACCTGCTCCTTTGCTGGTGTGAATAATTTTGGCTTCAATCTAGACAGGATTTCTGGCAGCTTACCCCTAGGACTTTATAAAGACGCATAGGCACATATGTGTCTTTATAAAATAGGCTAAAAATAGGCATCTTCTTACCTTCCTATCCTGTTATAAAATTACCACAAAAATGTTTTTCAAAACCATATAGAGAACAGGATATTAGGATGTTAAAAGTCACTAAGCTAATCATTTGTTTGTACTGAATTGAATCTGAAAAGGACAAACAAACCCTCGCTGTTGATATTAGGGGTGTTATAGACTAATAAAAGAAACAATGACAAAGAACCAGGTGGAGATACCAACAAACATTTAATAGGAGCTATACCCCTGATTATAATTATGTTCTAAGCCCAGTGATGACTTAAATATCACTGCAAATCTCCTTCCTTTTGTGTAACAATCTAGCTTAATGTAAACAAATACACAAGAACTTAACTGCAATAATGTGACTTGACCAGCCTTCCTGATCTACATTTCCCTATAAAGGTTATACAGATTTCAATCACATAAAAGAGCTTGAGAATGTCTGTCCATCCATCTGTCCAGGGGCAAAATAACTCTCCAAAATTTTAACGGAACAGGATGAAACTTGGCATATGGTAAAAACTGGTAACAAGACATATCAAGTTCAATAATGGGCCAAATCAGACTGGAGGTTCCAGAGAAACAAGTCCCCCAATAAGCTAGGCCAATGTATTTCTCTGAGAGGAGATCCAGTTTGTGTAGCATACAAACTTACATACAGAGAAACAGCAGTTAGGGAATTGCTCCTTTCAACTCCATCTCCCTGTTATCTACTTTCCCAAACCCCCAAATTGCCCCTACATCAAAAATGTTTCCCTGCCTACAACGGTCCCCTCACTCCACATATTGACCATCCCCCCACAAAAAACTCCTTCGCAACGGCTTACCAAGCCACCAAATGCTGCCACCATGAAAAAAAGAACCCCATAACTGCCTCACCACCCTGTGAACTGCCTCACCCTAAACCTACACCCTCACAACTACCCTACCACACCGACCACTGAACCCATTGCCATTGCTTCACCACCCTACAAACTGCCCCACCCCTAAAAAGTACACCCTCCAAATTTCCCACCATCCTGCAAACTGCCCCACCCCAATAAACATTCTCCCACAACTATCCCACCACCTTGCAAACTGCCCCATCCCTACTACCCCTCATAACTGTCCTAACATTCCACAAACTACACTATCCCTAATACCCACACAATTGCTTCACTCCCAAAATCTACCCCCTGCAACTGCCCCATCAACCCGCACACTGCCCCAAACCTAGAAAACAATCCCTCATAACTCCACTACCGCCTCTTACTGCCTCACCCCTAGAAAATACCCTCAAAATTGCCCCACTACCCTAAAAAATGGCACACCCCTAAAAAGTGCTCCCTGCAACTGCCTAGCCACCTCACTAAATGCTCATAGGGTGGATCCTAAAGGGACCAACTGGTTGAGTGGAAGGCAACAAAGGATATAGGTAACTGGAGCTCACTCTCAGGCAAAGGATGTCACCAATGGTCTGATTCTTTTTAACATTTTTGTAAGTGATATTTTGGAAGGGCTGTCGGGTAAGGTTTATTTATTATTTAGCTCACACTTTTTCACTAGTAGTTCAAGGCGAATTACATTCAGAAACAATAGGCATTTCCCTGTCCCCATAGGACTCACAATAGGGCGTACCTGAAGCAATGGAGGGCTAAGTAACTTGCCCAAAGCCACAAGGAGTAGCAATGATTTGACTCTTTGCCAATGATATAAAACTCTGCAATAGGGTAGACATCTAGGAACATAAGAAATTCCATAGTGGGTCCGACCAAGGTCCATGAAACCCAGTATCCTGTTTCCAACAGTGGCCAATCGTGGTCACAAGTGCCTTGCAAGTTCCCGAAAAGGTACTCAGGTTCCACAATGCTTGTACCGGGATAAGCAGTGGATTTCCTGGGTCCTCTTTAATAATGTTTTATGGACCTTTCCTCCAGGAACTTGTCCAAACCTTTTTTAAACCGAACTACACTAACAGCTTTTACTACATCCTCCAGTAATGAATTCCAGAGTTTGATAACATGTTGAGTGAAGAAATATTTTTTCTTATTAGTCTTAAAGAGGTTGCAAGGTAGCTTCATTGCGTGTCCCCTAGTCTTTCTACATTTTGATGGCGTAAAGAACCGATCTACATACCCGTTCCCCTCCACTCATTATTTCATAGACCTCTATCATATCTCCCCTCAGCCATCTTTTTTTCCAAGTTGAAGAACTCTAATCTTTTAAGCCTTTCCTCATATGAGTAGCCTTCCATCCCCTTTACCATTTTGTTGGCTTTTCTCTATACCTTTTCTAATTCCGCTATATCCTTTCTAAGATATGGTGACAAGAACAGCACACAATACTCAAGATGCAGTCGCACCATGGAACGATACAGAGGCATTATAATATCCTTTGTTTTATTCTCCATTCCTTTCCTTGTGATTCCTAGCATTCTATTTGCTTTCTTGGCCACCACTGCACACTGGACAGAGGGTTTCAACATATTATCCACAATGATGCCTAAATTATTTTCCTGGGTGGTGTTTCTTAATGTGTAACCTTTCATCATGTAACTATGGTGACATAAACAAATGATAAATTGTGATGGGGGATACTATGAAAAGTTGTGGGGAAATAGTCATAAGTATATGTGTCCAGACACTTGTGTACGGGATGCCCTGTTACGGGATGTCACAAGTTTGGTGGACCACCGAGGATGGAGGATGGGTCTCCCCAGAGGGGAAGGGGCACCCAGTTCAAAAGAAAATAACAATGATAAAGAAGCACAGCATTCAGCAATGTAACCCAGGAAGTTTCAACCCCATCGTGGTCACCCTCTCAGGAAGGGATGACTCACTGGATGGACCTATGGACTAGGAATAGACGTTAGTGGGCAAGATCCCCTGGGAAGATCAAGGATAAAAATACCCCTCAAGAATCAGACTCAAGTCTCCACACACCAAGATAGTGGAGATTAAAGATTTGAGGGACACTCTAGAGATGGAAACGGGTTATGGGGATGTGAACGCCTGGGTGGAATGGGTTAAATATACCGTAGGAAGTCTCAACCGTAGCAATTACTACGCATGTGCCTCCGGGAGGCCCATTGTACAGGTTGTGCCCTTACCCTTGAGGTGGGATACAGATCTCGATGGAGTAAGATGCCTCATATCTCTGTATCAAGAAACAATGGCTTAGGGAAATGAAATTTGCAAGTCATTGAATTGCTCTTTCCCCCTACAGACTTGAAGGAGGTAAAAGTTCCCCTCACATTTTCAGCAGTGTTTGGAAATCACTCCGCCTATCTCATCAGGTGGGGGAAGAACTACACGAGGGAAGTGAGGGAACTGAATACCTGCGTTCTAAGCCTAAACCTGACAGGGATGGAAGGAGAAGAGAATAACTACTCCAACCTGGTAATCCCTAGGGCAGACCTGTGGTGGTACTGTGGAGGGCGGATGTTGAGACCAACATTGCCCACCCTATGGTCGGGAACATGTGCAATAGTTCAATTGGCAGTTCCTTTCACCTTAGCATTAACAGAACAGGACAAGGGGCAAATTCAAAGGGAAAGGAGGAGTACCTTGGGAACCTCATTTGATGACAGGATATAGATATATATATATATATATATATATATATATATATATATATATATAGATATACATATATATATATACCGTATATATAGACGCAATAGGAGTCCCTCAGGGAGATCTGGATGAGTATAAAGCACAAAACCAGATTGCAGCTGGATTCGAATCCCTGTTAGGGGTAATCACGATAAACAAAAATGTAGATATTATAACCAACAGCGGTTTATCAATTATACCCGGGATGTAATAAAGGGGATCACAGAACAATTGGACGCCACTAGCAGAATGGCCTGGGAGAACCGAATGATTTTAGATATGATGGTGGCTGAAAAAGGGGGCGTGTGTGTAATGTTGGGGGGGGGGGGAATATATGTTCATCCCCAATAGCACGGCCCCTGATGGCACTAAATCCCTGTGAGGACTAACTACCTTGGCAGAGGAATTAGCAGAAAATTCAGGTATGGATACCTCTCTCACTGGATGGTTGGAGTCATGGTTTGGGAAGTAGAAAGGGGTGGTAGTATCTATATTTACCTCTGTACTTGTTGTAATTGGAGTATTAATTACGGTGGGGTGTTGCATAATACCGTGTATAGGAGGGTTAACTCAAATATTGATAGAAACAGCAAGCACTAAACAGATGATTGTATCATCTCCAGTGCACAAGGGTGCAATTTTATTAATGGACAATAAAGGGGAAGAGATAGAGTCAGGAAGGATGTTATCTAAATTAGAAGCTTCCTATGGAACTGTAGAGTAAATGTAAAAAGTAACAAGAAAACTTTAAAAAGAAAGAGGGAGGGGATTGACATAAACAAATGTGATGTTATTTTTACAATGTAATATAATTCTTGTATTACATAAGAACATAAGAACATAAGATATGCCATACTGGGTCAGACCAAGGTCCATCAAGCCCAGTATTCTGTTTCCAACAGTGGCCAATCTAGGTCATATGTACCTAGCAGTTTCCCCAAGGGACACAAGTTCCACAATGCTTGTATTGGTTCAAGCATTGATATCCTGGGTCCCTTCTTAATAATGGTTTATGGACCTTTCCTCCAGGAACTTGTCCAAACCTTTTTTAAACCCAGCTACACTAACAGCCTTTACTACATCCTCCGGTAACAAATTCCAGAGTTTGATTACACGTTGAGTGAAAAAATATTTTCTTTTATTAGTCTTAAATAGTTTACCCTGTAGCTTCAATTCATGTCCCCTAGTCTTTCTATATTCTGATAAGGTAAACAATCGATCTACGTTTACCCGTTCCACTCCGTTCATTAATTTATAGACTTCTATCATATCTCCCCTCAGCCGTCTCTTTTCCAGGTTAAAGAGCCATAACCTTTTTAGCCTTTCTTCATAGGAGTATCCTTCCATCCCCTTTATCATTTTGGTGGCTCTTCTCTGAACCTTTTCTAAAATCACCATATCCTTTTTAAGATACGGCGACCAGAATTGCACACAATATTCAAGGTGCGGTCTCACCATGGAACGATATAGAGGCATTATAATATCTTATGTTTTATTTTCCATTCCTTTCCTTATCATACCTAGCATTCTATTTGCTCTCTTGGCTGCTGCTGCACACTGGGCCGAGGGTTTTAACATGGTATCCACAATGATGCCTAAATCTTTTTCCTGGGTGGTAGTTCCTAATGTGGAACCTTGCATCGTGTAACCATAGTTTGGGTTGTTCTTCCCTAGGTGCATAACCTTGCACTTGTCCACATTAAATTTCATCTGCCATTTTGATGCCCAGTCTTCCAATTTATCAAGATCCTCTTGCAATTTTCCACAATCCTCTTGGGTTTTAACAACTTTAAATAGTTTTGTGTCCTCTGCAAATTTGATAACCTCACTCGTTATTCCACTTTCCAGGTCATTTATGAATATGTCAAAAAGCAGCGGACCCAGCACAGATCCCTGGGGTACACCACTATTCACCTTTCTCCATTGGGAAAAATGACCATTTAGCCCTACCCTCTGCTTTCTATCTTTTAACCAGTTCCTGATCCACAATAGTACACTGCCTCCTATCCCATGACTCTTTAGTTTTGCCAAAAGTCTCCCATGAGGGACCTTGTCAAAGGCTTTCTGAAAGTCCAGATACACAATTCCATTCATTCACCATTCTGTAATATAATTTTGTATGTAATGACTTTCTGACTCCCTTTGTTGTATGCCTGCATCTTGGAAGGAGAGACTACGTGGTTAGTAATACATGGCCTGTCACAGGTGCGGAAGTATGAAGAAGTGGAGTGAGACAGAATTAACCAAAGAGTTATGGAC
The DNA here is from genome assembly GCA_033557465.1 of Ichthyophis bannanicus. NCBI lineage: Eukaryota > Metazoa > Chordata > Amphibia > Gymnophiona > Ichthyophiidae > Ichthyophis > Ichthyophis bannanicus. The sequence continues at coordinate 160,710,916 of CM066033.1, forward strand.
ATGCTGGAGGAGGGCGAGGACATATTGTAGTATGTAATGATTTTCTGACTTCCTTTACTGTATGTCTGCATCATGGGAAGAGAGACTACATGGCTAATAACACGTAGCCTGTCCAGGGGCGGCCCAAGGGGGGTGCGGGGCCATGTGCGGAGACTCGGTGCGGGGCCTCATTTGCATAAGGGGCCTCATTTGCATAAATATTTGCATAATGTTACCATACACTAACTTTTAGTAAACATGCCTCTTCATGAGTGTATGGATAAAGAAAGACAAAGATTTCTACATTACTATAATCCAGTGCCAACCGCCAGGCACATTAGGAACTACTACAAACACTGCCCATTTAGAACCCATAGCAAACCCACCATATCCTAACAGCACTACCAAGACTCATAAAGCACCATACCCTACCTATCAAAAGGCAACACTGCAAATATTAAACCAATACATTTCAGAGAATAACAATACATGACCTACTGGGGAAAGAGAACAAGTGGCAATGTCAAATAGGAATTACATAAACAGAATACCTCAGCTCAGTTACACATGCAGAACATAGACCATCACCAAACAAGGAATCACAATTTAAAAACAGGAAGACAATAATTAAACTGGGAACCCTAAAAGCCAAACTTGGAATGTACAACAATGTTGAAATAAAACTATAAATTAATTTCCTCTTGTACTAAACAAAGCACCGACATTAATGATGCACATTTCCCAGAGCTGACATATTCCAGTTAATAAATTCAAAATAAAGAGATATCTTTGTACCTTTTGTGCATTTTTTTTTCAGTTGCAATTGTTCCAGTCACTTTCTTCTGGTTTATTTGTGTCTTCTGCTAACTCTCCATCGTCTGCTGTCCATTTGTCCTTTCTTCTCTCCTCTAGTTTTTTTCCATTCTCTCTCTACATCTGCTTTAACATAATAATCTTTCTCCTTTTGCTCTTTCCTCATTCCTATTTCATCCACTCAAATTTTACCCCTCCATCCTCAATCCTCACTTAGGGGCTTGTTTACAAAGCCGCGGTAGCGGTTTGCGATCGTAATCGGAGCCGCGGCCCCATTGATTTCAATGGGGCCGCGGCTGCGATCGCGAACCACTACCGCGGCTTTGTAAACAAGCCCCTTAGTCTCCCAATACCCGGCCAATTGTAGATTTTTCTTTCCTCCCACACAAAATATTCTTCCCCTCTCCATTTCACTCTCCCAGCCCCATCCCCTTCTAATCTCCCCCAATATCAGCTCCCTTTTAGTTGCAGCCCCACCCAGTATCCGCTCCCTTCTAGTCCCCACATCAGCCCATTTCCAGTCCTAGCTCCCCCATCCATTTCCAGTCCTATCCGAGTCCCTTCATCAGCTCATTTCCAATACCAGCCTCCCATCAGCCCATTTCTAGTCCTTTCCTAGCCCCACCATCAGCCCATGTTAAATCCTAGCTCCCCTCCACTCAGCCCATTTCTAATCCAAGCCCCCATGAACCTACTTCCAGTTCTAGCCCCTCCATGAGTCCATTTCAATCCAAGCCCCCACCACAGCCCATTTCCAATCTTAGCTCCCCCAACACCCAATTCCCAGTCCTATCCTAGCCCCTCCATCAGCCCATTTCCTGTCCTAGCTCCTTCCCCTAAGAGCCCATTCCAAGCCCCCCTCCCCATCAGCTATTTGCAGTTCAAGCCCCCTTCCACTCAGCCCATTTCCAGTCCTAGCAACCCCCCCCAACCCATTACCAGTCCTAACCTCCCCATCAGCCCACTCCCAGTCCTAATCCCACCAGCCCATTTCCAGTCCTAATCCCCCATCACCCAATTTTTAGTTTAAGCCCCCCCATAGCCCATTACCAGTCCTAACCCCCCATCAACCCACTTTCAGTCCTAATCCCATCAGCCCATATACAGATTTAGCTCCCCCAGAGCCCATCACCCCTCCTAAACCCCCCCAAGCCCATCACATCTCCAACCCCCACAGCCCATCTACACTCCTAACCCCCCCCCAGCCCATCACCACTCCTAACCCCCCCCAAGCCCATCACCACTCCTACCCCCCCAGCCCATCACCACTCCTAACCCCCCCAGCCCATCAACACTCCTAACCCCCCCCCAGCCCAGCCCAGCCCATCAACACGCCTAACCCCCCCCCCAGCCCCGCCCAGCCCATCAACACTCCTACACCCCCCCCCCAGCCCAGCCCAGCGAAAATTAACAGAAAAGAAAACCTGTCTGCTGCCGCGGTCGGGGCCGCCGCGGCAGAATCGAGCGTGCCGCGGGGCCCCCCTGTGCACGGCAGAGCCTGCCCTCCTTGTAGCAGCTCTCTCTTTGGAGCTGAAAAGTCAGACGCGCCGGCTTGCAGAGCAGAGCGCGAGGGAAGAGTTTCTCCCTCGCTGCTCTGTTAAGCTCTGCCGTGCACAGGGGGGCCCCGCGGCACGCTCGATTCTGCCGCGGCGGCCCCGACCGCGGCAGCAGACAGGTTTTTTTTTTTTTCAATTTTACTTTTCAAAAAGAATGTTTTTTGCGCGGGGCCCCCTGAAACGCGGGGCCCTGTGCAAAAAACATTCTCGCTCAATGGACGGGCCGGCCCTGAGCCTGTCACAGGTGTGGAAGTACAAAGAGGTGGAGAGACAGAATTAACCAATGAGTTATGGACATGCTGGAAGAGGGCGAGGACATAGTGTACTATAAAAGAACCATGAAACAGAGGATAGGTGTGAACGCTCAGTCAAGCATTTCACCCTTTCTTGCAAGAAAGTAATTAAAGTAACTCTGCTTCACTGAGGTGTCTGTTATTGTGTAAAAAGTTATGTTTATTACATATGATTTGGGTTGTTTTTCCCTAAGTGCATTACTTTGCACGTGTCCATATTAAATTTCATCTGCCCTTTGGATATCCAGTCTTCCAATTTATCAAGGTCCTCTTGCAATTTTTCACAATCCTCTTGTGTTTTAACAGCTCTGAATAATTTTGTGTTATCTACAAATTTGATCACCTCACTCATTATTCCTATTTCCAGGTCATTTTTGAATATGTTAAAAAGCAACGGGCCCAGCACAGATTCCTCAGGTGCTCCGCTATTCACTTTCTCCATTGAGAAAATTGGCCATTTAGCCCTACTCTCTGCTTTGTCTTTTAACCATTTCCTGATCCACAATACTACACTACTACACTACTTCCAATCCCATGAATTTTTAATTTCGCCAAGAGTTTCTCATGAGGGACTGTCAAAGGCTTTCTGAAAATCCAGATACACTGTGAGTCCGATCCTAAGGTGCGGATAGCAGGGCTGATGTGCAGCCCCACTATTCTTTGGGACCATATGCTGCCTCATCCTCTCCCACCGCGCACAGAGCCACTGTGTGTGGAGAGCTGGTGGGGGGGGGGAAGGGTCAGGGAGTGGGCGGAACGGGAGCGGACTGAGGCACCCGGATGTAGAGGACCGATTCAGGTCATGGCCCTGTATGTCTGGCGGGTGGGGGAGCGATGTGCTGCTTATTCCACCTCGGAGGTGAAATAAGCAGTGGTGATGGCTGCGAAAGGGTCCGGCAGGCCATCCATAGCAGGGAGCAACATCAGATGAGGCCCCTCTACCCTATCCCGGCCCTGGCAGACCCCACTGAGGGTCGGGCAGTGGGAAACTGATGCCATATACCACTCCGGGCAGACTGTGCTCCTGCAGGGCGTCCCGCTGCCATGGCGATAGGATGCCACAGCATCAGAACACCAGCGGGAGCATGGTGCAGGCTGGCCATGCTGCAGTCTGGACATCTCCTGCAGGAATTCAGGGGCATGCTGGGCCATCCCAGTGCCCGATCCCAACCCATCCTGTTCTCAGACATCTAGCTCGGTCTCTATATCAACCAGCTCACCTTTGCATATATGTTTATATATACTTTCAACAAATATATAACAGATTAGTAAAGCAAGACTTTAAGCTGGCCCTGGATTTCTGACAATCTCATTCTGATGCATTATGGGACTTGCAGTATTGATTTCAATGGGTAAAATCAGGGACTACAAATACCATACTGCATTGCGATGCAAATTTAAAACCAGAACTGACCAAAAAAATCTCACTCCTGGAACTGGATAACTTGGCAATTCAGAAAAGGTAATGTATTCCAGTTTCTTGGAGCAAACATAGAAAATGCCCCATTTATTGTGCAAGATAACCGTCCATCCTGGAGTGAAGAAATATATAGTGAAGAAATATATAGTAAATCTTGTGTATTTGAATGCAGCCTCTGAGTTGAATGTGTTTTTACCATGTCAGCCAATTCATATCGAGCTCTTGCCTTACTATTCTACGTACAAAATCTAAACATTTATATTTACTACAATATTGGATGGATGACCAATGCAATTCCTGCAAGTAACTAGATTCACATTTCTCTAGCCCAAAAATTAAACAAACTGCAGCATTTTGAATTATTTGAAGTGAATGTTTATATTTTGCTGTTAAATCAAGTTGCAATATAAATCAAGTTACAATAGTCAAGAGATGGTAAAATGAGCACACTTTGGAAACTAGGCCTCTTAATCTTTTTTTCTTTCTCTATGTCCAAAGTAATGCCTCTAATGACAAGAGTACCCCAGCAGAAGAAATTTGTTTTTTGGTATGTTGTGACGGTGCGTTGTGGTTTTGTATAAGCAGTTAGGTGTTTTTTTTTTCAGTCTGATACTAGTATAGATATCTTTTCTGGAGTATCTTCTGTTTCCAAGTCTTTGAAAGGCATTTTGCAAGGGTGTAGTTTGTTGGAGTTATTTCTCTCTCCCTATCTCCTTTCAATTTAGCCTCTCCTTCTACTACATCTTTATTCTTCTACCCTTCTACATCTTCTTCCTCCTTCCCCATTCTTCTATTATCTCTCATCCTTGAGTGTCTTCTCTGCTCTTTTCCCCTTCCATTCCTTTGCTGTCTATTTCATCTTCCCTTCCTTTCTTTCCCTTCTGTGTTCTCGTACTCATTTTTCTTCTATAGTCCTTGTCTTTTCTTCCTCTCTTTTGTTCTCTCCCTTCCCTGGCTTTTGTTCATTCTTCTCTTTCCTTTCTTTAATCCTTCCTCCACTTCTTTTACTCATGCGCTTTGTATTCATGATGGGAGTCATTGTAGAAGCCTTATTCATGCTTTGAATGACCAAAAATGGGCTTAGAGATGCCTAAAGCAACGAGACATCGCTAGAGCCATTTTAGAAGCCAGCTCTGGGGAAGTCCCCAGCGTGAGGAAGTCTGAATCTGAATGGGGCATGGTGGAGGCATTCCCAGGGACCCGGACATCCCTGCTTGATCATAGAAACATCAAGAACATCCAGCATCACTTCTAACAGATCTGCTTCATGGAATGAATAGTGATAAATAAGCATCTGAAAAGTGCTATTTTAGCTGAAAAACATCCAGAGAGAAGAATGCACTCAATCATTGTTAGCATTTAGCACAAGGTCCACAACAGTAGCAGCAAGATTTGAACCCTGGATGCCCGCTTCCTAAGCAACTGCTCTAACCAGTAGACTATCCTAGATGTCTGGGCTTTATAACACCATCCTGGGGATGTCTAGGTAGATGCCCCCGCAGATACCCATATCAGGCACATCCAAGTTTGTGAAATCATGTCTACACCTGGACATGCCTGCATTTATTTTAGATGTTCTGGCTTAGACGTACCAGATTGCACTTGGACGGATCTTCTAAAATTCCCCTCTACCTGTCCTTCCTGCCCCAATTTATTGTCTTCCATCCGAGTTGGTTCAAGGTGTTGGCATCCTAAGCAGACCTTAAGCCTTCTGTCCCATAGCTGTCAGAATGTATTGTTTAGTTTTGAAAGCCCTGCTTTTTGCCGCCCCGTAGAAGGTGTCACCCTAAACGACTATCTAATTTGCCTGATGGTTGCCCAGTTTCTATCTATTCACCTCTTTTGCCCTCTCCCCTCCACAGTCCTATTAAAACAGATCCAGTACAGTGCCAGCAGAAAAGAAACACAGCAACAGTACTGATTTTTCACCAGATCATGCCAAGTCACTGACCTAGAACATTTTGTCACCGAATTGGAGCCTTTCTGAACTTGCTTCCTTTTCCCCATTGCAGCTGGAGTGGAAGATGGAGGCAACTACTGGTGTCAACCTGGTATGCTGTTTTTAAGAGCATTACCACTGAGAAGCAAGCTACAATAGTGGGCAGGAAGCATGGCTCTATGAGCTCCTACATGCCCTGCTTTTTACAGACTAAATTATACATATAGAGCGACCATCATAGGCCTCCAGGCCTACTGAATAGCATCAACAGATCTGAATGCTGTATGAAAGTAAATGGTCAGAATCCGTCTCCATTATCAAATTAGGACAGGCATTCCGACATCCAGTACACACAGGGAAAGAAGAAGCAACAGAATTTGCAAAACAAGAGAAAACACTTTTCAAAGAATTAGATCAGCAAACAAGGAATAAGAAGTGGCAAATGCGTAAATTCAGTGGGAAATGCAAAACATTACTGCAGGAGCCATTTGATAAATGGCTAACGAGAGGCAAATTGAAACCTAACGATGAGAGATTGATAGTTGCAGCCTAGGACAGTAGATTACAGATGAGATGGTTCTCAGTGAGCACAGAGAAGACTGGTAAAACAGTCATATGCAGATTCTGTAAGAAAGAGCTGGAAACAGTTACTCATCTTGTAGCTGGTTGTAAAGTACTGATGGCAGAACATTTCTATACAGAAAGACACAACAAAGTGGCCCATCCCATCCACTCGAAACTCTGTAAGCAGTACAACATGGCCAAGGCCGGTGCTAGGGTTTCTGGTACCTTTCTGCAACCTGTAAATCGGTGCACCCTCCCTCATTACTATTATTGGTGGTTACTCTTCACCCTCCTTTTTTCGAAAGCTCCTTTGTGAATTCTTTTCACATGCTATTATTTCTCCTTCCATTAAGGGACAATTACATAGCTGGAATAAAAATAAGTACTGAGCAGCAAATAATTAGTGACATATGGATAGGCTGTGATAGTCTAAGAGGTATATTTACTAAACAGCAGTAAAGGAGCAAGTGTGCCATTAGTGGGTGCTAACTGTGCAGGTGCACACTTAACGCATGCAAAAAGGCACTTTAGTGGGTGCTACGAGCAGTGTAAAGTGCCCTGTGGGTATTGAGAAGGCATGCACAGGGTGGAGATTGGGGTCGATGGGCGGGGAGTGGGCAGAAACAAGGCTTGCTCCCTTAACACAGGTGCCTTAACGGCAGGAACCCTGACGCGATTCAAAACCTGTCAGAAAGGGTGTTTTTTGAGGAGAGAGAGCCTATTTTACATCAGCAATGTGATGCACAGAGAGTGGCGTCCAAAAGAATGATAGTAGTGCTCCATTAGCAGCAATAGCATAGTGCCCAAGTATGAAAGGGCACTATGTTGATGGTGCAAATGGGGGCAAAGGAGGTGGCACATGTGTCATGCAGTGGGGACTGCTGGTGCACAGGGGGAACCAGGCTGCTGCCTAGATGGCACATAGGAACATAAGACTACAAAATATGCCAAACTGTGTCAGACCAAGGTCCATCATGCCCAGTATTCAGTGTCCAGCAGTGCACAATCTAGGTCACAGGTACCTAGCAGTTTCCCCAAAAGACACACAGGATCCCCAATAACTGTAATGGGGCAAGCAGAACATAGCTCAGATCCTGTTAAGCAATGGTTTATGGACTGTTACCCAGGAACCCGTCCAAACATTTTTAAACCCAGCTACACTGATAGCTTTTATCACAGCCTCCAGTAATGGGTTTGATTACGCATTGATGAAAAAGTATTTTCACCTAGAAGACCCAAATGGGTTACACTGTAGCTGCATTGCAGGTCCCCTAGTCTGTCCACAGTCTGATGACATAAAAAAGTGACACGTTGACCTGTTCCACTCCAGTCAATAATCTATACACCTCTATCATATCTCCCCTCAGCCGTCTCTTCCCCAGGTTGATGAGCCCCAATCTTTTTAACCTCTCCACAAAGGGGTATTCTGCCATCCGAAGAACCATCTGTAATATTCGTCATGATCCCATAGTGACAGTGGCAGCACACAGTTCTGCTACTGCTGCGAAAAGGCAATGTGCCACATAAAGTGGTCCAAGGGTCCTGGCACTCCAGGCAGAGATCTAGGCTGCTTTCCCCTCCCCCCCCCCCGCTGCTGCAAAACCAAGCTATGGGGGAAGAGGCCAATAATGGGCGATGCTGTAGCTCTCCAGGTACGTAGATGGCAAATGCAGGTGCCTGGGGAAATACTACAGCAGGGTATGCCATCCTCCCTCCGAGACGTATCGGTGGCAGGCGGTAATGGGGCCCTTCCATGGGTAGCTGGTGGGGGGCTGCATGGCTGTCCATGTGTGACCCTGCCCCCCCCCCCCCCATCTGGACCTTTTGCCCAAGGTGCCTGCCAAACCTTCATGTTTAACATTCTGGGACTGCGACCACCACCACTGACAGTGCTTGGATATGTCTGCATGGTGGGGTGTTGGTGGTGGCGTGGGAAGTGGTACCAGCCTTCATCAGACAGAAGCCATGTCCTGGTAATATGCACCATGTGCCAAAGGTCAGATGAAGAGAGGCATGTCAGCAACAGGAGCTGCTATCCCCATAAGGCAGCACTGTAGTGCAACACACACAGTTGGTGTATCTATGTGTGGAGGGTTGCAGGTTCAGGTCCCTGCTGGGTTTTCTGTATTACATATTCCTGTGGACAAAGTTTAGCTGATAAGTACAGCTTCAACATGTGCAACCCTCAAGGAGATAGCCAGCAAGGGTGGAAACACCCATCAGCAGTACTGACAGGCTCTGCTATCCACAGCTGGTTGGAGGCTAATAGCACATGGTAATATAGCGCGTGCAAACAGAGCACACGTTAATCCATGGACTGACATTGAGACAGCAGTGTCAAGCAGGAATGCCAACCAGTGTTCCCTCTAATTTTCTGTAGGCTGTGTGCGCATAAAATATCAGCTGTGTGCAGCTTTTGAAGGAAGGTTAAATTTTTGTGCGCCACATAACGACACTCGGAGTTATATACTTTAAAATTTGACTACACGTCAGAATACAGTATGTACACCACATTGATTTTAATCAAATTAAATGAAAATAGACGACTACTAAATGAAGCGGGAAATTTCTAGTAATTACAATCATAACTTTTACATTTTAAGACGTTTGTGTTGTTTTCTATCAGAATCAGAGCCGTAATTTTTGTGCGCTCTGTTGTAAAGTATGTGCGCTCGCTCGGCGAGGTGTGTGCGCGCGTGCACGCGCACAGCTTAGAGGGAACAGTGATGCCAACCATCTCCACTTTTGCTCAATACACCAATGAGTGTATGCATGTATATAATGGCTCCCCTTTGTCCTTGGCTTTCTGCACTACAGTTTGTCTCACATTGTCTGTGTTTTTTCCAGCCTGTTTGGAAAATGTGAATAAGGTGAAGCAGAGGATTTTGGGTATCATCTGAAACAGCGCAGATTGGCCTGGATGTGTCTGCCACAATGGGAGGGGTCACTGGCTGAGAAGCCATTGTGCCCATCTGCCATGTGCATTGCCTGGGTGGCCACTGTATGTTATGCTGAGATAGCACTCTCACTATGACCAAAAAGTGACCATGGCATGGTTATGTATCCACATAGCTCTATTATAATGCTTGGCTCCATTGATCTGAATGCATTCTTTGTTTGGGGGTGCTAATCACTGAGTAAATGGCTGTCAATGCTGAGTATCTCAAGGCAATGTGCTCATGGTCACACTGTACACATGCCATGCATGCTGACCAGCAGACCTACTGTAGTTAGTTTGTGCTTGGCCAGCACAGCCCAGTGAAGGGCAGCAAGGCAGTCTTTCTGCCCTGCTGTTGTTGTTAGTCCTCAATTTTTGGGGGTAGCATTGGTTCATGGCCTACTCAAGTGGGGTCCTGCCATGACCTTAGACATAACCCCACACTGCAGTGGCTGTCCATAGCAGCAGTATATTAACACCATCCACTAGCCTTCTCAAAGAGTGATGTCCAACATGGAGAGAATACAGGGCCAAGCTGCTGCTGACATCACCATCGCCTACAGAAAGCCAAGGAGAAAAAAAAAGTATAACACACTGCAAACAACATCTGCCACACACTAGCAGTGACACAAACCAGCAGCAGAGACCATCTCTAACAATGCAGGTTCAGTGGACCAGGTGCTGGGCACCCCTCCTCACTCTCAGGGTGACAGCTGAAACCACTCTGCAGCATGGCTTGCTGTTGTTATGTGCATGTAGCACACGCAGCCAGTGCATCTTAGTGAGCTGATATGCTGGATCAGTGCCTTCTCCATCAATTTTTCAGCAGCAGACCGCTGTTTTGCATGTGCAGTGCCTCATGGGTAGTGGAGGGCCCAACCTATAACTGCATAGACAGCAGTTTGATCAGAGATCTGCAGGCTGTGTTGAGCTATGTGGAGGTGTAGCCTACTGGTTGATACAATGTCTCCATGGTCAAAGGTTCACTTACTCATTTTGTGCCTGGGTGCGCTTGCCCACCTCGCATAGTCCTGGCTCTGCTGTGACCTGTAGACAATCATTTTTCTACATTTCTAAGCATTATGGCGACACATTGGGTAGCCCAACATAGCATTCCCCATCATGGACATCTGTGAACATGGCTTTAGTAGCTCTGCCATGGTGCATTGAAGCGGGTCAGTGATATATATGCAGCAGATGTCTGGGTCAACTGGTATGGATACATTTCTGTTTTGCCATCATTGTGATCTCCCAGCTTTACGTAAAGAGGATATATCTCGTACATCAGGAACATGCTGCCTCCACCCAGACACTGTTCTGGCCTATGGCATGCCACACTCTGACAGTACATCTGGTTACATGTCCACACCTCACAGACACTATAATATAACTTACGGCATGGTGTATGCTTTCAGGGACATCAGGACTGCACGCCTGTCACAGCGCCCCCTGCTGCTGCATCTCTTCCACTGACTCTGCTGCCACAACCACCCACCCATGACACCGCCAATACCCACTACCAGCATCACTAGGCAGCCACCTATCTCACCTAGTCAACAGCACAGCCTGCTGTATGGTCAAACATGCTCATCACACATACTTCCACATAGCCAGGCATCTGGTGAATCAACTCCATCAGCTTACCAATTGTGCTTGCATTTATACCTTCTCCAGTGGCTTCCCTGCCACCCTTTCAATGTTTTAGAGGCTTTCCTGCATTAGGGTGCATGCAAGACACCTTTACACAGCATGTCCTTTTACCGTCCGCTAAGTGTCCTCTACCACCCCTAAATGTCCTGTTACTGCCCGCTAAGTGTCCATTAGCACCCCTTAACGTAGCATGTCCTGTTACCGCCCACTAAGTATCCACTAGCACCCCTTAACACCGGAATGCCTCTAACATGCCCAGCACACTTAGCACACGGTAACCCCTTATCGTTGTCATTACTGCACGGAAAAGACTGCTCTTTTACCACCGTTTAGTAAACATACCCCTAAGTTTTAATGTGATCAGCAAACAAAATCAATTTATTTATTTAACAAAATAAAAAGGAGGTTCTACAAAGGTTACAACCACTTTAGTAAACATCCGCTCTAGTCTTATTCTGCAACTATTTAGAGGACCAAGCTTTTGTTCCATTTTCTAAAACTTCTCAGGCTGCAAATTACATATCTAACAAGAAAAAGACTGACCTATGTCGTTTTTATAACACCCAGTTAATGCTGTAATATCTATTCCTTCTCAGAAGCAATAATGTGATTATTTTGGCCTTGTGTTTTCCATAGGCTCTATCCCTCCTTTCTGCCCCCCACCAAGCTTGGGATATTTTGAAAAGGTAATGTTTGCCGTGTGTCTCCTTTGCAAGCCACATGTCTTATGTCCATCATCTCCCAAAGTCCCCACCTAGTAAACATCTGCCCTCTTCCTCCTCCCTATTACAGGCAAAAACAAGTATTCATTGAGAAACCATGGTGGGTTTTCTTTTTGGTCCCAGAAGATAACACTAACATTTTTTAGATGGCTTTACTTCAGTTGATGACATCTGTCTATTATTTACTGTGCAAATGAGTTACAGCCAGGAAAGAAAGGATTCTGAAAAGCAATGTTGAATTAATCAATTTATTGATTTATTCGCCATAAATTGATTTATTCACCATTGTTCAGATTTTTTCCTGCTGCAACTCCTCTGCACAGTAAATATTAAACAGATGTCATCGACAGAAGTAAAGCCTTCTAAGAATGTCAAAGAACAGCTAAGTAGAAAAGACTAAACAGCAAAGTCATAAAAAAGAAACCATATCAAGCAAAATATGTGGCAACCATCACTTACACAAAATGGGTGCCTTAGTGTGTGTGTGTGTGTGTGTGTGTGTGTTTGTTTGTTTGTTTGTTTGTTTGTTTGTTTGTGTTTGTGTTTGTGTGTTTGTGGTGTGTTCTAGGGGGAGTGGACTGCACCCTTCAGCAACACCCTGTATTCTTCCCTCCCTCTCCAACTCCTCTCTTGCGGACTTTCCTATTCTGTTTCCCTTGCAGACTTACCTGCCTTCACCAACCCCCTACTCCCATCCTCTGTCCTAAAATCCCACCCCTCATCCACCATTTTTATAAGCTGTCCTTTTAAATTTTCCCACAATAGCCCTTCATACTTGTCAATCTCTAATCTTACCTGTTCTTCAGCTCGCTGGTGTGCCGTTTCTACAGCAGTGCTGTCCCAGCGCCTTTAATTACCGACAAACTACTTGCTGTGCAGCTACACTAGAAGGTCCCTCACACTGGAAGCTCCCTCCACCTCCTCCCTTATTTCTCTATGGCTGTTAGCAGCTCCTCATGGGATGGAAGGAGAGAAAGCAGGCAAAATGTTGGTTAAACAGCTGCTGCAATAACTGCCTATCTCCCCTTTCCCCAAACCCCCCTCTTCCTCCCCCTTCTCCTTCCTCCCCTTCTCTCTCCCATCCTTGGTCTTCTTTCTGGCCTGTTACCTCCTCGAACCTCAACAAGGTTTACTCCTCCATCCGTAAGATCTCCTGTATCTCTGACCCCATCCCCTCACACTGGCTCTTGGACACTTCCCTGGCTCTCTCCCCCCTGATTCTCTCCATTCTGAACGCCAGCCTCTCCTCTGGTGTCTTTCCCTCCACCTGGAAGCACGCAGTCATCCGTCCCATTTTGAAGAAGGACTCCCTGGACCCTTTATCCCCGGCCAATTGGCGCCCCATCTCAAACCTGCCTTTCCTCTCCAAAATCCTAGAAAAACTGGTTTTTGTCCAACTCTCCTCCCATCTTGAAGCCTCTCTAGCACTTCACCCTCGGCAATCCGGTTTTCATCCTGGCCATAGCACCAAATCTATCCTTCTTTCCCTTCTCAATGAACTTCACACTGCTCATGACCGAGGTTCCATCTCTATCGCTGTCTCTTTGGATCTATCTGCTGCCTTCGACCTTGTGGACCACCGTACCCTTTTAACACGCCTTCACAATATCGGGCTCTCTGGTTCTGTTCTACTCTGGTTACACTCATTTCTCACCAGCAGATCCTTTTCTGTCCTATCGGGACCCTCTTCTTCCCCCCCCCCCACCCCTCTTCCCTGTGGTGTCCTCCAAGGCTCTGTTCTTGCCCCTCTTCTATTTAATATTTTCCTAGCTCCCCTTGCCCTTCTCGTCCAACAACACCATATCTCAGCTCACTACTACGTGGATGACATTATCCTTCTCCATCACACAGATGCATCATCCCTTGATCTTAGTCCTCTCAACTCCTGCCTGGCCTCGGTTGCCTCTTGGATCTCTTCTAACTTTCTGCATATTAACCTGTCAAAAACCTCTGCTATCTGGTTCACTCCTGGAACCCCTGCTCCCCCTCTTGCCCCTCTTGCCACTCTTCTTCTCACCTCTCACATCCCAGTTGTCTCCTCCTTACGTTACCTCGGGGTCATCTTGGATTCTGCTCTGTCCTTTAAAGACCACATCCCTTCAGTCATACAGCGATCCTTTCACACCCTGCGACAACTCCGAGCAGTCCGCCCCTTCCTGTCAGTCCCCTCCCCTGACCACACTGCTCCTCTCCTTAGTGGTATCCCGGTTGGACTACTGCAATATCTCTATGTCAGGCCTCCCTCAATCGCAGCTGCGAAGATTACAGTTGGTTCACCACACAGTCGCCTGCATCCTGACTCACGCCTCACGCTTTGACCATATTACCCCCATTTTGACTCATCTACATTGGCTTCCGGTCCCATATCGCATACAATACAAAGTGCTCCTCTTTGTTCATAAGGCAATCCACACCGGCACCCCACTCTTCCTCACAGACTTGATTCATCTTCATATTCCCCACCGTTCCCTTCGGTCAATCCACTCCAATCGCCTGTTCCTCCCTTAACTGTCTCAGGCCCATCTTGAATCCACTCACTCCTCAGCCTTTTTCTTCTTGGGTCCCTGGCTCTGGAATTCACTTCCCCCTACCCTCTGTCTCGAGCCCTCATTCAAAACTTTTAAAACCAGACTGAAGACACACCTTTTTTGCACCTCCTTCGACCTCCCCCATCCTTCCTCCCCCCTAAGATACTGAACCTGACTTTTAAAACCAGACTGAAGACACACCTTTTTTGCCCCCCCTCCGATGACCTTCTCCTATCCTTCCACCCCCCTAAGATACTGAACCTGACTGTTTTGTTTCTGTCTCCTGCTCCTGTTCTCTCTATCCTGTCCTCTCACTTAATGGTGTTCCTTTCTCCACTTCTAAGCAGTTCCAAATTTTGTATTGTAAACCACTCTGGTACTCCCAGTGTGAGCGGTATATTAAATCCCCAATAAAGATAAAGAACTATGAGTCTGATCTCTGGAGGCTGCACTCACCATCCCCAGGACATCAGCCATCACTCACCATCCCCACAGCACAGCTCCCCTGATCAGGGTAGAGTGCCTGAGCGGGAAACCTCCCGCTCAGAAGCTCCTGCCCAATCGGGGCAGTGGGAGGCCGATACAAAAGCGCCGCCATCAAAACTGAGCCGGCAGCTGCACTCACCATCCCCGGGACATCAGCCATCACTCACCATCCCCGCAGCACAGCTCCCCCGATCGGGGTAGAGTGCCTGAGCGGGAAACCTCCTGCTCAGAAGCTCCTGCCCAATCGGGAAGTGGGAGGCTGATACAAAAGCACCACCAACAGACGCACCCGTGCCTGAGGGCCTCACCAGAGGGCCCTTTGGCATGGACCAGACACGAAAAACTGAAGCCAAAGCAATCCTACCAACTGACAACAGGACAGGACAACAAGCAAGACAATCCAGGAACAAGCAGCAGAAACCGAACCACTGAAACAAAGGTACTGTTATAACCATGCCACTATGTTTGATGGCTGCATTCTCCTACATACAATATTACAGCTACATACAGGCAATCTCTGTAAATAACCCGAACTACCTAACATATACTACACCCCAGAATCAAGCAACAACAACAGATACCACAAAGAAACAACCGCACAGAAGGCTCAAACCCATTCCCCTCACTCCAAATCATATCTCAACACCAGATACCACACCAACACTCCTAATCTCCCTGATAAATGCACGCTCAGTGAGGAATAAACTTCCCATGCTCCAAGACCGCAACACATCTCTCAATCTTGACATTTTCTGCATCACTGAAACATGGCTGATGGAATCTGACACAGTACTCATGAATCAGCTAACTCCACATGGGTACAGTCTTTTCAACTGTTCCCGAGCCCATGCTAGAGGAGAGGGGGAAGCCATACTAGCCAAATCCAAGCTCCACTTCCGGAAATATTCCATAGAAACCACAGAAGAAGCAGACATCATAGCAATCACCAACAGATGATTCACAATATGCCTGGTGTATCGATCACCGACATCCAATTCAGACCTGTCAGACATTCTCAAGCATGTGACAGACATCACTAACTCCACGAAAGAACAGATAATCCTTGGTGACTTCAATCTCCCATCCCTGCAAGAGAAACAAGCTGATGCATTCCATGAGGCAATGAAAGCAATGGAACTGAAACAAATTATTCATGATCCAACCCATCAGAGGGATAATACCCTCGATCTCATCTTCCTCAACTCACCAGATGCCACGGTAAACAACAATGCAAAGATCATACCTGTCCATTGGTCAGACCACCATCTTATTACCTTCAGAAGTTCATACCAACGTTTACCCATTAAGGAAAAAGTCCAGCTGTCAAGAAGATTCAAACTTTTGAACAAGGAAGAATTCCTACAACAAGTACTCCCAAAAATACAGACTGAATCGACTGAAATAGAAGATCTGACCAGCAATTGGAATACAGTAATCACATCAGCAGCACAAACAATGACAACCCACATAGGAAACAGACCAAGACCAACAATGGCACGCTGGTATACCCCCACACTACGGAAATTAAAGACACAGCTCAGACGCATCAAGCGAAGATGGAGAAAGTCGAAGAATGAAATAGAATAAACTACATGAATGAGCTCGACAAATACCACACTGAAACAGACAATGCTAAGACAGCATATCACAAAAAGATTACAATGTCATCAATTAACAAACCACGCAAGCTGTTTGATATTGTCAAGAGGTTACTGAAAACCCCTAACACGGTGAGCCAACTCCCAAGCTTACAACCACAACAACTAGCGGCACAATACAAGCAGCTTCAACAACAACCCAGCCTGCAACCCGTAACAGTAAGAAGTGACCTTACTTTAACCACAAACTCTGAATGGGGAACATTCACGACTATTTCTAAAGAAAGAATCGAAATAACCATATCAGGACTAAACACCACAACCTCCCTGCTCAACCCCTGCCCGGTAGAGTGGATAAAAAAGTCAAAACATGAACTTAGCGTTACTCTGGCAACCATAGTAAATGCTTCATTCAAACAAGCCAAAATGTCCAACAACCTAAAAACTTCCATCATACGAACATCTCTCAAAAAACCTGATCTCGACCCATCGGAACCCACCTCATACAGACCAATAGCAAGCCCATCATTCACTGCGAAGATAATTGAGAAAATAGTCCAACAGCAACTGCAAGATCACCTGGAACCGAACAACACCCTGGATCCCCAGCAGCATGGATTCCTCCCCTCCTATGGAGTTGAAACCCTCATGGTCACTCTCCTTAACACCCTAACCAAAGGGATACAGGCCAAACAGGCTGGTTATGCACTGATTTTTCTGGACATTTCTGCGGCATTTGACACAGTTGCACACAACATCCTCCTGTACAGACTACAAGAGATTGGCATGCAGGACAAAGTACTACAATGGTTCCAATCCTACCTAACTAACAGACAACAACTCATTTGAACCATCTCCGCTACCTCCCCACCCTTTCAGCAAACTCAAGGAATACCACAAGGGTCATCCCTATCAGCCACACTCTTCAACATCTACCTTCAACCCATCTGCGCAATAATACGGTCTCATAATATCAACTTCCACCTGTATGCTCTATGGACCCATTACAACTACCAATCCAACAAATCCAAAACTAATGGACTGCTTCAATGATGTCTCCAAATGGCTACAAGAAAACAATCTCGCCATAAACCTAAAAAAAACATTAGCGTTATTTGTAACCAAGGACCAAACCTTCACACACACACACACACACACACCCCCCCCCCCCCCACCATTCATCACTTTAGGCGCAACTAAAATAAAAGTCCAAACACATGTAAAATATCTAGGAGTCATTCTTGATCAAACACTTTCATTTAAACAGCAGGATGCTAAAGCTGCAAGATCAGTATTCTTCAAAGCAAAGATGGTACAAATGCTCAGACCACTCATAGACCCTCAAGACTTCCGCACAGTTATGCAAGCAATGACCCTACCGCACTTAGACTATTGTAATGCAATCTACCATGGACTCACGGCCTCAACCATCAACCCACTTTGAACTGCCCTCAACACAATGGCAAGAATCATTCAGAAGGTAAAGAAGCATGACCACATCACTCCTGTCCTAAGAGAACTCCATATTCTCCCCCTAGAAGCACGAATAAAATATAAAACACTGGTTCTAATACATAAAGCTCTTCACCAACAGCCTCCAACTTATCAACAAACAATGCTAACCCGGAAGAACTCTGGAAGACCAACATGACAGTCCATGAACTATACACTCATTGTGCCGCATTACAGAACAAAATTTAATCATCAGACATGTAACCGTGCATTTGACCTCTATGCACCCTCGCTTTGGAACACCCTTCCAACTCAAGTCCGCTGCAACAATGATCTATCTGCATTTAGAAACAGATAAAAACCCTTCTCTTCTGGGAGCACCTAGGGTCGACACAGAACAGCACCCAATGAAGTTCCCCAAGGAGGACTAAGACAACAGAGAAAGCCAGAACTGTAAATAAATCCAATCTATGAATGAGAATCAGAAATGTAACCATGTCTGAAGACTTCTCGCGAGAATGTAAATATGTTATACTCCCCCCTGGTGATGGTATACCCCTTTCCCTCCTGTAATTGCAAATAACCCTGTTCTATGTATCCCCCCTTGTTTATTGTAAACCACTTTGACCAGGTGAAAAGCGGTATATAAACACAGCTAAATAAATAAAATAAATAAATAAATAGAGTGGCAGACTTGGAGGACATAAGGAAGACAGAGAGGTTTATAGACGAGACCTACAGGGATATAGTACTGAAGTTCCACCTCCAGTCTGGCAGCCTCTCAGTTGACATGGAGAGAAAGGTCACGTGACAGGAAAACATCCTTGGTGTGACAGGAAGTGATCCTGTAGCTAGGAATTGTCCACTAGGAGATGCAAAACCCTCTTGCACTGAAGAGGGTTCTCCAGGGCCATGTGCCGATGAGGGGAGGGTTAGGATTGCCATTATAATTGGTTATTTGATCATTAGGCATGTAGATAGCTGGGTGGATGGTGCGCCACCTAGACAAGGTTTTAGATAGTCCTGGGGAGGAACCTGCTATCTTGGTACATGTTGGTACCAATGACATAACAAAGTGTGGGAGGGAGGTTCTGGAGGCCAAATTTAGGATTTTAGGTAGGAAGTTGAAATCCAGAACTTCCAGGGTAGCATTATCTGATGTGCTTCCCATTCCACGCGCAAGACCCAAAAGGCAAGTAGAGATCCAGAATCTCAGTGCAAAGAAAAGGTTTTGGATTTGTTAGGAACTCAGCAACTTTCTGGGAAAGGGAGAGACTTTTCTGGAAGGATGGGCTCCACCTTAATTGGGATGGAACCAGGCTGCCGACATTAACCTTTAAAAAGAACAGCTTTTAAATTAGATAATAGGGGAAAGCCGACAGTCGTCCAAGAGCGCATGGTTCGGAAGGGTGTATCCTTGAAGGTTACTAGCAAAAGAGGGAAGTTAGAACATCCCAATAAAGATAAAAGTAACCCAGATGCCCTAAAGTACAGAGCTGAAAGATTCCAAATTACCCCTATCAACTGATAACCAGATTAATATGAATAAAATACAACCTCTAAAGTGCCTGTATGCAAATGCTAGAAGTCTAAAAGATAAGATGGGAGAGCTAGAATATATAGCACTAAATGAAAGGTTAGATATGATTGACATCTCAGAGAACTGGTGGAAGGAGGATAACCAATGGGGCACTATGATACCTGGGTACAAACTATATCGCAATGATAGAGTAAATCAAACTGGTGGATGGGTTGTGCTGTATGTTAGAGAGGGGATTGAGTCACAAAGCATTAAAGTTTTGCAGGAAACAAATTACACTGTAGAAACTCTATGCATAGAAATTCCATGAAAAAAGGGGAAGGTGATGCCAGTGGGTGTGTACTACTGACCGCCTGGCCAGAATGAACAGATGGATGATGAAATGCTAAAAGAAATCAGGGAAGCTAACAAAAGTTACAGTACAGTAATAATGGGTGATTTCAATTACCCCAGTATCAACTGGATCAATGTCACAGCAGGACATGCTAGAAAGATAAAGTTTCTAGATGAAATAAATGATTGCTCCAAGAAGGGGAAGCTATTTTGGACCTAGTCTTTAGTGGAACAGAGGATCTAGTGCAAGAGATAAGGGTTTTGGGGCCACTTGACAATAGTGATCATAGCATGATCACATTTGATTTAATAAATGAAGGTGGATGGCAAGGAAATCCACAGTACTACCTTTTAAATTTCAAAAGGAAGACTATAATAAAATGAGGAAAATAGTTAAGAAAAAACTAAAAAGAGCAAGTTAAAGATTTACATCAAGCATTATCGTTGTTTAGAAGTACTATCTTGGAAGCCCAGAACAGATATATTCCACCCTTTAGGAAAAGTGGAAGAAAGGCCAAAAAACTGCCAGCATAGTTTAAAGGTGAGATCAGAGAGGTCGCAAATGTATCTTTCAGGAAATGGAAAAAGGAGCCAAATGACGAAAACGGGAAACAACATAAGCACTGGCAAGTTAGATGCAAGGCACTGATATGGCAGGCAAAGAAAGTCTTTTTTAAAAAACTTGCCATGGAAGCAGAAACACATAGGGGGCAATTCTGACATCGAGGTCCTGGCACTCTGTGTGTCCGGTCAGGACCAGACGCACAGAGTCAGCCGGGATTCTGATCCCGCGGGCACGACTAGCCCCACAGGATCAGAATCGTGACCAGGCCTCTACGTGCAGGCTGGGACCCCAAGGTGTGAATAAATAGGTAGACAAAGGTGAACCAGTTGATATAGTGTATCTGAATTTTCAGAAAGCCTTTAACAAGCTCCCTCATGAGAGACTCTTGGCAAAATTAAAAAGTCATGGGATTGGAGGCATGTAGTATTGTGGATCAGGAAATGGTTAAAAGATAGAAAGCAGAAAGTATGGCTAAATGGCCAATTTTCACAATGGAGAAAGGTGAGAGTGGAGCATCCCAAGAATCTGTGCCGGACCTGTTGCTTTTTAACATATTTATAAATAACCTGGAAATAGGAATAACGAGTGAGGTGATCAAATTTGCAGATGACACAAAATTATTCAAAGTTGTTAAAACACAACAGAATTGTGAAAAATTGCAAGACGACCTTGATAAATTAGAAGGCTGGACGTCCAAATGGCAGATGAAATTTAATATGGACAAGTGCAAAGTTATGCACCTAGGAAAAGAACAACCCAAACTACAATTTCATGATGCAATGTACCACATTAGAAACTACCACCCAGAAAAAAGATTTAGACATCATTGTGGCTAATACTTTGAAACCCTCTGTCCAGTGTGCAGCGGCAGTCAAGAAAGCAAATTAAATGCTAGGAATCATAAGGAAAGGAATGGAGAATAAAACCAAGGATATTATAATGCCTCTGTATCATTTCATGGTGCGACTGCACCTTGAAAATTGTGTCCATTTCTGGTTGCCATTTCTTAAAAAGGATACAGCAGAATTAGAAAAGATTCAGAGAAGAGTAAAAAAAATGATAAAGGGGATTGAAGGATACCCCTGTGAGGAGAGGCTTAAAAATTTGGGGCTCTTCGACTTGGAAAAGAGAATGCTGAGGAGGGATTTGATAGAGGTCTATAAATTAATGAATGGAGTGGAAGGGGTAAACGTAGATCGGTTGTTTATGCCATCAAAAAGTAGAAAGACTAGGGGACATGCAATGAAGTTACAATATAACCCATATAAGACTAATAAGGGAAAAAGCTTATACTCAACTGTAACAGGTGCTCTCCAAGGACAGCAGGAATCAGTCCTCACATATGGTGATGTTGGCGCCGACAGAGCCACGCACGGAAGCATTTCCCCAGCTTTCAAAGAAGGCCTTTGGGATATGCTATCACGTGTGCATGGACCCCTTCCCGCCCAAGGGTGCCATCTTGCTTAGTCAGATGACATAGCTAGGACAGTAGTAAAAACTAAAGCAAGGTAGGGAGGCAACTCCCAGAGGAGGAAGGAGGGTTGTGAGGACTGATTCCTGCTGTCTCTTGAGAACACCTGTTACAGGTGAATAACTACGCCTTCTTCAGAAACAAGCAAGAAGTCATTCCTCACATATGGGATTGCCTATCTCCAGGCTGCCAAGGACTGAACCACGATAGCACCAACGGTGGCCAAGTTGGGTAGCTGTGAGTTGCAGAAGATGAAAGAGACTCTGCAAGACTCTTGCATCCAGCGTCACCATCACTCTGGTAGCCTGAACACAGAAAGGTCGGCGGGCAGGAGTTGCCTACACACCGAAAAGATTACGGAGTACCGCCTGGCTGAAGGCACTGTCCCAACGAGACTCGCTCGCCAGGTAGTTGTGAGCTGCGAACGTGTGAATTGAAGACCATGTGGCAGCCTTGCAGATCTCTGTCATCAGCACTGAGCTCAGGTTCACCACCGATGTGGTCATTGCTCTCACACGATGTGCTATGATCTGGTGTTCCAGGCAGAGCCCGACTTGCTCATAGGCAAGGGCAATACAGTCTGCCACCCAAGTGGACAGAGTTCACTTAGTCATGGGAAGCCCCAGTCCGCTGGGGTCATAAGAAACGAAAAGCTGAGGAGCTTTGCAATGGCCCTGAGTCCTCTGTAAGTAGAAGGACAGAGCACGTTTGCAATCTAGTGTATGGAGTATAACTTCCTCCCAAACGGCGTGAGGCCGTGGGAAGAAGATGGGAAGAACAATCTCCTGGTTGAGGTGGAAAGGAGATACTACCATTAGGAGCAATTTGACTCAATGCAAACAACCTCAATATTAATTTTAAAAAAATGGAAGCCATGTACATCACAAAAAACCCAAACCACACCCTCCCGCAAAACATCACCCTGAGTTCTGCTTCCTTCCCAATCAAGAATGAGGTCAAATACCTCAGTATATAATCCTTGGTCAAACACTCAGCATGCTCCCCCACCTGAAACAAACAGTGAAAACAGTATTTTACAAGTTAAAAACAATTAAAAACATACGGCCATTCCTAGAAGAAAACAACTACAGATCAGTATTTATTTATTTAGCTGTATTTATATCCCGCTTTTCACCAGGTCAAAGCGGTGATCCAAGCGATTGTCACACCCCACTTCAACTACTGCAACAGCCTGTTGCAGGGTCTACCCGCCAAAAGCCTACACATCCTCCAAAGAGCACAGAACATCATGGAGAGAGTCATCTGTAAAAACTCACTAACTGACAGCATCACCCCCAATCTTATATGACCTCCTCTGGCTCCCAATAGCAAGTCAGATAAAGTTCAAAACACTCACCACTACTTTCAAACTACTGAACAATATAGCCCCATCCATTCTCTCTACACTCATCCAAATCCCCCCAAACACAAGAACCAGAAGAGAAAATGCACTGCACTCACTTGAGATCCCATACACATTCAGGAAAACGAAGCAAGCCACAAGCTCCAGGGCATTCACTTTCACTGCCCCCTCCCTCCGTAACTCCTTACCTCTATCAATCCGCTCAATCAAGGATCTCCAGCAGTTTAAAAAATCACTCAAAACATACCTCTTCACTGCACACTACGGAACGCAAAACACAACACAAAACACCTCAAAGAACTCACAGGCACCCTAACAGCATGCCCCAACCCAAAGTACAGGCAACATTCACCTTTAAACAGCATGTACATAGTTCTAAATATGAAGTTGTTAAGTGTTGCAAGTTTTTATGTAAATAGTTCTAAAAACAATTGTTCTATGTAAAATGTTAGTTATATGTAAACAGCCCCTGATCTCTGGAAGGGGCGGTATAGAAAAATGTAACAAATAAATAAATAAATAAAATGGGTGAGGAGCACCACCCTGTTCTTGTAGAATCTTGTATATGGTGGTTCCACCACCAGGACCTGAAGTTCGCTTACTCTTCGGGCAGACATGAGGGCCACTAGGAAGGCAACCCTTCCATGAAAAATACTGCAGATGACAAGTGGCAAGAGGTTTGAATGGCAGTTTGGTGAGCTGTGAAAGCACCATGTTGAGGTCCCAGTCCGCTGGAGAGTGGTCAGGAGGCCCCAGAGGAATCGAGAGACCAGGGGCTGACCCAAGAGGCATTTTTCCCTCAATAGGGTGGTGGTGTGTAG
Source organism: Ichthyophis bannanicus (assembly GCA_033557465.1). NCBI lineage: Eukaryota > Metazoa > Chordata > Amphibia > Gymnophiona > Ichthyophiidae > Ichthyophis > Ichthyophis bannanicus. Next base: position 160,734,947 of record CM066033.1, read on the forward strand.
CTATCACACTCAGATGCACTCTCACTGAGTTGGACTTTAGCCCAGTGTGTGACAGATGCAGCAGGTACTGGAGCACTAATTGCACCTGGCAGGAGAACGGGTTCTCCCGTCTCTCCGCGTACCACACTGAGAATCCTTGCCATTTAAAGGCTTAAGCTTGCCTGGTGGAGGGCTGTCTAGAGGCCAGCAGGACCTCTTCAACCTTCTTTTGGAGGTTGAAAGGGGCCAATGCTATCCTTTCAGCAGCCACGCTGTTAGCATTAGAGACCCCAGTTTGGGATGCAAGAGAGAACCCCTTTTCTGGAACAGGAGGTCCAGGGCACAGCCCAGCAGAACCGGGAGTGTCGCCCACAGAGAGAGCAGCAGTGGGAACCAGGGCTGTCTGGGCCACCTGGGGGCAATTAATATTAGTGATGCTCCCTCACGCTGGACCTTGAAGAGGGTCCTAGCGACCAGAGGGATCGGCAGAAAAACATAGAGGAGGCCTTCTGTCCACAGGAACAGGAAGGCATCTGCCACCACCCTCTCTGGATGTGGTTGCCGTGAGCAGAAGAGGGGCAGCTGACTATTGTCTGGGGTGGCAAATAGATGCACCACAGACCTGGCCCAGAGGCAGAAGGGCCAAGTGGCCTCTCTGGGGACCTGGCGCCACTCCTGTGGTCGAAGGACTCTGCTCAGCCTGTCCACCTGGAGGTTGTCCTGGCCCAAGAGGTGAACCGCCCGCAGGAGAATGTTATTGCAAGCTGCAAATGAAAGGAGGATCACCACCTCCTGGCATAGGGGGTACGACCCCGTGCCACCCTGCTTGTTGACATAAAACACAGTGACTTGGTTGTCTGTCTTAATCAGTACAGACTGGTGTCGCAGGTGGTGACAAAATGTCTGTAGAGCCAAGAAGATCGCCCTGAGCTCCAAAAGATTGATCTGTAGCAGGGATTCTACCTGAGGCCAGCTGCCTTGTGTGCAGTTGTCCCCGCAGTGCACCCCCTAACCCAGGAGGGAGGCATCCGTGGTCAAGATCATCTGGGGCACCAGTGCCTGGAAGGGCATCCCTGTTCGGAGATGGCAGAGAAGTTGCCACCAGTCAGTTGGTTCACCTTTCTTTAGTATTGGTATAAACACAGATCTTTTCCAGTCAGTTGGCCATGATCTTGTCTTCCATATTTCTTGGCAGAGCCTTGTAAGTATCGTAACAGCTGCATCGGATTACTGTAATACTTCTACGGAAATGCCATCAATGTCTGGTGCTTTGTTCTTTGACAAGGCTTTCAATGCTGCTTTGACTTCTTCTTTCATCGCCAATGCTTCCGGATCATAAGGTATGGGTTGAAACGGCTGTTGGTCCACTTGCTCTTTATCCTATAAAAACTCTGTATATTCTTTCCACCTTTCTTGATCTTCTCAACATCATTCAATATAGAACCTTGAGCATCTTGTAACATTCCAATTCAAGGCTGGAATTTTTTCTTTAACTCTTGTAGCTTTAGGAAAGCTGATCTTGTTCTTTCTCTAATAGTTTCTGCTTCTATTTCCTTGCATGTGTCATTGTACTAATTTTCCATGTCCTGTTTTTCTGTACGTTGGAAATCGCTGTTGAGTTCTGCGATTGTCTTTCTTTCTCCTCTGGCTTTAGCTTCTCTGCGTTTCTGGGCAATTTTCAGAGTTTCTTCCGTCATCCATTTTGGCCAATTTTGCTTTTTCACTTTTTGTAGAGACTTCTCACTTTCTTCCAACACAACCTTCTTGATGTCATTCCATAACTCTTCTGGAGCTCTGTCATTTGTAACTAAAGCAGCAAATTGTTTTTGCAGGCAGTCTTTAAATTCCAGTGGTATATTCTCAAGGTAATATTTTGCTACATTTATGAGTGCCATCCTCTTTTTCAACTTTAGCTTGAGTTTGCATACAAGTAATTGGTGATCTCTACCACAATCAGCTCCAAGTTTTGCCTTTCTTGATGTTATAGAGCTTTTCCATTGTTGACTTCCACAGATGTTCTCAACCCTGTCCTGGTGTAGCCCTCAGCCAGTCAGGTTTTCAGGATATCTACAATGAATACAGTTGTGATCAACATTATTGGCACTCTTGAAGTTCAACCACTTAATATCCAATATCTCCTAAAAAAAAGAAGTGTCCAGTGAAAATGGCTTTGGACTATATATGCACACATATTTGACACAGAATCAAGTAGGGAGGAGTGGTCTAGTGGTTAGGACAAGGTACTTCAGGCTGGAGGGCCAGGGGTTCAAGTCCCACCTGGGGACAGCAATCTCAGGCTGGAGGGACTGGGATTTCTAGTCCTATAGGCACTCCTTGTGGTCTTGGGCAAGCCACTTAACCCTCCATTGCCCATGTTCCCTGTAAGTATTAGCATATGTGTCTTGTATCCCCCAATTGACCGCTTTGACCCGGTGAAAAGCGGGATATAAATACAGCTAAATAAATAAAACAAGACCAATTAAAAAAGGAAATAGTATAAAAATGGGGACATTGCGAGGACATGATTATTGGCACCCTTATAAACAAGTCAAATCAGTTTGAACAGAAGAACCACATTCCAACTGCAGTAAAATTAGATACTCCTGTGATCAATTGTCATTATTCACATGACTTGAATCAACCAATGAATGATGGCTCTAATGTTTAAAAATGGCCACATTCACTCCCTGTTCCATTTTCACAACGGTGAAGACAAGAGAGCTGCCTGAGACATTAGAAAAGCCATTATCACCAAACATCAAACTTTAAAGGGATACAAGGCCATCTCCAAAGACCTTGGAATTCCTGTGTCTTCAGTTCGCAATTTTATCAAGAAGTCTTCTGCTCATGGAATTGTCAAGAACCTCCCAGAACGTGGTGGGAAGAGAAAAATTAATCCAAGAAGTCTTTGAAAGTTGGTGCGAACTGTTAGAAAAACACCATGTACAACATCCAAAGAGCTTAAGGCTGACCTGGAGCAATCTGGAGTGGTAGTTTCAACATGCACCATATACAATGCACTGAACAAAGAAGGGCTTCATAAATGAAGGCCAAGGAGGATCCCACTGCTCAAAGACAGACATAAAAATGCACGCCTGATCTTTGCCCAAACCCACCTTGAGAAACCACAATCCTTCTGGGAAAATGTTTTGTGGACAGACGAAACCAAACTTGAGCTCTTTGGCAATGCAGACCAGAGATACATGTACAGGCAAAGAAATGTTTTTATTTATTTATTTAGTTGTATTTTTATACCGCCTTTCTCCGAGTCAAGGCAGTGTACATGAAACAGCACAATTATTAGATACAGTGTAACAAGTATACTATATACAGTATGCGCTGGATAATTAGGGATTGGATAACTATATATAAATGTACATGTAGGTCATGGAGGGTGATTAACTATATACGATTGTTGCGTTGTGGGGGCTAGCCTTCTGAGGTGGGGGTTATGAGGTGGGGTTGAAATGTTCAGAGAAGAAGTTTATCTTTAGGGTTTTCTGGAAGGTGCTGAGGTCGGTGATGTTTCTTAGTAGGTCCGGTAGTGCATTCCAGTTTGAAAGTGTATAGAGTTGGAAGACTCACTTACAGATTTGTTGGTTGGATTTGGTTCTGGCATGGGGGATGATCAGGGTGTTCATTGTGGAGGTATGTCTTGATCTGTTTGGTTGGGGGATTTACAGTAGGTATTGCAGTGAGTGGGGGAGTCTGACTATATGGCTTTGTGAGTCAGAAGGAGGGTTTTGTATCTTATGTGACTTGATAGAGGCAACCAGTGGAGTAGCTTGAGTATCAATGTGATGTGCCTTGTCTTGCTGTATTTTGTAGGATGCGTGCTGTTGTGTGGAGAGCGGTCTGTAGGGGATGAAGTGTGGTTTGTGGGAGGCCCTGGTAGATAGCGTTGCAGTAGTCGAGGTGTGATAGGGCTGTGGTTTGAAGAGTAGAACAGAAATCTATCAATTCTAGGAGAGGTAGGAGGTGCTGTAGGGTCTTTGCTTTGTAGTATATTGTTTTTGTGATTTGCTTATGTGGGCTTTGAAGGTAAGACATTGATCAAGGGTGACTCCAAGGTATTTCACTTCCATCTGGGTCTTGATTGATGTGTTGTTAAGGGTTATGGTAGTTGGGGAGGTGAAGGTGCTGTCTCTTGTTATGAAGAGGGCTTCCATTTTTTTATAATTGATTTCAAGGTTATTGTTCTTTAGCCAGTTGAAGACATCTGAGAAGCATTCATGAAGGACAGAGAAGGAGAGTTGGTTTGTGTTAAATGTGCTGCATATCATTGATGTCTTCAGCATAGATGTGGTAATTGAGGTTGTGGGTTCTGATAGGGTGCAAAGGTGTCAAAAGTAAATGTTGAATAGGAGTGCAGAGAGAGTGAATCCTTGGGGGACTCCTTGTGTTTGTTTGTATTGGATGGAGGTGTTTGGACCGATCTTTATTTGATGATGTCTATCAGTCAGGTAGGATCTGAACCATTGGAGAACCATGCCTTGGATTCCAGTGAAGAGGTTGTATGAGAATATGGTAGTTCACAATATCAAAGGCTGAGGAGATATCTAGAAAGATCAGTAGGAATCCTTGGTTGGTGTTTTGTGTTCCTTGTATTAGAGTGGTTAGTAGCATTTCTACTCCCTGATGAGGACGGAATCCATGTTGTTGTGGGTCGAGTAGGTTGTTCCTGTCAATATGGTCTTGTAACTGGTACTGGACTTTTTTTTCAATAATCTTGGCTGGAAAGGGTAGGCTAGCGATGGGTCAGCAGGATCTAGCCCTGGTTTCTTCAGGGCTGGACGTATGGAGGAGGTTTTTAGGAATAGGGGCATGTCACCTTGTTGAAGTACTGATTGTGTGATTTTGGTGAGCATGTTGCTGAGTTCCTTCTTGGCTGCCTTGATCCTTGCGACCTGGCATAGGTCCAGGGGTGAGGTTGTAGTGTTTAGGGATAAGATGGTGTTTTCGATTTGTTCCTTGCTAACGTTGTCGAAGGAGGACCAGGGGTGGGGGTGGTTGGTTTTGTCGGGGGGGGGGGGGGGTGATCAGGTTTGCAGTGGGTTGCCAGGTAGGGTGTGATTGCGATGTCCTGGTTGTCTGTGGAGGGTGTCCTTATCAGTAGTTTTATGATATTGAAGAGCTCTCTCGGGCGGTTGATTGATAAGTTGAGAATTTTTGTGTGGTAAAAGAAATGAAGCTCATGAGGAAAAACACACCTTTTCTACATTTGAATATGGTGGAAGTTCCATAATGTTGTGGAGCTGTTTTGCTGCCTCAGGAACTGGAGGCCTGGAACGTAATAAACGAATCATGAAGTCAGAGGACTACCAAGTTATTTTGGAGTGAAATGTGCTACCTAGTGTCAGAAAGCTTGCTGTGGGTTGAAGGTCATGGGTCCTCCAGCAGGATAATGACCTAAAACATACATTTATTTATTTATTTAGCAAATTTTCTATACCGCTTCATCTGCTAGTCAAAGTGGTGCACATGGAAGATAATGTAGAACTGAGTTAGCTGAGCAGTATTAACATAAGTTAGATAAAAACTGAAGTAAACTATCTACAATGCAATTAGGGTAAACAAGGGTTAACATATTAACTAAAACCTCTATAGAAATGTGGTGACTTTATTCATTTAGTTGTACAAGATTAATTGGTAGAGTTGAGGTGTGTGAGCTATAGTGTTGTGACGTTGTCTTGTATGGGATCATGCTGCTGCATCCAAAAGTACAAAAGATTGGTTAAAAAGGAACAAATGGACTGTTTTAAACTGGCCAGCAATGAGTCCTATTCTCAATCCAATCGAAAACCTTTGGAAAGAGCAGAAATCTGCCATTGATAAAAGGAATCCTGGAAACATTCATGAGATGGAACAAATCACAGAGTGGGAGAAACTACCAGCAGACACATGTATGAAACAAATAGATCAACAACTTACAGAAAATGCCCCAACACTAAACTCAGAGAGTATGATATTTATGGGCAACGAGGTCTCAGACTGAAGTGGGGCTATGCAATAGGTCTTATCATGCCTAATTACGGTGCACCCTTTTGCATCAATGATCTCTTAATGTCGCCTCAAGATTTCACTTTTTTCTTTTTTACTCTTGTTCTTCGTTTTCAAAACCACGGCATCGGTCTAGCCATTATCAGCTGTTTTTTTTCTAATATAAACAAAAGTACTCTGGAATATAGCCAAATGTGCTTATCTGAAGGACAGCAGCAACCCCAACGCCAATCTTCAGTGCCTATGCGTTTCACCAAACACTAGGTTTCCTCGGGGGGTGTATATCCAGATGTTTAATGGCAGCTTCAGTGTTCAGACTCGCTGTTTTAACTTCGATATCTTAATCCATTCATTCTAACCGCAAGTCCAGCATTCAAAATAATGCCGCACGTTATTTTGAAACAGATAGATGGCTACAAGAAACGTTTGCAGGCTGTCATCACTGCCGAGGGTTGTGCAGCCAAATATTAGTGAAGAGTGCCATTAATCCTGTTCAAGTCATATTTTGTTTTTTTTCTCAGAATTTACTACATCTAAGCTGCACACACATCTTTTTTTGTTGTGTACCTTTCAACATATTGTTAAAATATTATGATGATACAGTCGGGTCATTCTGAACCACAAATAGCGAGGATGGACACCCCACGTGATGTCCACCCCCGCTATTCATGGCGGCTGCAGGCCCCGACTAACTTCCCCACTGGTTAGTTGGGGGTGGGGAAGTTAGTTGGGTCCTGCAGCCACCATGAATAGCGGGAATGGACATCCTGTGGGGAAGTTAGTTGGGGGCGGGGAAGAGGCGGCCTGGGAACAGAGAGTGGGTGAGCAGTGGGCAGTCGCCGGCCCTAGATGTAAAGGGCCGATTCTGATTGCTCAATATGGCAGTATAAAAATCACACATATAAATAAAATAATGTCGGCCCTGTACATCCAGGGCCGGTGAAATGGCCGGGGAAGTCATTCCACCCCCTGGATGGAAGAAGTTCCCTGGACATCGTTTGTTTTAATCATCAGGGTGCGGATGGGACTGGGGGGGCCAGAGTTAATTCCCCCCAGCCCGACCCTGGTCTTAGAAGGCCAGATCAGGCTTTGGGCTGCAGGGAATTAACTCTTTTTGCAGGCGGTCAGCATCACTGCTTTTAAATTGAGCCGCAGTGCCATGGCAACATGATGCCATAGCGCCGTGGCTCCAGTTAAATGCCATGACTGAGTTAGTCAGGCAGGGCATATACGTGCAGGCCGGGAGTGAATCACAGTTCCTGCCCACACGTATATGCCTGTTCACTATTCTGATCCCGCAGGGCTAGACATGCCCCGTGGGATCAGAATCGCGATCTCCTTTGTACGTCCGACTCAGCCTGGACATACAAAGGCGATCTACGTCCAGGACAGAATTGGGCCCAGTTGGAATATTTCCAATTATTTCTCAAGATATTGTACACAACATACCTAACATGCAAGGGTGCCAATAATGTTGACCACACCCGTATGCATAAGAGAGATTTGCATGCAATGGATACAGTGCATGCAAATCTGTTTCATGCACATTAACCAAACCTTGTTTTGCAAAATTCACAGTTCTTGCAGTTAGCAACTGTTTTTAAATATAAATGCAGGAAAAAAGGATGAGAAAGGAAAGAACAATGTAGTTGCGAAGGTCAGTGAAAATTTATTTATTTATTTAGACAGTTTTGTACACCACCTTATCCTTCAATCAAAGTGGTCACAACACAATTGGGGGATACATTTAACATGAGGGGATATGACATGGAGGGGAGGAGTAGCCTAGTGGTTAGAGCACCAGCTTGGGAACTCAGAGACCAGGGTCCAATTCCCATTAGAACTCCTTGTGGCCTTGGGCAAGTCACCTAACCCTCCATTGCTCAGAAAAATCCAAGTTATCAATGTCCCTGTTTAATGTACATTTACCAAGTTTAAGTTACAATGTAAACCACTTTGATTGAAATGATAAAGCAGTATAAAAAAAACCACTTAAATAAATAAATATGAGACATATACACTAATACTTACAGGGAACATGGGCAATGGAGGGTTAAGTGGCTTGCCCAAGACCACAAGGAGCTCCTGTGGGACTAGAATGGAAATTATGGCAAAATCAAGAATTTTGCTGATTTTTGTTGCAACCCTTGAAAATGGCTTCATTAAATACTGCAATGAAAACTTTTCACTGAAGCACAAACATCTTAAATTCATCCATTAAGGAAAATGAGCTCTACATGTGCTCTCTTCACTATTCTGGCAGAACCTTTCATACATTTCCATTCCAGATGACACAAAAAAAGCTGTGTCATTCTCCTGGGTACCCTGAAAACCAATGGGCTATTTTATTAATAAATCTGATCCAAAATTGTTTTTAGCAAAAAGCTTTTGCAAAGCTTGTGAGCCTTATTCTAAAAGGACTTTTCGACCCAACAGTTTTGTTTTGCTGTTGAGCCTCCAACTCATTCAGAATATGTGTTGGGTTCCTGGTACCATGAATCTTCATTCACAGCTACTGAATGATTTTTCTGCTATTTTATGTTCCATGTAAAATTAGCAAATTTGCTCACCTGTAACAGGTGTACTCTGCGGAAAGCAGTCAGTCCTTTCCCATGGATGTCATATTGTATGTAGCCTGGTTTAGAGCAGTGACTACAAAGCTTCCAGAGCTTTCTGACATATAGGGGTATGTTTACTAAACCGGGCTAATGGTTAACCCAGGCTATCTGCCACTAGGTCCCATATTATTCAATGAGACCTAGTTGCAGATAGCCCGGGTTAACCGTTAGCCCGGTTTAGTAAACATGCCTCATAGCTTTTAATAGTAAAGGTACCTCGTAGGGTTTTGAAGCACTTGAATGATTTTCTGGGGTTTAACAACTTTAACAACTATATACTGTACATACGTACATGTGGGAATGACTTTCCAAATTACCTCCTTCGTGCCAGATGATAGAAATGCTTAAAACGCATCTTCCTCAGTGATAGCCCACTTTTCCTTTTCCTTTTGCAAACACGGGGCATGCACTGAATTCCTAGTGCATCACAGGGAATGGTGGCAGTGTGTAGCCACTGTTGTCAGATGTAGTTTTTCTAACCTGCAAATGTAAATTTATAAGGAACTGCACCTTGAGTAAAAACAATTGTTCCTGCCCTTCCCAGCCAGTATGGAGAGCTTGGATCAGAGATGAAAGGAAACTTTCCTTGAATAGCACGCTAGTATAAAATGTTCCTGTACATGAGAAAAAAAACTTCCAATCCAACTAGGGAGGAGTGGCTCAGTGGTTGGGACAGGTTATCTCAGCCTGGAAGGCTAGGGGTTCAATTCACATATGGGGACAAGCAATCTCAGGCCCGAGGGACTGGGGTCTCTAGTCCCATGGCCACTCCTTGTGGCCTTGGGCAAGCCACTTAACCCTCCATTGCCTCAGGTACACTTAGATTGTGAGCCCTTTGGGGACAAGGGAATAAAAAGTACCTGTTAGTATACATGTAAACCACACTGATTCTAAAAGAGCATGGTATAAAAAAGAAATTAAATAAATTAGAACCCAGCAGGTATATGAATGAAAGGGAAAAGGTTTGGGACTGATATTTGAAGGGATCTGGTAGCAGCATCTGCTACCTGGATAAGCCCTGTTGAGAGAGATAGTCAGCAGAACTATCCAGGTAATGCCACTAAATGTCTGTGCAGACCACCTTGGCATTCTTCAAATAGTGCCAGGGTAGTCTATGGGTAGAGCTGGGACAGGGAAATGAGTTATCTGGATAGTAGCAATTTTCAGCACCACTGCCCAGATAACTAAAAGCTGCCCTACATGTTATCCAGATCGCAACTGAATATTGCAGTGTCCAGGTACTCAATACTGGCCATTTTCCAGATATTGGCATTGAATATCCAGATATTTTTACCGCTGACTTTTTTTTTAAGTGCCTTCAAGTCATTGCTGACTACCACAGGTTTAATATTGGGCCTTTTAAATTAATTTATAAAGGAACTGATATTTCACTTTTACATGGGCTGGCCAAATTCAAGGCAAATACAAATTAGCAGAACAAAATATAAAAATTATATACAATTAGATTCTGAAAGATTTCATACAGAATGGATACAAGATAAAGGGGTATGTTTACTAAACCATCTTAACGTCGCAGCGGTGGTATTATCGTGCGATAATGTCACTTATCGCGCGATAACGCGGCGGTGGCGTTAAGGCACACTAATGCTGTGAAATCCGGGTCTGAAGGTTGGAGTAAGGCTTCCCAGAGGGTGGAGAGAAGGGTCAATGGGCGGAGAGTGGGCGGGGAGTGGCTCCAGGCACACTAACGCTGTGAAATCCAGGCCTGAAAACTAACGCCAGTGAAACCCTCGCGTTAGGCACATTTGCAGGAAAGAGAAACCATTTAAGTCAGCAATGTGCAGCAAAAGCAGGGAAACCCAGAAAAGTGATAGTAGTGATACATGTGCAGGAACCAAAAGGCAAATAAACATATAAAATGACCAGAACTACATTTAAAATCCCAATAACTAAGCTGACCAATAGTGATATTAATGATAAACATAAAGCAATACTACTCACAAAGCATAAAAATTGATATCATATTTGGAAGGGTCTACGCTCTGTCCCCCTACAAAGTGAATGATCCCACATTGAAATAGCGCTGATCAGGGTTTCTGTCGTTTAGATTGGGCAGGTTTGTTATGGCATGCACATGTGCAGCAACAGCAGAGTGGGCACGTAGGAAAGGGCAACTGTACTGATGCTGCAAATGGGATACAGGGGGCTGCAGGCGGCACATGCTGTGGTCCAGCTGGGGCACAGTGAGGACTAGGCAGATGCCTAGGTGTCACATAGGAATGCCGAAACTGTAAAGCAGCAAGACAGCAAATGACGAGGGTCCAACAAGGGCATGAGTGTGTGTCCCACAGTGTCATGGGGATATTACCCAGCAGGTACCCCCAAGGGCACATAACATTATCAGGCGGTGCCGGGGGGAAGCGCGCATGTCCATGTAGGCACCCCTACCCGAGAACCCACACCATAGGCAGCTGCCTACCGGCACACTGGATGGCCTGGGACTGCCCACCACCAGCACCACCGGCATAATGGCATGGCAGCATGGTGGCACAGGGGTGCTGGTGGCGGAGGGGGCAGTGGCATCTGCCCACAGCAGACCATGGCCTAGCCCCATTTAGGTGGGTGCCGTGCAATGCAACAGACAGGGTCTGTCTGACGAACAGTCATGGTATCCCCTGGGAATGAACTGTCTCTGTGGCAAAAGGGTGGTGCAGTACACACAGCCAGTGTGTTCAGGAGCAGAAGGTCACAAGTTCAAGTCCCAGCTGTGGCTTCTGCCAACCCTGTCCCCATATTTTACCCAGTATTAAACCATGGTAATAAAGACAAAACCTTTATTGCAGATAAAATAAACATGCCTGAAACGCCTATATTTTACCCTACTGAGCACAGACACCATAAACATGTGTAATCCCTAGAGCAGAGTTTCCCAACTGCAGTCCTAGAGGGCCAAACACCATTCAGGTTTCATGCTGTCCCTAATAAATATGCCTGTGCTGCATTTGTATGCTCCGCCCCCATTGCATGCAAATGTATCTCATGCATATTCATTAGGGACAGCATGAAAACCTGAACAGTGTTTGGCCCACCAGGACCGGAATTGGGAACCTCTGCCCTAGAGCAGTGGCCAACAGGGGCATAAACACCCACACCCACAGGCTCCACTATCCAAAGCCTCATGGAGAGTCAGGCTGTTGGGCCCTGCGCAGAGCAGCATCTCCCAATACTGGCACCTGCATACCTTAGCAATGCCGTCCTAAACTTGGGAACACGTTCCACATATATCAAAAGGTTGCTATGATTAATGTCAGCTAACAAATACTAAGTTAAACACAATTTGTTGATAGAGATTCTTCATAGCAACCTTTCTGATATCTGTGGAGTGTGTTTCAGTTATTGATTCTGACAGTGTTTACCGCCCCGGGGAGTGACCCTAACAGTATTGAGTACCATAGCAATGCCCGCACTGTGCCCAGGACTGGTGTGGCGGCCAGGGCTGCCACAAACCTCTATATTTGCACAATGCTGGCATAGGTGTGGGAGTGTGTGTCTGTCTATCCAGTGTGTTGTGGCTGCCTACACCTTACTGAGCCCACATTGCTTGCACTGTTTCCAGTGTTAGCCTGCCAATGTGCATAATAAGGAGCAAGGTACTGTGGGTATGGCCCGTAGAGGGTGGCATGGGCAGGATGCATTTGCACAGGGTATAGGGCAATGGCTGGGACATTGTAGTGCCCGACCATCACCTGCATGGACAGGGTGGCCACAGCATGTCATGCTGGGAGTTCGCTCTCACCCTGACTGAGCAGTGACCACAGCATGGCTAGGTTTCCCCATAGTGCTATACAGCGTTTTTCTCAAGTGATATTTATGGGTTCTCTTTTCTGGGGCCCAATCACTGATATCCCAGTTTTGGGTGCACACAGTTTCTCCAGGAACGTGCACTATGTACTAGCTAGCTAGCAGACTGTCTGCAGTTATTATCTGTATGGCAGCACCACCTTGCAGGGTACCGCAGGTGCACACTGACTGCCCTCTGCTGGTGAATGTCAGATCGTAGTGGGGGGGGGGCACAACTGAGCTGACTGGGCCCAGTATCTATCTGCCAGTGGCCCTGTCCCAAGTGCAGATCTTCAGCAGCTGTCCGTTCGCCACCAGGACTGGGGTTGCTGGTCCCACAGCCTGTCCTCATGTACCTCCACTGCCCCCCTTGCAAAGGGTAAGAGTGCAGGTCTGTTGAGGGCCAGGTCATGTCCCCCACCCTGACCCAGAGAGGGCAGTTTGCTAAGTACTTTGTTGCCATGTGAGCTCCCTAAACAGGTGACCATAGCAAGTACAGTGGATATGCACTATGTTGTGTGCATCATGGTCCACAAGGGCTAGACATGCCTGGCAATTACAAATGGACACAAAGACCTTCAAAAGGTGTCTGCAACAAATACCTATCACACACTGGCACTGATGGAGACCTGCAGTACAGCCCACCTCAACCAACCCGGGTACTGCGGACCTGGTGCTGGCCACTCCACCACACTGTCAGGGTGAGCACAGAACACACACATTGGCATGGCCTGTGGGTACTCTGTGCCAATAACACGCACGGTCATTCCCCCTTACTAAGCTGACATGCTGTAGAGGTGCATACCTCATCTGGTGAGCAGATGTAGACTGCTGTTCTGCATGTGAATTGCATTATGGGTACTGTTGGTTCTATCCTATCCTGGTAGCCACAGCAGACAGTTTTATGGTGACGTGCACTCTTTCTGTAGCCAACCATTGGCATGATAACTCCCATAGTGATGTAGCACGATGGTTAATGCAATGACTTTAGGTCATGGGTTTGATTCCTCTCTGTTCCCTTTTTTTATGGCTGTCCTACACAACTACGTTTCATTCGTGTAACAGTCATATCTGTGCAGATCTGTGCTGCCGCCACATTATGCCCTCATCACTGTTGCCATCCATCCTTCTGTCTGTCTATGTGTGTGTGCCAGCTGTGTGGCGTCCTGCCCTAATGTGCAGGCTGCTACCCAATGTCCTGCAATGGCACACTTTTCTGCATTGCGGCTCTTCATGCTTGCCTCTCCTGTGTCTGCTCTGCATGGCACTGCTCTCCTCTGTCCTCCTGTCATTGCACTTATCCTGCCACCTCTACCTCCTCTGGTGGACACGTATCCCCATCCAACTGTCATTGTTGCACTGTACATTACCATCACCCTGTACATCGGTACAGCTGCCCCCAATACGTTTGTCCACTTTACCTGCTGCCACATGGGCTGCATGCAGATTTGGCTGGTCCATGAGCTCTGTCATCTACTTCCTTCCATCACTTGTTCATTGCCTTTCCTTGGTGCTCTGTGCAGTGTTATGGTTACATCTGTGTTTGAGCCATGCATTTCATGCTTGTGACTTTGGGGCATCTTCATGCCACTGGGCACCATCTCCTGTGTCACCTTGGCATTCCTGGGGCATCTTTTGCGGCACCTTAGTTTTGGCCAGCTTATGGGGTGCCTTATATGCTGCCTTGGATGGTGCCAATATTTCCTGCCGCCCTCTGGGGCACATTATGACCTGCCTTGGATGACGTGGTGCTTTATGATGTGCCTTATGGTGCGCCCTAAAAGGTGCATTAGGTTGCGGCACTGGGGTGAGGCTTTTTTGGCTGGCAGTGCAAATTGTTGGGATGTGTCTGACGGTTACAAGCAGGAAAAGGGATTGCCTCAGACAGTCTTTTAAATGAGCCCACTGCGGGATCAAACTCATGACCACTGTATCAGCAGTCAATGTATTAACCAGCATGCTACACCTCTCTTGTTGTGAGGGCAGGTCAGCGCGCCTAATTAAGGCTAACACGCGTTAACATGCCACGGCTCCCTCTATCGCGCGATAGGAATGGAAAATAAAACAAAAGATATTATAATGCCTCTATACCGTTCCATGGTAAGACCGCACCTTGAATATAGAAACATAGAAACATGATGACAGAAAAAGACCACATGGCCTATCTAGTCTGTCCTTCCATATCAACAACTACAACAGTCCACTTTTTACCTTTAGAGATCCTCTGTGTTGGTCCCATGCTTTTTTGAATTCAGTTACTGTCCTCATCTCTACCACCTCCACTGGGAGACTATTCCACGGATCCACTACTCTTTCCGTAAAGAAATATTTCCGCATATCACTCCTGACTCTATCTCCCTTCACCCTCATCCCATGTCCCCTCGTAGCAGAACTTGCTTTCAATTGAAAGAGACTCTCTCCCTGAACATTTATGCCACGGAGGTATTTAAACATCTCAATCATATCACCTCTATCCCGCCTTTCCTCTAAGGTGTACATATTAAGATCCTTAAGTCTGTCCTCATATGCTTTATAATGAAGCCCACTAATCATTTTAGTAGCCACCCTCTGCACGGACTCCATCCTGTTCACATCCTTTTGAAGATGCGGTCTCCAGAATTGCACACTATACTCCAAATCAGGTCGCACCAAAGACTTATACAGAGGCATTATCACCTCCTTTTTTCTGCTAGCCATTAATCTCCGTATGCATCCAAGCATCCTTCTAGCTTTTGCCATCGCCTTTTCTACCTGTTTAGCTACTTTAAGATCATCAGACACAACCACGCCTAGGTCCCGCTCTTCTTTAGTGGACAAAAGTACTTCACCTCCTATACTGTATTGCTCCCTTGGATTGCTGCAGCCCAAATGCATGACCTTACATTTTTTAACATTAAATCCCAGCTGCCAAATTCTAGACCTTTCTTCAAGCTTAGCTAGATCCCTCCTCATGTTATCTACACCTTCCTGGGTGTCTACTCTATTGCAGATTTTGGTATCATCTGCAAAGGGGCAAACCTTACCCGACAGCCCTTCCGCTATATCACTAACAAAGATGTTAAAAAGAATCGGACCAAGGACAGATCCCTGGGGCACACCACTGGTAACATCCTTCTCCTCAGAGTGAGCTCCATTTACTTGTACTCTTTGTCGCCTCCCACTCCACCAATTTCTAACCCAAGCAGTAACTTTAGGGTCCATCCCTAGGGTGCTCAGTTTGTTTATAAGTCGCCTGTGAGGAACAGTGTCAAAGGCTTTACTGAAATCTAAATACACCACATCTAGAGCTCTCCCTCGGTCCAACTCCCTGGTCACCCAGTCAAAGAAATCAATCAGATTTGTCTGACAAGACCTGCCTCTGGTGAATCCATGCTGCCTCGGATCCTGTAATCCACTGGACTCCAGAAACCTCACTATTTTCTCTTTCAACAGCATTTCCAATAATTTACTCACCACTGAAGTTAAACTAACTGGCCTGTAGTTTTCAACCACATCCTTACTTCCGCTTTTGTGTAAAGGCACCACATGAGCCTCTCTCCAGTCCTTTGGCACCACTCCCGACTCCAACGAGGCATTGAAAAGGTCAGTCGGTGGAGTTGCTAGAACGTCCCCAAGTTCCCTCAGTATTCTAGGGTGTATCCCATCCGGTCCCATCGCTTTGTCTACTTTAAGTTGAGCTAGTTTCTCACGAACACAGTCTTCTGAAAATTATTCAAGATGTCCCTCGCTTCTGTTCCTATTTGTGGGTGTTTTCTGAGGTCCTGCTCCTGGTTCTTCATCTGTGAACACAGAACAAAAATATTGTTAAGCAATTCCGCTTTATCCTTATCAGCTTCTACATATTCCCCCCCTACACCCTTGAGTCTGACAATACCACTTTTGCTCTTCCTCTTCTCAATAATATATCTGAAAAATGTCTTATCCCCCCATTTTATTGCATTGGCTATTTCCTCCTCCTTTTGAATCTTTGCCTTCTTGACTACTTTGCTAGCTTCTCTAAGTTTTTCCAAAAACAGATGCCTGTCTTCCTCTCTCTGTGATCTCTTGTATTTCATGAAGGCCTCCCTCTTTTTCTTCACTTTTTCAGCTACTTCCTTAGAAAGCCATAGCGGTCTCCTTTTCCTTTTGCCTTTATTTACCATTTTAACAAAAAGGTTGGTTGCCCTTACAATATCCCCTTTCAGTTTTGCCCACTGTTTTTCTACATCCCCCAGCTGTTCCCATCCCACCTGATTAGGTGTTAGCATTTTCTAAACCTGAGGAGGTTACTAGAGTTCAGTAAAAGTTCCCCTAAAGCACCAAAAAGAAAGTAATCTTGCTTTAAAAAATATACAAAAAACCCCTTTTAAGAGCTCCCAGTCAGAGAGCTAGCAATGTAATATAATAAAAACAAACAAACAAACCCTCAAATCCTTACTGTTTGTTGATCTGTAGCACCCTGTTTAGGAAAGCCTCAACAGGGCAAGGCACTGGAGCCTTTAATGCAGGCCTCAGCTGCACTCAGGAAATCAAGCCCACTAACTCCTGATTAGGTGTTAGCAGTTTCTAAACCTGAGGAGGTTACTAGAGTTCAGCAAAAGGTCCCCTAAAGCACCAAAAAGAAAGTAACCTTGCTTTAAAAAATATACAAAAAAACCCTTTTAAGAGCTCCCAGTCAGAGAGCTAGCAATGTAATATAATAAAAACAAACAAACAAACCCTCAAATCCTTACTGTTTGTTGATCTGTAGGAATGGAAAATAAAACAAAAGATATTATAATGCCTCTATACCGTTCCATGGTGAGACCGCACCTTGAATATTGTGCGCAATTCTGGTCGCCGTATCTTAAAAAGGATATAGCGTTATTAGAAAAGGTTCAGAGAAGAGCCATCAAAATGGTAAAGGGGATGTAAGGATACTCCTATGAAGAAAGGCTAAAAAGGTTAGGGCTCTTTAACCTGGAAAAGAGACGGCTGAGGGGAGATATGATAGAAGTCTATAAATTAATGAATGGAGTGGAATGGGTAAACGTAGATCGATTGTTTACGTTATCAGCATATAGAAAGACTAGGGGACATGCAATGAAGCTACAGGGTAAACTTTTTAAGACTAATAAAAGAAAATATTTTTTCACTCAACGTGTAATCAAACTCTGGAATTTGTTACCGGAGGATGTAGTAAAGGCTGTTAGTGTAGCTGGGTTTAAAAAAGTTTGGACAAGTTCCTGGAGGAAAGGTCCATAAACCATTATTAAGAAGGGACCCAGGATATCAATGCTTAACCCAGTACAAGCATTGTGGAACCTGTGTCTTTTGGGGAAACTGCTAAGTACGTATGACCTAGATTGGCCACTGTTGGAAACAGGATACTGGGCTTGATGGACCTTGGTTTGACCCATTATGGCATATCTTATGTTCTTATGTTAACGGACTTTATCGCACGATAACCCGAAATGCTACCTTAAGACCGGAACGCCCACTACCTTATATGGCATTCGTCACAGTAAGACTGCAACTAACGCCAGTAGCATTAAGATGGTTTAGTAAACATACCCCAAAGTCTCAAAAGGCTTCAAGCAGCCATTGATGATTCCAGGAACCTAGCTAGTCTTAAGAAGCTTGTGAAACCTTGTGTATTTTGACCCTTCTCATCTTAGTCCATAGAAAAGGCATCTTTCCTGTAAAAGATTTTTCCCAAGGAGAGGAAAGTTAGATTTTTTAAATTGAATGAATGGCCAAACAACTCTCTAGATTTGATCTTTATGGAATGTTTTGTTCCATTTGATTGGCCATATGCAGCAAGACAGTCATTTGGGGGCTAATTCTATAAGGAGCCATGTAAATTCACTTAGGACCCGATTCCATTGAAGACGTAGATCTCCTTTATACGTCCGGGCTGACCTGAACATACAAAAGAGATTGCGATTCTGATCCCGCGGGACACGTCTAACCCCCCAGGATCAAAATCGCAAATAGCATTGTACGTGCAGGCCGGGACTGTGATTCAATCCTGGCCTGTACATACAGAGCTAGCCCGGCTAACTCAGCCAGGGCTTTTAAATGGAGCCACGGTGCCAGGGCTGGGCTGCAGGGGATTAATTTTATCCCCCCAGCCCCTTCCGTGCCCCGATGCCACAAAAAAGAAACATCCAGGGAAATTATTCCACCCCGGACATTTCACTGGCTCTGGATGTACAGGGCTGACAGAATCGGCCCTGAACATCCAGGGCCGGTGACCGCCCACTGCCTGCCCACTCTACACCCCTGGGCCGACTCTTCCCCGCTCCTGACTAACTTCCCCGCACAACTGGCGGGGAAGTTATTTGGGGCCCTGCAGCCGCACGAATAGCGGGGATTGACGTCCCATTCGGAATAACCACCGTACTATTTATGTGCATAACCCGTGGTATTATAGTCATTGAGGCACATAAGTGAATGGCTATGTATGTAAATTACACTGTTCCAATTCTTTAAGTATGCCTGCAGAACCCATCACGTGTACTTTCACTGTATGTTTCAATTATGCACATGACGTGGCATTTTAGAAGGGGCATCCAAGTGTAATCTTGGATGTCCAGGGCAAAACATGCAAAAAACACCAGGGATGTCTATGGCTCAGCTGGATTTTAGAAACATAGATGTCTCCGACGTGGATGCCAGCACCCACTATGGAACACCCCCCCTCCCCCCACCAATATGGAGCCGTGGGGCAGGGACATTCATCTCAAATAAGGTTACATACAGGGATGAAAACATGAGTCCTCATTACCCGTCAGTGTTCGTTGTCAGCTTGTAAAATAAAGGGGGTATAAGTGTACCACCTTCTCCACACCCTCCAAATATTTGCCTGACAAAAGAAGCACTTTTCAGATGCATATTTATGCTTCAAGCAGGAATAACCTTTGATGCGGCATGATATAATTTTATAAGAGACTATTTATTTCAAAAATGCTGCTCTATATGCTGAAAACACTTATAAAATTACCTGCATGTCAGGGGGGCTGATAAGTCTCTGGCCTTATCATGAATCAGAAAGCTACAGGCACACTTCAGTTCCGGAGGTCCGAATGAGTTCTCTGCAGTGTGCCTGTATCTTTCTGTTCTGTTACAAGGCCAGAGATATGCCCCCCCCCCCCCCCTCATATCAACTGGCTTATATTTTGTCCACATGCTTACTCACACCTTTGAAGAATTCTAATATACTAGTAAAGCACAATTTCCCTTTGTTAAATCCTCATTATGCCTTGTTTATCCAAATGTTGGCTTTTAACAATAGCTTCTACCATTTTACTTGGCATCGATATCAAGTGTACCAATCAATAGTTATTTAGGTTACCACAGGAGCCCTCTCTGAAAATTTGTGCTACATCGATAACCTTTCAATCTTCAAGTACACAGGCAGAATTGAATGATAGGTTACAGATTACCTATAGCTGGTCTGCAATTTCATATTTGGATTTCTCTGCAACTCTAGGTTGAATACCATCAAATCCTGTTGATTTGCTATTATTTAGTTTGTCAATTTGCTCTAGCACGTCTTCCAGGTTCACTGTGATTTTTTTTCAATTCCTCTCTCTTCAGAAAGGGTATCTCTCCAACATCCTCCACTGTAAAGACTCATGCAGACTTTTAACTCTTGTAACTGTTCCTTTAGATTTCCATCTCATTTCCTCATTCTATCATAGTTTCCCTTTTTTAAAGTTAAATGTTACCTCAATAGTTTTATTTATTATTTGCCTTTCTGTGATTTTTTTCAAATTTGATGGCATTATAATCACTATTGCCAAGAAAATGAGACATTCCATTTCCAATATATGCTAGATTTGGAGTACCAGTTATTAGATTAGGAGGCTTGATGCATTTCCATTTGGAAGATATTGCCAGCCTAGCTACTAGAAGCAGATAATTTTCTAGAATGCTTTTCTCAAGGACAGTATTGTTTGGTTATGCCCTGGCAAAGCAGCAGCTCGGCCACACACCGGGGCCTGCCCTGATCAGCGTCGGGGAGTGGAAGGGGAGAGGTCGCTTCTCCCTCACCGGCTCCCTAAGGCCAGACGGGCCTGTGCACCAGACTTTTAAATTAAGAAGCGCCCCTTGGCGCACCCGCACCGGCAGGCCCATGCCGGAGGGCCTCACCAGAGGGCCCTTTGGCGTGGCCCTTAGGTGCGGGCCAAAGGCGCCCTTGGCGCGATCCGACAAACCCATCACCAGCAGAACACCTGTGAAGAGTCAAGGAGTAGAGCAGGAACAAATGCTCCTCTACATCTTATTTATTTATTTATTTATTTAGACAGTTTTGTATACCGCCTTATCCTTCAATCAAAGCGGTCACAACACAATTGGGGGATACATTTAACACGCGGGGATATGAGACACATACACTAATACTTACAGGGAACATGGGCAATGGAGGGTTAAGTGGCTTGCCCAAGACCACAAGGAGCATCTGTGGGACTAGAAACCCCAGTCCTTCCGGCCCAAGGTTGCTGTCCTCTAGTGGGATTTGAACCTCCGACCTTCCGGCCTGAAGTACCTTGCCCCAACCACTAGGCTGCTCCTCCTCCTGAACCCCAACCAGCACCCATACGAAGTAAGCATCCACCACTGCTACTCACAGCCCATTGACTCCATTGCTACCCATCGCTTCCTCACTATCGCTACCTCACTGCTTGCATTGAACCTTGCTGCACAGGCCATAGACTCCATGCTACCTTGTTTGTATTTAATCTATATTGCATAGCGTGTAATTCCTATTACCCCATTCCTTGCAATTAACTTTGCTACACAGGCTATAGACTCCTTGCTACCCATTGCTTGTAATCTCCAGGAACAAGCAGGAATGTAGTCTTCACATATGGGTATCGTCGGTACCGATGGAGCCTGCACGGGAACGCTTCCCAGCGTCCAATAGGAAAGCTTTTGGGAGCATCCCACAGCGCCTGTGTGCTGCCTTCCCACCTTTCCCAACTGTCCCTCTCCAGTTCTTCGTTTTCTGCGGAGCCGACAGATCGCACATCCTGTCACCGCAGAAAATATTCCCTTCAGGTCAAAGCACTGTCCGGTGACCATTCAGCCTTTGGCAAACCTTTCCACCAAGAACGTTTTTTTATACCCTAATGTTTCAGACGTAAGCTCAGACATCCCGCTGACGCGGGGAATTTAAACTTGAAGAACCAATCAGAGCAAAGGGAGGAGGAGCCACCAACCAGGAACCACCTTCCTTCAGTGCTTTGACCTGAAGCAGGGGGATTATTATAGATACCCCGAAACGTGACATGTCGTCGTTCTGAAAAACCACTGTAAGCGGTATTGTTGACAGCCTGCATTATACAGCTAAGTCATTGCTTTTACTAAAAGAGCGTTTTCTTGAATAATTAAAAAGGACGGGCCACAGCGGTGAGTGGAAGTTTCCTCTTCACTGAGTTGGTCATTCCGATAAAAATGTAATCTGCTAAGAGGTTGATTAAGTTAGGCTGGGTTTTGGTGGGTAACTCTTATTTTTGACCTGGCATGAGGTTTCTTTTTTTGGGTTCTTTCTAATCATTTTTATTTTAAGTCAGGTGAGGGGTTCAGGGGCCGCTAGACCACCATGGAGTCACTTTCTGTTGGGGCACCAGCCCCCAACGGTATTTTGATGGCATTGGGGGCTTTTCCCAATGCCGCAATCGCCCCCCGATGCCATAGAAATAATATGGGGGCTGATATGCAAATTAGCCATTCAGTGCCCATTTCTCTGGGAGAGCATGCCAAATTAGAGCCATCTTCTTAGGCACATCTGTTTGGCTTCCTCTCCCAGTTTAATGCTGCCATTTTGCACACAGTTTAAGGAATGGCTCATTTCTATGCATACAGTTTAACGCATGGCTTATTTGTATGCTCACCCCTTTCTGCATGGTTGCACTGAAGTCAGGCGCTGCAAACAGGCATCAAAAGCTGGTAGAATGCAACTTCAGTGACGGCTTTCTGCATCGGCCTGTAAGTTTGTACGTGAGGCAATGGAGGTTTAAGTGACTTACCTAAGGCCACAAGGAGTGTCAGTGGGATGTGAACGCTGGTCTTTCTGATTCCTAGGCCACAGCTCTAACTACTAAGCTACAAGTGTATATATAACTTCATATGGATAGGCTATCCATATAAATTTATTTGGTAACCATCCTGCTGAAATTTTATTTCAACATTTTCTTTGTTCTGATATATATAAAGCTGCTATGAATGAATATAGTTTTTCTGCAAACCAACCGATAGCATTTGTTTGGTTATGAAGTTGGCAGACACCCTCAGCATTAAATCTGTTAACTGCCAAATAATTTATTTCAAGACAACTTTACTAGCACTGGTAAATGCTTCAAAGACAAGAATTGCTCTTGTGTGTGGCTTAGCAGCATGATTCTGAGGAATGTACAAAAAGTTGGTAGCCATGGGCACAGTATGCATTAGTCATTTCCCTCCAGCCAGCCACCTGTCTCCTCTTCTGTTTAACAGACATTTGACAGTTTTTAATAGGGAAGTACCATCAATGTAATTTCAGCCTTCTTCCTGTCTTCTATCCCTCCTCCTTCTCATGCATATGAAAACCTGGACTATTTCAAGCTAGATTGCATCTCTCCTCATAAATGGCATCCATAAGTCCTGCTTTTATGTTAGAAGTAATCTGCAGAGGAAATGAGAATTTGCAAGAACTTGTAAAGTGACAGTAATACCCCAGGCAATGTGGAAAGACTTCTAACAGATAATGGAGAGCAGGTGACCATCCTGAAATAATATTGTGTAATGTCATTCTCTGCAAAATAATTTATAAGCGCGCCTCGGAGAGGGTGTAAAACCTTATGCGGAGGTTTTTTGACATATCTTTGGATTCTTTTTAAAATCTGCATGTTAAAATACCAGAATTTCCATGTGGAAAAGGTGCATAAGGCTTCTAAAACATCCCCCTTAATCTCAGTCTGTGGCACAAAGTGAACAAATCATCAAACTCCGAACCGTCAATAGGAGGTACATTCCACCAGCCAGGCACCACCTCAGGAAAAGGTCCTGTCCTCGTTCTATTAAGTTTGAAATCTTTGAATAAGGGAATATTAATCTTTCTTTCTTCACTCAGTCTCAGGCTGTGTGTATGAGAATACCAGCTGCTCCGGGCACCAGATAAGTTTGTCTCTATAATTTGAGAAATCTAAAAGTTAGGATCAGAATTTTAAAATTGTTCTTGAGTTTTATAGGAAGCCAAGAGAGGGATCTCAAAAGTGGAACGCCCCTTCCCAACACTTATCTCATGATCTTGTGACTGCATTTCGCACCATCAAGAGTAACCTTACATAAACAGAGTTACAATAATGACACTCCATGACTACTAGTATGACCTGCATCACACTCTTTAATTCAGAGACCCTAAGCAATGAGAATTGGACACTTTTTTTTTTTGCTACACAGGAAGGGCAGATTGTATAGGCCTTATGGTCTTTTTTTGAAACAAATATTGATAAATCAGGAAGATGTATTACAGCTATTTGATAAACTAAAGAGAAGCAAATCACCTGGCATGGGGTCGCATTCTGTACAGGACGTCCATGCTCCTGTGTGCCCAATCGAAATCAGACGCACAGGGACAGATGCGATTCTGATCCCACGGGGCACATCTAGCCCTGCAGGATCAGAATCACGACTAGGCCTGTATATGCAGGCCGGGATCTGATTCTGGCCAGCCCGCACATACAGGCCTCTACCCAGCTACCTCAGTCAAGGCTCCTGAATGGAGCCGCAATTCCTGGCCGCTGACCTGTTCTGCATTTCCCCACAGCCTGACTCCCAATCTGGCCTCCCAAGGCCAGGGTCGGGCTGCAGGGAATCACCTGCACCCCCTCGAGCCCTTCCACTGCCGAGGCCAGCCGTCCCCTGCTGTTTGGGGAACTTATTCCACCTCAGAGGTAAAAGTTCCCCCCATCGGCCCCAGACGTACAGGGCCGACATCAGAATCGGCACTGTATGTCCGGGGCCACAGACCGCCCACTACCCGCCCTATCTCTGCCCCCTTCCCACCCCTATCTAGCCTCCCCGTACAAACACCTTGTTCGTACAGGGAGATTAGCCAGCGATGCAGAGGGGGACGAATATTCACTGTTCAGAATGACCCTGATAGTGTACATCTGAGGGAGCTAGAAGAACCGAAATATGAGATTGCAAACCTACTTTTAGTAATCTGTGAACTATCCTTAAAATCTGAGGATTGGAGAATGGCCATTGTAACGCCAATTTTTAAAATCCAAGGGTGATCCGAGAAACTACAGACCAGTGAGCTTGATGTCTCTACCAGGCAAAATGGTAGAAACCATTATAAAGAACAAAATTATTGAACATGTGGATAGTCATGGCTTAATGGCAGGAAGCCAACATAGGTTTAATCAAGGAAAGTCTTGTCTCACTAATCTGTTATATGTTTTTGACAGTGTGAATAAATGGGTAGATAAAGGTGAGCTGGTTGCTATAGTGTATCTGGATTTCAGAAAGCCTTTGATAAGGTCCCTCATGAGACTTTTGCGGAAATTAAAAGTCATGGGATAGGAGGCAGTATACTACTGTGGATTAGGAACTGGTTACAAGATAGAAAACAAAGAGTAGGGCTAAATGGACAATTTTCTCAATGGAGAAATGTGAATAGTGGAGTACCCCAGGATCTGTGCTGGATCTACTTTTTAACATATCTATAAATGACCTGGCAATGGGAATAATGAGTGAGGTGAGCAAATTTGCAGATGACACAAAATTATTCAAAGTTGTTAAAACCCAAAAGGATTGTGAAAAATTGCAGGAGGACCTTGAAGAATTGGCAGACGTGGCGTCCAAACGGCAAATGAAATTTAATGTGGACATGTGTAAATTTATGCACTTAGGGAAGAACAACCCAAACTACATTAACACGATGCAAGATTCCATATTAGAGCTTACTACCCAGAAAGAGGATCTAGGCATCATCATGGATAATACTTTGAAACACTGTTGACCACAGCTGCACTCTGAGCAGAAAACAAATGGAATGCTAAGAATCATAAGGAAAGGAATGAAGAATAAAACCAAGGCTATTCTCCAGGAAATCCCTGGAGGGAGAGAGTGGCCTAGTGTTTAGGACACAGCCAGAGGGCCAGGGGGTCAAGTCCCTCCTGGGGACAGCAATCTCAAGCCAGAAGGATATATCTGTTTGTTTGGTAAACTGAAGGATAGGCCTATTCCATTGGGCAATATCTATGGGCCTAATGCTTATGACCATGCTTTTTACAATAAGCTAATACAGACTGTTGCTTCAAAAGGGGATACTCACATCATCTTGGTTGGTGATTTCAATTGTGTTTTGGATGAAGAACTGGATAGGTCCTCTGGTCCATCCCTGGGCGCCTCATGGCAGCAATGATGGCTGCTTAGTCTGTGTGTGGGATATGACTTATTAGATATTTGGAGGGTTTTGCACACCACTGAAAGTGATTGCACACATCTCTCTAGAGCATATGACACATGGTGCTGAAGAGATTATTTTCTAGTCTTCAGCCCATTGCTGGAAGTTGTGGAAGAGGCACGGATTGGCCCTAGAAATATCTGATCATTTGGTGGCTTGGCAGGATGTCCAGAATCTGGACTATGGGCAGCTTAATCATCTGTGGCGCTTTCTTGTTTACTTGTAAGAGGACTTGGGCTTTCAAACTTATCTCTGGAGCCAATGGACTTATTTAGAAGAATAACGGGGGACACAGGGATAATCCTGTCCTGTTCTGGGAAATGTTTTTGAAGGCCTGTCTTCATGGGCTTATTATTGCCTATACCGTTAAGCACCAACGTGACATCAGTGTGCACATCATCCAACTGGAGAGGAGGGCTTATTCATTGCCGGTGCAGTGCATGAGGAGGTCGGGGGAGGCCACCCATGCAGATTTTCTGGGTGCACAGGCAGAGATTAACTCAATTTTGCATGACCAAGCTAAAAAATCTTTAATGTACTAGCATTACAGATTATATTGTTTCGGAAATAGGCTGGGGAAAATGCTGGCCTATTTGATAAAACGGGGAGGAACAAAACTGCAAATGCGGGCCCTGTATGACCAGACTGGTAAGATGCAAACAGATCAGGAGCACATAAGGAAGATCTTAAGGAACTATTATTGTATTCTCTATGGTAAGAAAGAATGTGATATCGATTGTGCAGGTGAGTTCCTGCATGAATGTGATCTTCCACAGCTAACAGAGGAATAGGTGGTGGTGCTGAACTCCCCCATTTGCTGCAAGAAATACAGAGTGTCATCAAGGGCATGCACCTATGTAGGGCACCCAGGCCCAACAACTATAGCTGTGAGTACTTCCAGACAGGAGCGGCCTAAGGGAGGTACGGGGCCATGTGCGGAGACTCAGTGTGGGGCCTCATTTGCATAAATATTTGCATAATGTTAACATGCACTAACTTTTAGTAAACGTGCCTCTTAATGAGTGTATGGATAAAGAAAGACTACCAGATTTCTAGATTACTATACTCCAGTGCCAACCGCCAGGCACATTAGGAAGTACTACAAGCACTGCCCATTTAGAACCCATAGCAAACCCACCATATCATAACCGTACTACCAGGATTCACAAAGCACCATACCCTACCTATCAAAAGGCAACATTGCAAATATTAAACCAATACATCTCAGAGAATTCCAATACATCTCCTAGTGGGGAAAGAGAACAAGGGCACTGTCAAATAGAAACTACAATACCTCATTTCGGTTACACATGCAGAACATATCAACTGACTCATCTTTGTCTACCTGTTTCTTCACACTTTCAAAAAAACATAACAAAAAACAAAAACATAACAAAAAACAAAAAAACATAAATAGTTCAATGTTATGAATCCTAGGGGCATGTTTACTAAACATTCCTAACGTGCGGGGCCGCGGTAGTGTGCCTGTGCCATATAAGGAGTGGGCGGTTCAGGCCGAAAAAGGAAAAAAAAAGACCGTATGTGTGCGCGTCGCGTTAATGTGCGGGCCCACATTAGCGCGTGGGAAGGCTAAGTGGGGCGCAGCTGGGCACATATAGGAACAGAGCCGTAGCACAACGGTGAAGACAATAACCAATGGTGCAGGGGCCATGGGTTCAATCCCCCAGTGTGTGCAGCCCAAAAAGGCTGGCTGAGGCACCACCTTGAATGTGGAAATGTGTGTCAGGAGGCAAAATAATTTTGGGGCAGCATAAGGCGGCGCACTGTTCATTTTGGGGCGGCATAAGGCAGCGCACTGTTCATTGTGGGGTGGCATAAGGCGGCGCACTGTTCATTGTGGGCAGCAGGATGCGGCACGCTGATGCTAAAGCAAAAGAACACAGCCACAGCACAATGGTTAAGACACTGATCAATGGTGCAGGGACCAGGGGTTCAATCCCTCACAATGCCCATTGAAAAAGGCTAGCTGAGGCAGTATATTTTATGTTGTGGAGTGCTTTAGGAGGCTGTTTAATTCTATTTTGTGATAACTACTAGCAAACGCACTCTCACAGCATGTTAACATAAGGCGGACCATAAGGCACATGTTACAGTGCACCGTCCGCCAAGGCACCCTAGAATGTCCCCTATAGGGCAGCATGTATGTTGCGACACAGGATAATGTATAGTGCACCCTATATGGATGCCAACCATAAAGTGCCCTATAGGGCGCCCAATAAAGCACCCTCAGAGGCACCTTATGGGTACAGTACGCTGAGGGTGTTATTGCAGGCATCAACATATGTACAGTAAATGTAAAAAATGCTTTGGAAAACCCTATCACAGAACCCCACTGTGGGTATGAACCCATGACCTCTGGCTGTACAGGCAGTGACGTAACCATTGGGCTACACCTCTATAGCTGCAAGCAAGCTCCTGCCTGGCTGCAGATAGCCTGCACGTCACATCACAGACAGTCTGCTTGTGTAAACAGGATAGGGTTAGGCCACCCGTACCCATGATGCACTGCACATGCAAATCAGCTGTCCACAGATGCACACAAGATGGGAACTGCACCCCTAAAGCTACCCGGCCTGGTAGGGGGAGGTGTCCTTGTGCACCCACACAGCACCTCGGCCTGGTAGGGTGTCCTGAGTGGGTGGACAAACAGCAAAGAGTAGCTAAACACCATCACATTGTGCGGTTACTATGCCCACCCTGAGTGTGTGATGCGCCCAGGACCAGGTGCACAACACCTTGCATGGCTGAATGCGGCCATGCCAGAGCAGCAATAACCTGTGAAATAGGTAGGTGCTGCATAAACATCTTGGCGATCGCTGTCTGCCACAGTTAGTGGAACACCCCACCCCCCGTGGACAAAACAGGGTCTCCCACCAACAGATCCCCATACTATCTTTTCTTCTTCTCTCTCTTCCCTTCCCCCCCCCCCCCCCCCATGGCAGTAGAGTCAACCATCAACCCCAGTCCTGCTGGGGAAGTAGAACCCCCCACAGGGCAGTCCAAGCAGCTCCACACACATCCATAACACAATATCAGACAGACATTAGGCCTGGATATTCATAGATGCACCCCACCACTATCTGATATTCTCCTGCAGCAAGCCATCGGCCACTGCACCCTGCAAGGCACTCCATCAAGACACATACCATCTGTGCTCAGTCTGCTGGTTGGTCCTGATGGAAATGCATGCGCCCACAACTGGGGTGGCAGCACACACAAGCAGATAAGTCAGTGAAAAGGCCCCAGGAAACCCATATATGTCACATGAGAGAAACACAATACAGCACTATGGGTGTGCCTAGCCATGCTGCCATCACTGCACACTCAGGGTGAGAGTGATCCCCCAGCAGCACATACAGAGGTCCCCCTGTCTGTGTAGGTGGTGGCCGGGCACTACCATGTCCCTGCCAGTGCCCTATGCCCTGTGCAGCTGCATCCTGGTCAGCCCACCCTGTCTGAGATATACCCATGGTCCCTTGCTACTCATTATGCACATTAGCAGGCCAATACTGGCAACAGTGCTGGCAGTGTGGGCTGTGGAAGGGGCTTGCAGCCAGCACCCACTGTATAGACCAGGGGTGGGCACCTCCGGTCCTGGAGAGCCACAGACCAGTCAGGTTTTCGGGATATCCCTAATGAACATGCATGAGATATATATGCATTAGAGATATCCTGCCAACCTGACTGGTTTGTGGCCCTCCAGGGCTGGATTTGGAGACCCCTGCCTTACACCTCTGTCATTTAAGATCATGAGTGGGCAAGGTACAGATGTCCTAGACATCGAAAGGGTATATAGAATGTGTCACATTCCTCCTCGATTCTCACCACCACCAAAAAGTTGTCTAATAGACAATTTTTTGGTGGTGGTGAGAAGTGAGGAGGACTGTGACAAATTCTATCTAACCTTTTTGATGTCTTGGACATCTGCACCTTGTCCACTCACAATCTTAAATGACAGAGGTGTAAGGCAGGGGTCTCCAGATCCAGCCCTGGAGGGCCACAAACCAGTCAGGTTTGCAGGATATCTCTAATGCATATATATCTCATGCATATTCATTAGAGATATCCCAAAAACCTGACTGGTCTGCGGCCCTCCAGGACCAGGTTTGCCCACCCCTGGTATAGACAGACACACACTTCCACACCTATGCCAGCATGGTGCTACTATTGAGGAGGTAATTAGCCTTGGCCACCAAACCTGTCCTAGGCACGGCAAGGCATGGATATGGTACGCAGTACTGCTGGGGGTCACTCCCCAAGGTGGTAAACACCGTCAGAGGCCAGTCCTGGAGCACGCCCCGCAAACACCTAACAGATTGTTCTGATGGGGTCAACTAGCAGTATGTGCGTAACGTATGGATATCTATCTGCCAGTACTCCTAGCAAACGTCTCAGAGCTGTGTACCGTATACCTCAGCTGTAGGGTGACATTGCTAAGGTATGCAGGTGCTAGTATTGGGAGATGCACGCAGGGTCCACTGTTCTGCCTCTCCAGGAGACATTGGCCAATGGGGCCTGTGGGTGTGGGTGTGTCTGCCCCTGTTGGCTGCTGCTTTACGGCAGAGATTCCCAACCCCAGTCCAGGTCTGCATCACACTGTTTGTGTTTTCCTGCTGTCCCTCATGAATATGCATGAGCTACATCTACATGCCATGGGGGTGGTGCATAGATATACAGCACAGGCATTTGTATGAGTGGCAGCATGGAACCTGACTGGTGTGTGGCACACCAGGAATGCATTTGGGAGAGTCTGCTCTAGGTACTGCCCCTGTTCATGGTGTCTATGCTCAGTGGGGTAAAAGATAGACGTATTACCATTGCATATGTCCTCGACACGAAAGGTGTGTCCTTACTATCACTGTGTAGGTGTGGGAAAAATATGTGGCTAGGATTGGTGGAAGCCCCAGCTGGGCTTTGAACCTGTGACCTTCTATTCTTGCATGCACTGTCTGTGTGTACTGCACCACTGTGTAGCCACAGATTGGCTGGTTTCCCTGGAACGTCCATGACTGTGGATCCGGCAGGGCCTGTCTGTTGCAGTGGACTGTGCCAGCCTGCACATGGCTAGGCCTCTGTCTTCTGTGGCTAGCAGCCACTGCCCCCTGCACCACATGTACTCGTCCGCCAACATGCTGGCATGAGCTTCTCTCAGAAACAGCAGATGACCAGATTGCAATGTGGCAGTACGGGACTGCATTTGGGGGATTTGGCTGTAGGTAATGCCCATTGTTGTGTTTTTGCAGTGTTGTGTAAAATATGGGTGTTTTCCCCATGCTTATGTTCCCTGCAATACAGGGGTGTCTGCGCTATCTTTGTTTAGTGGTGGGTAAAAGATAGGGGCTGGGCTGGCATGTGCCCCAGCTGGGATTTGAACCTCTGACCCTCGAGGTACTGGCTCTGTCCACTGCACCACACTATGGCCACAGAGACAATGCAGCCCCTGGAGGTAGTATACCTGGCAGGATGGAGTCACAAACCCTGCTCTACGCATTTTTATTGTGGGCACATGCACTCTGTCTGGTGACAAACGTGCGCATAAACCCCGGAAATGACCACAGACACTGGGGGACAATATATCACCACGCTGGGCAAAAGTGATATTAATGGGCAACCATAGCAAACACTCCCAGGAAAGCTCCAAAAAGGACATTTGTTTTGGATGAGTCTCCGCTCCGTAGACCCTTCCAATATTCATTTCTTCTTTCTGGAGCTTTCCTGGGTGTGTTTTCTATATTTGCCCATTACTATAACTGTTCCCCAGCTGCATTACTATTTGTGATATTTTTGTTGTGGTCACTTTCTATTTTTATTTTCACTTTTGTGCTGTGCACATGTATCACACTGCTCACGTTTTGCAGGTTTCCCCGATTTTGCTATACATTGCTGACGGAAATGGTTTCTCTTCCCTTTAAATGCCCTCTACCGCGAGTGTTTCACTCGCGGTAGTTTTGCTTTGGGATTCGGCCCCGATAATGTGCGGGGAGTCTCTCCCCTCCCCTTCCCTGCCCATTAAACCCGTCTTTCCGCCCCTCAGGAACCTTCCTCCGCCCTCCGTTAGCCGTTCCACGCCTCTATCGGACATTTGCGGGCCCGTACTTGTGCGGGGCCCGTTATTGTGCCGCGCACCTGTGCGGGGGTGACATGCACGATTGCGGGGCGTTTAAGCGCTCTTAAGTACCGCTTTTAGTGCGCTATTTTGCGGCGCGCAAATTAGCGGTTTTTAGTAAACATGCCCCCTAGTTACTATGTCCTGTTCGATGTAAGCACAAGGCACCTCCCCTGCCTTGTGCAAAATTGTTAACTGTAAACCGCACTGATGTCAAATAGCGTGGTATAGAAAAGCTAGAAATAAATAAATAAATAAAATAACAGATTAGTAAGACAAGATCTTCTTTGTCTAAAGCCATGTTAGCTGTCTCCCATTAAGCCATTACTATTTACATGCTGAGTAATTTTGTTCTTTATGATGGTTTCTACCATTTTCCCAGTACTGATGTCAGGCTCACTGGTCTGTAGTTTCCTGGATCACCCCGGAACCTTTTTCAAAAATTGGCGTTACATTGGCGATCCTCTAATCTTCAGGTATTGAAGGTGATTTTAATGATAGTTCACAGATTACTAATAGCAGGTCTGCAATCTCATATTTCAGTTCTTTCAATACCCTTGGATGTATACCATCCGGTCCAGGTGATTTGCTACTCTAGTTTATCAAATAGTTGAAATACATCTTCCCGGTGTATCAGTATTTCAAATACTTCTGTTCTGTTTTTACTAAAGAAATTCCTGGAGAAGGACCACCTGTGATTGACAAATATACAAATGGAAATGGAGTAGAAACATAGAAACATAGAAATATGACGACAGAAAAAGACCACATGGCCTATCTAGTCTGTGCTTCCATAACAACTACAACAGTCCCCTTTTTACCTTTAGAGATCCTCTGTGTTTGTCCCATGCTTTTTTGAATTCAGTTTACTGTCCTCATCTCTACCACCTCCACTGGGAGACTATTCCACGGATCCACTACTCTTTCCGTAAAGAAATATTTCTGCATATCACTCCTGAATCTATCTCCCTTCACCCTCATCCCATGTCCCCTCATAGCAGAACTTGCTTTCAATTGAAAGAGGCTCTCTCCCTGAACATTTATGCAACAGAGGTATTTAAACATCTCAATCATATCACCTCTATCCCGCCTTTCCTCTAAGGTGTACATATTAAGATCCTTCAGTCTGTCCTCATATGCTTTATAATGAAGACCACTAATCATTTTAGTAGCCACCCTCTGCACCAACTCCATCCTGTTCACATCCTTTTGAAGGTGCGGTCTCCAGAATTGCACACTATACTCCAAATGAGGTCGCACCAAAGACTTATACAGAGGCATTATCACCTCCTTTTTTCTGCTAGCCATTC
This sequence comes from Ichthyophis bannanicus, assembly GCA_033557465.1. Taxonomy (NCBI): domain Eukaryota; kingdom Metazoa; phylum Chordata; class Amphibia; order Gymnophiona; family Ichthyophiidae; genus Ichthyophis; species Ichthyophis bannanicus. The sequence continues at coordinate 160,768,202 of CM066033.1, forward strand.
CTCTCCGTATGCACCCAAGCATCCCTCTAGCTTTTGCCATCACCTTTTCTACCTGTTTAGATACTTTAAGATCATCAGACACAACCACGCCTAGGTCCCACTCTTTAGTGGACAAAAGTACTTCACCCCCTATACTATATTGCTCCCTTGGATTGCTGCAGCCCAAATGCATGACCTTACATTTTTAACATTAAATCCCAGCTGCCAAATTCTAGACCATTCTTCAAGCTTAGCTAGATCCCTCCTCATGTTATCTACCCCTTCCTGGGTGTCTACTCTATTGCAGATTTTGGTATCATCCGCAAAGAGGCAAACCTTACCTGAAAGCCCTTCCGCTATATCACCAACAAAAATGTTAAAAAGAATCGGACCAAGGACAGATCCCTGGGGCACACCACTGATAACATCCTTTTCCTCAGTGAGCTCCATTTACTTGTACTCTTTGTCGCCTCCCAGCCAACCAATTTCTAACCCAAGCAGTAACTTTAGGGTCCATCCCTAGGGTGCTCAGTTTGTTTATAAGTCGCCTGTGAGGAACAGTGTCAAAGGCTTTACTGAAATCTAAATACACCACATCTAGGGCTCTCCCTCGGTCCAACTCCCTGGTCACCCAGTCAAAGAAATCAATCAGATTTATCTGACAAGACCTGCCTCTGGTGAATCCATGCTGCCTCAGATCCTGTAATCTGCTGAACTCCAGAAACCTCACTATTTTCTCTTTCAGCAGCGTTTCCAATAATTTACTCACCACCGAAGTTAAACTTTCTCCAGGACCAAGCAGGAAGTCAGTCCTCACATATGGGTGACATCGACGTCGATGGAGCCCTTGTGGAGCATTTCCCCAGCTTTCCATGAAAGCCTTTGGGAATGCAGGCACGCATGCGCGGTTCCCTTCCCGCCTAAAGGTGCCATCTTGCTCAGTCTCTCTTTTTCCGTGAAGCCCACCGGACGTGTGTCCTAGTCCTCCCGGAAAATAGTTAGATTTTTTGGCGATCCTTCGCTATTTTATTCTCCGGTTCGATGCCGGTTCCCCTCCCGCCGGATTCGGTACACCGGTATTGAGCCCGATGTTCTTTTTTCGGTTTTTGCCCTTCGTGGCTGGCGTTCGCGCCCTTTTTTTCTTTTTCCCTGGAAGGCCGGTCCTTTGACCTCGCGGGGACTCTTTTTTCCCCAATGGCTTCCAGTGGGTTTAAAATGTGTGATCGTTGCAAGAAGCTGATGTCTCTCACCGACACACACGACTGCTGCCTTCGGTGCCTCGGTCCTGACCACGATCCTAAGACGTGTGGACCATGTGGAAGAATGTCTTCCAAGGCACTCCAAAGTCATCAGCACCAAAAGGAAAGGCTTTTTTCTGACTCGGCCTCCGGCCGGGCCCGGACCTCGTCTGAGGCCTCGACATCTCGGGAATCGGATCCAGAGCACTGTCGGGGCTCCTCGGACAGGGGGTCTCCCGACTGGGAACGAAAGAGGATGAAGCGGCTCATGAGGGCGTCGTCGGAAGAGGTCCCTGGCTCCTCGAGAGCTAGGTCTCAGACCCCCGACCGTCGCCCCGGGTCCGTGGAACAGGAAGAGCCTTCCAAAGTACCTCGAGTGGAGCCGGAGTCTGCTGGACACGTAAGCCTCGGTCCTGCTGGTGGCTCCCAGGTGGCCGAGACAGCCTTGGTTTCCACTTCTGCTTCAGCTGGCAGTGGATCCCCCACTGCCTCTGGGGTTGCAACCCGACCTTCTCTCTCAGGATCAGGGTTCCCTTCTGCACCCCAATCTCAAAGCTCTCAATTTGATGGCCTGGAGGCTGCAAGGGTAGTTTTGGCTCCCTGGGGCATACCTCCTGAAGTTGAGGAGGTTGTCCTAGCCTCTAGGAAACAGTCCACTAGGAAAACCTATGCTCTCAAATGGAAAAAGTTTTCTGTGTGGTGTCAGCTACGTACAGAGGATCCTTTCTCCTGTACTGTACCAGTAGTGCTTCAGTATTTACTGCACTTATCAAATCAGGGACTTAAGTCCAATTCTGTTCGGGTCCACCTCTCAGCTCTAGCAGCTCACCACTCGCTGGTGGAAGGACATTCTCTGTCGGTACACCCCTTGGTGTCCCGCTTTCTCAGAGGCTTGCTTTTGCTCAAGCCTCCAGTCCGTCCTCCTGCTCCTGAGTGGGAGTTGAATGTGGCCTTGCAGCAACTGACTCGCCCACCTTTTCAACCGATGGCTACTTGCCCTCTAAGCTTCCTATCCTGGAAGATATTCTTCTTGATAGCCCTAACCTCGGCCAGGCGAGTGAGTGAGCTTCAGGCCCTGATCTGTGACAGGCCTTACACCCGCTTCTATAGGAACAGGGTAGTCCTTAGGACTCATCCAAAGTTCCTCCCAAAGGTTGTCTCCTCCTTCCACCTTAACCAAGAGGTGGTTCTTCCAACATTCTTCCCTAGGCCCCATGCAAGCCAGGCTGAAGCAGTTCTGCGTACCCTGGACTGTAGGAGGGTCTTATCCTTCTACCTTGACCGTACGCAGAGACATGGAAGAGCTACTCAGCTCTTCATATCTTTTGACCCTAATAATTTGGGGCTGGCTGTGTCCAAGCGTATCTTGTCCACCTGGGTAGCTGACTGTATCACCTGGGCTTACAGGGCGGCTGACCTTCTCTTGTTCAGCCTGGGTTCCTTGGTAGCCCAGAGCTAGGGAGTCACCCATATGTGAGAACTGACTTCCTGCTTGGTCCTGGAGAAAGAGTAGTTACTCACCTGTAACAGGTGTTCTCCAGGAGCAGCAGGAATCAGTCCTCACAACCCTCCCTCCTCCCCTGGGAGTTGCAGTTGTATATAGTTTATTTTTACATTTTTGTGTGCTGTTTTTAGCTATGTCATTTGACTGAGCAAGATGGCACCTTTAGGTGGGAAGGGAACCGTGCATGCGTGCCTGCATTCCCAAAGGCTTTCATGTAAAGCTGGGGAAATGCTCCGCAAGGGCTCCATCGACGTCGATGTCACCCATATGTGAGGACTGATTCCTGCTGCTCTTGGAGAACACCTGTTACAGGTGAGTAACTACTCTAACCGGCCTGTAGTTTTCAACCACATCCTTACTTCCGCTTTTGTGTAAAGGCACCACATGAGCCTTTCTCCAGTCCTTTGGTACCACTCCCGACTTCAACCAGGCATTGAAAAGGTCAGTCAGTGGAGCTGCTAGAACGTCCCCAAATTCCCTCAGTATTCTCGGGTGTATCCCATCCAGTCCCATTGCTTTGTCTACTTTAAGTTGAGATAGTTTCTCACGAACACAGTCTTTTGAAAATTGTTCAAGATGTCCTTTGCTTCTGTTCCTATTTGTGGGTGTTTTCTGAGGTCCTGCTCCTGGTTCTTCATCTGTGAACACAGAACAAAAATATTTGTTAAGCAATTCCGCTTTATCCTTATCAGCTTCTACATATTCCTCCCCTGCACCCTTGAGTCTGACAATACCACTCTTGCCCTTCCTCTTCTCACTAATATATCTGAAAAATGTCTTATCCCCCCATTTTATTGCATTGGCTATTTCCTCCTCCTTTTGAATCTTTGCCTTCTTGACTACTTTGCTAGCTTCTCTAAGTTTTTCCAAATACAGATGCCTGTCTTCCTCTCTCTGTGATCTCTTGTATTTCATGAAGGCCTCCCTCTTTTTCTTCACTTTTTCAGCTACTTCTTTCGAAAACCATAGCGGTCTCCTTTTCCTTTTACCTTTATTTACCATTTTAACAAAAAGGTTGGTTGCCCTTAAAATATCCCCTTTCAGTTTTTCTCACTGTTTTTCTACATCCCTAAGCTGTTCCCATCCAACTAATGACTCCCTGAGGTATTGGCCCATCTTCGCAAAGTTAGTCTTCCTAAAGTCTAAGATCCTCGCCTTTGAATGGATTCTAACAGCCCTAGTCCTAATACTGAACTACACCATCTGGTGATCACTGGATGCAAAATGATCTCCCACTACAACATCAGAAACACTTTCACCATTGGTAAGCACCAAATCCAGTGTGGCCCCTTCACGTGTGGGGTCTGTTACCAATTGCCTGAATAGTTCTCCCTGTAGAGAATCCAGGATCTCCTTACTTCTAGATGATGCTGCAGCAGGAATGTGCCAATCAACATCTGGCATATTGAAATCTCCTATCAGTAGCACTTCCCCTTTCCTAGCAATGCTGCGCATGTCTTCAATTAACTCTCTGTCCACCTCTTCCTCTTGTGAGGGAGGTCTGTATATCACAACAATGTAAATAGATTTCTCTTTCCCTCTTTCTAGTTTAACCCACAATGCCTCCCCTCTCCCTTTTAAGCTCTGTAATTCCAAAGCTTTAATAGTAGTTTTTACATATAGTGCCACTCCTCCTCCCCTACTTCCTACCCTGTCCTTTCTGAATAAAGTATAGCCAGGTATAGTTACATCCCAATCATGGTTTTCTGTGAACCATGTTTCTGTAACTGCCACTAAATCCAAGTTAGCCACTCCTACCAAAGCTTCAACATCAGGGATCTTATTTCCCATGCTACGGGCATTTATACACACTGCTTTCCATATGTTACCCCTGTTACCCATTTCCATAAAGTTATTTAATGTATCACCTACCTGGGGGCTTTCACTTACCTGGGGGCTTTGGTTAGTGTGCATGGACCAGGAGAAGGACTTCAGAGTCATTGTTTCTGAGGATTTCAAAGTGGCGAAACAGTGTAACAAGGCGGTGGCGAAAGCCAGGATGCTGGGTTGCATACAGAGAAGAATTACCAGCAGAAAGGAGGACGTACTAATGCCAATGTAGAAGTCGTTGGTGAGACCACACTTGGAATATTGTGTTCAATTTTGGGGACCATATCTCTCAAAGGATATAAAAAGACTGGAAACGGTTCAGAGGAAAGCAACCAAAATGATTTGGAGCCTGCGCCAGAAGACGTATGAAAAGAGACTCCAAGACCTAAATATGTATACTCTAGAGGAGAGGAGGGATAGGGGTGATAGGATACAAACCTTTAAATACTTAAGGAGTGTTAATGAACAAACAAATCTTTTTCAAGACGGGAAAGCTATAATACTAAAGAGCATAACATGAAGCTGCAAGAGGGCAAACTGAAAGGCAACGTCAGGAAATACTTTTTTCACTGAAAGGGTGGTGGTGGGGGCAAAAACAGTGACAGAATTCAAAATAATATGGGACAGACACAGCGGATCCCTTTATGGAAACAAGATAAAATCAAAATAAAGGTAGCTGTCTCGGATATTTATTTATTTATTTATTTAACCAGTTTTGTATACCACCTTATCCTTCAAAGTGGTTGACAAAACAACAAAGGCTTACATACTGAGGGTATAGGAAAACAAAAACGATACATTACAATATAAATACAAAACAAACCAGTATGTTATAATACTATATCATAGTGAAATTAAATATACATAATGGTAAATTTAAGTTATTTCACCAAATGATTCTATAAATAAATAAGTCTTTAAAGATTTGCAAAAGTCCTTAATGTCTTCCTGAGTTCTTAAGTCTTCAGGAATAGAATTCCATAACTCTAGTGCCATAAAGGAAAATGCTCTTTTAGAAGTCATTTGTTTTGATTTGTTGACGTTCAAAGGAGTATTAAGTTTATTGATATTTTGAGATCGTCTTGGTCTTATGCTCTTATCTTTTGAAATTATAGATTGTAGAATATCCGCTGAGGATTGGTGAAAATTTTTACATAAGAACATAAGATATGCCATACTGGGTCAGACCAAGGTCAATCAAGCCCAGTATCCTGTTTCCAACAGTGGCCAATCTAGGTCATATGTACCTAGCAGTTTCCCCAAAAGACACAGGTTCCGCAATGCTTGTATTGGGTCAAGCATTGATATCCTGGGTCCCTTCTTAATGATGGTTTATGGACCTTTCCTCCAGGAACTTGTCCAAACCTTTTTTAAACCCAGCTACACTAGCAGCCTTTACTACATCCTCTGGTAACAAATTCCAGAGTTTGATTACACGTTGAGTGAAAAAATATTTTCTTTTATTAGTCTTAAATAGTTTACCCTGTAGCTTCATTGCATGTCCCCTAGTCTTTCTATATTCTGATAACGTAAACAATCGATCTGCGTTTACCCGTTCCACTCCGTTCATTAATTTATAGACTTCTATCATATCTCCCCTCAGCCGTCTCTTTTCCAGGTTAAAGAGCCCTAACCTTTTTAGCCTTTTTTCATAGGAGTATCCTTCCATCCCCTTTACCATTTTGGTGGCTCTTCTCTGAACCTTTTCTAATAACGCTATATCCTTTTTAAGATACGACGACCAGAATTGCACACAATATTCAAGGTGCGGTCTCACCATGGAACGGTATAGAGGCATTATAATATCTTTTGTTTTATTTTCCATTCCTTTCCTTATGATACCTAGCATTCTATTTGCTCTCTTGGCTGCCGCTGCACACTGGGCCGAGGGCTTTAACATGTTATCCACAATGACGCCTAAATCTTTTTCCTGTGTGGTAGTTCCTAATGTGGAACCTTGCTTGTGTAACCATAGTTTGGGTTGTTCTTCCCTAGGTACATAACTTTGCATTTGTCCACATTAAATTTCATCTGCCATTTTGATGCCCAGTCTTCCAATTTATCAAGATCCTCTTGCAATTTTCCACAATCCTCTTGGGTTTTAACAACTTTAAATAGTTTTGTGTCATCTGTAAATTTGATAACCTCACTCGTTATTCCACTTTCCAGGTCATTTATGAATATGTCAAAAAGCAGCGGACCCAACACAGATCCCTGGGATACTCCACTATTCACCTTTCTCCATTGGGAAAATTGGCCATTTAGCCCAACCCTCTGCTTTCTATCTTTTAACCAGTTCCTGATCCACAGTAGTACACTGCCTCCTATCCCATGACTCTTTAGTTTTGCCAAAAGTCTCTGATGAGGGACCTTGTCAAAGGCTTTCTGAAAGTCCAGATACACTATATCAACCGACTCACCTTTGTCCACCTGTTTATTCACACTTTCAAAAAAACATAACAGATTAGTAAGACAAGATCTTCCTTGTCTAAAGCCATGTTGGCTGTCTCCCATTAGGCCATGACTATCTACATGCTGAGTAATTTTATTCTTTATGATGGTTTCTACCATTTTTCCCGGTACTGACGTGAGGCTCACCAGTCTGTAGTTTCCCGGATCACCCCTCGAACCCTTTTTAAAAATTGGTGTTACATTGGCGATCCGCCAATCTTCAGGTATTAGAGATGATTTTAATGATAGTTCACAGATTACTAATAGCAGGTCTGCAATCTCATATTTCAGTTCTTTCAACACCCTTGAATGTATACCATCCGGCCCTGGTGATTTGCTACTCTTCAGTTTAATAGTTGTAATACATCTTCCCGATGTATCGATATTTCCTTCAATTCTTCCGCACCTTTAAGTACCACTTCAGTCATGGGTAACATCCCTACATCTTCCTCAGTAAAGACCGAAGCAAAGAATTCATTCAGTCTCTCCGCTATCGCCTTGTCGCCTCTTAGTGCCCCTTTAACTCCTCTATTATCTAATGGTCCAACTGACTCTCTAACAGGTATTTTGCTACGAATGTACTTGAAAAAATCTTCATTTCGCGTTTTTGCTTCCGCAGCAAACTTCTTCTCAAATTCTCCCTTTGCCTTCTTTATCATTGCCTTGCATTTGACCTGGCAGTGCTTGTGCTGTTTCCAGGTTTCATCGTTTGGCTCTTTTTTCCATTTCCTGAAAGATGCTTTTTTGGCAACAACAACCTCTCTGACCTCACCTTTAAACCATGCTGGCAGTTTTTTGGACTTCCACTTTTCTTAAAGCGTGGAATACAGCTGGTCTGGGCTTCCAAGGTAGTATTTTTCAACAACACCCAAGCTTGATGTAAGTCTTTAACCTTTGCAACTGCTCCTTTTAGTTTTTTCTTAACTATTTTCCTCATTTTATCATAGTCTCCCTTTCGAAAGTTAAAAGGTAGTACTGTGGATTTCCTTACTATCCCTCCTCCACTAATTAAATCAAAGGCGAACATGCTATGATCACATTGCCAAGTGGCCCCAACACCCTTATCTCTTGCACTAGATCTGGTATTCCACTAAGAACTAGGTGTAATATGGCTTCCCCTCTGGTCAGTTCATGAACCAGCTGCTCCAAGAAGCAGTCATTTATGTCATCTAGGAACTTTATCTCCCTAGCATGTCCTGCCGTGACACTGACCCAGTCGATACCGGAGTAATTGAAATCACCCATTGTTATTACCGCGCTGTAACTTTTGTTAGCTTCCTTGATTTCTTTGAGCATTTCATCATCAGCATTTGAAAATAGTCATTAGGTTTTTATATTTTGCTCTTGCAATAACTGGAAGGAAATGTAACTGTTTGAGGACAGGAGTTATGTGTTCAAATTTTGTAGAGCCAGTTATAATATGCGCAGTGGTGTTCTGAACTAATTGGAGAGGATGAAGAGTGTTTAGGAAGACCTTGATACAAGATGTTTCCAAAATCAAGTAGAGGTGTTATGACTGCCTGATATACCGTGCGAAAGTGATTTGTATTTAGTATTGGTTTTAGTCTTCTTATAATCTTTAAACGATGGTATACTTTTGATGCAATTTTGTTTATATGAGATTTTAAATTTAAATATTTTATCTAATGTTACACCTAAATATCTTACTTCATCTTTAATTTTTATTTCTGTATTTAATAAATTAATTTCAATTGGTAGTTTTAAGGACTGGCATTTAGATATGAACATTGCTTCTGTTTTGTCAGAATTTATTTTTAAGGTGTTGTTATTAAGCCAATCATTCATATCAGCCAAACGGTTATTAATTTTTGTTGTATCAAAGGTATTTTGGTCAATTATAGTATAAACCATAATGTCATCAGCGTATAAATGATAATTAATTTCATGAAGATTAATAATTTGACATATGGGTTGAATATAAATATTAAAGAGAATAGATGATAAAGCTGAACCATGAGGTATGCCTTGTCCAATCGAAAATTAAGAGGATTTTTTGTCACCATATTTTACTAACTGCGTATGATTGGTTAGATAAGAGGCAAACCATTTTAATGTATTGTTGCATAAGCCAATATCTTGTAGACATTGTAACATTATTTTGTGAGACACAGTATCAAATGCTGCTGAGACATCAATGAAAATTAACAGAAATAAATTATTTTTTTCAAGTCCTGTTATAAGATTATCAAAGAGAAATAAGTAGAGTTTCCACATTGTGATTAGGTTTAAATCCATGCTGATGTATATCCAAAGGGGTATATGAGTCAATGTGATCTTGCAGCTGATTTTGTACCGCTTTTTCTATAATTTTTGAGATAAATGGTAAACTCAAAATAGAACGGTATGACTTAGGGGGATGTTTACTAAAAACCGGAAATGTGCGCGCCGCAAAAGAGCGCACGGAAACGCGGCACTGAAACGCTAATAAACGCATTTAAACGCCCCGCACACGTGCGTGTCACCCCCGCAAAGGTGCGCAGCACACTAACGGGCCCCGTACAAGTGCGGGCCCGCAAATGTCCGATAGAGGCGTGGAATGGCTAAAGGAGGGCGGAGGAAGGCTCCGGAGGGGCGGAGGGACGGGGTCAATGGGTGTAGAGTGGGAGGGGAGAGGTCCCCGCACAGTATCGGGCCCGAATTTGCATGTAAAAACTACCGCGAGGGAAACCCTCGCGGTAGAAAGCATTTAAAGGTAAGAGAAACCATTTCCGTCAGCAATGTACAGGAAAACCGGGGAAACCAGCAAAACGTGAGCAGTGTGATACATGTGCACAGCACAAAAGTGCAAATAAAAATAGAAAATGACCACAACAGAACTATTAAAAATAGTAATTCAGCTGGGGAACAGTTATAGTGATGGGCAAATACAGAAAACACATCCAGCAAAGCTCCAGAAAAAAGAAATGAATTTTGGAAGGGTTTAAGGAGCGGAGACTCTTCCAAAAAACATTTCCTTTTGTGGAGCTTTCCTGGGAGTGTTTGCTATGGTTGCCCATTAATATCACTGTTGCCCAGCGTGGTGATATTTTGTCCCCCATTTCCCATGGTCATTTCCGGGGTTTATGTGCACGTTTGTCACCAGACAGGGTGCATATGCCCACAGTAAATTTGCGTAGAGCAGGGTTTGTGACACCATCCTGCCAGGCTTACTACCTCCAGGGGCTGCACTGTTCATGTAGCCATAGTGTGGTGCAGCGGACAGAGTCAGTACCTCTAGAACCAGAGGGTCAGAGGTTCAAAGCCCAGCTGGGGCACTTGCCAGCCCAGTCCCCATATTTTACCCACCACTAAACACAGATAGCGCAGACACCCCTGTATTGCAGGGGACATAAGCATGGGGAAAACACCCATATTTTACCCAACAACGCACACATACCACAACAGTGGGCATTACCCACAGCCAAGTACCCCAAATGCAGTCCCGTACTGCCACATTCCAATCAGGTCACCTGCTTTTTATGGGAGAAGCTCATGCCAGCATGTTGGCGGACGAGTACATGTGGTGTAGGGGGCAGTGGCTGCTAGCGACAGAAGACAGAGGCCTAGCCATGTGCAGGCTGGCACAGTCCACAGCAACAGACAGGCCCTGCTGGATCCACAGTCATGGACTATCCAGGGAATTCAGCCAAACTGTGGCTACACGGTGGTGCAGTGCACACAGACAGTACATGCAAAAACAGAAGGTCACAGGTTCAAAGACCAGCTGGGGCTACTGGCAATCCTGCCCACATATTTTCCCCAGAAATAAACAGTGACAGTAAGGACACACCTTTTGTGATGAGGACATATGCAATGGTAATACATCTATCTTTTACCCCACTGAGCACAGACACCATGAACAGGGGCAGAACCTTCAGCAGAATCCCCCAAATGCAGTCCTGGTGGGCCACACACCAGTCAGGTTCCATGCTGCCACTCATACAAATGCCTGTGCTGTATATCTATGCACCACCCCCACGGCATGTAGATGTAGCTCATGCATATTCATGAGGGACAGCAGGAAGACCCGAACAGTGTGATGCAAAACTGGGCTGGAGTGGGGAAGCGCTGCCGTAAAGCAGCAGCCAACAGGGGCAGACACACCCACACCCACACCCACAGGCCCCATTGGCCAATGTCTCCTGTAGAGGCAGAACATTGGACCCTGCGTGCATCTCCCAATACCAGCACCTGCATACCTTAGCAATGTCACCCTACACCTGAGGTACACAGCTCTGAAACGTTTGCTAAGAGTACAGGCTGATAGATATCCCTACGTTACGCACATACTGCTAGTTGACCCCATCCGAATTATCTGTTTGGTGTCTGCGGTGCGTGCTCCAGGCCTGGCCTCTGACGGTGTTCACCACCCTGGGGAGTGACCCCCAGCAGTACTGCGTACCATATCCATGCCTGTGCCGTGCCCAGGACCGGTGTGGTGGCCAAGGCTAATCACCCCCTCAATAGTAGCACAATGCTGGCATAGGTGTGGGAGTGTGTGTCTGTCTGCAAACACCTTCCCCAACCCACACTGCCAGCACTACTGCCAGTATTGGCCTGCCAATGTGCATAATGAGCAGCAAGGTACCATGGGTATAGGTCAGACATGGTGGGCTGGCCAGGATGCATCTGCACAGGGCATAGGGCACTGGCTGTGACATTGTAGTGCCAGGCCACCACCTACACAGACAGGGTGACCTCTGTATGTGCTGCTGGGAGAGCACTCTCACCCTGAGTGTACAGTGATGACAGCATGGCTAGGCACCCCCATAGTGCTGTGTTGTGTTTTTCTCTTGTGATATGTATGGGTTTCCTGTTGGGGGCCTTCTCACAGAACTCTCTGCTTGTGTGTGCTGCCACCCCAGTTTTGGGTGCATGCATTTCCATCAGGGCTAACCAGCAGACTGTTCACAGCTGGTATGTGTCTTGATGGAGTGCCGTGCAGTGGCTGATGGCTTGCTGCAGGTGAATATCAGATAGTGCTGGGGTGCATCTTTGGATATCCATGCCTAAAGTCTGCCTGATATTGTGTTATGGATGTGTGTGGAGCTGCTTGGACTGCCCTGTAGGGTGTCTGTTCCCCAGCAGGACTGGGGTTTGATGGTCCACTTTACTGCCATTGGTGCAGGGGGGGTACTTTGACCACCTAGGGGTCCATGGGGGTTTCCACTAATTGAGACAGACAGAGATATCCAACATGTTTCTGCAGCACCTTCCTATCTCACAGGTTAGTACTGTTTTGGAGCTCTGTTATTTATTTATTACAAGTTCTTATATACCGCACTATTCGGCATCAGCGCGGTTTACATTATAACATAAAGACCATAACAACAAGCTGTTTGGTTTACATCGAAGAGGAGTACCAACTTGGAGAACCGGGTTAAACTATATACATGAGATATTTACATAGAACAGAATAGAGTCATAATAATATGGCTGGTGTTGTGGACCTGGTCCTGGCCGCCACATCACACCCTCAGGGTGAGCACAGTACCCGCACAATGTGACGGTGTGTAGCTACTCTTTGCTGGTAGTCCACCCGCTCAGGACCCCCTACCAGGCCGAGGTGCTGTGTGGGTGCACATGGACAATTCCCCCTACCAGGCCGGGTAGCTGTTGGGGTGCATTCCCCATCTTGTGTGCATCTGTGGACAGCTGATTTGCATGTGCAGTGCATCATGGGTACGGGTGGCCTAACCCTATCCTGTCTACAACAGCAGACTGTCTGTGGGGTGACATGCAGGCTCTCTGCAGCCAGCCAGGGGCTTGCTGTCAGCTATAGAGCTGTAGCCCAATGGTTGTGTCACTCCCTGTACAGCCAGAGGTCATGGGTTCAAACCCACAGTGGGGCCCTTTGATAGGGCTGTCCACAGCTTTATTTTTATTTACTGTACATATGTCTATGCCGGCAAAACCACACACAGCTTACTATACCCATTAGGTGCCTCTGAGGGAGCTTTATAGGGCGCCCTATAGGCCACCTTATGGTTGCCATCCATATAGGGTGCACTATACATTATCCTGTGTCGCAACATACATGGTGCCCTATAGGGGACATTCTAGGGTGCCTTGGCGGACAGTGCACTGTAACATGTGCCTTACGGGCATCCGTATGTTAACACACTGTGAGAGCGGGTTTACTAGTGGTGGGAAATAAAATATATATGGAAGGCCTCCTACAGCACTCCTCACCATGATACATACTGCCCCAGCCAGCCTTGTTCACTGGGCACTGTGAGGAGTTGAACCCCTGGCCCCTGCACCATTGGTCAGTGTCCTAACCATTGTGCTGTGGCTCTGTTCCTGTGTTTGTGCATCTGCGCGCAGCCTTGTAGCCATCAGTGCGCCATCTTGTGGCGCACTAAATTAACAGCGCGCCGCCTTATGCCGCACAACATGGAAATGCCCCTAAAATAATGCCTCAGCCAGTTGTCTTCAATGGGCACTGTGGGGAATTGAACCCATGATCCCTGCACGAGTGGTCAGTGTCTTAACCATTGTGCTATGGCTCCGTTCCTGTTATTTGCGCAGCGCACCACTTAGCCTTCCCACGCGCTAATGTGGGCCCCGCACATTAGCGCGACGCACACACGTAGGTCCGGTTTTTTGCTTTTTTCTGCCTGGCCCGCCCACTCCTTATATGGCACCAGCACACTAACGGGGACCCGCACAGCAACGGAGTTTAGTAAACATACCCCTTAGGGTCAGTGATGTCCAGTGATTTCCCTTTATAGACTGGTTGAACTATAGCACTCTTTAGTATAGGTGGTAAGTAACCTTGTTTTAAAGAATTAATTACAAAATTTACAATGTGAAAGCTAATATGATTTTTAGTACTTTTAATCCATTCTACTGGACATGGGTCAGCTGGAGAAGTTGTTGTATTAAGTGTGCTGATTATATTTTCAATCTGTTTTAAAGTTGGTAAAGAAAAATCCTTCCAGACTTTTGTGGATTGAGTGCAAGGTTTAAAACAAAGTTGGTGGAATTGTGATGTAGATAAGTTGTTTACGAAATAGCATTCTTGCTTATCAGGTAATTTGCAAATTTTTGGGGGTCTATTTGAGGATCACCATATAAAATGGTCACTTTTGTAAGTTGTTGAACAATGTTGAATAGTTCCCTTGGTTTGTTAGTTGCTTTCATTATTAGATTTGTATGGTATTGTTGTTTACAGTCATTTATTAACTTATTATATTCCATTTGTTTTACATTAAATAGGAATTTTACATCTTGAGATTTAGTTAGTCTCCATTTACACTCAAGTTTTCTTAGCAAACGCTTTGCCTCTCTGATTTCATTAGAATACCATGGTGCGTTCTTCTTCCTCATTGCAGCATTTGCGGACGATCTGTTGGTCCCTCCTGAGGAGACCCGATGGAATCCATTCAACACCTGATGCAGTTGTTTCAGGACTTTGGTGGTGTTGGTTTTAAGTTGAACCTTGACAACTCTGAGGTTCCCAGCATAGATCCAGCTATAAAGGTTCAACTAGAGAACCACTACCTGCTCAAGTGGGCTGAGGGAAGTTTTCGTTATTTGGGCATTCAGCTCACAGATGATATAGAACAGCTTTACAAAAATAGCATTCCTCCAGTGTTGTGGGAGATTGAGATAAAGTTCCAGCAATGGCAATCACTTCTCCTGTCATTGGGAAGCAGGGTTGCGCTTTACAAGATGGTATTGTTTCCCAAGCTGTTGTATGTTTTACAGATGCTTCCCCTGTTATTATTATTATTATTTACAGTCTCTTTTATACCGCGCTATTCGGCATCAGTGCAGTTTACATACAACAACTTAAACATCTCAATAGCTGATTCGTGTTTACATTGAACAAGGGGTCAACTATGTACATCTGTATGGCAAAATAGGTTATCTAAGAAGGACCAGGGCCAGCCCGTCCATTGTGCAAGAATGTTGTTCGCATAGGGCCCCAAGCTTCATGGGGCCCTATGCAAACAACATCTTGCATCAATATATAAAAACCCAAACTGAACTAAACAGAAAACAGTTTCTTTTTGTTGGAGTAGTCGTGACAAAGGTAGATAGAGGGAACCATCTTCCCACTGCGACTGCTCCTTTTAATACTTTTTAGAGTGAACAAAATTTTTACACTTAGCTTTTTTCAAACCGATGAAACGAAATGAAAGGAAATCGTGTGCAACTACGTGCCACGTTTCGGGTCCTCGCCTTAATGACCCTGCTTCAGGTTAAGCAACTCCCATTGTCATCCATCTGCAGTTCAGGTTTTTATATATTGATTGGTTTGTGTATTCCTAGCAAGGGCTGAATTTTTGCTATTTATAATCGGCACTGGCAGCAAGATCGGTTTTAGAGGGCTCCCAGCAGGCCCCGGCTCACCTCTGACAGTGCCATTTTTCTTCTCTTTGGCAGCTGTATTGTAATGTAGGCCGCTGGCGTGCTGGAGGTCAAAGAGAACTTCCTGTTTCCCAGCACACAGCGTGCTAGTGGCCTATACTACAACACAGCTGCTGAAGTGAAGAAAAATGGCGCACTTCACGTCAGCGCTGTCAGAGGTGAGCTGGGGTCTGCCGGGAGTCCTCTAAAGGCAGTTGGACAGCAGCAGGGCTCTTCAGGGGGGGGGCTAGGACTGGAAATACCTAATGTGGGGCTAGGACTGGAAATGGGCTGAGTGGGGGGGCTTGGACTGGAAATGGGCTGATGGAGGGCCTAGGATTGGAAATGGGCTGAGTGGGGGAGGTTCAGACGGGAACTGGGCTGATGGAGGGGGGGCTCAGACTGGAAATGGGCTGATAGATAGCTAGGATAGGACTGGAAATGTTTGATGGGGGCTAGGATTGGAAATGGGCTGATGGGGCACTAGGATAGGACTGGAAAGGGCAGATGGATGGCTGGGATAGGACTGGAAAGGGCTGATGGGGGGCTAGGATTGGAAATAGGCTGATGGGGAGGCTAGGATTGGAAATGGGCTGATGGGGGGCTAGGATAGGACTGGAAGTGGCTGATGGGAGGGCTAGGACTGGAAATGGGTTGATGGGGGGCTGGGATAGGACTGGAAAGGGCTGATGGGGAGCTAGGACTGGAAATAGGCTGATGGGGAGCTAGGATAGAATTGGAAAAGGCTGATGGGGAGGCTAGAATTGGAAATTGTCTGATGGTGAGCTAGGATAGGACTAGAAATGGCTGATGGGGGGAGCTAGGATTGGAAATGGGCTGATGCAGGGGGATTGGAGAATGGGACTAGAAGGGAGCGGATGCTGGGTGGGGCTGGAACTAGAAGGGAGCTGATGTTGGTGAGGACTAGAAGGGGGATGGGGCTGGGGGAGTGAGGATGGAGAGGAGAAAGGATATTTTGTGTGGGAGGGAAGAAAAATCTATGATTGGCCGGGTATTGGAGAGTAAGTGGGGATTGAGGATGGAGGGGTGATATTTGAGTGGATGAAAAAGGAATAAAGAAAGAAATGGAGGAAAGAGCAAAAGAGGAAAGATCAGTATGTTAAAGCAGATGTAGAGAGAGAATGGAAAAAAACTAGAAGAAAGAACAAAGAACAAATGGACAGCAGACAATGGAGAATTAGCAGAAGACACAAAGAAACCAGAAGAAAGTGACTGGAATAATTGCAACTGAAAAATAAAATGCATAAACAATAAAAGGTAGAAAAGTACTTTTTTATTTTGAATTTATTAACTGGAATATGTCAGCTCAGGGAAATGTGAATCGTTAATGTCTTTACATTTTGTTTAGTACAAGAGGAAACTAATTTATAGTTTATTTCTACAGTGTTGTTGTACATTCCAAGTTTGACTTTTGGGGTTCCCAGTTTAATTATTTTCTTCCTATTTCTAAATTGTGATCTCTTGTTCTTCGTTTGGTGATGGTCTATGTTCTGCATGGGTAATCAAGATGAGATATTCTGTTTTAGTAGTTTCCATTTGACAGTGCCACTTGTTCTCTTTCCCCAGTAGGAGATGTATTGGTATTCTCTGAGATGTATTGGTTTAATATTTTCAGTGTTGTCTTTTGATAGGTAGGGTATGGTGCTTTGTGAGTCCTGGTAGTGATGTTATGATACGGTGGGTTTTCTATGGGTTCTAAATGGGCAGTGTTTGTAGTACTTCCTAATGTGCCTGGCGGTTGGCACTGGAGTATAGTAATCTAGAAATCTGGTAGTCTTTCTTTATCCATACACTCATTAAGAGGCATGTTTACTAAAAGTTAATGCATGTTAACATTATGCAAATATTTATGCAAATGATGCCCTTTATGAAAATTAAGCCCCACAATGAGTCTCCATACATGGCCCCGCACCCCTCTTGGGCCGCTCCTGGGAAGGACTCTACTACCTTGGAGAGGTTTTTGTGGAGGTGGCTTCGTTCTCGGTTCTCGCTGAACAGACTAATTGACTCTTGGAAGCAGGGAGACTTGAGTGTACTGGACATGAGACATTATGGGGCATTTCGGCATTCCTGCTCTTTCTAGGTGGTTTTGCAAGTATGGCAGTTAGTTTGTCGAAGATTGCAACATTCTCAATTTACTTGCCGATTCAAGGCAATTCAACTTCACTCCGGGGTTGTAGTGGTGGAGATTTTCGGAAGTGGGGCACTAAGGGGTTGGTAACTTTGGAGCAATTATTCACTGAGGATGATGAGTTGATCTTCTAGTTCAATATGACTTAACTAATCGGGATCTTCTTGCCTACCTTTAAGTGAGGAGTTATGTGCATAGCCTGAATGCTAGTCAACTCTCTTCTGAGTTTTGTACCAACTTAGAGGGCTTTCTACAGAAGGAGTTTCAGAAATTGGCATTGCCTCCACAGGATGCTGCGTTAATAGAATGGTGAAATACTGACCTGGGAACTACACTGACTGGGGAGAAAATCTCTGCTGCTATTGGGCTTGTCTTTTAGTGAATGTGAACCTTCCGGATATACAATTTAGATTTCTGCACAAAGCTTATTATTCTCCTTTGCGGGGTTTCCATATGGGTTGTGCATTGCATCCTCTTGCTTAAAGTGTGGGAAGATCGTGCCTCTCTGGGACCTATGTTTTAGACTTGTCGCCACATACAAGAGTTCTGGTCTCAAATCTTTGGCTATTTGGAATCAAATTTGAAAATGTCACTTCTGCAGTTGTTGCGCAGGGTGCTTTTTGAAGAGATCGTGCAGGAGGACCTCACCAGTTCAGGGCACAGATTAGGGTGAAATGAGCAAGGGTTTAAGGAAGAAATCGATTATGGCTGCCTGGCTTAGACTGCAGGCATCATCATATTGGAGCTGGAGAAGCATGCTGCTTTGGCCTTTGAGTATGGATCGTTTGTGTGCCAATGGACACTTTAAATTGAAGAAAGGTTTTGGGGATATTTGGGTGGCCTATCTGGGCTCCTTGACTCTCGCAGCAAGAAGCTTGATTCTGAACAAATTATGAGGTTGCAGGTGTCTGTGACTGTTTTGGACCAATATTTTGTTATCTGGGGTCCTTTTCTCTCCTTTCACTAAGTACTTGGGAGGTGGGAGAACCCAGACAAAGGGGGAGGGTTAAAGGGAAGTCAAGGGGGAGAAGAAAAGGTGGAGGGGGAGAGGGAGAGGGACTTCTCTAGGAGGGGGTGAGAGGGCTTTAGGGTTGGATTCTTGAGGGTCTGTTAGGTCTTCTTGTTTTTTTATTTTATCCTTCCATCTTCTATACTATAGATGGAATGTGGTCTGCCAAATTTTCAAGATGAATTTGATGTACTTAATAAAATTGACTTCTTTGTGAACTGATTCTTCTCTTTAACATCTGGCCTGTTTCCCCAAAGTCTCATCCTTCTTTTCTACTACTATTACGACTATTAATCATTTATATAGTGCTACAAGGCGTACGCATCCCTGTACAGACACATAAAAAAGACGGTCCCTGCTCATCAGAGCTTACAATCTGATCAAGACAGATGGTATAATAGATGAGAACAAGGATACAGTAGGGAAGAGTAAAGAGACAGACAGAGAACAAAGGATTAAGATCCAAAAGCGGCCTGAAAGAGGTGAGGCTTTAGTATGGATCTGGAAAAGAGAAGAGATGAAACCTGATGTAAAGATACAGGTAGTCTGTCCCAGGCATAAGGTCAAAGAGATGGAAGGATCAAAGTCTGGAATGGCTGTTGAAGAGAAGGGCAAAGAGAGAAGCAAGCCAGAAGAAGAGCGGAGTTCACAAGGAGGGGTGTAGGGAGAGACGAGAGAGGAAAGGTAGTGAGGAGCAAAAGATTGAATGCATTTAAGGGTCAGAAGGAGAAGTTTGTATTGGATACGGAAAAGGAAGGGAAGCCAATGAAGTGATTTGAGAAGATGGGTTATATGAATAAATTGGGGCTGGTGGAAGATTAGACTCACAGCAGAGTTTTGAACAGATTGACTCAGAGGGAGACCAGCAAGCAGAAGGTTGCAATAGTCAAGGCGAGAAGTGATAAAGAGTAGATAAGTGTTTTAGTAGTGTGTTTGTTGGCCATATCTTCATGCAGCTGCTATGTACATCAATCTTGCCCAGGGGGATGTAGTAAGGATCATGCATGCAGCCATGCATATGTAACCGTTTAGCTCTGCACTATGCCAAAGAGGCGCAGTATGCATTGAATAGTATTTACTACATTAGAGGAGAAACATGATTAGTATGTTGAATGTTTTTCCCCTGCGAGTTAGCAACTGTGGGGTCCTGTGTTATGTGTTGGCACAATTTATAGCTTGAAATATCACAGGAATTTGTGCTATTCTCTTCTTTTTTAGTTTCTCTTAGAGGCTTGCCTTTCATTCATTTTTGCTTAAGATTGGGTGATTGTCAGAAGACCAATATTGACAGAACAGGAAGTATCTCTTTCAGTAACTGATCCTCCTAGAGTAGTGGCTATAGATGTTTTATGATTTTTCTCAGTTTTTCCAGCTTTGGACTGTATGCCATTGCAAGAGGGACCTTTCTATGTTTTTTTTTTTCATTTTGTACTGCAGTTGATTTGCCCTAGGGGACAATCTCCCTGGAGGAGGAGTGGCCTAGTGATTAGGACACAGTACCTCAAACCAGTCAGGGGTTCAAGTCCCACCTGGGGACAGCAATCTCAAGCAAGAGGGACTGGGGTTTCTAGTCCTAGAGGCACTCCTTGTGGCCTTGGTCAAGCCACTTAACCCTCTATTGCCTCCAGTACACATAGGTTGTGAGCCCTTTGGGGACAAGGGAATGTATCCAATACCTGCTTGTAGTGATTATATAATGTAAACCACTTTGATTGAAGGATAAGGCAGTATAGAAAACTGGTTAAATAATTTTTGGGATTGTAGCTATTTTGTGTGAAGGATTCAGTCAGGATTTTGAGGTATTTATCTTTGTGTCTTGGGTTTTACTGTGTTGCTTGGCTGTGTATGGTGGACTTTATATGTGAAGGGTAGAAGCTGAAACTGTGAAGGTAGTTGCATCTGCCAGTTGTTTTCCTATATTCAGATGTTTGTAGATGGCCATTGTTGATGGAAATGGTGGAGGGAGGAGTGGCCTAGTGGCTGGGGCAAGATACCACAGGCCAGAAGGTTGGTGGTTCAAATCCCACTAGAGGACAGCAACCTTGGGCCAAAAGGACTGGGGTTTCTAGTCCCACAGGTGCTCCTTGTGGCCTTGAGCAAGCCACTTAACCCTCCATTGCCCATGTTCCCTGTAAGTATTAGTGTATGTGTCTCTTATATCCCCTTGTGTTAAATGCATCCCCCAACCACTTTGACCCAGTGAAAAGCAGGATATAAATGCAGCTAAATAAAAATAAATGGTGATGTTCAGAAAGTAAATTTTTTTATGTGGACTAGCTATTTTTTAATCTATTTTGAAAGATGGAATGCATTAAAAAAGTTGTGAAATCTGTTCAGAGTTTCTTCTCCCTCAGTCCAAATCATAAAAATGTCATCAATATATCTGTAATATTAAAAGGACATAGTCTGATTTTTACTCAAAAATGTCTCTTCCAGTTCTGCCATGAAAAGATTGTCATACCTCTCTACCCCCTCCCCTCTCCTTCCACTTTTCCCCACTTCAGACTGTCACTGGAATGCTTTTACAATTCACTGATATGTTCTACTGCTGTCATCTTTTGCTCATTCTATCCTGATCTAAGGAAGAGGGTTTCAGCTCCTGAAAGCTAATCAAAAACGTATCAATCTAATAAAATATTACCTTATATTCTTTTTTGTTTTGTCTGTACTTATTAACCTTTACTTCTGCAGTTTCAAGTGAACTAACACAGTAACTGCATTACTTTATCTACAACTCTGAAATCATTTATCTACACTTTTTATAAATGTTAGCAAGTGCAACAGACATTTAGGGGCATGTTTACTAAAACCCCGTTAATGTGCGGGCCGCGGTAGTGTGCGGGTGCCATATAAGGAGTGGGCGTTTCTCTCTGAAAAAGAAAAAACGGGATTTAAATATGCGCTAAGGTGCGCGGCGCCCATGTGCGCCCCGCACATTAGCGCATAAGAAAGCTGCGCGGGAGGCATAAGAGGCGCGCTGATGTGCAAGCAGAAGGACAGAGTTACAGCACAATGATTAAGACACTGACCAATGGTGCAGGGATCAGAGGTTCAATCCCCCACAGTGCCCAATGAAGACTGCTGGCTGAGGCATTACTTTAGGAGCCAGTTTAATATTGGGAGGCATAAGGCGGCGCGCTGATGTGCAAGCATAGGAACAGAACCACAGCACAATGGTTAAGACACTGACCAATGGTGCAGGGATCAGGGGTTCAATCCCCCACAGTGCCCAATGAACAAGGCTGGCTGAGGCATTACCTATTATGGGGAAGATTGCTTTAGGAGGCATTTTATTTTTATTTTAATTATCACTACTAGCAAACGCACTCTCAAAGCGTGTTAACATAAGGCACCCCATAAGGCACATTTTAAAGTGCACTGTCCGCCAAGGCACCCTAGAATGTTGCTTATAGGGTGCCATATGAGGTACCGCAAGGTCAGTGTACTGTTTTTTATGGCAGCACTGTGCAGTTGAAGGAATGAAAAGCATAAGTAGGTGCACTGACATGCAAGGAGGAGCAGCAGTGGAGCACAATGGTTAAGGCACTGACTACTGATACAGGGGTCATGAGTTTGCTCCCCAGTGTGCCTAATATGTAAGGCTGGCTGAGGCATCAGCTTTGCAATGTACGTTTTCTTTCCTGCAGCACTTTATTTTTATTTTATTAATTGCTGCTAGCAAACACGCCCTCACGTGCCGTAATTGAAAATGCCGTAGAAGGCACCCTATAAGGCACTCCATAGGGCACATTATAAAGTGCACTGTCCGCCACGGCACCCTAAAATGTCCCCTATAGGGCACCCTATAAATTGCGTCACAGGATAATGTATAGTGCACCTTATATGGACGGGAACCATAAGGTGCCCTATAGGGCGCCCTATAAAGCGCCCTCAGAGGCACCTTATGGGTACAGTACACTGAGGGTGTTTTTGCTGGCAGCAAAAATGTACATTAAAAAAATATAATGCTTTGGGCAGCCCTATCAAACAACCCCACTGTGGTTTGAACCCATGAGCTCTGGTTTCACAGGCAGTGAAGTAACCATTGGGCTACAGCTTGATAGCTGCTAACAAGCCCCTGGCTGGCTGCAGAGAGCCTGCATGTCACCACACAGACAGTCTGCTGTGGTCACCAGGATAGGGTTAGCCCACCCGTACCCATGATGCACTGCACATGCAAATCAGCTGTCCACAGATAAACACAAGATGGGGTATGCACCCCACAGCACCTCGGCCTGGTAGGGGGAAGTGACCATGTGCACCCCCACAGCACCTCGGCATGGTAGGGGGTACAGACCGTGTCTTTTACTGGCACAGAGTAGCTACACACCGTCACATTGTGCGGGTACTGTGCTCACCCTGACGGTGCGGTGAGGCGCCCAGCACCAGGTCAACAGCACCTTCCATGGCTGAAAGAGACCATGCTGGCGGTCCAAAGCAGTGTTAATGTGTGAGATAGGCAGTTTCTGCAGAAACACCTTGGATATCTCTGTCTGTCTCAGTCAGGTGTATCCCCTATGGACCCCTAGGAGGATTGTGTACCACCACCACCCTCCTCCTCCAGGGCTGAGGGTGGCAAACAGGGTCTCCCATCAAAAGATCCACATTCTACCTCCCTGCAATGGTGGCAGTAGAGGGGACAATCAACCCCAGTCCTGCTGGGGAAAAGATACCCTTCAGGGCAGTCAATGCAGCTCTGTACATAACCATAACACAATAGCAGACAGACATTAGGCCTGTATATGCTAAGCTGCACCCCACCACTATCTGATATCCTCCTGCAGCAACCCTTCAGCCACTGCACGGCACTCCATCAAGACACATACCAGCTGCAAACAGTCTGCTTGTTAGTCCATAGTGCATGTTCCTGGTGGAACTGCATGCACCCAGAACTGGGATGGCAGCACACATACCAAGCAGATAAGTCAGTGACTGGGCCCCAAAAGGAAACCCATAAATATCACATGAAAAAAATACTATATAGCACTATGGGGGTGCCTAGCCATGCTGTTGTTACTGCACAGTCAGGGTGAGAGTGATCTCCCCGCAGGACATACTGAGGTCACCCTGTCTGTGTAGGTGGTGGCCGGCCACTAAAATGTCCCAGTCAGTGCCCTATGCCCTGTGCAGATACACCCTGGCCAGGCCACCCTGTCCGGCCTATACCCATGGTACCTTGCTCCTCATTATGCACATTGGCAGGCCAATACTGGCAACAGTGCTGGCAGTGTGGGCTGTGGAAGGTGTTTGCAGCCACAACACACTGTATAGACAGACACACACTCCCACACCTATGCCAGCATTGTGCTACTATAGAGGAGTTCAGCAGCCATGCCCTCCACACCAGTCCTGGGCACAGTACAGGCATGGATATGGTACGCAATACTGTTGGGGGTCACTCCCCAGGGTGGTAAACAGTGTCAGAGACCAGACCTGAAGCACACACCGCAGACATCAGAATGATTGTTTTGATGGAGCTCAATCAGCAAACTGTGCTTAACGTAGGAATTTCTATCTGCCAGTACTCATAGCAAACGTTTGATAGCTGTGTACCGTATACCCAGGTGTAGGGTGGCATTGCTAAGGTATGCAAGTGCTCGTATTGGGAGATGCACGCAGGGCCCAATGTCCTGCCTCTCCAGGAGGCATTGGCCAATGGGGCCTGTGGGTGTGGGTGTGGGTGTGTCTGCCCCTGTTGGCTGCTGCTTTACGGCAGAGGTTCCCAACTCCAGTCCTGGTGTGCCAAACACTGTTCGGGTTTTCATGCTGTCCCTCATGAATATGCATGAGCTACATCTGCATACCATGGGGGTGGTGCATAGATATGCAGCACAGGCATCTTTATTAGAGGCAGCATGGAACCTGAATGGTGTGGGGCCCTCCAGGACTGCATTTGGGAGACTCTGCTCTAGGTAATGCGCCTATTTATGGTGTCTGTGCTCGGTGGGGTAAAATATAGGCGTATTAACCATGCGTATGTTCTCAGCAATAAAGGTTTGTCCTTACTATCACGGTTTAGTTGTGGGAAAAATATGTGGACTGGATTGGCAGTAGCCCCAGCTGGGCTTTGAACCTGTGACCTTCTGTTTTTGCACACACTGTCTGTGTGCACTGCACCACCGTGTTGCCACATATATGCTGCATTCCCTGGGGAGTCCATGACTGTACATCCGACAGAGCCTGTCTGTTGCAGTGGACGGTGCCAGCCTGCACACGGCTAGGCCACTGTCTGCTGTGGCTAGCAGCCACTGCCCCCTCCACCACCTGTACCCTTCCGCCAACATGCTGACATGTCCTCATCATGGAAACAGCATATGACCTGATTGAGTTGTGGCACTCTAGGACTGCATTTGGGGGACTCGGCTGTAGGTAATGCCCATTGTTATAGTGTGTGTGCAGTGTAAGGTAAAATATAGGTGTTTGAACCATGCTTATGTTCTCTGCAATAAAGGAGTGTCTTTACTATCTCTCTTTAGTGGTGTGTAAAATATGGGGACTGGGTTGGTAGGAGCCCCAGCTGGGATTTGAACCTGTGACCCTCTGGTCCTACAGGCACTGGATGTGTCTGCTGCACCACACTGTGGCCACAGAAACAGTGCAGTCCCTGGAGATAGGAAACCTAGCCGAACGGGTCAGAAACCCTGCTCTGCACAATTTTACTGTGGGCTCATTCACCATGTATGGAGACAAAATGGCAAATAAACCTCAAAAATGACCTCGAATAAAAGGGGAAAAAACCATAACCAGGCTGGCCAATAGTGATATCAATGGGCAACAATAAAAAACACTCCCAGGAAAGATCCAAAAAAAGAAATGATTTTTTTAGGAGCTTTCCTGGGAGTGTTTTTTATTGTTGCCCATTGATATCAATGTTGCCCAGCTGGATTATAATTTATTTGCATTTTGTTGTGGTCATTTTCAGTTTTTATTTGCTATTTTGGTCTGTGCACATGTATCACACTGCTCACGTTTTGTAGGTTTCCCCGGTTTTGCTGTACATTGCTGACGGAAATGGTTTCTCTTCCCTTTAAATTGGCTCTAACGCGAGGTTTTCACTCGCGGTATTTTTTTGATCTAATTTCAGCCCCGCTCCTGTGCAGGGAGCCTCTCCCCTCCCACTCTCCACCCATTGACCCCGTCCCCCCGCCCCTCGGGAGCCTTCCTCCACCCTCGGAATGCCTTTCCACGCCTCTATTGCACATCAGCGCGCCGCGCACTTGTGCGTGCGGCGCGCACTTGTGCGTGCGGCATGCATGTGTGCGGGGCACACAAAACGCATCTTTAGCATGCGCTAAGGTACCTTAGCGCACGCTCAAGTGCGCCCCGCACAGTTGCGCGGTTTAGTAAACATACCCCTTAGTTCCCTGATATCAATAGGCATACGTATGAAAAATGTCTTTTGATGTTTTTTTATTCATTGACACTGTCCTCTTTATAACTTTTACATGGCCCCTTTCAATAATTTATATATTCTCTGTTTTCATTTAAATCATATGTTTTATTTGTTTTTATTTGATCTTGTCCTATGTATTTGCTATACAATTTATATTTTAGTTCCTGATATTGTTTCTGGTTTCTTATATTTCAATGTATGTGTTGTAATCAATTTATAATTTATACATCCTTATTTAATGGAGTTCCTGGGGTTTCTAGTCCCATAGTTGCTCCTTGTGGACTTGGGCAAGCCACTTAACCCTCCATTGCCCATGTTCCCTGTATTAGTGTATGTGTCTCATATCCCCTCGTGTTA
This sequence comes from Ichthyophis bannanicus, assembly GCA_033557465.1. Classification (NCBI taxonomy): domain Eukaryota; kingdom Metazoa; phylum Chordata; class Amphibia; order Gymnophiona; family Ichthyophiidae; genus Ichthyophis; species Ichthyophis bannanicus. Next base: position 160,794,473 of record CM066033.1, read on the forward strand.
AATGTATCCCCCAACTGTGTTGTGACCACTTTGATTGAAGGATAAGGTGGTATACAAAACTGTCTAAATAAAAAATAAATAAATTGTTAATATTGTTTAGATTATTTATTTACAATTCCTTCATTTATAAAATGTACGTATGATTATAGCTGTTCCAGTATTTATGTTATTTCATGAGGTTTTATTTACCTAAAATATTTTTGTATATATTGGATTTACTTGATTTCTTTTTTTATTTAGTGAATTTTTGCTTCTCACCAATAGAACAACAGACAAATTCAGATAAGCACAGCTCTTTTTTATAAGCTTAAATTATACGGTCTTTGAAGATATTAAGAGACTGTGAATATCGTATTGAAGAGTGTGAAGCTAATATAAAGTTTGTGAACATTTGGTTTGTGAACATTTTGAAAAAATTTTTTAAGTTAATAGAGGAAAAGAAAACAGAAAATAATTATAAAAAATAACAATACTAAAATAAATAATATATATAAAAAAATAGTTAAAGTCATCTTAATGCAACAATAATATGGGTCGTTGATGTGAAAGAAGGCAAGTTCAATTCAGCAAGTCTGGTTGATTAAATGCCTCATGCAATGCTGAGACCTAGTTGCATTTAGAAAAATTTAGAAAAGTTTAGCCTTTTTAGTGCAGAGTGATAAATCATATTGAACTCAAGGTGAAATATTGAGCCGATAAATTAATTTATTGTCTATATTCCCATTAGGTTGTGACTATCTACATGCTGAGTAATTTTATTCTTTATGATGGTTTCTACCATTTCTCCTGGTACTGACGTCAGGCTCACCAGTCTGTAGTTTCCCGGATCACCCCTGGAACCCTTTTTAAAAATTGGTGTTACATTGGCGATCCTCCAATCTTCAGGTATTAGAGATGATTTTAATGATAGTTCACAGATTACTGATAGCAGGTCTGCAATCTCATATTTCAGTTCTTTCAACACCCTTGGATGTATACCATGCGGCCCAGGTGATTTGCTACTCTTCAGTTTATCTAATAGTTGTAAGACATCTTCCCAATGTATCGATATTTCCTTCAATTCTTCTGCACCTTTAAAAACCACTTCAGTCATGGGTAACATCCCTACATCTTCCTCAGTAAAGACCGAAGCAAAGAATTCATTCAGTCTCTCCGCTATCGCCTTGTCGCCTCTTAGTGCTCCTTTAACCCCTTTATCATCTAATGGACCAACTGACTCACTCACAGGTTTTTTGCTACGAATGTACTTGAAAAGGTCTTTATTTCGCGTTTTTGCTTCCGCAGCAAGCTTCTTCTCAAATTCTCTCTTTGCCTGCCTTATCAATGCCTTGCATTTGACTTGCCAGTGCTTGTGCTGTTTCCAGGTTTCGTCGTTTGGCTCTTTTTTTCCATTTCCTGAAAGATGCTTTTTTGGCAACAACAGCCTCTCTGACCTCACCTTTAAACCATACTGGCAGTTTTTTGGACTTCCTTCCACTTTTCTTAAAGCGTGGAATACAGCTGGTCTGGGCTTCCAAGATAGTATTTTTCAACAACACCCAAGCTTGATGTACGTCTTTAACCTTTGCAACTGCTCCTTTTAGTTTTTTCTTAACTGTTTTCCTAATTTTATCATAGTCTCCCTTTCGAAAGTTAAAAGGTAGTACTGTGGATTTCCTTACTATCCCTCCTCCACTAATTAAATCAAAGGCGATCATGCTATGATCACTATTGCCAAGTGGCCCCAACACCCTTATCTCTTGCACTAGATCTGGTGTTCCACTAAGGACTAGGTCTAATATGGCTTCCCCTCTGGTCGGTTCATGAACCAGCTGCTCCAAGAAGCAGTCACTTATTTCATCTAGGAACTTTATCTCCCTAGCATGTCCTGACATGACACTGACCCAGTCGATACCGGGGTAATTGAAATCACCCATTATTATTACTGCGCTGTAACTTTTGTTAGCTTCCTTGATTTCTTTGAGCATTTCATCATCCATTTGGTCATTCTGGCCAGGTGCTCGATAGTACACCCCCACTGCCATTGCCTTCCCCTTTTATATGGAATTTCAATCCATATAGATTCTACAGCAGATTTTGTTTCCTGCAAAAGTTTAATCCTTTCTGAGTCAATGCCCTCTCTAACATAGAGCGCAACCCCTCCACAAATTTGATCAGCTCTATCATTACGATATAGTTTGTACCCAGGTATCACAGTGTCCCACTGGTTGTCCTCCATCCACCATGTCTCTGATATTCCAATCATATCTAACCTTTCATTTAGTGCTATATATTCTAACTCTCCCATCTTATTCTTTAGACTTCTAGCATTTGCATACAAGCATTTTAGAGAATGTATTTTATTCATGTTAATTTGGTGATTGTTAGACATGGGTAAATTGGGATCTTTAAGCTCTGTCTGCTCCATACTTGAGGGCATTTGGGCTACTTTACTCTTTTGTGGAACCTCTCTGCTTTTGGTAGTATCCTTCAAGGATACATTCTTCCGAACCATCCGCTCTTGGGCGACTGTCGGCTTTCCCCTAATATCTAGTTTAAAAGCTGCTCTATCTCCTTTTTAAAGGTTAATGCCAGCAGCCTGGTTCCATCCCGGTTAAAGTGAAGCCCATCCCTTCGGAAGAGCCCCTCCTTTCCCCAGAATGTTCCCCAGTTCCTAACAAATCCAAAACCCTCATCTCTGCACCATTGTCTCATCCACGCATTGAGACTCCGGAGCTCTGCCTGCCTTTTGGGTCCTGCGCGTGGAATAGGAAGCATTTCGGAGAATGCTACCATGGAAGTTCTGGATTTCAACTTCCTACCTAAAAGCCTAAATTTTGCCTCCAGAACCTCCCTACCACATTTTCCTATGTCATTGGTACTGACATGTACCAAGACAGCAGACTCCTCCCCAGCACTATCTAAGACCTTATCTAGGTGGCGCGTGAGGTCCGCTACCTTCGCACCAGGCAGGCATGTTACCAGGCGATCCTCACGTCCACCAGCCACCCAGCTATCTACATGCCTAATGATCGAATCACCAACTATAACGGCTGTCCTAACCCTTCCCTCATGGGCACATGGCCCTGGAGAAACTTCCTCGGTGCGAGAGGGTTTTATATCACCTGGAGGACAGGTCCTAGTTACAGGATCACTTCCTGCCACACCAGGGTGATGCTCTCCTGTCACGTGACCTCTCTCCTCCATGGCAACAGGGGTGCTGCCAGACTGGAGGTGGGACTTCAGGACTATATCCCTGTAGGTCTCGTCTATGTACCTCTCTGTCTGTCTTATGTTTTCCAAGTCTGCTACTTTAGCCTCTAGAGAACGGACTTGTTCCCTGAGAGCAAAGAACTCCTTGCACCTAGTGCACACGTAAGACCTCTCACCAACTGGGAGAAAATCATACATGTGACACTCAATGCAAAAGACTGGAAAGCCCCCATCCCGCTGCTGGACTGCTGTCTGCATCTTAGTTTTATGTTTGTGTCTAGATCTTTAAGTTCTTACTTACTAGGGGTTGTTATGGGTATTTATACCAATAAAACTATACCTAATACGTTTAATATACCTTGTTCACCTGAAGCTTAATTAATCTCAGGTCCTTAGTGTATGACTGATTTGGGTAATGAGCTTCACCTGAAAGCACCTCCTGTCTTTTAAGATGTGTAAGTACCTATAAAGCTATGATTATCCCATGGCTGGGTGGGAAATAACACTTATTAAAAGAGGGTTGCTACACAGTACCCTATCTTGTGCTGCTGAGGTAAGCTAAATTCTGATTTGATTTAAATTATAGCTCTTAGCTGCTGCTAGGCTCTAACTTCTTATGAAATTTAAACTACAAGCTCTCTGCTGGGTTCTAAATTTAACCAGAAAGCTCTCTTCTGTGTTTTAAAACTAAGGGGTATGCTTACTAAACCGGGCTAACGGTTAACCCGGGCTATCTGCAACTAGGTCCCATTGAATATTATGGGACCTAGTGGCAGATAGCCCGGGTTAACCGTTAGCCCGGTTTAGTAAACATACCCCTAAAACTACTTTTCTGATGCTAGGCCCTGAGTGACTATTAAATGTACACTACAAGCTCTCTGCTGGGTTCCAAATGTAACCAGAAAGCTCTCTTCTGTGTGTTAAATTTAAACTAAAAGTACTTTGCTGTTACTTGGCCCTGAGTGACTATTAAATTTAAACTACAAGCTCTCTGCTGGGTATGAAATGTAACCAGAAAGTTCTCCTCTGTGTTTTAAATTCAAATTTTAATTGCTGCTACTAGGCCCTAACTGATCCAACAAAAAACAGTGGGTTCACAGATTAAGTAGCTTTAATACAAAGAATTCTTTTTAGAAAATTACCAGAAGTATATACTCACAGTTGCAGATTTCTCTCCAGAAGTAACAGTCCCCCTTTCTAGTCCTTCAAGACAGAGGAAATGTCTGTATAAAAATGTCTGTATAAAAATGCACCATTCTACAGGTCCTTGATAAATTGGAAGATTGGATGTTCAAATAGTAGATGAAATTTAATGTGGAAAAGTGCAAAGTTATGCACCTAGGAAAGAACAACCCAAACTATGGTTACACGATGCAAGGTTCCACATTAGGAACCACCACCCAGGAAAAAGATTTAGGCGTCATCGTGAATAGCATGTTGAAACCCTCCACCCAGTATACAGCAGTGGCCAAGAAAGCAAATAGAATGCTAGGAATCATAAGGAAAGGAATGGAGAATAAAACCAAGGATATTATAATGCTTCTATATCGTTCCATCTGTGACCGCATCTTGAATATTGTGTGCAATTCTGGTCACCGTATCTTAAAAAGGATATAGTGTTATTAGAAAAGGTACAGAGAAGAGCCACCAAAATGGCAAAGGGGGTGGAAGGATATCCCTATGAAGAGAGGCTAAAAGGATTAGAGCTCTTCAACATGGAAAAGAGACAGCTGAGGGGAGATATGATAGAGGTCTTTAAATTAATGAATGGAGTGGAAGGAGTAAACGGACTCTGGAATTTGTTACCAGAGAATGTAGTAAAAACTGTTAGTGTAGCCAGATTTAAAAAGGGTTAGAACAAGTTCCTTGAGGAAAGGTCCATAAACCATTATTAAAGGGGACCTGGAAAATTCACTGCTTGCCCCAATACATGCATTGTGGAACCTGTGACTTTTGGGGAAACTGCTAGGTACTTGTGACCTAGATTGGCCACTTTTGGAAACAGGATACTGGGCTTCATGGACCTTGGTCTGACCCAGTATGGCATGTCTTATGTTCTTTAGTTCTTATAATGGGAAGGGATCTAAATTTAAACCATAAATTACTAAAATACTTGCACATCTTTGACTGGATTTGTGATAAATATATATTTTTGTTTGGACAGTATTTGCTTTTTATGCAAAACAATTAATGAATAATGCAATTTGAAAGTGCTATTGCATCATACACGATATGAATTGCATCATGTTTTTCCTAAAGGTCTCAGATGATGCAATCCTAACTCATCTTAATTATACCACTCTGCAGAACAAATTGCACAATGTTTTATTAATGAACATGACGTGTCAGTAGTATTTTGACTATAGACTGGTCTTCTCAGTGTTTGATTTTTTCCATTTAGCCAAAGTGAGAGATGCCTCATAATTGTTTGAACAATGCAGATCACTTCTGCTACATTTGTGGTGAAATTACCTTTGCTTTCATTAAGAAAACCTGCAAAACTGGAGATCAGGACAAGAGCTGGACCCCACACATATGCTGCAACACTTGTGCAACAAATCTTTGCCAGTGGTTGAATAGAAAAAGGAAAACCATGCCTTTTGCAGTGCCAATGATTTGGAGAGAGCAGCCAGATCATATCAGTAGTTGTTACTTCTGCATGGTGCCTTCTGTTGGGAAAGGTTTGTCAAAGAAGAAAAAGTGGGCTGTGCAATATCCAAACATTCCATCAGCTATATGCCCAGTACCCCATGGAGAAGGACTTCTGGTTCCTGATGCTCCAGAATCATTCTCACTTGAGTTAAACGAGGAAGAGGAAGGGGATGAAACTTCTAGTCCCAAGCAATCAATGTTACATGACCCAGATTTTCTCCCATCCTTCTCTGAACCAGGGATTTGGAACTACCTAAGAATAAGGCAAAGCTGTTGGGCTCCAGACTGCAGCAGTGGAATCTCCTGTCAGGTGATGTTAGGGTTTCTATGTTCTATGAACATCAAAAAGATCTTGTTACTTTCTTCTTCATGGAAGGTGATCTTGTAGCCTGCAACAACATTGATGGCCTGATGGCAGCCCTCAACATCATTCATCATCCAGATGAGGGGAGACTGTTCATGGATTCATCGAAGATGAGTCTTAAAGCTCTTTTGTTGCATAATGGCAATATTTTGCCATCAATTCCAGTTGTTCATGCAGTCCATATAAAGAAAACCTATGACCATATAAAACATCTGTTGAGATGCATAAACTATGACCAACATCAGTGGCAGCTTTGTGGTAATTTGAAAGTCATTTCTCTGTTGCTCAGTCTGCAGACTGTATATACAAAGTACTGCTGTTTTCTCTGTGAATGGGATAGTCATGCAAAAGATTCCCACTACATCAAGAGAAATTGGCCACTCTGACAGTCATTGAAGCCTGGAAAGAAAAGTGTGCAGCATCCACCACTTGTTGAATCAGAGAAGATTTTGTTACCATCCGTACATAAGCTAGGTCTAATAAAGAATTTTGTTAAGGTCATGACAAAACAAAACCAGCTTTCAAATACGAGGTGCTATCATAAAATTCCTGAACTGACCCCACAAAAAATGCTACACTAACCTGAAATTTTAGTGACCACCATTCTTCTCAAAGTAGTTCCCTTGGGAGCTGATATCCCATTGTTCTTGCCATTATTGAAATGCCTTCCGAAAGTCCTCTTTCTTCAGATTCTTCAGCACAGTTCTCGTCTCTTCATGAACCTTCACAATGATGTCAAATCTGCTCCCTTTGAGCTTCATTTTCATTCCAGGGAAGAGGGAAAAGTTACAGATGGTCGTCAGGAGAATAAGGAGGGTGATGGATGGCAACTATGTTGTTTCAGGCCAAAACCTTCTGAACTTTAATGGACATGTGTGCTGGGGCTTTGTCATGGTGAATCAGTTCCCAAAAGCCCACAACTCAAGACATTTGTGCCTCACACATCCCGTAGACACTGTAGCACATCAATGTCATAGTCTGCATTGGCTGTCCTTGAAGAACAAATTCTTGTAGAATCCCTTTGTGGTTGACAAAAACAATCAACATTGACTTCACATTGCTCTTCACCTGATGCGCTTTCTTTGGGGCATGGTAACCATGGACTTTTCCATTGTGAGAACTGTTTGGTTTCTGAGTCATACCCACAAACCCATCTTTCATCCCCAGTAATGACACGTTTCAAAAATTCATTGTCAGCATTCACAGTGCCCTTTACCTGGAAGATGTAATACGGCAATTTCACAAACTAAAGAGTAGCAAATCACCTGAAATGGATGAAGTATATCCCATGGTGTTGAACAAACTCAAAAATGATATTGCAGAGCTACTACAGTATAATTTGTAAACTATCATTAAAATTTTCTATAGTACCCAAAGACTGGAGAGTTGCCAATTTTAAAAAGCATTCTAGGGGTGATCTAGGAAACTACAGCCCTGTGAGCCAGACATTCGTGCCAGGCAAAAGGGTGGAAACTATGATAAAAAACTAAATTACTGAACATATAGAAAATCATGGTTTAAAGGGGCAAAGCTAACATGGATTTAGTCAAGGGAAGTCTTGTCTCACCAATATGGTAAGGTATGGTGTGATAAAAGCAAGCTTGATACAAGTGTATCTGGAGTTTCAGAAAGCTTTTGACAAGCTCTTTAAGAAATTAAAGTCATGGGATAGGAGGCAGTGTCCTAAAGTGGATTGGGAACTGGCAAAAATATAGAAAATAGGATAGAGCTAAATGTTCAAATTTCTCATTGGAGAAAAGTGTATAGGGAATGCTCCAGGGATCTGTACTGGACCCATTGCTTTTTGACATATTTAGAAATGACATGAGAATGGAAACAAGAGATGTGATCATATTTGTGGATGACCTAAAACTATTCAAAGTTGTTAAACACAAGAGGATTTCGAGAAAATTGTATTTATTTATTTATTCTATTTCACAATCACAGCAGTTTACATATAACAAAAACAGTGAACAAAGAATGTTTACATAGAACAGGATTTAAAACGGAGAATTTAACAAGGTAAACTAAGTAATAACTTGTAATACGTGGGGCATGAGGGATGAGAGTGACTGTGTGTTTGAGTAGTTCAGATCAGTAAGTAGGCCCTTTTTTTATGGGATTTTGTCATAATATAGCTGGACTAGGTGTGCCTTTACAGATCTGCAGAAGTTAGAAAGATCAGAGTTGGATCTGAGGACCTTGAGAAATTGGGAGTCTGGGCATCGAAATGGCAGATGAAATTAATACGAACAAGTGCTAAGTTATGCACTTAGGGCCTGATTCTATTTCAGATGTAGATCCTCTCTGTGCGTCCGGACATTTCACCAGCCCTGGACATACAAGGCTGACATTAGAATCGGCCCTGGTATGTCCAGGGCCAGCGACTGCCCACTGCCTGCCCAGACTCCGCCCCCAGGCCACCCATTCCCCGCCCCTGTCTAACTTCCCCGCCCAACTGGCAGGGAAATTATTCCGGGGTAGGAGAAGCTACGAATAGCGGGGATGGAGTCTCATTGGGACATCCATCCCTGCTATTTGTGGCTCAGAATAACCCTCTTAGGGAAGAACAACTCACTGTGGCTACACCATGCAAGGTTCCACATTGAGTGACCACCGAGGAAAAGGATCTAGGCACCATCATGGATAATACGTTGAAATCCTCTGCTCAGTCTGCAATGGTAGTCAAGAAAGTTAATAGAATGCTAGGAATTATATGGAAAGGAATAGAGAATAAAACAGAGAATATCATAATGCCTCTATATTGCTCCATTGTGTGGCCACATCTTGAGTACCGTATACAGTTCTGGTCACTGCATTTAAAAAAAGATATAGTAGAAGAAGATAAAGCATAGAAAAGGGCAACAAAAATTAGAAAGAGGATGAAACAATATCACTATGAGAAAAGACTTAAAAGGTTAGGGCTCATATTTATTTATTTAATATGCTTTTTTATACCACTTTATCATTTCAGTCAAAGCAGTTTACATGGAGGCCCATTCAGAAGGTGCACATCTGAGCCGTCTGGACTTCAGAAATCTGGATAGCCCAGATGTGCACCCAATTCTGCTCCCGCAGGGACCAGACATGCCCGCTGGAGCAGAATCGGAGCATAGAGATTGGACGTCCAGGACATGCCCTGATTCAGGCACCCTGGGCATCCAATCCATTGCCCTGCTAGCCTTAGCCTGGCTCCTGCTTGGAGCCATGGTGTCATGTTGCCATGGCACTGTGGCTCCATGCAGGAGCTGCGATCCCTGGAGGCAACAGCGAATCCTTCGTTCCCCACAGCTCGACCCCCTATCAGACTTTCTATGGTCAGGGTCGGGCTGCAGAGAATTCCCTGCACCCCCTCACCTGTATTGGTGGCCCTGGCTCCAGCATCCCCAATATCCAGGGAGACTTATTCCACCTCCGAGGTTGAATAAGTCCCCCATTTAAATGGCCATCCCCAGACATACAGGGCTGACCTCGGAATCAGCCCTGTATGTCCAGGGACATGGCACCGCCCACTGCCCTCCCTTGCTCCTCCCTCGGCCTGCCCCCTCCTGCCCCCATCCAGAGCTCCTTGCGTACCTTCCCTATACTTGTGGGGAACTTTGCAGTGGGAATACAGTCCTGGGTGTTTAGTGGGTCTGGACCGGATGTCCAGACCTGCTAAACATGGTTCAGAATGACCCCCTATTGTAACTTAAACTTGGTAATGTACATTAAACAGGGACACTGATAACTTTGATTTTTCTGAGGCAATAGAGGGTTAAGCCAGTACTCTAACCATTAGGCTACTCCTCCACTCTATGCTTTGCTCTCACTATAAGTTCACCACGCTCCTTTTGGGCTATCCACCACCCCAAGGACGTTCTCCAAGGTCTTGGTAGTTGTGACTGCAGCGCTGCAGCACTAAGGGATCTGTGTGCAACCATATCTGGATGACTGACTCCTCTGGGCCCATTTCCTTTCATCTCAGGTGGTGTCATTTTTGGAAAGTCTCAGCGGGGTGATCAATTGGGGAAAGAGCCATCTCTTGCCTTCCTAGTCCCTGGAGTTCCTGGGAGCACTTTTCAACACTCAAGTGGGCAGAGCTTTTTTTTCCTGCCAGAGAAGAAAGTCAAAGGTGTTGAATTAACTGGTGCTATTCTGTGGGCAGCAGGCTCCCAGAGTCTGGGATTATCTTCAGCTCCTCAGATTGATAGTGGTGACCGTAGAGATAGTGCCATAGGCACATGCTCAAATGCAGCCTCTCCAGCTGTCCTTGTTGACTTGATGGTCCCCAAATTCTCACGAGTTTGAGGGCAGGTTCTTGTTCTCAATAATGGTGAAGACCAGCCTGTGGTGATGGCAGCAGCCCTGTCATCTGAGGAAGGGCGTGCCACTGGACAATTTCTCCTGGATCCTCCTGACGATGGATGCCAGTCTCTCGGGCTGGGGATCTCATTGCCAAAACCATATGGTCCAGGGCCGTTGGAACCATAGGGGAGCAGTGTAGTCCATCAACTGCCTCAAGGCAAGGGCCATCAGTTTGGATCTTCTGTGTTTCCAGCCCCTGGTCGATGTCCGAGCAGTTCTAGTGTTTGCAGTCAACACCATAGCAGCGGCTTATATCAATTGGCAAGGCAGCATGAGAAGTGACAGGGTAGCTCTGGAAATGGTTCTCCTGTCTGTCTGGGCAGAGAATAACCTCCTAGCCTTGTCGACTCAGCACATTGCCAGGGTGGACAATATGAAAACAGACTTCCTCAACGGGCACTCTCTGGATCCTGGAGGCATTTCAGTTGATTCTGTGCTGCTGGGGTCACGCTGAAATGGATCTGATGGTAACCCGCTCTAATGCCAAAGTTTGCCGCTCCTTCACTCACCACATGGAGAAAGGATCTGAGGGCATTGTTGTCCTGACTCAGTTTTGGCCAAGTCATCATCTGCTGTATGTATTTCCTGGTGGAGCGTGTGATTCGATGTATAGAACGCCACACAGGCAGGATTGTTCTGTTGGTGTCATATTGGCTGAGGAGAGCATTTATTTATTTATTTTTATTTATTTAGACAGTTTTTATATACCGCCTTATCCTTCAATCAAAGCGGTCACAACACAATTGCGGGATACATTTAACACGCAGGGATATGAAACACATACACTAATACTTACAGGGAACATGGGCAATGGAGGGTTAAGTGGCTTGCCCAAGACCACAAGGAGCATCTGGGACTAGAAACCCCAGTCCTTCCGGCCCAAGGTTGCTGTCCTCTAGTGGGATTTGAACCCCCGACCTTCCGGCCTGAAGTACCTTGCCCCAACCACTAGGCTACTCCTAGCATGGTTCAGAGACCTGATGTGGCTCCTGCAGCCGCCTCCTCTTCGGTTGCCTCCGTCTTGGGGCCTACTGCAGCAGGGACTGATCTTCCTGGGGGACCTGGTTCCCTTCTCAATTATGGTTTGGCTCTTGAAAAGAGGCAGCTAGTGCGTAAGGGCTTCTCTTCAGCGGTGGTCTCCATTCTGCTCAGAGCCTGAAGGAGATCTACCATGCCTCTTCAGCTTAGAGAACAAATGGCTGAGGGGAGATACTGTATTATAAAGATTTATAAAATAATGATGGAGTATAACATAAAAACATGAAAAAATGATGGCAAGTAAAGACCATACAGCCTATCCAGTCTGCCCTTTCATGCCAGCTGCTAAGTTCTAAAAACTCTTTGTTTCCCTTAAAGATCCTCTATGTTTGCCCATGCTTTCTTGAATTCAGATACAGTCCTCGTCTCTACCACCTCCACTGTGAGACTATTCTATGGATCCACTACTCTTTTCATAAATATTTATTACTCCTGAGTCTATCCCTTTTCACCCTCATCCTAGTTCCCCTTATTACAGAGCTTTCTTTTAATTTAAAGAGGCTCTCCTCCTGTGCAAGCCATAGAAGTATTTAAACATCTCTATCATTTCTCCTCTCTCCTGCCTTTCTTCCAAAGTATACACATTGAGATAATTAAGTCTGTCTGCATATGCTTTAAGACAAAGACCATTAACCATTTTATTAGCTGCCTTCTGTACCAACCCCATCCTGTTTATATCCTTTTGAAGGTGCTGCCTCTGGAACTCACACAAGGCTCAAAAGACTTTTACAAAGACATTATCACCTCTTTCTTCCTGCTGGACATACCTCTGCATATGCACCCAAGCATCCTTCTGGCTTTTGTTGTTGTATTTTCTATCTATTTAGTCACCTTGAGGAGTGGCAAGATGGCAACTGAGCAAGAGGTATGTGCTTGAGCTCTCAACATCTTCCTTCAGTTTGTGCCCCTGATCCCATTAAGGGGCAGACAATGTTACCAAACTGCCTAGGGTTCATCTGATTGCATACTGCAGAAACTTTGGCCAGAGCAGCAGCTGTGGGTGCTGACTGGAGCACCGAAGGGGTGTTGCTAAGATCCGAGCAGAGAGCAGGCCCTCCCCTCCGTGAACCAGAAGTTCCTTTATTGGGTGTGCTACCACAGCGATGCTAGATGCTGGAGTGCAGAGAGCAAGCTGTGGACCAGATGGACAGCCCCCAATAGCCTCCTCTCCTTTGGAGTGGAACACCGGGTCCCAGGGTGATCCTGAGCTGCAGAATCAACAGATAGAAGAGGAAACCTCCAGATTGCTGGTGGGTTTGGTTTAAAAGCCTGCAGAAATTACTTTGGACAATCTGTGGGATGCCCTAAAAGCCCTGGAGTTTTCCATTGCAGGTTTGATAACTACTTTAAAATCTGATTTGGAGTTATTTTCTGTAAAATCAATCAAGGAAAAACAATTTATGCTTTTTAAACTTTCTTAAGTGACCTTTAATTCTCCAGCTGACATGGATGGGAAGTATCAAAGGGAAGTTCTAAATTTTCCATTGGATACCCTCCCCTTAGTCAAGGCGTATTATATTTCACTTTTCGGGGAAGTCAAGACCTCTTCCTTGGAAGGGCAGAAGGAGAGCCAGTTGAATAAGACCAGCTTCCTGGAGTCATCGTTGGAGGTGGTGACGGAGCTGACCACTCTGTTGGCCACCTTTGCATTTGAATCATACCAAGACTCCATTTTGTGTTTGCATTTCCAAAATATGCATTCTAACTTTCTAGGCTCAAATGTGAAAATTTTTTGTGTCTTTTCACATAGCACACAAACCTGCCGACTGGCCATTTTGGCCCTGAGACCAAGGGCTATTGTTCTCAGGACTAGTTTTGCTTTGAAACTTCCTTGTAAATGTATTGTATCTTATGGGGGGTTAAGTTTATATCTTTTTTGATCCCAGTCAATTGGTGGAGTTTCTTGCTGCTAGAGAGGATGTCCATGTAGTGGATGGAGGACCCATGGTAATGTGCAATCCAGCTGCTTCTTTTTAGTTAGTCCCCACATTTCTTTGCTGAGTTTATTTTAGTTTTTGATTTTTTTCCAATCACTCCTCTTATATTGCCGTCTATCAAGATTTTGTGATTTGGTGGTATAAATATTTTCATGCATTAATGTTTCATTATTTCCTTTATGTATCATTTTGTGATATGTAGTTTTTTGAAATTCCTATAAATAATTTTAAAAAAAGACCATGAGAAACAATCACCCCTAGGTCTCTTTTTTTGTGGGTATACGTAAGTACTTCATTTCCTATACTGTACCACTCCCTTGGAATTTTGCAGCTGAAATGCACAACTCTGCACTTTATGGCATTAAATCTCATCTGCCAAATATTTGACCATTCTTCAAGCTTCAATATATCCTTCCTCATATTATCTAAACATTCCTAGGTGTCTAACCTACTGCAGATTTTGGTTCATCCGCAAAGAGGCTAACCTTGCCAAACAGCCCTTCTACAGTATCACAAAAATGTTTAAAAGAATCTGACTAAGGACTAATCCTTGCAACACTACACTAGAAGTATAGAAGTGTCCTTCTCCTCAAAGAGAATTTACATTAACCTTTGTTAAACTCCATGTAGAAAGGAGAAGGCGATGGCAGTGGGGGTTCACTTCCGACTGCTTGGCCAGAATGAACAAATGAATGATGAAATGCTAAAAGAAATAAGGGAAGCTTTAGGTCCTTAATAAAACTGCTTTGAAGATTTTTTTGTTTGTGGCCATGGTTCTTCTTCATTTTGCACTTGGGTCCTTAATAAAACTGTTTTGAATAGTCTTTTGTTTGTGGCCATGGTTCTTCTCCGCTTTGCACCTGGATTCTGTTTTCTGCAGAGAACGTACCCTCTCCTTCTCCTTGGCCTAGTCTTTAGTGGAACAAAATGCAAGAGATAAGGGTGTTGGGGCCACTTGGCAATAGTGATAATAGCATGATCACATTTGATTTAATAAATTGAGGAAGGACGGCAAGGAAATCTACAGTACTACCTTTTAACTTTCAAAAGGGAGACTATGATAAAATGAGGAAAATAGTTAAGAAAAAATTAAAAGGAACAGTTGCAAAGGTTAAAGATTTACATCAAGTATGAGCATGTTTTAAAAATACTATTTTGGAAGCCCAGACCAGCTGTATTCCATGCTTTAAGAAAAGTAGAGGAAGTCCAAAAAACTGCCAGCATGGTTTAAAGGTGAGGTCAGAGAGACTGTTATAGCCAAAATAGCATCTTTCAGGAAAAGGAAAAAGGAGTCAAATGACAAAAACAGGAAACAGCATAAACACTTTTAGGTTAGATGCAAAGAGAGAATTTGAAAAAAAGTTACCCGTGGAAGCAAAAACACATAATAAAATCTTTTTCTTTTTTTTTTTATTAGTATACACTGTAATTTTAATACAAAGTGAAAAGAAATACAATCAAGTCCACATCAAGGGGAGGGAAAAGGGGCAAAAACAGGAAATATCATCCTTAAGAAAACAAGAAAAAACCCAAATATATACTGGTCCCATGATAACACTACTAACCCTAAAACCTAGAAAGGAAGTGAGTAACATTCTCTCTAAACATTTTCTTTACCATGCAAGAATACATTCAATTGATCAGATTCCATGAATATATACTTTGTCTGCTCATATATCAAGATACACTTACATGGATATTTTAAAAAGAAAGAGGCCCCAATTGCCAAGGCGCGTGGTCTTAATGCTAAAAAATCTTTACGCCGCTCCCAGCAGAGAGCTTGTAGTTTAAATTTCATAATAAGTTAGAGCCTAGCAGCAGCAAAGAGCTATAATTTAAATCAAATAAGAATATAGATTAGCACAAAAGGCAAAACAGGGTCAGTACTCTGAGCAGCAAATCAGTCAGTGCCTGGTAGCAGCAGTTTAAGTTTACATTTAAAACACAGAAGAGAGCTTTCTGGTTAAATTTCATACCCAGCAGAGAGCTTGTAGTTTAAATTTTATAGTCACTCAGGGCCTAGCATCAGCAAAGTACTTTTAGTTTAAATTTAAAACACAGAAGAGAACTTTCGGGTTAAATTTGGAACCCAGCAGAGAGCTTGTAGTTTAAATTTAATAGTCACTCAGGGCCTAGCATCAGCAAAGTACTTTTAGTTTAAATTTAAAACACAGAAGAGAGCTTTCTGGTTAAATCTGGAACCAAGCAGAGAGCTGTAGTTTAAATTTAATAGTCACTCAGGGCCTAGCATCAGCAAAGTACTTTTAGTTTAAATTTAAAACACAGAAGAGAGCTTTTGGGTTAAATTTGGAACCCAGCAGAGAGCTTGTAGTTTAAATTTAATAGTCATTCAGGGCCTAGTATCAGCAAAGTACTTTTAGTTTAAATTTAAAACACAGAAGAGAGCTTTCTGGTTAAATTTAGAACCCAGCAGAGAGCTTGTAGTTTAAATTTCATAATAAGTTAGAGCCTAGCAGAAGCAAAGAGCTATAATTTAAATCATATAAGAATATAGATTAGCACAAAAGGCAAAACAGTGTCAGTATTCTTTGAGCAGCAAATAAAGTCTAGAGACCTTTACAAAGAGGTTTTCTACCTAGGGGGCAAGAGATCTGTGAAACATTTTCAATAGGTGTTAACACCAGGTGGCAGGTCAAAAGGCCATTTTGAAAGACTCCTTCTATTCCAGCAAGGACTGTTAATCATCCAGGAAGTTGGTCACAGCTTACCTCAGCAGCACAGGCATAAATAGCTCAACCAGAGCTCTCTTATCCTCAGTCTTGAAGGACTAGAAAAGGGGACTATTACTTCTGGAGAGCAATCTGTAATTGTGAGTATATACTTCTGGGAATTTTCTGAAAGGAATTCTTTCTATTAAAGCTAATTAATCTGTGAACCCACTATTTTTTGTTAAATCAGTCAGGGCCTAGTAGCAGCAGTTTAAGTTTACATTTAAAACAAAGAAGAGAGCTTTCTGGTTAAATTTCATACCCAGCAGAGAGCTTGTAGTTTAAATTTAATAGTCACTCAGGGCCTAGTATCAGCAAAGTACTTTTAGTTTAAATTTAAAACACAGAAGAGAGCTTTCTGGTTAAATTTAGAACCCAGCAGAGAGCTTGTAGTTTAAATTTCATAATAAGTTAGAGCCTAGCAGCAGCAAAGAGCTATAATTTAAATCAAATAAGAATATAGATTAGCACAAAAGGCAAAACAGGATCAGTACTCTGAGCAGCAAATAAAGTCTTCTAGAGACCTTTACAAAGAGGCCTTCTACCTAGGGGCCAAGAGACCTGCGAAACCTTTTCAATAGGTGTTAACACCAGGTGGCAGGTCAAAATGCCATTTTGAAAGACTCCTTCTATCCAAGCAAGGACTGTTAATCATCCAGGAAGTTGGTCACAGCTTACCTCAGCAGCACAGGCATAACTAGCTCAACCAGAGCTCTGTGATCCTCAGTCTTGAAGGACTAGAAAAGGGGACTGTTACTTCTGGAGAGAGATCTTCAATTGTGAGTATATACTTCTGGGAATTTTCTGAAAGGAATTCTTTCTATTAAAGCTAATTAATCTGTGAACCCACTATTTTTTGTTAAATCAGTCAGGGCCTAGTAGCAGCAGTTTAAGTTTACATTTAAAACAAAGAAGAGAGCTTTCTGGTTAAATTTCATACCCAGCAGAGAGCTTGTAGTTTAAATTTAATAGTCACTCAGGGCCTAGCATCAGCAAAGTACTTTTAGTTTAAATTTAAAACACAGAAGAGAGCTTTCTGGTTAAATTTGGAACCCAGCAGAGAGCTGTAGTTTAAATTTAATAGTTACTCAGGGCCTAGCATCAGCAAAGTACTTTTAGCTTAATTTTTAAAACACAGAAGAGAGCTTTCTGGTTAAATTTAGAACCCAGCAGAGAGCTTGTAGTTTAAATTTCATAATAAGTTAAAGCCTAGCAGCAGCAAAGAGCTATAATTTAAATCAAATAAGAATATAGCTTACCTCAGCAGCACAGGACAGGGTACTGTGTAGCAGCCCTCTTTTAATAAGTGAGGAGCGAGGTCACGTGACAGGAGAGCATCACCCTGGTGTGGCAGGAACGGATCCTGTAACTAGGACCTGTCCTCCAGGTGATGTAAAACCCTCTCGCAAACAGAGTAAAGTAGCCCAAATGCCCTCGAGTATGGAGCAGAGAGAACTTAAAGATCCCAAATTAGCCATGTCTACCAATAACCAAATTAATATGAATAAAATACAGTCTCTAAAATGCTTGTATGCAAATGCTAGAAGTCTAAAAAATAAGATGGGAGAGTTAGAATATATAGCACTATATGAGAGGTTAGATATGATTGGAATATCAGAGACATGGTGGAAGGAGGACAACCAGTGGGACACTGTGATACCTGGGTACAAACTATATCGTAATGATAGAGCTGATCAAATTGGTGGAGGGGTTGCGCTCTATGTTAGAGAGGGCATTGAGTCAGAAAGGATTAAAGTTTTGCAGGAAACAAAATTTGCTGTAGAATCTCTATGGATTGAAATTCCATGTAAAAAGTGGAAGGTGATGGCAGTGGGGTTATACTATCAACCGCCTGGCCAGAATGAACAAATGGATGATGAAATGCTCAAAGAAATCAAGGAACCTAACAAAAGTTACAGCCCGGTAATAATAATGGGTAATTTGAATTACCCCGGTATAGACTGGGTCAGTGTCACTGCAGGACATGCTAGGGAGATAAAGTTCCTAGATGACATAAATGACTGCTTCTTGGAGCAGCTGGTTCATGAACCAACCAGAGGGGAAGCCATATTAGAACTAGTCCTTAGTGGAACACCAGATCTAGTGCAAGAGATAAGGGTGTTGGGGCCACATGGCAATAGTGATCATAGCATGATTGCCTTTGATTTAAATAGTGGAGGAGGGATAGTACGGAAATCCACAGTACTACCTTTTCACTAAAAGGAGCAGTTGCAAAGGTTAAAGACTTACATCAAGCTTGGGTGTTGTTGAAAAATACTATCTTGGAAGCCCAGACCAGCTGTATTCCACGCTTTAAGAAAAGTGGAAGGAAGTCCAAAAAACTGCCAGCATGGTTTAAAGGTGAGGTCAGAAAGGCTGTTGCTGCCAAAAAAGCATCTTTCAGGAAATGGAAAAAAGAGCCAAACGACGAAACCTGGAAACAGCACAAGCACTGGCAAGTCAAATGCAAGGCATTGATAAAGCAGGCAAAGGGAGAATTTGAGAATAAGCTTGCTGCTGAAGCAAAAACGCAAAATAAAGAGTTTTTCAAGTACGTTCGTAGCAAAAAACCTGTGAGAGAGTCACTTGTTCCATTAGATGATAGAGGAGTTAAAGGGGCACTAAGAGGCGACAAGGTGATAGCGGAGAGTCTGAATGAATTCTTTGCTTCGGTCTTTACTGAGGAAGATGTAGGGATGTTACCCATGACTGAAGTGGTATTTAAAGGAGCGGAAGAATTGAAGGAAATATCGATACATTGGGAAAATGTATTACAACTATTAGATAAACTGAAGAGTAGCAAATCACCTGGGCCGGATGGTATACATCCAGGGGTGTTGAAAGAACTGAAATATGAGATTGTAGACCTGCTATTAGTAAACTGTGAACTATCATTAAAATCATCTCTAATACCTGAAGATTGGAGGATCGCCAATGTAACACCAATTTTTAAAAAGGGTTCCAGGGGTGATCCGGGAAACTACAGACCAGTGAGCCTCACGTCAGTACCGGGAAAAATGATAGAAACCATCATAAAGAATAAAATTACTCAGCATGTAGATAGTCATGGCCCAATGGGAGACAGCCAACATGGCTTTAGACAAGGAAGATCTTGTCTTACTAATCTGTTATGTTTTTTTGAAAGTGTGAATAAACAGGTGGACAAAGGTGAGTCGGTTAATATAGTGTATCTGGACTTTCAGAAAGCCTTTGACAAGGTCCCTCATCAGAGACATTTGGCAAAACTAAAGAGTTATGGAATAGGAGGCAGTGTACTATTGTGGATCAAGAACTGGTTAAAAGATAGAAAGCAGAGGGTTGGGTTAAATGGCCAATTTTCCCAATGGAGAAAGGTGAATAGTGGTGTACCCCAGGGATCTGTGCTGGGTCCGTTGCTTTTTGACATATTCATAAATGACCTGGAAAGTGGAATAACGAGTAAGGTTATCAAATTTGCAGATGACACAAAACTATTTAAAGTTGTTAAAACCCAAGAGGATTGTGGAAAATTGCAAGAGGATCTTGATAAATTGGAAGACTGGGCATCAAAATGGCAGATGAAATTTAATGTGGACAAGTGAAAAGTTATGCACCTAGGGAAGAACAACCCAAACTATGGTTACACAATGCAAGGTTCCACATTAGGAACCACCACCCAGGAAAAAGATTTAGGCGTCATTGTGGATAACATGTTAAAACCCTCGGCCCAGTGTGCAGCGGCGACCAAGAGAGCAAATAGAATGCTAGGTATGATAAGGAAAGGAATGGAAAATAAAACAAAAGATATTATAATGCCTCTATATCATTCCATGATGAGACCGCACCTTGAATATTGTGTACAATTCTGGTCGCAGTATCTTAAAAACGATATAGCGTTATTAGAAAAGGTTCAGAGAAGAGCCACCAAAATGGTAAAGGGGATGGAAGGATACTCCTATGAAGAAAGGCTAAAAAGGTTAGGGCTCTTTAACCTGGAAAAGGGACGGCTGAGGGGAGATATGATAGAAGTCTATAAATTAATGAATGGAGTGGAATGGGTAAACGTAGATCGATTGTTTACGTTATCAGAATATAGAAAGACTAGGGTCATGCAATGAAGCTATAGGGTAAACTATTTAAGACTAATAAAAGAAAATATTTTTTCACTCAACGTTTAATCAAACTCTGGAATTTGTTACCGGAGGATGTAGTAAAGGCTGTTAGTGTAGCTGGGTTTTAAAAAGGTTTGGACAAGTTCCTGGAGGAAAGGTCCATAAACCATTATTAAGAAGGGACCCAGGATGTCAATGCTTGACCCAGTACAAGCACTGTGGAACCTGTGTCTTTTGGGGAAACTGCTAGGTACGTATGACCTGGATTGGCTACTGTTGGAAACAGGATGCTGGGCTTGATGGACCTTGGTCTGACCCAGTATGGCATATCTTATATTCTTATGTTTTTTGGGGAAATATGAACACAATACTAAATTTTTATCTGATAAGGAGAGAAAAGTAACAATCAATGTAGCGCGTCTAGTAATCTCATCGGTCGAGATTTCCAAAAAAGCAGAAACATCTAATGAATGAAATACCGACACCTTCTCTGCGCCTTTGGCAATAGGGGAAGAGGTTCCTGTTGAGGCTAATATAGGAACATAATAAACAGAGGAAGATTTTATAGAGTTCACATTATCAATTAACAGGACCTCCTTGAAGTATTTATATAGCAAAATAGACGGAGAAAGATAATGAGTTTGTGGAAAATTTACTAATCTCAAATTTTTTGCACGTACAACATTCTCAAGGGATTCTATTTGATGATGTATAGTAAGATTATCCCTAATCGAAGAAGATGCAACAGCCTGCATAACAGAAACCTGCCCCTCTAATTTATTCAAAGCAATATTATGTTTAGAAATAGCCTCTTCATGGACTCCCAACTTCTGTACAACATCCTTTGAAAATTGGGAAACCTGGGAAAGGGAGGCACGAAGGAACATTTCCATTCGTGCCACCACCTCCCAGACATCCCGCAAGGAAACCTCAACTGGAGGAACAATAGACGAAGCAGAAACGGGAAAATCCAAAACAGATAAAGGAGGAAACATTTTACTTTTATCTTCCTGCACTGATAAGGAAGAACAGCCAAGGGAACTAACGAGGGCTCCACTCCCAAGTTTTAACCATTGGGAGAGAACATCCTCTCTGTCATAACTTCCTGACTGGGTAGGGTAAAACCCTGCGCATTAGGAGACAAGTCAGAAGAAATACTCACAGACCCATAGGTCAAGTCCGGAGGGTCTTGCTCTGCTTGAGCTTTATGGAGATGACTATCCATCGGGCCCATGGTCTTAGGAGCCTTTTGAGCAGTCGTTGTAGAAAAAGCCTTCTTCCGTCGCTTACCCATGAGCCGATGAGTTCCCCTGTACCTCCTTGTTGCTCCAAAGGGGCTCCAAAGGGGCGTGACTTGCCCCTTTGGTCACACCCCTTCGGGCACGCGACCACGGGTGTGCGCCCGCGGGCCGCGTTTGCAGCGGACCGAAGATTTTTAAAGGTCCTAGGGGGGCAGGGCTACACCACTCCTCGTCCGACAATCAGGGACGCCAGCTCCAGCTGCCTCCTCTCACTCCCATAATAAAATCTTTTTCAAGTACATTTGTAGCAAAAAGCCTGTGAGAGAGTCAGTTGGACCATTAGATAACAGAGGGGTAAAAGGGGCACTAAGAGGGGATAAGGCCATAGCGGAGAGACTGAATAAATTCTTTGCTTCGTTCTTTACTGAAAAAGATGTAGGGAAGTTACCCATGCCTGATATGGTATTTAAATGCAATGCATCGGAAGAATTGAAAGAAATATCGATAAACCGGGAAGATGAAACTCAATCGGAATAGCCAGAACCTCAGACAGATATGCCCAAAACATATCCCATGCTGGGAAAATTAATCAACCCGAGAAAATTAATCAGCCTGAGATTCATGGCTGTAGATAAATTCTCCAAATGTTCCAATTTTATATTCACAGCAGCAAAGTTTTTAATATGAGCTTCTGATTGCCCTTCTAAAGCAATAACTTTATCTCGAGTCTCTGACATTGAAACCTTAACCACCACCACTTTAGTAGTAATATCTTCAATCACCCTAGAGTTACTTGAAACTTTAGAAGTAAAAGTTGAAACTTGTGGTATCAGAGCCTCACCAATGGAAACAATAGTCGACCAAATGGTTTCGAGAGTAAAATTCTCAGGATGTACCAGGGCAAAGGAAGCCAAGTTTTCAAGCTGACTAAACTCTCTTTCGATGTTGCTCGATGCCATTTCACCTCGTAAAGGGGAAGTCAAACTTACTGCTGCATGCCCTCCCAATAACACCAAGGGGTTAGTGTGCTGAAGATGTTCTGGGGCCAGGGCACCAATCTCACTTGCTCCTGAGTCTGGCCCTCGAACCAGAGAAGACCCATTCCCAGGTAAGGAGGTACTCTGTTGCATAGTGTCACTAGGAGAATGCTGAAAACATGCTGTCTTGAGCATTCAATGCAAATCAAGGGAAAGAGACGACACATCTGAAGCAGTCACCAGGCTCTCCGGCCCTGGTGAACCTGCAGCCAGGTTTCCCTCCCCCAAAACCGCTGGTTGATGAAGCAGATGTGGGAAATAATTATCTAAGGGTCCCACGACCGAAGAAGGAAAAGGCAAAGACGTAACAGGGGTTTGAGAGGCCTGCAGACCCCCCTTTGTCTTTTGTTTCTTCCCAAAGAGAACAACAGTCAGCTTCACTAAGATTTGACCAGTGGCAGTGGATTTGACCAGTTGGCTCCACCCTCTCTGCTGCTTTTTAACATGTTCATAAATGACTTGGAAATGGAAATAATGGGCGAGGTGATCAAATTTGCAGATGACACACAATTATTTAAAGTTGTTAAAGCACAAGAGAATTGTGAAAAATTACAAGAGGACCTTGATAAATTGGAAGACTGGACGGGATCTAGGCATGGTTGTGTCTGATGATCCTAAAATAGCTAAATAGGTAGAAAAGGTGACGGCAAAAGCTAGAAGGATGCTTGGGTGCATAAGGAGAGGAATGGCTAACAGAAAAAAGGAGGTGATAGTGCCTCTGTATAAGTCTTTGGTGCAACCTCATTTGGAGTATAGTGTGCAATTCTGGAGACCACTCCTTCAAAAGGATATAAACAGGATGGAGTCAGTACAGAGGGTGGCTATCAAAATGGTTAGTGGTCTCCATTATAAAGCATATGAGGACAGACTTAAGGATCTTAATATGTACACCTTAGAGCAGGGGTCACCAACCTGCGGTCCGCGGGCCGCATGCGGCCCACGAGGTCCCTTCGTGCGGCCCGCGAGGCTCTACCCCGGTTAACATTACGTGCGGCCCGCCAAGGATTCCCGTCATTGTATCTGCGGCCCGCGGCATGACTGTGAAGTGACTTTGCAAAAGTGCACTTTGTGCACAAAATATCTGCATTTAGGAACTTTTACAACGCGACCAATAGCCTATTTTTGAAAAGTACACAACTGCAGCATCTCCGCAATGCCACACACTGCACTTTTTTTCCACCAGCTGCACCAACCTATTTTAAGGACCTGCCTGCAGGTGGAGAGCTACCGAGAAAGGCGGGGCAAACCGTGCCAATTGGACCTATGGAGGCAGCTCGTTGACGCCAGGCGCCCTCTGATTGGTCATTCTTCCAGGATGCTCTAGAACTGGCAGCCTCTCCATTCTGGATGGTAGCGGAGGGTGGGGAACGAAGGATATGAAGACGGAGCAAGAGGGGAACGTGGGATAATGCCCCACTGCATTAGGAAAGTCGCTGGTGTGGGCGGTTGTCAGTGCCTGAAAGACGCCTCCCCCCTTTGCTCTTTTCAGCAGCGTTTGCAGGTAGATTTTTCTTCCCTCAATTTCACCCCCCTCCTCCTGCATCTGGGAGCCTCACAGCGGCCGGCGAGTAACCGGCTCCCTCCGACTTCCCGCGGCCCCGCGCTCTCCTGACATTACAGGCGGAGGTTTGAGTGAGTTACTTGCGCTGCCCTTTTCCCTTCTCGTTGTGCGCAGCCTTCCTTCATGGTTAAAGATCATCTTGACCGCTCGTTGGCGCACCCCGCAAAGAAAACGACCACACCGCTTGGAGAACCCAGGTACTCCCACACAGCATGCCACCACTCCTAGCCCCCATCTATCTCCTAACACTCCTCCTAATCCTCCACCCCCACTCAGCCAAACCCTGCAACCCCCTCTGCCCAGACACCACAACAGCTCAACCCACGAGCACCCACAATCATGCACACAACCATGCACACAAGCACACACACTCACCTTGCACACCAACCTGCACCACTGACCCCACAAAACACCACCACCTCTCCATTTCACTCATAAACGCCCGCTCAGTTAGGAATAAATATCACATGCTCCAGGACCTGATCACAACAGATAAGATTGACATCCTCTGTGTAACGGAAACCTGGCTAACAGACCACGATACCGGTGATGGCCCCCCCCCCCTTGATCCCCCCCCCCTTGTTATGTGTTACACTGCTTTGACCCGGTGAAAAGCGGGATATAAATACAGTTAAATAAATTAAATAAATAAATAAATTAGAGGACCAATCAGCAATAAGGCTTAAACTTTGATTCTGTTTTTGCAGCTATCGATAGAATTCCTGTTCTCTTTTTTCCCCATGGCTTCCCCCATGAACAAGAAGCGCAAGCTCAGCGATGAGAACCGCGGCTTCAACCCTGAGTGGAACAAGCTCTTCTTCACGCTGCACAAGGATCGGGCGGGGAGAAGGGGGGTGCGGCCCGAGAGGCTCCCGGTAGTCGGCTGTGCGGCCCGCGGCCCTCTGGAGGTTGGTGACCCCAGCCTTAGAGGAAAGGCGGGATAGAGGTGATATGATTGAGATGTTTAAATACCTCCATGGCATAAATGTACAGGTAGAGAGCCTCTTTCAATTGAAAGCAAGTTCTGCTATGAAGGGACAAGGGATGAGGATGAAGGGAGATAGATTCAGGAGTGATATGCGGAAATATTTCTTTACGGAAAGAGTAGTGGATCTGTGGAATAGTCTCCCAGTGGAGGTGGTAGAGATGAGGACACAGGGGCGGCTCAAGGCAATCTGCTGCCTGAGGCAAAGCATGAAAAGGCGCCTCCCCCCCCCCCCCCCCACACACACACCTTAGAGGGGGGCGGGGCTTTTTCAGAAATCCAATCAGAGACTGAACCAAACCAAAAAGCCGATTAGATTATATGGAGGAAATGCAAGATGTTTGCACACAGGGCCATATCGAGCTGCAGTCGCACCCTGTGCGACTTGCAGCTTGGATGCATGCCCCCCCCCCCTCCCTCATACCTCCGTCCAGCGCTGCCTGCTCTTTCCCTGCTGCGGCTCCTGTTTTTTTCACAGAGGCACCGGCAGCAGGGAAAGAGCAGGCAACGCTGGACAGAGGTATAGGGAGGAGGAGGGGGGCATGCGCCCAATCTGAAAGGCGCCCGCACTTTAAGAAGATCTGTCCCTCCCTACTCTGACATCGCGTCGGAAAAGGGAGGGACCAGACTGCTTAAAGTGCTGCAAAAAGGCTTGGGGAGCGCATTTTGTCTGCCTGCTATTGTCCTGCCAGCGGCGGCAGGGCAACAGCAGACAGACAAAATGTGCCCCCCAAACCTTTCCGCCCTGTGCGGCTGCCCTGCTTGCACAGGGCTAGTTACGGTCCCATTTGCACACCAAGGAACTAAAAGACTGCGAGAAACAACAGCACAGTTTATAAAACTAAATTATAACTCATTTTTATTTTGTTGTTATAAACTGCGTTATGGTTCTTGCTTTTTCTTTTTCCAACATATATTTTGCATCCACAATAGGTGCAGAGCAGAACCAGGACATTCACCCACAGAACTCAATATTTTAAAAAAAAATCTGATTCTGATCATCTCACTAACAACAACAACAACAATAACCACTATTCTCCAGTACCAGGGATACTGTGAACTAATACAAAACCCTACAACAAAGAGCAAACCTACCATATCATACCATATCAGCACAAACTTCCAAAACTCACATAAGGAGCCCATCCAAAAAAAGCATCAGTGTAAATACTACAGTGGGCCATGGAACATCCATACACCAATTTGAAAAGCTGAACAAGTCAAATTACTACAATATAGATCTTTATGTACAAACTCCATGTTAACAGAACACCTGACCTCAGTCACACACTCACAACATTGACCCTCACCAAGTACAGAATAAGCAACCACAATCTAAAGTAAAAATAAAATAAATGTAGACTAAATTTAAATTGAAACCCCAAGAAGCCAGAGTCCAAATGCAGTGCAATATCAGATAAATAAGAGATGCAGTTCCCCAATACTGTGTAAAATATAAAAATAGCACAAAGTCCAATAACTAAAATTAAACAAAATTATTTTTTCTACCTTTGTTGTCTGACCATTTTATTCTCCGATCATGCTGGTCCCGATCTGAGGCTTCAGCTTTCCTGTCTTCTCCTGGCTCTCTTTCTGTGGTCTATGGTCCATCTGCCATTTCTTATCTCTTCTTTTGTTTTCTTTACTTCCTTCCATCAGCCCATTTCCAGTTCCAGTAACTCTCCCCAGTATCAGCCCCCTTTCCAGTCCTTCCCTCCCAGTACCTTCCAATGTCAACCACCTTGCATTCCCATGACTGCAACTGGTGTCCATTCCCTTCCAGTCCCCTTCCTTCCCCACTGTCCAGCCCCTTCTAGTCCAAATACCATCCCAGATATCAGCTCACGTCCACCCTCAGTGCCACTCCCCCAGTCAGCTCCCTTCCAGCCTCCTCCCCATTACCCAACCACCTACCACTCCCATCCCCAAATGTCAGGTCCCTTCCAGTCCCCCTTCAGTACATCCCAGGTGTCAGCTCCTTTCCAGCCCCTTCCTTCCCCCGTGTCAGCTCCCTTCGTGCCCCCTCCTTCCCCGGCAGACCCTCTCATTATCCGCTCCCTTCCAGTCCTATTCTACCATCCTCCCGCATCAGCCCATTTGTAGCCCTAACCCCTAGTTTTCTTCCATCGCCAGCAGCACTCCCCTCCCCCATTAGCCCATTTCCAGTCCTATCACTCTTCAGCCCACTCTAGTCCTAGCCCCCCAATCAGCCCATTACCAGTCCTAGCTCATTTCCAGTGTTAGCCTCCAATCTGCCCATTACCAGTCCTAACCCCCCAATCAGTGGAGGAGTGGCCTAGTGGTTGGGGCAAGGTACTTCAGGCCGGAAGGTCGGGGGTTCAAATCCCACTAGAGGACAGCAACCTTGGGCCGGAAGGACTGGGGTTTCTAGTCCCACAGGTGCTCCTTGTGGTCTTGGGCAAGCCACTTAACCCTCCATAGCCCATGTTCCCAGTAAAATAGTTATCTCCAAGTTATAATGCCCTGTTCAATGTAATTTCAGTTTGTTCAATGTAAACCACACTGATGCAGAATAGCGCGGTATATAAGAGAATGTAAATAAATAAAAATAAATAACCCCCCCCCATTAAGTCCATTTCCAGTCCTAGCCCCCCAATCAGCCCATTTCCAGTTCTAAACCCCCATCAGCCGATTACCAGTCCTAACCCGCCTCCCAATCAGCCCATTTCCAGTCCTAGCCCCCCATCAGCCCATTTCCAGTCCTAGCCCCCCCATAGCCCATTACCAGTGCTAAACACCCCCATCAGCCCACTTCCAGTCCTAACCCCCATCATCCCATTTCCAGTCCTAGACCCCCCCATAGCCCATTACCAGTCCTAAACCCCCCATCAGCCCATTTCCAGTCCTAGCCCCTCATAGCCCATTACCAGTCCTAAACACCCCCAATCAGCCCACTTCCAGTGCTAACCCCCCATCAGCCCATTACCAGTCCTAAACCCCCCATCAGCCCATTTCCAGTCCTAGCCCCCCATAGCTTATTACCAGTCCTAAATATCCCCCATCAGCCCACTTCCAGTCCTAACCCCCCATCATCCCATTTCCAGTCCTAGACCCCCCCATAGCCCATTACCAGTCCTAAACCCCCGTCAGCCCATTTCCAGTCCTAGCCCCCCCCCATAGCCCATTACCAGTGCTAAACACCCCCATCAGCCCACTTCCAGTCCTAACCCCCCATCATCCCATTTCCAGTCCTAGACCCCCCCATAGCCCATTACCAGTCCTAAACCCCCCAATCAGCCCGTTTCCTGTCCTAGACCCCCTAATCAGCCCATTTCCAGTTCTAAACCCCCATCAGCCCATTACCAGTCCTAACCCCCCTCCCAATCAGCCCATTTCCAGTCCTAGCCCCCCATCAGCCCATTTCCAGTAAACACTCCCCTTAGCCCATTACCAGTTCTAAACACCCCCATCAGACCACTTCCAGTACTAACCCCCCATCATCCCATTTCCAGTCCTAGACCCCCCCCCCATAGCCCATTACCAGTCCTAAACCCCCCATCAACCCATTTCCAGTCCTAGCCCCTCATAGCCCATTACCAGTCCTAAACACCCCCCATCAGCCCACTTCCAGTCCTAACCCCCCCCCATCAGCCCATTACCAGTCCTAAACCCCCCATCAGCCCATTTCCAGTCCTAGCCCCCCCATAGCCCATTACCAGTGCTAAACACCCCCATCAGCCCACTTCCAGTCCTAACCCCCCATCATCCCATTTCCAGTCCTAGACCCCCCCCCATAGCCCATTACCAGTCCTAAACCCCCATCATCCCATTTCCAGTCCTAGACCCCCCCATCAGCCCATTACCAGTCCTAAACCCCCCATCAGCCCATTTCCAGTCCTAGCCCCCCATAGCCTATTAACAGTCCTAAATATCCCCCATCCGCCCCCTTCCCGCCCTAACCTCCCCCCCCCCCCCCCCCGCCCATTTTCAGTCCTGGCCCCCCGGGAAATAAAAATGCTCAAGTTGCTGCCGCTGCCGAGTCCACTTCTCGGCAGCGGCAGACTTGCTTCTCCTTCCTATAGCAGCCACGGCTCCTGCTTCTTGGAACCGCGACTGTGCTAGCAAGATCAGCTTAAACACAAAGCCAGCCAGTGCGGAGCCTTCCCGTGAAGCGGCGTCCCACCCCCAAAGGACGCTGCTTCATGGGAAGGCTCCGCACTGGCTGGCTTTGTGTTTAAGCTGATCTCGCTAGCACAGCCGCCGTTCCAAGAAGCAGGAGCCGCGGCTGCTATTGGAAGGAGAAGCGAGTCTGCCGCTGCCGAGAAGCGGACTCGGCAGCGGCAGCAACTTGAGCATTTGGATTTTTTTATTTTTAACTTTTGAAGGTGAAGTGAGGCGACTGTTTTGGAGGCATTTTTTGCTGCCTTTAAAACTTTGCCGCCTAAGGCAGCCGCTTCACTTCGCCTCGCCTCATGATAGAGCCGCCCCTGTGAGGACAGTATCTGAATTCAAAAAAGCATGGGACAAACACAGAGGATCTCTGAAGGAAAAAAGGGGACTGTTATAGTTGTTGATATGAAAGGACAGACTAGATATGCCATGTGGTCTATTTCTGTCGTCATATTTCTATGTTCAAATGGCAGATGAAATTTAATGTGGACATGTACAAAGTTATGCACCTAGGAAAGAACAACACAAACTATGGTTACACGATGCAAGGTACCACCTTAGAAACCACCACCCAGGAAAAAGATTTGCATATTATCGTGGATAATATGTTGAAACCCTCTGCCCAGTGTGCAGCGGCGGCCAAGAAAGCAGATAGAATGCTAGGAATCATAAGGAAAGGAATGGAGAAAAACACAAAGGATATTATAATGCCTTTGTATTGTTTTGCATCTAGGAAAGAACAAACAACTATGGTTACACAATGCAAGGTTATTTTATTTTATTTATATTCTTTTATATACTGTGCTATTCTGCATTGGTGTGGTTTACATGGAACAAACTGAAATTACATTGAACAGGGCATTATAACTTGGAGATAACTATTTTACAGGGAACATGGGCTATGGAGGGTTAAGTGGCTTGCCCAAGACCACAAGGAGCACCTGTGGGACTAGAAACCCCAGTCCTTCTGGCCCAAGGTTGCTGTCCTCTAGTGGGATTTGAACCCCTGACCTTCTGGCCTGAAGTACCTTGCCCCAACCACTAGGCCACTCCTCCACTCCTCCATTCCTATCCATGATGACACTTAAATCTTTTTCCTGGTTGGTGGTTCCACATTAGGAACCACCACCCAGGAAAAAGATTTAGGTGTCATCATGGATAACACGTTGAAACCCTCCGCCCAGTATGCAGCAAATAAAATGCTAGGAATCATAAGGAAAGGAATAGAGAACAAAACAAAAGATATTAAGATGCATCTCTATCATTCCATGGTGTGACGGCACCTTGAATATTGTGTGCAAATCTGGTCACTGTATCTTAGAAAGGATATAGAGGAATTAGAAAAGGTACAGAGAAGAGCCACCAAAATGGTAAAGGGGATGGAAGGATATCTCTATGAGGAAAGGCTAAAAAGGTTAGGGCTCTTCAACGTGGAAAAGAGATAGCTGAGGGGAGATATGATAGAGGTCTATAAATTAATGAATGGAGTGGAACGGGTAAACGTAGATCGATTGTTTACGCCATCAAAAAGTAGAAAGACTCATATCTTTTGTTCTTAAATCTTTGGTCACTCGGTCAAAGAAATTAATCAGATTGGTCTGACAAGACCTGCCTCTAGCAAAATCATGCCGCCTCAAATCCTGCAATCCAATGAATTCCAGAAATCTCACTATCCTCTGTTTAATCAGAGTTTCCATTAATTTTCTTACCATAGAGGTCAGACTAACATAAGATTTACCATACTGGTTCACCTCAAGATCAGTATCCTATTTCCAACAGTAGCCAATTCTGGCCACAGGTACCTGGCAGGATCCCAAAAAGGTAGGCACGTTCCCCAGTCTACTTTGCTTTATAAACGTTTCCTCCAGGAACTTGTCCAAACTTTTTTTTAAACCCAGCTATACTAACAGCTTTTACTACATCCTTCAGCAACAAATTCCAGAGCTTAATTATGCATTGAGTGAAAAAATATTTTCTCTGATTAGTCTTAAATGTACCACTTAGTAGCTTCATTATGTGTCCCCTAATCTTTGTACTTTCTGAAGGAGTAAACAACCAATTCACATTCATCCACGAGGGAGGAGGCCATACTGGAACTGGTACTTACAAATGAAGAGAGTTTCTGATGTTACAGTGAGTGAGCATCCAAAGTGGTTCATTATTAGGACAAGGACAGAAATAGTTCATTCAAAAGTGAGGGTCTAAGACTTTAGGAAACCTAAACTTTTATCAAGATGGGGAATACCTCAAGGAGTTGTTAGCTGGATAGGAACAGCTGGGGGAAGTAGAAAAGAAGTGGACAAAACTGGAAGGGGCAACAAACGGTTTGTGCCCCTTTTATGGGCAACAATCCTTTTTGTTTAGAAAGTAAATAAAGGTAATAGGAAAAGGAAGTCAGTAAGGTTCTTGAAAGAAATAACTGAAGAGGTAAGGAAAAATACTGTACAAGAGATTACGGAAAGAAAAAGACAAGCATCAAATACAAATGGAAGAAAACATAGCCAATGCAGTAAAATGGGGGTGGCGGGTGGAAGGGGGGGGGCAAGGCAATTTTTAGATAGGTTAGTGATAGGAGGAAGTGCAAAAGTGGTACTGTCAGCCTCAAGGGTGAAGGGGAGGAATATGCAGAAGCTCTCAACAAATATATCTGTTCTGTATTCACAGACAGAAGGCCTGGAGTGGGACGTCAGAAAACACACAAATAGGAAAGGAAGACTAGGATTTTGAGGATCTGGTTAAACTAAGCATAGACAAAGCAATGGGGCCAGATGGAATACAAAAAAAGAGTATTGAAGGGACTTAGAAACGTTTTGGCAGCATCACTGTCTGATCTTTTTAATGTTTCTTTAGAGTCCCAGAGGATTAAAAAAGGGTGCATGTGGTTCCTCTACATAAAGTACATAAAGGCGGAAGTAAAATCTGGTTCTTTTCTATCACAGTTTAATTAATGAAACCCATTGCCTACGTTTAATGGTTTAACTGGGCTAATAACTCTGCTGAGTAACTTATCCAATGCTTCTTATCTGCTGGAAAAGCAAGTATATTGTTTTGTAACTGAAATTTTTTTTTCTGTTTTTTTATTAAGATTTGAGCTAAATGATGCAGAATATAAAGTTTGTTTGAAAAAATTTTATTTCTAAGAAACAATATTTACTGTTGCCATATGGCAACTACAGTCCTGAATGGCTGAAAATTAAAAAGAGTCTTGGCTTCAGTTTCATTTACTGCTGGGTGTGATAGTTTAAATAACAGTTTGTTTCAGATGTCAAGCACAGATACACATCACATTTCGTACACAGTGTGCGGATTTTTTGGAAATATAGAATCTGGGGAAAAATTTGGGGGAAAATTTGAAGGTTGCCATATGGCAACAACAGCAGAGTTGTTCAGATGAGCTTGCTAAACTTGTTTGGTTAACTGCTGGTTTTGCTAAAATCTCAAACACACCACATGGATTTTCGAAGAGATGAACATGCTGGAAACTCCAGCACAAAGCAGAATGGCAGTGTTCATACTGCCAGAGACACCAGCCAAAATCTGAAGAACTGTAAGGTATGAAAGGCATACAATATAAAAGAATTATTACATTGGCCTCACTATGTCATACAAAACTTAGCTAAACTTGATAATGCACATGAATTTAATGAGATCAGGTGTTGTAAATCTCCTGATGAGACTAAAAAATTTATGGAGAATTATTTTGCAGCTTGGATTCATATGGAGAAACACTGCAGCCAAAGAAGTAACAAAAATATAATTAGTTTATTTAAAAGTAAGGCTAAAATAAAGCAGATGTTGAGATCAATGTCAAAGAAACCTGAACTAAAGCCGGAAACTTAAACGTTTTCTATCTTGAATCTCTGGCATATTAGTTTCTTTTGGTTTCCATCCAGATGAAGAAATATAGAGGGTCCAAAATTGTAAGAAAAGGATTCACATTTTAAGTAATAGGTAGTATAGACATATTTAATCTGCAGTACCACTCATTGTAGTAAGAGTACAGATCATCAGAGGAAGAACTGATGGAAGAAAGATCTTTCAAATCCGTCATCAGGAGCAGTTATCGGGGTTGTTTATAGATTATGATACCTTTAATTTGTCCAGCCCAACAATTATCCACTGATATTGTTGTGCATGAGCTTTCAAGACCACTATGTCCTTTCATCAGATCTACAAAACAACCTACAAAGAGCCCAGTGTTTTTCAAGACTAGTGATCTTACTAAAACTTTGCACTAAAGGTCTACTTTTTTAAGGTCTTTTCGCATAAATGCAGAGGTGGCCATTTCCATTGAACAGTGGAATTCCAAAGTATGCATGCATTTTTGATGCTCATACCTTGTAGCTAATTTTCAAAATGGAACTAACTTATTCATTGTGGATCTCTTAAAATCTCAACTGGCAGGTTTAGGAACAACATGACACCAGATTATTCAAAGTTCTTAAATTAATTACATGTGAATTGTAAGAAATTGCAGTGGGACCTTGCGAGACTAGGAGACTGGGCATCCAAATAAATGGCAGATGAAATTTCATGTGGAAAAGTGCAAAGCGATGCACATAGGAAAGAATACCCAAATTATTGCTGCACAATGCTAGGTTTCACAGTAAGAGTCAACACTCAAGAAAGGGATCTAGGTGTCATCGTAGACAGTACCTTGAAATCTGCCCAGTGTGCAGCAGCAGCCAAAAACGCAAATAGAATGTTAGAAATTATTAGGAAAGGAATAGAATATAAAACAATATTGTGTCACTCCATGTGCAACCACACCGTGAGTAATGTATACATTTCTAATCCCCTCATATCATAAAAAAATGTAGCAGAATTAGAAAAAGTAAAAAGACAGGCAACCAAAATGATAGAGGGGATGAAACGACTTTCCTGTAAGAAAATGCTCAAAAGGTTAGGTCTATTCAGTCTGAAGAAGAGATGGCCAAGGGGAGATATGATCGAGGTCTGTAAAATCCTGAGTGGAGTAGAAAGAATAAACAGGAATCAATTGTTTGTTCTTTCCAAGAATACAAGGACTAGGGGAAACACATGAAGTCACAAAATCGTATATTTAAAACTAAGGGGAATGTTTTTTTCATTCAATACAAAGTTAAGCTTTGGAACTCATTGTCAGAGGATATGGGAAAAACAATTTTCATAGTAGGGTTTAAAAAGGTTTGGATAAATTCCTGGAGGAAGAGTCCATAAACTGTTATTAAAGTAGACCTGGGGAAAATCACTGCTTATCCTTGGGGTTAACAAGCATGGACTCTGGCTACTTCTGGCTATTTGCGACCTAGATTGGCCACTGCTGAAAACAGGATACTGGACTTGATGGACCTTTGGTCTGACCCAGTATGGCAGTTCTTATGATGTAACTTGTTTTAATTTAATGAACTAACTTGCTTTGAGACAGTTTGAATGAGAAGTTAGGAAAGAGTAATAAAAATAAATACATTTTCCATGGAACAACTCAGAGTAGAATAACTTTACTGACAGTCTTTTGTCAGACATTCGTACAATGCAGCCAGTCATCCAAACTACACCTTCATAACCACTGCTTCAATGTTGAGAAATGACAGGGACAGCAGTCCAGAGGCCCCTACTATTAATACAACTGCAACTTATCATTTCTAAACAGCTACCAGGTGTGCACAGCACTATGCAGAGAGTCTCTGCTCCACTGAGCTTGCAAACTAGCCTGATCAAATCACAGTACTTGGTAGGGGCAGGCATGGAAATTGTGGTAGAAGCAGAAAAGATAAGTTAATTCATACTCCCAAGAGATCTAGATCCTGCAGCAACAATGCTGAAGAGGATAATGATGCTTGTCTCCAATCCCCTGAAGCCCACCACCCAAGATTTCTTTTTAAGAGGAGAGTATCAACAGGTGTATCTTCCAGTATAATTGTGAAAGACCAGCTGTCTGCGCCATTCTGCACAAAAGGGCAAAAGAAGCCAGAGCATGCTGGCTTCAGGATGGAGGAGGGCAGAAGGCCAGCAGGGAAAACAAATACAACAAAGTAGCAGGCACTCCCTGTTGTCTAAAGAGCAGAAAATGAAATAGGTGTTGGTGGATATAGAATCTGATGAATCCTCAATGAAGGAATTCCAGTAGAATCACCAGATTCTGAAAGTTTTGTTTCTTAGAAGGGTCTGGAAAATCTAATTGCTGACATGCTAAGTGATGAGGAGGTAGGAAGAATATAAGAACATAAGATATGCCATACTGGGTCAGACCAAGGTCCATCAAGCCCAGTATCCTGTTTCCAACAGTGGCCAATCTAGGTCGTACGTACTGTGATACCGCAAGCCCTCTGATGCAAGAAAGGAAACTTTTAAATCTTGAAAAAAACAGGATTTGCCTGCAATTACGAGAAGGGACACATAGAGGGAGCAGGAGAACAAACCTGAAAGTGGAAGAACCACACCTCTATGGGCAGGACTCAGAAGCAGCTGCTCTGGATTTAAGTAGGAACAGAGCACTGCAAGAGAGAGAGCCAAGAGAGAGAGAACCGAGAGAGCCAAGAGAGGCAAAGGTGCCAGGAAGGCAGTCAAGAGAGCCAGAAAGGCAGTCAAGAGAGCCAGAAAGGCAACAGAGAAACCCCGAAGGGAAGAACCCAGAGGAGAAGCACAGGAGGAGGCAAGGAGCTTGGCAGAGACCTTCATGTGGAGAACAGGAGGCAGTGCCAAGGGAAGCTCCAGAGGCCAGACTCAGAGACCGAGGTGAGGTCACTGACAAACCCAGCAGAGCTAAAGGAAAGGAAGCTACTGGGAGAGCAGGCCTAGAGAAAGGCCATACACAACTTCAAGGGGCAGTATCACGGACTGCAGCCAAGGAAGGAAGTGCTTATCCCTCCGGTTGGAGAAGAAACCTTCAAGAGAAAAAAGGTACTTTTAAAAGCTTTTACAAAAGTAACTTGAAAGATAAAGGAAAAGTTCATAGCCTTGAGAGAAAGGATATA
Source organism: Ichthyophis bannanicus (assembly GCA_033557465.1). NCBI lineage: Eukaryota > Metazoa > Chordata > Amphibia > Gymnophiona > Ichthyophiidae > Ichthyophis > Ichthyophis bannanicus. Next base: position 160,830,734 of record CM066033.1, read on the forward strand.
CCTGGAGCACAAAACTCTCAGACTAGGCCTCAAGCCTTTTTCAAGAAGCCTAGAGAGGAACAAAGGGCTAGTTTTTATCTGGACAATAAGGACTGTTTTAAACCAGATATAACTGATAAGTTTTACAGGAAAAAGTTTAATGTTGCCAGAGAATGGAAGGAGCAAACTTTTAGTCCTGAAACAAAAGCAAGCCCAGGGAGATATACTAGACCTAAAAGCCGACGCCCCAAACTCCCAAGCCAGCACTGGGATACAGTATGGCATGCTTTTAGGAAACCAGGTTTTAATATCCAAGAGATCTCAGAGACCTCAGTTTCAGATCCCATTGACATGGAATGGCTGCCAGGGGAATCTGAGAGCACTGAAGATATAGAACCAATGGAATGTGACTTTTGCACAAGAAGATATCTTTGAGTAAAAGGCAAACAAATCTAATGTGTGCAAACTGTACTGGAAAGTTTATGCTTTAAGTTGGTGAAGGAACCATGTTATTTTGAGTATTTTGCTGACTCACGTTTTGATGCAACTGAATTTATGTTCTGTTACTCATTACCTCATATTTTGAATTTCTTCATGCGAAAAGGGGAAATAAAAGCCTTTTTGTACCCTACACTTGGCAAGAGTTACTTTTTAGGTTGTTGACCCTGAGGCTGACAATGGGACCTGCTATCCCATTGACCCTCACAACAGATCAACCCTGAACCTTTTAATTCTTATGCGCTCCCCAGCCCCTGTGGAACCACTACGCCGCCACTAGAGGGGGCTGCGGGGGACAGTACCTAGCAGTTTCCCCAAAAGACACAGGTTCCGCAATGCTTGTACTGGGTCAAGCATTGATATCCTGGGTCCCTTCTTAATAATGGTTTATGGACCTTTCCTCCAGGAACTTGTCCAAACCTTTTTTAAAACCCAGCTACACTAACAGCCTTTACTACATCCTCCGGTAACAAATTCCAGAGTTTGATTACACGTTGAGTGAAAAAATATTTTCTTTTATTAGTCTTAAATAGTTTACCCTGTAGCTTCATTGCATGTCCCCTAGTCTTTCTATATTCTGATAACGTAAACAATCGATCTACGTTTACCCGTTCCACTCCATTCATTAATTTATAGACTTCTATCATATCTCCCCTCAGCCGTCTCTTTTCCAGGTTAAAGAGCCCTAACCTTTTTAGCCTTTCTTCATAGGAGTATCCTTCCATCCCCTTTACCATTTTGGTGGCTCTTCTCTGAACCTTTTCTAATAACTCTATATCCTTTTTAAGATAAGGCGAACAGAATTTCACACAATATTCAAGGTGCGGTCTCACCATGGAACGATATAGAGGCATTATAATATCTTTTGTTTTATTTTCCATTCCTTTCCTTATGACACCTAGCATTCTATTTGCTCTCTTGGCTGCCGATGCACACTGGGCCGAGGGTTTTAACATGTTATCCACAATGATGCCTAAATCTTTTTCCTGGGTGGTGGTTCCTAATGTGGAACCTTGCATCGTGTAACCATAGTTTGGGTTGTTCTTCCCTAGGTGCATAACTTTGCACTTGTCCACATTAAATTTCATCTGCCATTTTGATGCCCAGTCTTCTAATTTATCAAGATCCTCTTGCAATTTTCCACAATCCTCTTGGGTTTTAACAACTTTAAATAGTTTTGTGTCATCTGCAAATTTGATAACCTCACTCGTTATTCCACTTTCCAGGTCATTTATGAATATGTCAAAAAGCAGCGGACCCAGCACATATCCCTGGGGTACACCACTATTCACCTTTCTCCATTGGGAAAATTGGCCATTTAGCCCAACCCTCTGCTTTCTATCTCTTAACCAGTTCTTGATCCACAGTAGTACACTGCCTCCTATCCCATGACTCTTTAGTTTTGCCAAAAGTCTCTGATGAGGGACCTTGTCAAAGGCTTTCTGAAAGTCCAGATATACTATATCAACCGACTCACCTTTGTCCACACTTTCAAAAAAACATAACAGATTATTAAGACAAGATCTTCCTTGTCTAAAGCCATGTTGGCTGTCTCCCATTAGGCCATGACTATCTACATGCTGAGTAATTTTATTCTTTATGATGGTTTCTACCATTTTTCCCGGTACTGACGTGATGCTCACCGGTCTGTAGTTTCCCGGATCACCCCTGGAACCCTTTTTAAAAATTGGTGTTACATTGGCAATCCTCCAATCTTCAGGTATTAGAGATGATTTTAATGATAGTTCACAGATTACTAATAGTAGGTCTGCAATCTCATATTTCAGTTCTTTCAACACCCTTGGATGTATACCATCCGGCCCAGGTGATTTGCTACTCTTCAGTTTATCTAATAGTTGTTATACATCTTCCCGATGTATCGATATTTCCTTCAATTCTTTCGCACCTTTAAATACCACTTCAGTCATGGGTAACATCCCTACATCTTCCTCAGTAAAGACTGAAGCAAAGAATTCGTTCAGTCTCTCCGCTATCGCCTTGTCGCCTCTTAGTGCCCCTTTAACTCCTCTATAATCTAATGGACCAACTGACTCTCTCACAGGTTTTTTGCTGCAAATGTACTTGAAAAAATCTTTATTTCGCGTTTTTGCTTCCACAGCAAGCTTCTTCTCAAATTCTCTCTTTGCCTGCTTTATCAATGCCTTGCATTTGATTTGCCAGTGCTTGTGCTGTTTCCAGGTTTCATCGTTTGGCTCTTTTTTCCATTTCCTGAAAGATGCTTTTTTGGCAGCAACAGCCTCTCTGACTTCACCTTTAAACCATGCTGGCAGTTTTTTGGACTTCCTTCCACTTTTCTTAAAGCGTGGAATACAGCTGGTCTGGCCTGCCAAGATAGTATTTTTCAACAACACCCAAGCTTGATGTAAGTCTTTAACCTTTGCAACTGCTCCTTTTAGTTTTTTCTTAACTATTTTCCTCATTTTATCATAGTCTCCCTTTCGAAAGTTAAAAGGTAGTACTATGGATTTCCTTACTATCCCTCCTCCACTAATTAAATCAAAGGCGATCATGCTATGATCACTATTGCCAAGTGGCCCCAACACCCTTATCTCTTGCACTAGATCTGGTGTTCCACTAAGGACCAGGTCTAATATGGCTTCCCCTCTGGTCGGTTCAGCTGTTCCAAGAAGCAGTCATTTATGTCATCTAGGAACTTTATCTCCCTAGCATGTCCTGCCGTGACACTGACCCAGTCGATACCGGGGTAATTGAAATCACCCATTATTATTACTGCGCTGTAACTTTTGTTAGCTTCCTTGATTTCTTTGAGCATTTCATCATCCATTTGTTCATTCTGGCCCGGTGGCCGATAGTACACCCCCACTGCCATCGCCTTCCCCTTTTTACATGGAATTTCAATCCATAGAGATTCTACAGCAAATTTTGTTTCCTGCAAAACTTTAATCCTTTCTGACTCAATGCCCTCTCTAACACAGAGCGCAACCACTCCACCAATTTGATCAGCTCTATCATTATGATATAGTTTGTACCCAGGTATCACAGTGTCCCACTGGTTGTCCTCCTTCCACCATGTCTCTGATATTCCAATCGTATCTAACCTCTCATTTAGTGCTATATATTCTAACTCTCCCATCTTATTTTTTAGACTTCTAGCATTTGCATACAAGCATTTTAGAGACTGTATTTTATTCATATTAATTTGGCTATTGGTAGACATGGGTAATTTGGGATCTTTAAGCTCTGTCTGCTCCATACTTGAGGGCATTTGGGCTACTTTACTCTTTTTTGGAGCCTCTCTGCTTTTGGTAGTATCCTTCAAGGATACATTCTTCCGAACCATCTGCTCTTGGGCGACTGTCGACTTTCCCCTATTATCTAGTTTAAAAGCTGCTCTATCTCCTTTTTAAAGGTTAATGCCAGCAGCCTGGTTCCATCCCGTTAAGGTGAAGCCCATCCCTTCGGAAGAGCCCCTCCTTTCCCCAGAATGTTCCCCAGTTCCTAACAAATCCAAAACCCTCATCTCTGCACCATTGTCTCATCCGGAGCTCTGCCTGCCTTTTGGGTCCTGCAAGTGGAACGGGAAGCATTTCGGAGAACGCTACCCTGGAAGTTCTGGATTTCAACTTCCTACCTAAAAGCCTAAATTTAGCCTCCAGAACCTCCCTACCACATTTTCCTATGTCATTGGTACCGACATGTACCAAGACAGCAGACTCCTCCCCAGCACTATCTAAGACCTTATCTAGGTGGCGCGTGAGGTCCGCTACCTTCGCACCAGGCAGGCATGTTACCAGGCGATCCTCATGTCCACCAGCCACCCAGCTATCTACATGCCTAATGATCGAATCACCAACTATAGCGGCTGTCCTAACCCTTCCCTCATGGGCACATGGCCCTGGAGAAACTTCCTCGGTGCGAGAGGGTTTTACATCACCTGGAGGACAGGTCCTAGTTACAGGATCCGTTCCTGCCACACCAGGGTGATGCTCTCCTGTCACGTGACCTCGCTCCTCCATGGCAACAGGGATGCTGCCAGACTGGAGGTGGGACTTCAGGACTATATCCATGTAGGTCTCGTCTATGTACCTCTCTGTCTGTCTTATGTTTTCCAAGTCTGCTACTCTAGTCTCTAGAGAACGGACTCGTTCCCTGAGAGCAAAGAGCTCCTTGCACCTAGTGCACACGTAAGACCTCTCACCAACTGGGAGAAAATCATACATGTGACACTCAATGCAAAAGACTGCAAAGCCCCATCTCTCTGCTGGACTGCTGTCTGCATCTTAGTTTTAAGTTTTTGTTTAGATCTTTAAGTTCTTTACTTACTAAGGGTTGCCAATAAAACTGTACCTAATACATTTAATATACCTTGTTTCACAGGTCTCTTGCCCCCTAGGTAGAAGGCCTCTTTGTAAAGGTCTCTAGAAGACTATTTGCTGCTCAAAGAGTACTGACCCTGTTTTGCCTTTTGTGCTAATCTATATTCTTATTTGATTTAAATTATAGCTCTTCGCTGCTGCTAGGCTCTAACTTATTATGAAATTTAAACTACAAGCTCTCTGCTGGGTTCTAAATTTAACCAGAAAGCTCTCTTCTGTGTTTTAAATTTAAACTAAAAGTACTTTGCTGATGCTAGGCCCTGAATGACTATTAAATTTAAACTACAAGCTCTCTGCTGGGTATGAAATTTAACCAGAAAGTTCTCTTCTGTGTTTTAAATGTAAACCTAAACTGCTGCTACTAGGCCCTGACTGATTTAACAAAAAATAGTGGGTTCACAGATTAATTAGCTTTAATAAAAAGAATTCCTTTCAGAAAATTCCCAGAAGTATATACTCACAGTTGCAGATCTCTCTCCAGAAGTAACAGTCCCCTTTTCTAGTCTTTCAAGTGATGCTGCTTGGGCCAAGAGCACCCACAGATAGAGTGGGTAGTGGAGAGTGTGAAGGATGTTGTGGCCCTTCATCTTCTGCTCTGCTCTCATCTCCAGTTCCAACAGCAACAGTCACCAAGAAAGCAGAGAGGTCCCATTAAAATCAGAAGTTCACATGCATGTGCTTGAGGATCCATGTAATGCAGAATGCATGTACAGGCTGAAGGTCACTGGTACAAGAAAGCTGATGGGCTATCTTTCAGTGGCATGTTGCATCATTTGCAGAAACAGCACCCAACATAAGAACATATACACCACAATGAGTGGAGGAGTAGCCTACTAGTTAGAGCACTGGCTTGGGAACCAAGAGACCAGGGTTTGATTCCCAATAGCACTCCTTGTGGCCTTGGGCAAGTCACTTAACTCTCCATTGCCTCAGAAAAAATCCAGGTTGTCAGTGTACCTGTTTAATGTGCAACGTAAACTGCCATGATAAAATAGTATACAAAAAGCCCTATGCTGTCAGAACAAAATCCACTGAGTCTGATATCTTGTCTCTGACAGTGGACAATCCATATTGCAAGTACCTGTCAGATCCAAAAAAGGTTTATCTATTTCCCATAGCTATTTCCAAGGATGAGCATAATTTGTTGTACCTTTCCTCCAGGAACTCAGCCAATCTTCTTTTGAATCCCTCTATGTTGGTCACCTTAGTGACACCCTCTAGCAACAGATTCCACAATTTAATTATGCGCTGCTTCAAAAAAGAATTTTCAATGATTTGTTTTCAATCCACTGGTCATTACTTTTATAGAGTGTCTTCATTTTTTTGTGCTACTTGACAGGTTAAAACCACAATTCTCTAACCATTACAAACCTCTCATGATTTATGTGTCTGGTTCAGTGGCATACCAAGGGTGAGGTCATGGCTGCGGCTCATCCTGGGTGCCGACCAGGAGGGGGTATGCCCCCACCAGGCCCATGGAAGCAGTACAGCAAACTTACCATTAATCTGACTTGTGGCGGTGCCTCGCCCTCAAGGGCCAGCCACTCCTCTCCTGGCTGACGTCTTGAGACTTTGGCCAGGAGAGAAGAGTAAATCCAGAAGAATCACTCCACCAATATATACAAAATCACATCAGGTGATTGTATTGAAATTTTCACATGTAAACATGGAAGGAGAAAAGAGCCTCAGAATCCAATGAGGTGAATTAACACAAACTTCACACATTTGAAGCTGTACCTCTCAGTATCAATGGCTGTGAATAACTCCTACCACATCTTTTCAATTATAACAAACTGTGATTTAAAACACCTGCAATCTCTCAAAGCATGGCTTGGCTGAGCTAGGATTATTAGCTGTTTGTGGTTTTGAGTTGCATGCTCTGGTGGTGCATTCTTTTGGCAGAAAGTAAAGATAAAGTTTACTTGGACTTCTAGCCACTGGATGAATGGCTCATGACACTCAGTGGTAGTTCTAGAATTACTAAGAAGTGAGGGGCATGGATGGGTCACAGTGGATTACTTCCTGATAATTTTGGATCATGATCATTATCAGTGGTTCTGTTTTCTTGATCACTTACCCTGATGATAAAGGAGCGCTTTTGATTATTTCCACTGCTATGATCATCTCCTTCTCCTGGATAGGAATTTTGTGTTGTTTGGCAAATGTAAGGTTCAGGAAGCATACCAAGACATATGAATCTATAATGGCAAGGAGCTCTAGTATCCCTTCCTTCCATGACAGCTTTTCTGGTAGAGTCCTATGGAGCAATCTGGTTCCAAGTAGTATTCTAGATTTTAGAGAGCTTGTTGCTATTTGTCCCACTCCATTCCCCCCCCCCCCCCCTCCCTTTCCAACTAGATTCCAGGCTGTTTATTTTCTCCTCGGGTATTGAGGCACAACTCTGGTCTATTGGAGCAGTTGCTCCAGTAATATCACACTAGTTCTCAGTAGGTACAGAAGCCTTCATGACATCACCTTTATTTTTCCTCAGTTTACAATCACTGCCTCATACTCTTCATTACCATGAACTCAGTTGGCATTCAGGGCCCTGTTAGCTAATAAAGGTTTATGGACTTTTCATCCAGGAACATTTCTAAACCCTTTTTAAGTTCAGTTGTTTTAACTACCTTGACTACATCTTCCGTCAAGAAATTCTGCAATTTAATTGTGCATTGAGTGAAAAAATATTTTTTCAAATTTGTTTGAAATGTGCCACTTATTAGAATTGCTTGATGTTCTGAGACCGTGATGGCCCTCTGAGTGTAGCCCTCCTCATCTGACCCCATCTGCAGCATTTGCAAACATGGCCCTTTTTTAGAACAGCCTGGGATCAAAGTCGGGACCTCTCTGGAAAGGTTCCTATTGAGGTCTACAATGGGGCTGACCATCAAATCAGCAAAAAAGAATCAGAACTGTGGCAAACAAGTTAATCTCAAGATGGTGAAAGCTGTGTGCGAGATCTCATTGCTTATGGCAAATCATTGAACTGCTTACCTTCTCTGTGGTAAAGGTACTCAGGGAGAAGTTTAAGAGACTATCGAGCTAGATCACTGCAGTGTCACTAATTCTTGTGGAGTACACTGCATGGATGGGGGAAGCATCTTTGAGATTGAAGACCAGATGGCAGGAGTGCAGTCACAGTTACAGGCTTTATAGCATCAGATTGCAGAATATCAGGATAAAGTCAATGACTTAGAAAATAGGTTTTGGCACAGCAATCGGCACTTTGTTGAATTACCAGAAACTGCAAAGTGCTGAATTCATTGTTTTTTTGGAAACATTGTTACCATTGGCTTTTCATCTAGATGCTTGTCATGGAAAGCTGAGAGTTGAGTGGACATAATTTATTGGTGTGAAGAATGTGGGGGCGTCGAACACACATGATGATTGCTAAGGAGTCGCAATGGTGTGGCAAAGGGTAGCAAGTGCCACCCCAGAAAAATGGCTTATCACCCCAACCAGAAACAGCCAACACCTCAAATCTGGTCTGAGTGGGACTGCAGTTCTGACTCCAGTCATGGGCAGTTCCTGTCTCCTATGGCCATGCAATTGAAATACCTTGTTTGAACCATAGGGCTCTGTATCTGTGGAGCCCTATGTAGTTCAGATATCTACTGTTTTAACCACAAGGGCCTGCATGATTCCAACTAATAATATCTGAATTGCTCAGGGCTCTGCAGATACACAGGATGTTTTATTACATGGCTGTAGGAGGGAGGATGTGCCTGTGGCCGGAGCCAGAACTGGAGCAGAAGGAATTTGTGATGCTTTTATTGAGGTTACATCAGAATCTACCTTTTTTGGTATGGCGAGTTTTAAGGAGAAACTTTCTAGCTCTGTTCTGCACTCACTGAGGGAGTTTGTGCAGATTCAGTGTACATATTCAAGGTGCAGGGTTTATACTGGAATTCTTTTCTATCCTGTATGGATCTCAGACTTCATTGGTGGTGTTTATTTTATTTACGTTATCCAGCCTTTCAGTATTGGGAGTGTGATACACCAGCTGTGCCCAGGGATGATAAAAACGTAAATTTGTCACTTGGATGGGGTGGGCTGAGTTGGCAGGGCAGTGGGGGGTGGAAGAAGAGGTAGGACTGGATAGAAATCATGCTGGGCAGTCACTAGGAGGAGCGATCCCCGATGAAGCTGCAGGCTGTGATGTGAGTGAAGCAGTCATTTTCACCGGGTGGGGTGAGAATTTCAGTTTTTACATTGGGCACTGGGTAGCCCAGCTGACACAGCTTAGGGGACAGTTTCCTACTGCCTGCATAACTGCTTTTTACTCTCAGACTTTGCACTCATTTTCAAAGCACAAGGACAACAAACAGTACATTTACTTCGAAAACTGTTCAAGAAAAAAAAGTAGCCACACATGCTTGTGCCTCTTTTTTATGAGGGTACTTATTTGCCTAAAATAATGCATGCACTTTTGAAAATACAGAATTGCCTTGTGGCAATCAGAGATGCAAGTGGATCTTTTTATCGCTGCCCTGGAGACACCTCCATCATGCCAGACATGTCTAAATTCAGTCCTTTATAAAATGGCTCTTGGGCATGAGCATAGTTTGGGGGAGTGAGGGGGGCATTGCCCACCCAAATGAGATTCCCCGATTGCTATGATCCCTTGTCTTCTGACAGGGATCCTATCTCCCACAGGTAGAAAAGAACAGCACTGTCGCAATTGCTGCAAAGACTCCTACTATCTGTCCACAGGAGATCGGATCCCCGTGGACAGACAGGCTGCATCGAAGCTGCAATTTCAACCTCCCCCTTCTGTCTGCTCACGGGGATCTTCTCTCCCGCAGGCAGATAGAAGGGGTCTTTGCAGCAATTGCAGCCATCCTCTTCTTTTCTGCCCATGGGAGATGGGATCCCAGTAGACAGAGTAGGGGGAAGTCTGCAAGAACAACAAGGGTATGTGTGGGGCAGGGAGAGGGAGGAAGTGAGGTAGAGAAGGCAGGGGCAGTTTAAGAAGCAATGGGCCCATTAAAAAAGGAGGATGGGAATTTTAGGGCAGAAGATGGGAGTGCTAGGGTGGTTAGTGAAGGGGGAGGGTCTGGAGGGTAACAGAGGAGAGAAGCCAGCGGGAGAGGGGTTGGAGGGGGAGGAAAGAGTGCAAGGTGTTTCAAAAGGTACATTCCTCTCTCCCCAGAACACACACGCAAGCACCTCACTCCCATACCACACATTCACACACATAGGCCCCTACCTCCACACAATAAACACACACACACACACATAGGAGCGGTTCTACCATGAGGCCACCTGAGGCGGTTGCCTCAGGTGGCACTCAGACAGGGGTGGCACTTGGACACCATGGCATTCCGACTCTGATTTAATTTTAGAATTTTGCCGCATCTGGCCTGCCTCTGCCGCAGGAAGGCAGAGGCAAGCTAGATGCGGCAAAATCTAAAATTAAAACAGAGTCAGAGTGCCGCCACTGGTCCCGGAAAAATCTGCAAGTTGCAGGAATCCTGCAAGCGATCAGGACAATTCATCCGGTGGGCAGCACTCCAGCAGTTTTCATTTTAGATTTTGCCGCCTCTGGCTGCATCTTCCTTCTTGACACTTTTTTTTTCTCGCTGCAAGCATTCTTGAGAAAAAAAAAGCAATGGGAAGGCAGGGGTAGGCCAGAGGCGGCAAAATCTAAAATGAAAACAGTCAGAGTGCCGCCACCGATGAATCAGCCTCAGTGGGAGACGGAGTCCAGGGAGCAGATGTCGGGCTTCACACACAGTGAGGAACAATATGAGATTGTCTGTCTAATGAGAAGTTGTCTTTGAACAAGTGCAGTATAATGTCACAATTACCAAATCAATGAAAACAACTCAATGCTGTTGTTAGAACTCGAAGTGAACTTTAAAATTACATTTTTTTTCAGAGACAGTGTATCCTTTTTCCTGCCCCCCTAAGGAAGAGATTTCAGATGAGGCTAGCTCTTTCGCTTTACATTTCTGTATTTCATTGCCGTAAAACCCAAGTTCAAGGCTTGAGTAGGCTTGAAAAGCAGGAAATTTTGTCAGTCTGCTTTTATTGAAAACAGAAAAAATACAGAGAACAGAGGGACCAACTTTTTATCGTTAAATGTGTTTTTTTATCAATACAGTTATCTCTTTAGAAATCCTGGTTTTTATTTTATTGTATTGCTTTATTTATTTTTTCACCATGTGGCAAATGAAATGCAATTTGCCATTTGGAAATTCTTCAGTTATGTTAAAAACGTTTTCTATCATTTTGATTACTTTAAAAGTAAATATGAAGAATGTGCAGAGAAAGCAGATGTTCATATGTGCTGGAGGTAGGTGCTGGGGCAAGAAGAGAACATCTGCATGACTGCATTTGCTAATATGATTGTAATGTAATTTATTTGATATACCGTTCTTTGCAGTTTACAATAATAAGTGAACAATAGCATTTAAAGGTTATCACTGTAGTTTGCCAAATCTAATTTGTAAAAAAAAAAAACCTACATATTTTTGAAGTATAAAAACGGGAAGTATTTGTGGCAGTAGAAGGAAAGTGACTGGGTGGATATTGTAGACGGGCTTCATGGAAAAAAGTCCGTGTGGCACTGCTTGCGTGCCTGTAGTTTTCAGTTTGCTTCACTGAATCTGAGTTCTGGTGAGCAGCCGTGAAAGGTGACAGTATCCACAGTGCACTGGCAGTGAGGTGCTGCTGCTGCCCACCCTGTTGAGCCCCTCTTGTTTGGCATATTTAGCGGCATGTTTCCTAAGCTCTCCGCCATACTGGGTCAGACCAAGGTCCCTCAAGTCCGCTATCCTGTTTCCAACAGTGGCCAATCCAGGTCAGATTCCCAAAAAGGCACACAGGTTCCGCAATGCTTGTCCCAGGCAAGCTGTGGATTTCCCAGGTCCCCTTTAATAATAGTTTATGGACATTTCTTCCAGGAATTTGTCAAACCTTTTTTAAACCCAGCTACACTAACAGCTTTTGTTATATGCTCTGGTAACTAATTACAGAGTTTGATTACGCAGGGCCATAGGCTAACTGCAAGGAGGTAGTTACATCCCCCTGCAGTTACTGCATTTCAGTGTGGCAAAATAGCTGCAGGTATAACTAATACCACACACTGAGGTGGCATTAGTTGCACTCACGCTACTTGCGCTGAGCCATTATGTTAGTTTCTGCTGACAATGCAGATGAATGGGTGTGAGAGTTCTTTCTCTCACCTCACTCTGCAGTAAAGTATAATTTTGGGAAAGAAATCCTGTAAACCTAAAGAGTAATGGGTAAAAGCTTTTTTTTTACTACATATGTCTGTTTTTAGTTTGTACTAATATATTCCCTACTTGGTGATGATCTCTCTCTGTTCTGCATGTGTGACTGAGGCTACATGTTCTGTTAGCATGGAGTTTCTATGTAGGGAGGTGTAGTAATCCAGTCTGTTCAGTTTTCTGAATAAGAATATGGATGTTCTAGGGCTCACTGCAATATTTGTGGTGCTGCCATTTTTGGGTATGCTCCCTGTTGTGTGAGTTTTGGAAGTTAGTGCTGTTATGGAATAGTAGATTTGCTCTATGAGTCCTGTACTGTGGGTTCAACTTTAGGGTGTTGGCTAGGGGAGGGGGGTACTGTAATATGTATTGTTTTTGAGATTTGCAGTTTTATGTTCTTTATGCTGCCAGACTGAAATTTAAAATATTTTGTCAGTTCAGATTAAAGGAAATTTCAAATTTTAAGGGAATGTCTCAGTTTAATTTTGTTTAGTAGTCTGATAGCTTCATTGCTGCTGAGTGCTGGACTTTTCCATCTCTAGCACAATCCAATCCAGCATTTGAATTCCAGGATTAGTTTCTCATTTTATATCTTCCCTCCTCATCAATAATCTGGTCATAGTGAAATAGATCTGATATGCAGATTGGTGATGGTTTTATTGGGAGGGGGGCTGTGTAAGTGGCTTTTCATTAACCAAATTTAATAAGTTTTTTTATTATGTTAGAAAATTGCATGTATATGTTTGGAAGCCACCTAGTATTTTAGATTGGTGGCATATACATTTCAAAATAAAGTATATTAAATTTATGCAAATGATGCTGCAATGAATCTCCGCACATGGCTCTGCATCATGCTCATGCCGCCCCTGGGAGGGAGTAGACGGGGGGGGGGGGCATTAGGAGGTGGAGAAAAGCAGAAACCTCAGATTGGGACCAGCATGATCAAGGATAAAATGGTCAGACAGTAAAGGTAGAAGAGAATTTTATTTTCAATTTAATGAACAGTCTTGGTGTTATTTGTATATTTTATAAAGTGCAGGGACATGCATCTCCTTCTATTTCTCTGGCATTGCATTGTATGCAGACTCTGACTTTTTGGGGTTTCAGTTTAATTTTTATCTATATATGTTTGTTATTGGGTTATGGTCACTTATTCTGTACTTTGGTGAGGGTCTCTGTTCTGAGTTTGTGGCCAAGCCAGGTGTTCTGTTAACATGGAGTTTGTACGTAGGGATCTGTACTATAGTAATCTGAATTGTTCAGCTTTTCAAATAGGTGTTGAATGTTCCAGGGCCCGCTGCAGTATTTACAGTCATGCTTTTTTGGGTAGGCTCCTTATGTGAGTTTTGGAAGTTGAGCTGGTATGGTATGGTAGTTTTGCTCTATAGATCATCAGTGACTTTGTTGTAAGGTTTTGTATTAGTTCACAATATGCCTGGTACTGGAAAATATTTGTTGTTGTTAGTGAGATGATTGGAATCCGATTTTTTTTTTTAAGATATTGAGTTCTGTGGGTGAATGTCCTAGTTCTGCTCTGTACCCATTGTTGAGGGAGGGAGTTCTGAGGATGCAAAATATATGTTCAAAAAGAAAACAGCAAGAACCATAATGCAGTTTATAACAACAAAATAAAACTGAGTTATAATTTGGTGTTATAAACAGTGCTGCAATCCTCGCTCTCTTTTAGTTCCTTGGTGTGCAAAAAGCATTTCCTCCACATTATCTAATTGGCTTTTTGGTTTGGTTCAGTCCCTGACTGGAGTTTTGAGAAAGACCCCCCCAACCCCACTCTGGAATGGGGGGTGCTATCTCATCCCTCGCCTCAGGCAGCAGATTACCTTGAGCCTCCCGTGCACACACATACATGAACCTCACCTCTGCACTACACAGACACACATACACACACACACAGGCACCTCATCTCCACACCACATACACACACACAGGCACCTCACCTCTGTATCACACACACACAGGCATCGCAACTCCGAACCACATACACCCACACAGAGACACCTTACCTCCAAACCACCCAGACACAGGTACTTCATACCTTTGCACCACACATACACATATACATACAGGCTCCTCACCTCCATACTACATACACGTATGCAGGCACCTCACCTTTGCACCACTACACACATACATAAATGAGCACTCAAGTTCTGCCCCACACAAAGAGAATCTCCACAGCTCTGCAGCCCCACACCCCATCCACACAAAGGCACCCACCACCACATCCTACGCACAAACAGGCACACCACTGTTGCACCACACATGAGTGCAGACACTTAATATCTGAAGCTATAACTGTTATCTCTGTTTCTCTCTAAAGATGCCATGCAGTATAGGAACACTGCCGCTGGTCTTGTGAGACTTGAGAACATGAGATCAATATGAGATACAAAGTGGGGGGGGGGGGGCAATGCAAGGAGGTCACAAGCACTGGCTCCTAAAATTTTGGCCTGGCTCCTAAATCCACACAAAATTTGTTGAGGCCTGCAATAGAGGCACGGCATGTTTGGAATTTTGGCTCCAGTTATAGGATGTACAGCTGCACAAATAAAGTTCCGTCTCTAACTGCACCTCTCTGCTAGCTGCTGCTTTATGTTTGCTGAGCAGTAGTAACATGAGGCACAGCTCTCTCTGATCCTAAATATAGGCAACACTGTCTCTCCTCATGCTCTGCCCCCTCCTTCGATCCAGGTGATTCTTGTTCAGAGATAGGCAGTAGGGAGAGCCAGCACTGCACTTAATCAGTAACACAGCCACCTCTAAGCAAGAGGCACTAAAAATGATAGAAGGGGAACTGTGGGGAGAGGCTGCGCCATCTGCATATGGGATCAGAGAGGCCTGTGCATCTCATGCAACTGCTCAGCATAAGTGAGGTAAAGTGTCGTCCACCTCTTCTATTTCTTGTGTTGTACTGCATACAAAGCCTGGCTTGTTGGGGTTTCACATTTAATTTTGTCTACATATTTCTACTTTGAGTTTGTTATAATTTATTCTGTATTTGGTGAGGGTCTAACTCTATTTTGCCTGTGTGACTGAGACCTGTTATCATGGTGTTTTTATATAGGATCTGTAGTAATCTGGCTTGTTCAGTTTTCCAAATAAGTGAGAGGATGTTCTAAGGCCCACTGCAATATTTATGGTGCTGCTCTTTTCTGGGTATGCTCCTTATTGTGTTAATTTTAGAAATTGGTATCATTATGGTATGTTAGATTTGCATTAGAGGTCTTCATTGACTTTTGTAGGCTCTTATGTTAGTTCACAATCCGCCTAATACTGGAGAGGCTATTAATGAGATGACACTGGAATCCAATTTTTTTTCTTGTATGTTGGGTTCCATGGTGAAATGTTCTAGTTTTGCTCCATATCCGCTGTAGAAGGAGGGGTTTCATTGGACACAAAATACATGTTCAAAAAGAAAAAGAGAGAAACATAGTTATAATTTTATTTTGGTGTTAGAAACTGCACTGTGGTTCTCTTTTTTTTAATTTATTTTTTGTTCCTTGGCATGTGAGCTCCTTACTTCTCCATTTTTTTTTTTTGCAAAATGTATATTTACAGGTGTCAGTAGTTTTTAATCTTAGAATGCCAGACTAAATAATTAAACAGCTACAATTTTTGCTGCATTTTAATTATATAGCCTGGAAATATGTTTTCCTTATTTTTCACAAAGCCACTGAATGAGAACCTCTGCTCCCCCTTCCTATCCATTTAGTGTTTTTCTTAAGATAACCATAATGAATATTCAAATTCTATGGGGTGGATTCTGACCCGGATTTAGCGAGGATATACGTCCCGGTTAGACGTATAATCTCCGCTAAATGCCTGGGTCCTATTCTAGCCACAGAGCTCCTCGCATGTACAGCAGAGATGTGTGGAGAGCTCTGTAGGTTGGAAGGGGGCGGGCCGAGGAAGGAGCGAAGGCAGGCCGGAGACATGACCCTCAACCTGGATGTGCAGAGCCTATTCCAGTGAAGGCCCTTTATGTCTGGCAGGGTGAAGTAGACGGGGGACATATTCCACCTTGGAGGTGGAATAGGTCCCCCCTGACAGCAGCAGGCAGCAGATTCAGACCCACCCGACAAGGTGAGCATGGCAAGGGGTCAGGCAGTAGGGAGCACATGATTTCACAGCAGTTGGACTATCGGGGATCCTGCATGGTGTCCTGGTACTATGGCATCCCGGTGTCATGGCGACGGGACCCACAGCACCACGGCTCCATGCAGGAGCCTGGCTGGGCTAGCCAGGAAAAAGCATGGACATCTGGTGGGACAGAATTGGGGCACTTTCAGGATATCCAGGCCCTATGCCTTGATTCTGCTCCCTCGGGGATGTCTAGTACCTGCAGGAGCAGAATCGGATGCATATCCGGGCCATCCAGATTCTGGACATCTGGATGTGCCCCAACCAGAATTGGCCTCTATACAAATATGTCACCCCACTCTTTGCCCCCCCCCCCCAAATGAAGCAGTGAAACTACGCCCATGCTCTTGGGGCATGGATGTGATTGATAAATCATGAATTGAGCTTCTATAGTGACAGCCATAGCTTATATGTCTGATTTTGATGTAGAATAAACAAGGTATAAAATGGTGTGTTCCTGCCAGATGAATGAACTTTACATAAAAGACCTATATTCACTGCTTCTTCATGTAGCTTACACATAGAAGCGCTGATTGGTGTGCGGATGATCCTCCTCATGTTCAGAAAAATGAGGATAGGGTCATAGGTGTGATTCCATTTTTCCCCAGAGCTGCTAAGGTAGTGCACATATTGAAAAAGCATTGGGGGATGCTATCGTTGCATCGTTGTTTTCATAAATCTTTGATGATAGCGTATCGGAGAACACGGACTATAGCCAATTGGATAGTACACACGAACATTCAAAGTGATCAGGATTCTCAAGTTTTACAGAATGGACATTTCACTTGTGGGAATTGTGATTTCTGTGTTAGAGCTTTACAGGGTACAAGTTGGGAAGATCCAAGTACGGGGTATCGATATACTTCTCTGCAATTTTCAGATTGTCAAACAGCCTTCGTGATTTATCTTTTGATTTGTCCTTGTCAAAAAAAGTATGTGGGGAGAACAATACGCCCTATTAGGAAGCGGTTGCTGGAGCATCGTTCAAGGATCAAGGCAAGGTTGAGCTCCGCCCCTTTAGTGCCCCATTGTCAACAAGCAGGCCATCAATTTAATGATCTACGTTGGCGGATTTTGGAAGTGATTCCACAGTTTAATAGGGGGGGTGATCGCCAGGTGAGATTGCAGTATAAGGAACAACAATGGATTTATCGTTTGGGGTCTATGGCTCCAGAAGGTATGAATATGGACATTGATTGGTGGGGTTTGCGTATATGATTCCAACAGGTGTAGTTATGCCTCTAATTGAAAGTGCCGGTGTTGACGTCATCCTTACATCATTATTTAACCGGAACTGATACATCGCGGGGTTCATTCGCCTGACGAAGAGCTGTGAGAGCTGTGGAGCGGCTTGAAACACTATCAGTGTCGCGGGAACCCTGTTGGGATGAACTTAATTTGGAGGGGCTCCTTTTGAAAGAAATTCAAGGAGAAGCGTGATGGCTGTCCTCCACAATATGGATTCAGCTAAGTAACTTTTTGCCTTGCCCTTGTTCTTTCCGGGTGGAGAGAAGGGATTGAATTGATGACAAGGTTGAGAATTCCGTCAAACAAAGGCTTAGGGAATCCAGTTTTTAACAAAAAATATGTTGACAGCAACAAGTGTTGTTTGGTCGGGTTTTGACCGGGTATTCGGTCTATTTAAATTGATTAAAAGGAGGGCTCACTTCGAGAGAAGAAATGTTTCTTTTCATGGTGAGTGATCCAACAAAAAAATAACTTTCATAGTAGTCCTCGCATACATGTGGGGTAATGTATGGTGTGTGGGTTCAGTTCCTGTAGTTGAGGCAGGCAGGGAAATCGAGATTTTTTGGGGATTTCTGTGGTTGGTTTCCAAGGGTGTAAAGTTCTAATAATGGGTTCTAAATGGGCAGTGTTTGTAATAGTTCCTAATGTGCCTGGCGGATGGCACTGGATTATAGCAATGTAGAAATCTTTTAGTCTTTCTTTATCCATACACTCATTAAGAGGCATGTTTACTAAAAGTTAGTGTATGGTAACATTATGCAAATATTTATGCAAATGAGGTCCCAGACCGAGTCTTCGCACATGACCCCGCACCCCCTTGGGCTGCCCCTGCCGGTGGCTGTTAACTCCCATGCTGAATTATCATGATAATAGCCGCACTTCGAGACTTCATTCCGGGAGGTAACTTGGGGGAAACTTGGTGGAAACAAAAGAGCGCAGACAGCGCGGCAAACATGTTAAAGTAAGTTTGCCAACACTCACAGGCAGGGGGGGGGGTCATGCAGAGAAGCATGCTGCTGCAACAATGGGGGTGCACAAGGGAAGGCGCACTGCTGTGACAGTGAGGGGCCCTCTGCAAAATTTTGCTTGGGGGCCCTCATTAGAATTTATGTCACTGGGTACAGATTTTAGAAATGGCTTATGTTCTTTGCCCTTCCTAAGTAATTTTGAATATTGACCCCACTGTGCCTCCTTTTCCGAACAGATACCCTTATGAAAGGGATAGAGACAAAGGTAGGGCTCTCCGAATATTTCTTTTCACATGATTGCAGGAGTTGAAAAAATGTCTTAGAAATAAGATTTTCCAAAAACGATTGAAACATACTCAAAGGAAATAAAAAGTTGATTATTATTTTTTGGCCCACTTCTAGCCATAATGATATCTTTGTTATGTCTAGGGAGACAAGCCCCCTTTCCTCCAAGTGTTCAACTGAATCTTTCTGCCAAGCAAAATGGGCATAATGCCAACTACAACAGTGTGTATACAGCATTCTTTTAGAAGCTGGCAGTAAGCAAGGGTAATAAATAGTTCATATTATATAAGGACAAATGGTAAGGTCTGTAGTTCTACTACAAAAGTTCATTCGTTTCAGTTGCAACTGAAGTTTCAATTAAACAGAAATTTCAGCAGCATAACGTGCGATACCCAGAGCTAGTCATAGAACTCTGAAGTGCTATTAGGAATGACTATCACAAATTACAGAGAGACAGCTCCATTTTCATGAATAGTTATGAATATGAGTTGTTTCCTGATTCCTGTGTGCCCCTCCATTTGTCAGTGAGCTCATACCAGTAGGAGCTTATTTTTTGAAGGTTTGACAACAGGTTACAAGGACTGGAATGGCATGTCTTTTGCAATTAGAAGATTCTGAACTCCATTTTAGAGAGAACGTATTTGTGAGAAAAGAGATTTCTAGAAAAGCTGTGGCTATTTTTTCTGGTTTCATATTGTATAAGGTTATGGCTACTAACCCTGACGACTGGCATTTAATTTTTTACAGAAAAAGCAGCTGAGCTATCAAAAGTTTCCTCTTCATTTGGTAATAATGACTCTTCTTCATCTTCATACGTGATAGTTAAAGATTAGGGACAAGTAGTTGTTAAGAAGGGAATTCAGAAGGGATGTCCAAGTGCTATCTGGGAAATCTAAGCCAGAACATCTGAAAAAAAAGCAGGCAAGTCCAGGTGCAGACATGATTTCACAAAAGTGGATGTGCCCGATATGGATGTCTGCAGGGTCATCTACATAAACATCCCCAGAACCATATTTCAGAATCTGTTAGATGCTGTGCATGAGGTGGTAGGACCAAAATCGTCTATGTAGAGTAGGGTTTTTAATTTCTTTCTGAAGTCTTTGATGTCAGTAGTAGCTCTTAAGTCATCAGGAAAGGTGTTCCAAAGGATGGTGCTGCGAAGGATAATGCTCTTGAAGATGTACCCTTTGTGGTTTTTGGGGTAGGATCTGGGCGTTTGGATGGTGTCCAGTCTGTTGCGTCTTCTTGGCCTGATGCTTTGTCGGGCTGATAAGCCCTCGAGGCCACTGGCATATATCCAATGCTTGATTTTTAATATGTTCAGGGTAGTTTTGAATCAGATGCGGGAAGTGATTGGGAGCCAGTGCAGTTGTTTCAGTATTGGAGTAATGTGGTCATGCCTTGTAGAGCCAGTGATTATGCGTGCCACCATATTTTGTGCCATCTGTAAGGGTCGGATTGTTTACTTGGGTAGGCTGATGTATATGGAATTACAGTAATCCAAGATGGGTGTTACAATGGCTTGGCATATAGTTCTGAAATGGACTTGGTTGAGGAGGGGTTTAAGTCTTCATTTAATTGCCATTTTGTGGTATGCGTTTCTTGTAGTTTCGTTTATGTGGGAATGAAAATTCAAGTTCTTGTCCATTATGACTCCCAGGTATTTAACTTCATCTTCAATGGGTATAGTCTGGTTGAGTAGGGTGATTGACTGAGGGGAGACAAAGGATGCATTGCGTGTGATAATGAGGGCTTTGTTTTTTTTGTAGTTTATGTTCAAGTTATTATGGGAGAGCCAGTCGGTCATGTCCTGGAGGCTGTGTAGTCTGGGTTGCTCAGGTTGATAGAGGTATAAATCATGATGTCATCTGCATACACTGCGTATTGGATATTGTGTTTCTTGATGATATCGCAGATGGGGCGTATGTAGAGGTTGAAGGGCAGGGCTGATAAAGTTGATCCCTGGGGTATTCCTTGTGTAGATGGGAAGGAGGAGGATGTGGTTGTGCCAATCTTGATCTGTTGTTGCCTGTTGTTGAGGTATGATTCAAACCACTTGAGTGTGGTGTTTTGTAAGCTGATATTATTGAGTCTCTGCAGGAGGATGCTGTGGGATACGGTATCAAAGGCCGCTGATATATCAATAAAGACATGTATGAAGCCTTTATTTAAGTTGTCAAGTCCTCTGTTTAAGTTGTCCAGGAGCATTGTTATAAGAGATTCAACTCCATGGTTGGTGCGGAACCCATGTTGGTGGGGGTCTAGTGGAGCATAGGAATCTACGTGATCTTGAAGAAGGTGAACTATCTTTTTGAGTATTTTTGCGATGAAAGGTAGACTGGAAATTGAGCGGTAGACAGAAGGGTCTTTTTTTTTCTTTTTTTTTTCTTTATTATTTATGAACTTTATAATAACAATCAAGCAATGCTTGTACAGAAAAACTACTACTTGTAGAACAGGAATATTTACAAAAAAGAATAAACAATATTTATATAAGAAATTAAATATAAGCTTCAACAAGAGTATAGTTAGCCCACCATATAGGGGGGGAGTAACACTACATAACGGAACGAGGGTAGGTGAAAATCCTCGTACTAGGACAATGAATCAAAAAATAGGAACTAATAACAACAGCGATAGGCTGAGCATTAAACAATTTATAAGACAAACCTCTTACTCGAGAGGCGAAGATGATATTATAGTATGGGAAGATATAAACGAAGATAAATCCTCTGGTTGGAAAATAACATACTTAATCTGTCTAAAGTAAATAATACACTTGCAAGGAAACCTCAATATAAAGGAAGCAACAATTTGAATCACACCTGGTCTAAGGAGCAAAAAGGCTCTACGCCTTTTTTGCGTCTCCCTAGAAACATCTGGAAATACCACAACCTTTTTACCCATAAATGGAACAGAACACCTCTTGAAATATAATTTCAAAATCCATTCCCTGTCTGATGGAATAGCAAAAGAAACCAGCATAGTGGATAGCTTTAAACTTTCTTCCTTCGGAGATTGCAATAAAGCAGAAACATCTAGCACCTCCATTTCCACAGAACCCACTACTTTCTGATCCACCTTTTTACCCACAGGCAAAAAATATGCTTTGTCAAAAGTGAACACAGCTCTGTACGTTTAACCAGAAAGTATACTAGTATCAGCAGCACACTGATGTATTCAAGTAGGAATTTCAAACAGACTTAAAGCAATTACTTCAGGCAACTGGTAGGTCTCAGACTTAGCGGGCAAAAACATACTCCAGTCAGTAACAACTGCTTGAGCATAGCCCTTATTGCATCAACGACCTTTAATACTTAGTTGCTCTGAAACAGAGAGAAAAGCATCCACTGACTCTTTAAACACAGTAAACTGTGTAAACTCAAAACTGTTCAACCAACTTATATATAGAGAGAAAGTGGTCAGCTTAACTTAGCTTTTAACAGGCATTGCTTGAAAAAGTGCTTGGCCATCGCCTTATCCCCAACGCTCTCACTCACGCTATCTTGCGTTTCACCTGAGCCGGTTTCTTCATTGCCTGCAGTTACATCATTCATTTCAAGAACTACAATGTTTCTGCTTGGATATGGTTAGCTCATCGCAACGAGGCAAAACTAGAGATTGTGCTCTGTTATGGCATGAACAACGATGGATACATCGGGTAGGATCGGTTGTCCCCTATGGTCTTAATTTGCGGGTTGAATGGGAAGTTTGTGTGTGAGTTCCCGCTGCCTAAAATGAGTTAATGACTTCCTCTATAAATTGTGCAGTTCGCATGCGCGGCGTCCAGAAGCAGTTGGTAATGCTTGGATGATCTACAATCAAACTACCGTGAGGTACAGTTTCCTCCTTGCATTGGATGAATCTCTTTATATCAGCTATGAAAGTATGTACATTTTAAATCTGATGTATTTTTGTATTTTTCCATCGTAGTGTTTAAGCCACCCCCTGAAGAAACCGGCTCAGGTGAAACGCAAGATAGCGCGAGTGAGAGCGTTGGGGATAAGGCGATGGCCAAGCACTTTTTCAAGCAATGCCTGTTAAAAGCTAAGTTAAGCTGACCACTTTCTATATATATATAAGTTGGTTGAACAGTTTTGAGTTTACACAGTTTACTGTGTTTAAAGAGTCAGTGGATGCTTTTCTCTCTGTTTCAGAGCAACTAAGTATTAAAGGTCGTTGATGCAATAAGGGCTATGCTCAAGCAGTTGTTACTGACTGGAGTATGTTTTTGCCCGTTAAGTCTGAGACCTACCAGTTGCCTGAAGTAATTGCTTTAAGTCTGTTTGAAATTCCTACTTGAATACATCAGTGTGCTGCTGATACCAGTATACTTTCTGGTTAAACGTACAGAGCTGTGGTCACTTTTGACAAATTTTTGCTCTGTGATAACTTTTGACCATTACTATTTTTGTGAAAAAATATGCTTTTACAATTGGAGGAGTTAAATCAGTAAGCACTAACAAAGTCTCATGCATATACCTCTTAAACAATTCTACAGGGGAGATTCCAGATACCACAGGAAAATTCAATAAGCGCAAGTTTGACGCTCTCACAACATTTTCAATATTCTCCAATTTCACCCTCATTACCAGATTATCCTTCATAATAGAGTCAGTGAGTACAGAAACCGTCTCTATTTTCTGCTCTCCAATTACCAACTTCTCACGTATGTCATTCAAATCGCTACGAAATCCACCGGATAGAGTCTCCAAATGATCCAAACGAGAGATCGTCAGTTCCACTTGCTGAGTCATAGCAGATGATAACTGGGTTATGGCTTCCCAAATAACGTCCAGGGAAATAACCTTCGGGTGCTTCAAGGCAAATCCCTTAAAGACAGAGGACACCGAGGAAAATTCCTGCCCCACTGCTGCTACATCACCTCGCTGAGTAGGTTGCACACTCTCCTGAGCCGAATCTCCAACCGCGGGAACAATCCCGGGTTCCAAAAGTTGACCGCCAGTTTCCTCCTCGGGCGAGGCCCGCTCCTGAGACGCCGCTCTCACACCCTCAGGTGAAGCCACGTTCACTCTCGCGAGAGGAAGCACCGGGCTAGCAATCCGGGACGGAGGACTCCATTCGTCAGGGGAGAGAGATACCTCCAGAGCAAGCAGCTCAGAGTTCACCTCAACCTGGGCTGCAGCGCCCGCTCGAATCTCCCCAATCTGTTGCTCAGACAGATGAACAAAACGATCCATAGGACCAGAGGTAATCGCAGGCTTGGGCTCCGCTGGAGGAGCCTTCTGCCTACCCTTCCGCTTTGGCATTCTCACACTAGGAAAATGCTATCGCCGCCATCTTAGCTTACAGCCACTCCCAGAAGGGTCTTTTTTGCTGGGGAAGCCAGTTTTGGGTACTGGGCGGATAGTAGCAAGTTGGAAAGGCTGAAGGATATAGCCCTGTGTTAGGGATGAGTGGACAATCATGTGGCTGTATTTGCAGAGTTCCTCCTTTGTTGATTTTATCCATGGAACCAGACAAGAATCAGTTGGCGTAGTGCTGGTATTTAGTATAGAGATGGAGTGGGAGATCTACTTAGTGGTGGGCTTGCTAAATTCACTCCAAATGTATTGGGGTAGGGCAATTACAGTGTTGAGGGGGACGTCAGAGGGGCTGTGTGTACACAGAGCACTGTGTCTTGTAGCGAAGAAGTAGGCAAATGTCTGCAGATTGACCATCTCCGTTCCTGCAGGAGTAGGTTCTTTGGTGAGAGTGCAAACAATTTCAAAGAGCTCTCTTGGCTTCTTGGTGGATTTTAATATAAGGTTTGTGTGGAATTTGCATTTGTGTTTGTTGATTAGTCTGTTGTAGTCTTCCTGTTTTGTTAGATATAGTTGCTGTGTA
This sequence comes from Ichthyophis bannanicus, assembly GCA_033557465.1. Classification (NCBI taxonomy): domain Eukaryota; kingdom Metazoa; phylum Chordata; class Amphibia; order Gymnophiona; family Ichthyophiidae; genus Ichthyophis; species Ichthyophis bannanicus. The sequence goes on from CM066033.1 coordinate 160,855,310, forward strand.
ATTGGGGACTTGCTCCTTCTCAATTTTGTGAAGAGCCCTCTTAGCTTCTCTTATTTCGGTGGAGTACCAGGGTGTGGATCTTCCCCTTTTCATGTTGTGCTTGGTGTTTCTTTTATCAGTTACTTGGGTCATACCGCTGAGCAACTTGTTCCATTGTTCTATAGCTTGAGATCAGCGAGGTCCAGGTTTAGTGAGTGAGTGATGTCTTATATGAAGTGGTCCTTTTCAAAGCTTTTGTATCTCAATTGCGTCTATTGTGGTATCTTGTGTGGGGTCAGTGTGGAGCGGGGCCAGCTGAATCTTATGCTGTAATGATCTGACCATGGTACAGGTGTGATTAGGGGGGATGTTATGTTATTACCTTCCATTATCATTTTAGGGATGAAGACCAGGTCAGGAGTGGATCCCTGTTGGTGGGTAGGTTCTGTGATGATTTGGCTGTAGTGCAGTGCCTCCGCAGTCTCATGGAAGTTATTTACCTCCTTGTTGGGTAGTGAGTTGAGGTTGAAGTTGCCTAGGACAATCAGTGGTTTGTAGGGAGAATTTGAAGCACATACTGATTCTAGGGTTGCAGAGAGTTCTTCCGCAGTGCCTTTAGGTGCTCTCTAGGTGAGGCAGATGGCTAGTTGTTTGTTCTCAATGATTATTGTGTTGTAGTGCTCTGTGTTTTGCAACACATATGTTTTAAATCTAAGTAGGGTTCTGGCTAGGATCAGAACATCACCCCCTCTTTTGTTTGTGCGTGGCAGTTGAATGCCATGTGTGTAGGAGGGGTGAGCTGGTTCAGGATGACCTGATCTGAGGCGGTGAGCAAGGATTCTGTGATGCAGCAGATGTCGATTTGGTGACGTTGCCAATACGCTACATGGCAGTGTGCAATTTAAACAGGTATGGCAGCTGAGGCCTTTTTCTTCCATATTTTAAATAGTATTTGAGTAATAATGATCTCATTGTCTTTGATGCATTTCAGGTCATTATGGAGGCAATTCTATAAGGAATGCTGGATGTACATGTTTGCTTAAGCATATAAATCACTGCATACTACTGGTTTACGCATTTAAATCACCTCATGCATGGTTGCCATTCTGAAAATACACACGTTGGGCTGATTGCACATATGTTCAGTGTGGGCGTACACATGGGCAGAGCATGTATTTATATGCGATCGTATGCATGTAAGATAGGTGCAATAATTCACACCAGCTCTAGAGAGGGTTCAAAAGGCCGCAGCTTTATTTACACTTTAGCAGCCACTTATGCTGCTGTTATATAGATGCAATTAATCTGCATAAAAGCATACATTAATCCAGCTATCCCTTATAGAAATGCCCTCCACTTGTATGTACATTTAGTGTTCACATAACAATGTGCTTTGATCGCGAGCGAGCAGCTTTAAAAAAGAGAGGAAAAGGGAAGGGAAGATTTGAGCAGCTTTTCCGTGCATTGATAAGGTCCCACTGTCACACTAGTCCACTAGTAACCTCAGCAATGTGGCTGTCTAGCTAAGCTATTGGGCTTCCAATATGGTCACTGTACATCTGCGGTCCTAATGACTTTCCCTAATAGGGCTGCTTATGTGGCTGTCAGCAAACTCCTTAAGATGGCCACCTTATCAAGCCATTAACTCACACAGCACTGCCTAGTATGTGCACGTGCATGACCTCCCCAAGATGACCTGCTAACTAGGCCATTCACCCATGGAATGGTCTCTTGCTGTATGATCAGCTCTGGGGATCAGTACAACCCAAAGCAGATAGTATGGCACTAAGACCATTTGATGTGTGAGTGGTTTTGACCAGCAGCTTCTGCCCCCATGCATCAGGAAGTCTTTGTCGGAGGGGGATAGAAGCGGCTGGTCAAAGCACAGTATTGGCGAGTCTGGGTAAGCACTGTATTTTAAGATCAGTGCTGCCGCTGCAGGTCCTGGAGAGGGGTTGCGGTGGCAGCAATGGGCCACCCAGGAAACGCTGGTGCTCTAGGTGACCGCCTATTTCATCTAATGGGTAGCACTGGCCCTAGTTTTACTACTATTCTGTGAAGTCCCAACCTCCGTGCCTTCATTTAGGATTGCAACTGCTACTCCATGTAGCTTAGTGCTGTTTTGACCTGAGGCACGCAATGCTAATTTTCCATCTTTTTGCCTTGAAACTTCTCCCTTATTGCATTAATAATTGTACTCCATATAAAAGAGGAACAGTTCTTTCACCTCTCTCCCACACTGAAGAATCTTCATTCCACACCTCCAGTTATAGGAGGATTTATCACAGTCACAACTACACAAGATAAAACAATCTAACACAGGAGTGTGAGCATAAATAAAGGAAAACCAACTGGTCCATCAAGGTGAAATGCCTTCTTGGATCTTCAGCTAATGGGAATATAAACCAAATACTAAGTATTATAGGTGAAAAAATTAAGGTCACTAAAATAGATATTAGAATCCATATGGGGACAGATGTCCTGGCAAAAAACAGCACCCTTGTAGCACAGAGAAGTTTCCAAAAGTTGGAGATGGGGCTGAAGCCCATGGCAAGAACAGTAGCTTTTTCAGAAGTGCTACCTGTCTATGAAAAGAGAGAGGAAAGGCTACATCGTACAGACAACTTCAAAAAGTGGTTCAGAACCTGGTGTCAATAAAAATGTAGTGGATATACGGGAGGCTGGGGCAATGTATGGAAAAACAAAAAGCTATACTCTAATGATGGCTTAGATTTTTCCATGGCAGGAAAAAAGGATCCTAAGTGAAGAAGTCAAACAATATATTATTAGATGTTTAAATTAGAGGATGGGAGTGGCACGAGGAAGCTGATGAGTTCATGATGTCACCCCCAGCAAAAGCAAGACAGCAGTGGGAGAAAAAAACAAAATAAACCATCATAAAAATTCATTTTTCAACAACAAAGCAGAGAAAGAGAATAGACAAAGGGTTATAAAGAACCTGAAAAATTCAAGAATAATGAACTGGAAAGAAATGAACACAAATGCTCGCAGTCTAGGCAACAAAGTTCTTAATCTGCAAGCTATTACAGAGACATGGTTCAATGAGTCCCATGAATGGGTCATGGCCACTGTTCCCTCTAAGCTGTGCGCATGTGCGCGTGCACACATCTCGCCGAGCGAGCACACATACTTTACAACAAAGCGCACAAAAATTACGGTTCTGATTCTGATAGAAAACAACACAGACGTCTTAAAATTTAAAAGTTGTGTATTTACGGTTTTCACAAGTTTTACAATATTTTGTAGTGCAATCAATGTGGTGTACATACTGTATTCTGACGTGTAGTCAAATTTTAAAGTATTTAACTCTGAGTGTCGTTATATGGCGCACAAAAATTTAACCTTCCTTCAAAAGCTGCACAGCTGATATTTTATACGCACACAGCCTACAGAAAATTAGAGGGAACATTGGTCGTGGCCATGCCAGACTATAATCTCTTTAGAAGAAACAGAGATGACCAAAAGGGTGGAGGAGTAGACCTTTCCTTATCGTCCCTCCAGTCCAGTCCTGCACCTCTGGGTAGGGTAGTGTACCTCTTCCAGCAGTTTGCAGACTGAGCATGTCATCTTTTTTATGACACCAGTGTACTTATGCAGCTGGCACCGCCTACCAGCCCCAGTATCTATTGACAAAGCAGACTCACAGGAGCAACAAATAAGTAGTTAAACATGCAACAAATACTTCTACGCCTAAATAAACTAGTACCCCATCCATCCCCTGGGAAGGATACCCTGTCCCCCCCCCCCCTCCCAGGATGAGGAAGTCTACCTATTGAGCACCCGAGCAACTCCAACCAGCGGGGAGCAAGCCACAAACAGCTCTTCTGGTCCGCCCCCCCAAACACCGATTAAACCCCACTCCTTGGCTCCTCCTGGCCACTTCCTCCACCAAGGGAACCAGCTTCAGGACCGTGATGCACACAGATTATCACAGAAAGCTCTCAGGGAGGATTCCGGGAGGATTCTAATTTCTCTTTCCTTATTGTCCCTCCAGTCCAATCCCACACCTCTGGGATGTATCAGAGCAGTTAAACTAATGGTAGGGACCCGCACAACCGGCCTGAAGCACTGCTGATCCAAAACAAGCATCCCCCGCCACCTGGATATCCAGGCAATAATGGGTAGAGAAAGTATGCAGTGACGATCACGTTGCCGCCCTACAGATCTCCACCAGCGGAACTAAACTATACTCTGTCCACGAGGCTGCCTGAGCCCTCGTGGAATGCGCCCACAACCCCGCCGGCACTGCTTTACCCTTCAAGATGTACGCCGATGCAATTGCCTCCCTGATCCATCTGGAAATGGAGGCTTTAGCTGCCGCCTCACCTTTGCGTGGCCTGCCAAACAGAACAAATATACACTCCAATCTCCGAAAGGACGATGTCGTTTTCACATACTTTTGCAGGGCTCTTTTAACATCCAGATGGCACAGCTGCGGAGTGGCAGGCCCACATCCACACTCGGCAGAGCTGGTAAGGAAATGGCCTGATTTATAAGAAATGCTGACACCACCTTGGGCGTGAAAATGAAGATGCCGGACGCAGGACCACTTTCTCCTCAGAAAAGGAAAGGAATGGCTCCTGGCATGACAGGGCCTGAAGCTCCGAAATCCTACATGCCAAGCAAATTGCCATAAGGAATACCGTTTTCAGAGTAACATAGTATATGACGGAAGATAAAGACCAATATGGTCCATCTAGTCTGCCCAGCAAGGTGGCAAGAGTAGGTGCACTTGCCACTCCGTGCACATCACTTCTCCCCATGCCTTTGTTTAGGGGTGTGCCCACTGCTCTGTGTAGGTCACTCCTATTTGTTCAGATATAAAAGATAGTTATGCTTATTTTGATTTTATCCTGTTGCTATAAAGGGATCCACTATGTCTGTCCCATGCCATTTTGAATTCTATTACTGTGTTTGCCCCCACCACTTCCATTGGGAGGGCATTCCAAGCATCCACTACCCTTTCAGTGAAAAAGTATTTCCTGACGTTGCCTTTCAGTTTACCCCCTTGCAGCTTCATGTTATGCCCTCTAGTTTTACAGCTTCCCTGTTTTTGGGTTTGTTTGTCCATTAAATCTCTTTAAGTATTTAAAGGTCTGAATCATATCTCCCCTGTCCCTCCTGTCCTCCAGAGTGTACATATTTAGGTCTTCAAGTCTCTTCTCATAAGTCTTCTGATGCAGGCTGCAAATCATTTTGGTCGCCTTCCTCTGAACTGCTTCCAGCCTTTTTATATCCTTTGCGAGATATGGTCTCCAAAACTGAACACAATATTCCAAGTGAGGCCTCACCAGCAACCTGTACAGTGGCATTAGTACCTCTTCCTTTCTGCTGGTAATTCCTCTCTGTATGCAACCCAGCATCCTTCTGGCTTTTGAAACTGCCTTGTCACACTGTTTCGCCACCTTGAGATCATCAGAAACAATCACACCGATGTCTTTCTCCTGGTCCATGCACATCAATCTCTCGCCCCCTATCGCATACAATTCCCTTGAATTTCTGCTTCCCAAGTGCATTACACTGCACTTCTTCACATTAAATCTTAAACTGCCAAGCATTAGACCATTCTTCCAGCTTTTGTGGATCTTTCCTCATGTTCCCCACTCCCAGAGGGGAGTCCACTCTGTTGCAAATTTTGACGTTATCTGCAAAAAGACAGACTTTTCCATTCAGCCCTTCGACAATATCACTCACGAATATATTGAACAGTACCGGTCCCAAGACCAAACCCTGGGGCACACCGCTAATCACCTTCCTTTCATCCGAGTGAGTTCCATTTACCGTCACCCTCTGTCATCTGTCAGTCAGCCAATTTCTGATCCAGTTCATCATCTTGGGACCCATCTAAGCTGTTGAGTTTATTGATAAGCCTCCTATGAGGAACAGTATCAAAGGCTTTTCTGAAATCTAGGTAGATCACATCCATCACATGCCCTTGATCTAGTTGTCTGGTCACCCAGTCAAAGGACTCAATCAGATTTGTTTGGCAAGATCGTCCTTTGGTAAAACCATGTTGTCTCGGATCATGCAACCTGTTGATTTCGAGGAAGTCCACTATTCGCTCTTTCAGGAGTGCCTCCATTACTTTTCCCGCCACCGAGGTAAGGCTTACTGGCCTGTAGTTTGTCACTTCTTCCCTATTACCACTTTTGTGGAGAGGTACCACATCAGCCCTTCTCCAGTCCTGTGGAACTTCTCCTGTATCCAATCCTTCAGGGAAGCTCGACTCAAAGGCTCAAAGGGTTCCCCAGACAGCATCGTCAGAACCAGATTGAGATCCCAAGGTGGTACCACTGCCCTCCTCGAGGGAAGGAGGTGGGTCACTGCCCTTAGAAATCTCAGCACATCTGAATGTGTACCCAATGGCTCCCCGTGAACTTTCCCATGATAACAGGAAATCGCTGCCAGTTGCATCCTCAAGGAACTGATGGCTAGGCCCTTATCAAAAGTGGATTGCAAGAATGCCAAGATGTCCGGGACAGAGGCAGTAGAAGGGCGTGCCTGCCTTTCTCCGCACCATGATCCAAAGATGCGCCACACGTGGATGTACACCAAGTTCATAGACCTCCTCCGGGCCGTAGCAAGGTCACTATTACCAAGCCTGAATATCCTTTCTTTTTCAACCTCACTCTTTCCAGAGCCATGTTGTAAGCGAGAAAGGATCTACCTGGGGCATGCAAAGTGGCCCCTGCATCAAGAGGTGCTTCCGAACTGGAAGCCACCACGGTCGATCTGCCAGTATCCGAATCAGATTGGCACACCACGGGCACCTCGGCCAGTCCGGTGCCACTAGAATTACTAATCTCTGGTATGCCTCTATCCATTACACTACCCGGCCTATGAGCGCCCATTGGGAAAAACATAGAGAACACCCTCTTCGGGCCACCGCTGAATTAGAGCATCCAAGTCCTTGGACATCCTTTCTCCACTTCTGCTGAAAAAAACAGCAGGCCTTGGCCGACTCGAACGTTGCCATTAGGTCCATGACTGGTGTGCCCCATCGGTGGACCACCAGCTCGAACGCCCCCTGATTGAGCTGTCACTCTCCTGGTCCACGTGCACTCGGCTGAGCTAATCTGCCATCATATTGTCGACTCCTGGTATGTGCGCTGCCAATAACACCTGGTGACGAGTCTCTGCCCATCCAAACAGCCTTTCGGCCTCCTCCTCCAGGGCTGCACTGCCTGTGCCTCCTTGCTGGTTGATGTAAGCCACATGGATGCATTGTCTGAGAGGACTCAGACTGTCTCCACCTGCAACCATGGCTCAAAACCTTTTAGCACCAAGGTCACCACTTGCATCTCGAGCCTCTTAATCGACCACAGGGCCTCCTATGGACTCCACTGTCCCTGAACAAAGCGTCCTTCGTAAAGGGCTCCCCAACCTGACAAACTGGTATTGATCATCAACAGAACCCACACTGTGGACTCGAGTGGCATGCCCTCTTCCAAGCTTCCCGGATGCAGCCACCACCTGAGGGCTCTCCTGGTGCTCTAAGGGCAGGGGAGTACTTGGGACAGGGGTTGACTCTGATGGACCACCACCAGTGCAGAGTCCTCTGCAGCAGTCGCATGTGCGCCTTGCCCATGGGACTAGCTTGAGAGTGGCCACCATAGTCCCCAGAACATGCAGATAATGCCACGCCGACGATCTCGCCATTTTCAGGAACTGTCATATCAACTGTCGTAGCTTCTGCACCCGGCTGTCTGGCAGGAAAACCTTGCCCATGCAGACATCAAAGCATGCTCCCAAATACTCTAGTTTCTGGGCCAACCATAACTAACTCTTGGCCAGGTTGACCACCCAACCAAGACTTTGAAGGAACTCCACCACCCTCGCTGTTGCTCTTTTGCAGTCGTCCCTGGACTTCACCCAGATCAGCCAATCATCTAGGTATGGGTGGACAAAAACCCCTTCCTTGCAGAGAGCTGCCGCCACCACAACCAAGACCTTGGTGAAGGTACGGGGGCTGGTCACCAGACCAAAGGGCAACGCTTGAAACTGGAAATGGCCCCTTGGCACTGCAAAGCGGAGAAACTGCTGATGTTCTGGATGGATGGGAATGTGCAAATACTCCTCTGTAAGGTCAAGAGACATCAAGAACTCTCCGCTCCTTACTGCCACTATTACTGATCTCAGCGTTTCCATGTGGAAATGCAGTACCCGGCAACAACGGTTCATGCCTTTGAGGTCGAGAATCAGGCGAAAGGAACCTTCCCTTTTGGGCACCACAAAATAAATGGAGTATCAACCGCAGCCATACTGGTCCACTGTGGGCAATCGAAAGAGCTCTCGTTCTGCTCTGGTAGAGGGTGCAGGTACGTCTTGGATCGCACCTCTTTAAGACTGGCCTCCGGCAGATCCCACTCATCCTGGATCATCTGTCATACTATTCTATGTACCAGGAAGACTTCCCATGATTTCTTCACTGCCTGAAGCAGCATATCTTCCAGCACCTCTTCCTCTGCCGGGAGATTAGCGGACATATTCAGAGCCTCGAGGAACTCCAAAATGAGTGCTGCAGCACCTTCCGGTGGAACACCCGAACAATCCTGGCCTGACCCTCCTGTTTTGGGATCTCTCCTTCTTCCCACTCCTCCTGCAGATCTAGCTCCGTGTCGAGGTCTTCCCCATCCAGCCCCTCTGACAATGGTGATTGTTCCCACTCCTCTGATCCTCTAGCCTGCTTAGTTGGCACCGTCCCTGACTCATGCTCTTTTCCGTTCGTCGCCCTCTTAGCCCTGCGTTCCAGGGCTGAGGAGCCACTTGCCAAGCCCTGTTGATGTACAAAGGGCTCCCCTGTCACTTACATCTCCTGAGCAACCTGACCAGGCACAACGGCTCTCTGAAATCTGCCCAGCAACAAGACAATGAAGTGAAGAAGTCAGACAATATATTACTAGGTGTTTAAACTAGAGGGTGGCATGAGGAAGCTGATGAGTTCATGATGTCACCCCCAGAAAAGCAAGACAGCAGTGGGGGGAAAAAAAATAAACCATCGTAATAATTCATTTTTCAACAATAAAGCAGAGAAAGAGACTAGACAAAGGGTTATAAAGAATCTGAAAAACCCAACAAAAATGAACTGGAAAGAATGCTCGCTGGCTAGGCAACAAAGTTCCTGATCTGCAAGCTATTACAAAGACACGGTTCAATGAGTCCCATGAATAGGACATGGCCATACCAGGCTATAATCTCTTTAGAAGAAACAGAGATGGCCAAAAGGGTGGCGGAGTAGACCTTTATGTAAAAAACAGAATTAAACGACCAAAATGCAGAGGATTTGGGTTAAGAAGGAAGCAATATGGGTTGTCGTAGAGAAAGAAAATGGCATGGACCTGACTAATTTGAGCAATTTTTCTCAATCTCCAAACTGCAATATTTAGCCAAGCTTATTGAACATGTCTTGGATCAAATACAGATCCATCTTGAGCAGTGCTCCACTCTTGACCAATATCAATTTGGATTTTGAAATGGACAGAGCATGGACACCTTGCTAGTTTCTGTGATTGATCATTGATGTGGTGTTAGGCCATGGTCAGAGTATAGTGGCTGCCTTTTTAGATATAAATTAATGAACGGAGTGGAACGGGTAAACGTAGATCGATTGTTTACCTTATCAGAATATAGAAAGACTAGGGGACTTGCAATGAAGCTACAGGTTAAACTATTTAAGACTAATAAAAGAACATATTTTTTCACTCAACGTGTAATCAAACTCTGGAATTTGTTACCAGAGGATGTAGTAAAGGCTGTTAGTGTAGCTGGGTTTAAAAAAGGTTTGGACAAGTTCCTGGAGGAAAGGTCCATAAACTATTATTAAGAAGGGACCCAGGATATCAATGCTTGAACCAATACAAGCATTGTGGAACCTGTGTCTCTTGGGGAAACTGCTAGGTACGTATGACCTAGATTGGCCACTGTTGGAAACAAAATACTGGGCTTGATGGACCTTGGTCTGACCCAGTATGGCATATCTTATGTTCTTATGTTCTTATGTTCTTATATCTCTGCAGCATATGATTCTCTTATCTATTCAGTGCTGCTTCACTGGCTAGCTGTACTAGGGCTAAATGGGTCAGTGTTGAAATGGTTTCAATCATATCTTTCTGACAGAGAACAATGAATGCATGTGGGCAACTATGTTTCTGGCTGGTTCAGCCTGAAATGTGGTCTTCCCCATCTTGATTAGATTATAAGCTCTGATGAACAGGGACTTTGTCTTACATCTATATGTACAGTTCTGCATACACCTTGTAGCACTATACAAATAATAGTGTTTCCTCTTCATCTGCGATCCTATTTAACCAGGGCTTAATTTGTGCCTGAATGGGGTAGAACAGCACTTCTTAAGCCCAGGAAGTAATCATGCAGCCACAGGAGTATTTTCATTTGCTCCCAATGATGTGCTGTACTAAAGCCGCCCAGCCCGCAGCATATTTTTTTTATTTAAACTTTTTATTAGTCTTACAAACTCTGTATTACAAATCTCTTACAACAGATCTCATACACCTAATTCAATCACTCAGCTTTTCATGAAAATGCCGAGGGCTGGGCTTCTTCAGTGCAGCACAGTTATGGGTACAAACAACAAAGCTCCCACAGCTGTTTTAAGCATTAATACAGCCATGGCACGAATCTCAGCTGAAGAAGTGCCAGAATGTTGCAGCTCTATTAAAGTTTAAAACAGCTGCGGGAGCATTTTAATTTGCTCCCATGGCTGTGCTGCACTAAAGCAGCCCGGCCTACGGCATTTTTATTAAAGCACTTCCTGTCAATTAAAATGCCGTAGGCCAGGCTACTTCAGTGCAGCACAGCCACGGGAGCAAATAAGTGCTCCCATGGTGGCTGCAGGAAGAGGAGATAGCTGACTGGGGTGATGTGAGGGGAAGAAGGTTAGATGGAGAGCTGATGGGGGAAGTTGGGACTAGAGGGCTGATGTAAAGTAAGGGAGGGACTGGTGCACTGGAATGGGGCGATGGTGGAAGAGGACTAATGCTGGGAATGGACTAGGACTGGAAGAGGGCTAATGCTGGGAGATGGGATGTGACTGGAAATGGACTGATACTGGGGCTGGAAGGGGACTGGGGACTAGAAATGGGCTGATACTAGGGCTGGAGGGTTGGAAATATATTTATTTATTTTATTTATTTATTTATTTACATTCTCTTATATACCGTGCTATTCTGCATCAGTGCGGTTTACATTGAACAAACTGAAATTACATTGAACAGGGCATTATAACTTGGAGATAACTATTTTACAGGGAACATGGGCTATGGAGGGTTAAGTGGCTTGCCCAAGACCACAAGGAGCACCTGTGGGACTAGAAACCCCAGTCCTTCCGGCCCAAGGTTGCTGTCCTCTAGTGGGATTTGAACCCCCGAACATCCGGCCTGAAGTACCTTGCCCCAACCACTAGGCCACTCCTCCACTCCTATATATAAATGGGCTGAACAGGCTGGGGGGACTGGGGTTTAGAAATAGGCTGATACTGGGGCTGGGGGGGACTAGGGATTAGAAATGGGCTGGAGGGGGATAGAAATAGGCTGATGCTGGGGATATATAAATGGGCTGATACTGAGGCTGGAGGGGGACTGGGGACTAGAAATGGTCTGATACTGGGGCTAGTGGGGATGGGATTAGAAATGGGCTGGAGGGGGACTGGGGACTAGACATGGGCTGATGCTGGGGATATATAAATGGGCTGATACTGAGGCTGGAGGGGGACTGGAGACTAGAAATGGGCTGATGTGGTGATGTATAAATGCCACCCAACTAATGTCAAAACTTTATTCCACCCATAGCAACATATAGGGATAAACAAAAAATATTGCTTGTAGGGTTTGTTCTGATCGTGATAGGCTTCTGTCTGTATATGAACAACGCTGGATTTTCAGACTCCGAACTGTTATGCCTGAGGGTCTGAATGCCCAACTGGAGTGGAGCTCTTGTTTGTTGTTTAGATAGAGTGGGAGGGTGTTTTTGTAAAAAGAAAAATTGTTCTGTTGATGTGTTTATGAGTAAGCTTCATGTATGGATAACATAAGGGTGATGTTTGGTTAGCTATATGATTCAGTAGGATGAAGGTATGTGTGATAGTGGTGAAATGCTGAAGGATGTATTCACAGTTGGTAAAGTTACTATTCTGTTGATGTCTTGGTCACATGCAAGTTTTGTGAATGGAGTATGTATGGGAGATGTTTGGTTCATTGTGTGATTGAATGGGGAAGAGCCGATTGCGATTGGCTGCCTCTGCTGTTATTAGACCGCATGCGCGGCAAAGATAAATGATCATTATTTGAACGGCAGGCTAGTGAATACATTAAGGTTTGGCTGGTGAGTAGGTTTTTGTGTATATGGGGCTGAATTGGTTATGCCTCGGGATGGTATGCTGAGCCATTCATTATTTAAAGTGCTCTTAGTATGTATGTATAACACAGTGTGCTTGAATGGCTGGCTTTGGATGTGTTCACGGTTTGCCATTGAGTGGGTTCCATTAGATATGGGGCGATATTGGTTGAGGTTTTGTTTGATGCCTGTGTATGTGACTAGCAGCGTTTAGGTATGTGGTGAGGATGTGAGGATGTTTGTTGATATGTTCATGTGGGATGTATATGGTTTGTAGGGAGAAGAGTTAGAGTTGATTTAAAGGGAGTTTTGGGTTTATGTGCTGTTGAGTATATGCTTTACAGATGTATTTTGTTTCCTCTAGTGTGTGAAAACAGTCTGGATACTTGATGCAATAGTGCCTGCTGTTGACTCTGCTTTCCCCTGATGAAGCGATTGAGAAACGCTTTAAGGCGTCCACTGTGGCGTTGGGTCAAGTTGCCCAGCAGAGATAAGTGTTATGCTTCAAAGGGTTTGTTTGTATGTTATGAATGTTTGTTTTGCGGAGCCAGTTATTATGCAATGATAAATGTCTGCTATGCAAAGATTAAGGGGCACAATGTGGAATGTCACATTAGAGGAATGCTAGAATTAGATTTCTATGTTAGGGTTAAATGTGGCTTATATTCTCAGTGTTTGTAAAGGTTTCTGCAGCTATATGGGTATATGTGCTTGCATATAAGGGAGTTTTTTAGGATCCCTGATGCTATGGTGCCGGTCCATGGCCTAGACTGATTAGCCTGGACCTGTTGACCCACAGGTACTGAGATCCTTTTCTCCCCTACAAGCAGTATTTTTTGTTTATCCCTGTATGTTGCTATGGGTGGAATGACGTTTTTTTGGATATAGGGGATATATAAATGGGCTGATACTGAAGCTGGAGGAGGACTATTAATGGGCTGATGCTGGGGCTGGAGAGGACTGCGGATATAGAAATGGGCTGTTCCTAGGGCTGGAGGGGAACTGACAACTAGAAATGGGCTAATACTGGGGCTGGAGGGAACGGGATATATAAATGGGCTGATGCTAGGATTGGGGGGACGGGGGATATAGAAATGTCCTATACTAGGGCTGAGGGGACTGGGGATATAGAAATGGGCTGATACTGGGGCTGGGGGACTGGAAATGGGCTTATGCTGGAGGGGGGACTGGTGCTGGGTGGGAGCTAATTTTAGTGCAGTTTTGGCATAGTACTAAAGGGAGGCTAATGCTGGCAAATGCTGGGGTCAGGGTGTGAAAAAGAAGATGCTGGGAAAGTGAGAAGGGAGAGGAGGACAGATATTGTGGGGGTGTGGAATAAGCAAAGTCATAACCAGGGTAAAGTTGAGAGGGAGGGGTATAATATCAGATGCTATGGTAAGGAGGAGGAAAGGAAGGGCTAATGTGTATTGGAGAATGAGGTAGAGTGGTGGGCACTGGGGACATAGGAATGTGAAAGAACAGGGACTTGGGCTTAGGTGGAGAATTTAAGATTAGATGAAAAAACAGAAAAAGACCCTTAACATAGGTTGGGTATTGGGTGTGTATGTGGGGACTCAGGGCTTGGGTAGGTTTCTAAGTGAGGACTTAGGGACCGGGTAGGATGGAAGAGCGGGGACTTGGAAATCGGCTTATGCTGAAGGGATATTTAGGAGTCTGGTGACTAAGAAATTGACCAGAAATTAAGCGGACAGAAAGGAAAGGTGACTGGGTGAGGGGTATCAGATCAAGTGCACAAAGGATTGAATAGCCTTGGACGGGGGGAGACATAAGAAAGGGCCTGGAAATGGAGAAAGGATATGTGCTAGGGAATGAGCTGGGGCTTTTTAGGGGAAGAGAGGCAAAAAGTGGTAGATAAGGCTGGGGAGGAGGTGCATACAGAAGGAGGAAATGTGGACTAGAAAGTGGGTAAAAGATGGGGACATAGAAGACTGGTAAAGGAATGAGACAGGTGGGGAATGGAAGGACTAGGGAAGTAAGGTTGGGAAATGGAAGCTTGTAAGAAGGTGAAAGGTGAAAAGATGAAGACTGAAGATTAAAGGAGGGAGAGGGAGGAATGGAATGAATCTATAATTAAGAAAACGTCAGATGAGAGGCACAGAGATAAAAAGATAAAACAGAAGGATCAGTATCGGAAAGATATGTAGAAAAGGAAAGGACGAAGACAGGCATTGTGAAGGAAAAGAAAATGGAAATGAGTTCCTGGAAAAGGACTTAGAAGAAGACCAACAAGAAGTGGAAAAAAGAGACCAGGACCCAACACGGCCAAGTTTCAGCAACTGTGCCTGCATCGGGGTAACATATAGTTCAGCTGATGCCCAACTAGAAAAATAAAATAATCAGACAACAAAGGTACAAAGGAGTGGCAGTTTTTAGAGAATGAAATGTCAATTTTGAAAATGTGCATTTCTTATAGTTCAGTAGAGAAAGAAATGCATTTTTGTTTCTTTCTTCAGCGTTCCACAGCTCAGTGTCATTTTAGGGGGTTTTCATTTCAGTTGTTGTCTGCATACTTTTTTCTAATTTGTAGTCTTATTCTTTACTGGGTGTGATAATCTGCATTTTCCATGTGCAGCTGACGTGAGGGATTCTGTTAACATGCTGGTTCTGTGTAGGAATCTATATAGTTCAGCTTGTTCTCTTTTTCCAACTGGAGGTTGCTGGTGTTTTAGAATATTTGCAGTGCTAATTTTTCATAGGTAGGGTTGGTGCAAGTTGAGTTCTTTGACTTGTTTCTGGTGTTGAATATGCATTTGCAGGATTTTGTGTTATGATGCACAGTATTTGGCAGTGGAGGGAGTTGATGGTGTTTGCACTAGTGTTAGACCAGAATTTGAATGGAATCTTTCTTGTATGTTGAACTGTAAAATGAAAACTCTATGCTCTGTATCTGATGGGTGAGTTTTATTTGTGAATCTGGGAGTGTCCATATGAATGAATAATTGTGCCCTATCAGACAAATGAATAATTATGTTCTATTCAAAGGCAATTATGCATTCGCTGGCAAACACATAATTAGGCTAAGTGTGTATTTTCAAAAAATACAGAGATGGTATTGGGCTGTTTAAATTGCTAAATGCCAAAGGAAGGAGTAGAGAGAGACCACAGCCACACATAAAAGGTCTTCTGTTAATAAACTTTACTGAAGACCCAACATGGCCACGTTTCAGCAACTGTGCCTGCATCGGGGTAACATATAGTTCAGCTGATGCAATATAAAGCAATAAAACATCAAAATGACAAACCAGGAACAAACAAGAATGTAAAAACTTCCAGTCCTGGCTCCGCCCATAGTTCCACTTCTTTTCTGTCTACAAATTAAGTCCTGTATTTAACATCTATATATGCCCTCTATGTAATTTACTTCATTCTCTGAACGATGGATATCACATATATGCAGATGACATCATTTTTCTTCCTTTTTCAAAGAATGTTGATGTTGCTTTTTAACTTTAACAAACTGTATTCAACAGGTGGCATTTTGGTTATGGACACAAGGCTTGGAGCTGAATTTTTTGAAGAATGTTAGCTCTTCATCATAATGCTGTTCTACAGCTGCCCGATATTGGAGCACATAAGATTACCATAGTACAGCAGACCCATTATTTGGGAATTTTGGTGGATACTCAACTGTCATTCCTCCCTTATGATAGGGGGTTGGACAAAACATTTTTCTATAAATTGCATTTAGTGCAGTGGTTAAAGAGCTATTTGGATCCAAGAGACTTTAGAACCATGATACAGTTCAATCCCTGCTGGATTACAGCATTATTATTTTATTTTGACCTCCAGCAATGTCTTTGAAACCATTATAAAGAATTCAAAATGCAGCAGCTCAGTTATTCCATACAATTAGAAAGAGACTTCATCAAACTTAACAATATGCAACATTTAAATCTTAGCCAACGAGTGAAAGCCTCAGCAGAAACTCACTGATAAAACACAATCAGGAGTACTCGTAACATCAATGGCTAACACTCGTTCATCATGTCAATCCCAATTCACAGGACCATATTCAAACAAACATTGCAGTAAGTTTTATACAAACTATAATCACTACAGCCATTAAAACTGCACTTATATCACCAGGTCCGTGGATCGAGAAGAAATTGAATGCCCCGACGCCTTTCTCAAGACATCTTACATAAGCGTTTCGCTACTGCTGTCTCAAGGGGGTTCAACTCTAAAAGATAAATAAAAACACATAGTTGCTTAATAGAATGTCGCAATATACTAAAGAAAAAGAAAAGGCTCCAAACCTAGCTTGAACAGAAAGCAGGAGGCTTACCCTGAAGCAAAGACTTCAAACGCTAGCCAAACAACAGCCAGCTCACACAACAGCCATCATTCAGAGCTCGTCTCCAGCACTATGAGAACTTCCGATCACATGATTTTAAACCAAAACCAGCCACACAGGCAATCCATATCAACTGAAACAATGAAGGTAAATCAAAACCCTAACTAACAGCTATCTCAATAGAAATCAGAAATTCAACCAACCATTTAATGACCACATAGATGTTAAACTAAACACAGGCTCCCCATTCAATACATGAATTTAAACCAGAGGGAAACACCGTATTCAAACGGAATATCCACCATTGTTCCCTATATAAAAGAAATTGGTCCCGAGACATCCCTTTAGAGCCACTCCGAACTTGTTGTCTCGGGACCAAGTTCTCATAGTGCTGGAGACGAGTTCTGAATGATGGCTGTTGTGTGAGCTGGCTGTTGTTTGGCTAGCGTTTGAAGTCTTTGCTTCAGGGTAAGCCTCCTGCTTTCTGTTCAAGCTAGGTTTGGAGCCTTTTCTTTTTCTTTAGTATATTGTGACATTCTATTAAGCAACTATGTGTTTTTATTTATCTTTTAGAGTTGAACCCCCTTGAGACAGCAGTAGTGAAACGCTTATGTAAGATGTCTTGAGAAAGGCGTCGGGGCATTCAATTTCTTCTCGATCCACGGACCTGGTGATATAAGTGCAGTTTTAACGGCTGTAGTGATTATAGTTTGTATAAAACTTACTGCAATGTTTGTTTGAATATGGTCCTGTGAATTGGGATTGACATGATGAACGAGTATTAGCCATTGATGTTACGAGTACTCCTGATTGTGTTTTATCAGTGAGTTTCTGCTGAGGCTTTCACTCGTTGGCTAAGATTTAAATGTTGCATATTGTTAAGTTTGATGAAGTCTCTTTCTAATTGTATGGAGTATCATTTTTGAGGCTTTGATATTGGCTTTATAATCTTGGCAGCTCAGTTATTGACAGGAATAAAGCTGTTTAAACCTCTCTCTCTATCTGGAAGCTCTTCATTTTTTGATGATCACATTCTGGATCCTGTTTAGATTAACGACATTGATTTTTAACATACTGAAATTAGGGATAGATTTACCTTGACAATCCTATGGGAAATTATTCCCCATCACGGAGGTAGAGATCACAAGGAAATGAGCAGTTACAATGTTCTGCTTTTCTTCACGCTTATGGCATGAATCCTTTAAATTGAATTCTATCTGTTACTGGGCATTAACATGAAAACCAACTCCCTACCAAGTTGAGACTTCTGTAAGATTATTTAGAATTCTGGAAGAGGATGAAGACATTTTACTTTAGATGGGCATTTTCATTGAGGAATATTTGAGATGAGTGGGATTTTATAGTTCATGTTTATGATGTTTTTGTGTTTTATGATATGATTTTTTAATGGGTTTAAGGTGTTATTAGTTTTATGGTTTCCATACTACGTGATTTGTGTTAGTTATGTGATTTAAGTTAGTCGTCTGTGTTTTATGTACTGAGAAATTATTATTGCATATGTTTTTCTGTAAACTGTGGAGGATGTATAAGACACACAGTATACAAGCACTGAAATAAATAAATAAAAGAAGATGGAGCTTCCATCCAAACAGGTGTCATTTGCAGACTTCCAACTCAAGCTATTGTGTTTGAGACTGGTCAATAGTAACTATTTTCTGACAACCTGTGGAACAACATTTTATTTAATTTATTTATCATTTCTTATATACTGCCTTTCATGATATCAAAGTGGTTTACATTGAACAAACTGAAATTACATTGAACAGGGCATTATAACTTGGCGATAACTATTTTACAGGG
This sequence comes from Ichthyophis bannanicus, assembly GCA_033557465.1. Classification (NCBI taxonomy): domain Eukaryota; kingdom Metazoa; phylum Chordata; class Amphibia; order Gymnophiona; family Ichthyophiidae; genus Ichthyophis; species Ichthyophis bannanicus. The sequence goes on from CM066033.1 coordinate 160,873,797, forward strand.
AACATGGGCAATAGAGGGTTAAGTGGCTTGCCCAAGACAACAAGGAGCACCTGTGGGACTAGAAACCCCAGTCCTTCTGACCCAATGTTGCTGTCCTCTAGTGGGATTTGAACCCCTGACCTTCCAGCCTGAGGTACCTTGCCCCAACCACTAGGCCACTCCTCCACTCTAATGAATGCTTTGGCTAATTTCAATCTTCCTTTCATAAAAGGGGCCCTGAGTCCTTTCATGTGATCTATCTGGCAATATGACAAAAAAAGACAGATTTTAGATAGTACATGGAATGGGGAATTCAAACATCCAGGTCTGGATGTGAAGAATTCTCATAGAGCCCAATCCCGAAGGGGCACGTCTGGGTCGTCTGGGCACCCCCGGGCAGGACGGGCCTGTTAGGACCCGATTCTGCACCGCGGGAGCAAGATGGTCCCGTAGGTGCAGGATCGGGCCCTGGGATGGCCTGGCATGCCCCTGCATTGCCGCGAGGATGTCCTCCTCACACCCCAACCTGCCCGCTGCCTTTGTGACCCCCGATTCCCTGCCACCCAACCCCAATGGGGGACGCTGGGACCCGGATTGGGCGGTGGGAACGCACCATGAGTGTCCCATTGCTCCGGTGGGGGGGCTGCTGGGCTCCAAGGGGGTTGCCAGCCAGGATCAGAGGGGCGCCCCACTCTTATTCCACCTTGAAGCTGGAATAAGCAGGGCATCCCCCGGCGATCCCCGGACGTACAGGGCTGTCACCTTAATCGACCCTGTATGTCCGGGAGTTGATCCCGCCCATGATCCACCCACTCTCCATCCCTGTGCTGCCCCCCATTCCCTGCAGCACGCACAGCAGCTCTGTACATGCAGCGGGACCGGGAGGCAGCATAGGCTGAGGGTGGATAGCAGGCTGGACGTCCCATCAGTATATCTAACTCCGCTGTTCGCCTTCGTGGATCAGGCCCATAATGTTTTACAGGAGACTCTCCCAATCATAGAGCCTCTTGTACAATAGGTGCTGGACTGCATATTAATGGTTTCTCATGTCAAGCAGAAGCAGCAATTTTAAAAAGCTGCATGTATGTAAAACACCATACAAGTCCCACACACACACGTGCATGGGAGCAGCTTTTTAAAATCACTGCTCCTGCTGTCCCATTTACCCCACTCCTGCAGCACCAGTTTCCCCCTGAGGCACCCAATTACTTCTGCCAGCCTTCTGATCCTTCCCACCCCACCAAGACAAACAGTTCCCTCCCTGACCCCTCCAACAGATACCCCAACACATCTGATTGCGCCCCCCAAAATCATCTGATCTTCCCCAGGTGCACCCCTATGGCATGAAGATCCCCCCCCCCCTGGCAAAAATGAACACCCCCAAAGCCTCCCTCTTGGCATATCCCCCTACCCCTGCCACTTGATCCCCATCCTTGGCCTTACTGTACTGACACCCAGCAGTAGTATCATGAGATTACCGGGGGCCATAAGAACAGGAGTGACTTGGGATCCCTCCTGAGACCACTAGACACCAGGCATCCCAGTAAGGCTGGAGATTGAGAATGAGTAGGCGGAAGAATACCTCAGGGAACAGCTGGGGGATGTAGAAAAACAGTGGGCAAAACTGAAAGGGGATATTTTAAGGGCAACCAACCTTTTTGTTAAAATGGTAAATAAAAGGAAAAGGAAAAGGAGACCGCTATGGTTTTCGAAAGAAGTAGCTGAAAAAGTGAAGAAAAAGAGGGAGGCCTTCATGAAATACAAGAGCTCACAGACAGAGGAAGACAGGCATCTGTATTTGGAAAAACTTAGAGAAGCTAGCAAAGTAGTCAGGAAGGCAAAGATTCAAAAGGAGGAGGAAATAGCCAATGCAATAAAATGGGGGGATAAGACATTTTTCAGATATATTAGTGAGAAGAGGAAGGGCAAAAGTGGTATTGTCAGACTCAAGGGTGCAGGGGAGGAATATCTAGAAGCTGATAAGGATAAAGTGGAATTGCTTAACAAATATTTCTGTTCTGTGTTCACAGATGAAGAACCAGGAGCAGGACCTCAGAAAACACCCACAAATAGGAACAGAAGCGAGGGATATCTTGAACAATTTTCAGAAGACTAGCTCAACTTAAAGTAGACAAAGCGATGGGACCGGATGGGATACACCCTAGAATACTGAGGGAACTTGGGGACGTTCTAGAAGCTCCACTGACTGACCTTTTCAATGCCACGTTGGAGTCGGGAGTGGTGCCAAAGGACTGGAGAGAGGCTCATGTGGTGCCTTTACACAAAAACGGAAGTAAGGATGTGGTTGAAAACTACAGACCGGTTAGTTTAACTTCAGTGGTGAGTAAATTATTGGAAACGCTGCTGAAAGAGAAAATAATGAGGTTTCTGGAGTCCAGCGGATTACAGGTTCCGAGGCAGCATGGATTCACCAGAGGCAGATCTTGTCAGACAAATCTGATTGATTTCTTTGACTGGGTGACCAGGCAGTTGGACCGAGGGAGAGCCCTAGATGTGGTGTATTTACATTTCACTAAAGCCTTTGACACTGTTTCTCACAGGTGACTTATAAACAAACTGAGCACCGTAGGGGATGGACCCTAAAGTTACTGCTTGGGTTAGAAATTGGTTGGGTGGGAGGCGACAAAGAGTACAAGTAAATGTAGCTCACTCTGAGGAGAAGGATGTTACCAGTGGTGTGCCCCAGGGTTCTGTCCTTGGTCCAATTCCTTTTAACATCTTTGTTAGTGATATAGCGGAAGGGCTGTCGAGTAAGGTTTGCCTCTTTGCGGATGATACCAAAATCTGCAATAGAGTAGACACCCAGGAAGGTGTAGATAACATGAGGAGGGATCTAGCTAAGCTTGAAGAATGGTCTAGAATCTGGCAGCTGGGATTTAATGTTAAAAAATGTAAGGTCATTTATTTGGGCTGCAGTAATCCAAGGGAGCAATATAGTATAGGGGGTGAAGTACTTTTGTCCACTAAAGAAGAGCAGAACCTAGGCGTGGTTGTGTCTGATGATCTTAAAGTAGCTAAACAGGTAGAAAAGGCGACGGCAAAAGCTAGAAGGATGCTTGGGTGCATACAGAGAGGAATGGCTAGCAGAAAAAAGGAGGTGATAATGCCTCTGTATAAGTCTTTGGTGCGACCTCATTTGGAGTATAGTGTGCAATTCTGGAGACCGCACCTTCAAAAGGATGTGAACAGGATGGAGTCAGTGCAGACGGTGGCTACCAAAATGATTAGTGGTCTTCATTATAAAGCATATGAGGACAGACTTAAGGATCTTAATATGTACACCTTAGAGGAAAGGTGGGATAGAGGTGATATGATTGAGATGTTTAAATACCTCCGTGGCATAAATGTTCAGGGAGAGAGCCTCTTTCAATTGAAAGCAAGTTCTACTATGAGGGGACATGGGATGAGGGTGAAGGGAGATAGTTTCAGGAGTGATATGCGGAAATATTTCTTTATAGAAAGATTAGTGGATCCGTGGAATAGTCTCCCAGTGGAGATGGTAGAGATGAGGACAGTAACTGAATTCCAAAAAGCATGGGACAAACACAGAGGATCTCTAAAGATAAAAAGGGGACTGATATGGAAGGACAGACTAGACAGGCCATGTGGTCTTTTTCTGTTGTCATATTTATATGTTTCTAAGAAGGTCTGAAGGGGGCCCCTGGCTGTATTGGGGGTGCACCTGAGGAGAATGGATGTTTTGAGGGGTGTGGGGGGATTGAATGTGTTTGGGGGAAATCAGCTGTTGGGGGAGAGAATCAAATTCCTTGGAGAGGAGTGGGAGGATAGGACAGCTAGGAGAGTTGATTGGGGGGAACTGATATCAAGTGAGATGATGTGGGCGAGCAGACTTGGCCTTAACAGATGCCCCTTCAAGCAGTCACTTATTTATACCTTGGGCCCGCTATAAATGCTGACGTATGTAATTTTTTCTTGGGAGACATCTATTCTCCTTGCAAAATGATAAAGATCTGTATCTATATTGTAGGTCTGCTCAAACTACTCCTTCTCCCCACTCTAACCATGCCCCCGGATACTTAGTCATGGTTAGGCCCTAATGGAAGCATCGCCCCAGCTTTCAAAGAAAGCTTTTGGGAGCTGCCACTATGTGTATGTGGTCCCCTTCCCCCCCAAGGGTGGCATCTTACTCAGTCTCCTTTATTCCGCGGAGCTCTTCAGGCATCTGTCTGTTTTCCCCCAGAAAAAGTTGATTTTTTTGCCTAAGTTTCATACTCATTTCTCCGGTTGTGCACCAGTACTCTTCCCACCATCCGAGCCCGTTGCCTCGGCATTCAGTCTCGGGTCCATATTGAAAGTGTACTCTGCACCTCCCCTCACCGGTAACAACACCTGGGTTCTTGGGAACGGATGTCCACTTTCAGAGCAATGAGAATGAGCAAGTATGGTTAACAACACAAACCACAAAACACACTTGTTTTATAAAAACCACCAAAGCTTTGGGAGAGCAAACTAAGTTAGCACCTTGTTACCGACATAAACTCTGGCTATTTTATTTATAGGTCAAAATTCCATTACACAGCATAATTTTCACCTTATTGTTCCATGTCAAGCATTGCGTATATTCATAATGTGCATCTCTATGTCTCTATGTCATAGGTTAGTTCTTATTAGCATAGGTCATCATGAGGAGACATACATGTATTCCCAGACATAACTTCTTAAACAATAATTCTAACACTTGCAGTTTTGATATCTCTGAATTAGAGACTGCGAACCTGAAGAAACAACTTCTCCCTGCATTATCTTTTTCATAACAAACCTAGTGTCTTTGTTTTAGGAAAGTTCAGACTAGTTATTTCAGTAGCGTCTTTCAAGGTTGTTGCTGAGTAATAAGCTCTGGAATGTCTGGGTTGTTAACTCTTTCTGAGGGCTTTTAGCAATATGATGTTATTAAGTACCCTGACTGTGTACACAGCCCTGTACAAACAAGCTTCCTTTCACATATCCTTTTTCCCCTTTGGCACCTTCATGCCTTTTTTCCAGCTGGCAGCATTGCGGGTCTTCGACCTCGCCAGAGTACTTTTTTCCCCCATGGCTACCATTGGCTTTAAGAAGTGTGATCGGTGTACAAAAATTATGTCCCTTACTGATATATACGACTGCTGCCTGCGCTGCCTCGGACAGACCACAACCCCACAGTCTGTGGTCTTTGTAAAAAGATGTCCACCAAGGCCCTTAAGAGCCATCAGCAGCAGCACGATACTTTTTTCCCGGAGTCTCCAACACTTCTAAAGGCCAAGGCCCCGTCTGAAGCCTTGGACTCCCGGGGCACCCCTGCAGATCCCGGTCAACACTGTGGGTCTTCAGAAAGGGGGTCTCCCTCGAGGGAACACAAGAAAAAAGAAGAAACTCTCAAAGGCAGCATTCCTGGAGGCCGAGTAAGCCCCGAGCCAGGTCCCGCAGTTTATGCCGCTCATCCGAGGGCTCAGAGTGGGAATGGCCTATCAAGATCGCCTGGCAGGAATCATCCGAAGATTGGCCTCGGATACCCGAGGCCATCCTCACTGAAGACTCCACTTTGGGGGAACCAGCACCAGACCCGAGTTCCTCGGTGCCCACGCCAAGGGCTGCAGAGTCATCTGAACTGGAGACCAGAATGGTGGCCCTGAACAGCAGCTTGTCTGTCTTCATGGACCATCAGCGGGCGTCAATGTCCAGCACAGCTGGTTCCTCTGCCCAGACCACCGGGCCCTTGACGTTGAGGACGTCCCCAGAGGCTGAGCCGATCCTTGAAGCCATACGGCCCCGAATTGATCCTTGGTTGAGGTCTTGATCCGTGTCCCATACCATGGGACCAAGGTCTTCCCTGGCTAGCGCACATGACACCAGCCACGGGGCTTCTGAGGGATTCAGGTCGGGCTCGGGCCCGGAGCCTCCAGGCCATCCTCCCCTCAAGTTTTCCGCCAACTACTCGGAATGGGAAACCGAGGATGAGGAGTCCCCTGACACCTGTTGCCACCACACTGTTCCCTCAGACCCATCCCCACCCAAGGATATAGCATTCTTCGACTTTGTGCGGGACATGTGAAAGGTGCTAGCATTCCTGACGGAATCGGAGGAGGACCCTCGTCTCGATGTATCAGATCCACCGGAGCCCGGGCTTCCAAAAGGCACAGCTGCCACATAACTCCATGATCGTAGAGTCTGCCATGCGTCAGCTGGAGAGCCAGAAGATGTACTTCTCTGTGTCCCTGGGTAGGGAGGCCCGCATCTTGGATGTCCTTGGCAGAAAGTGCTCCCAGGGCTTAATGCTCATTGGCTGGATCCAATCCTACCAGCTGTACAGGGGTATGTACCTGAGAGACCTGGCGAAGGAGCTCACCGGGTTCTCAGCTGGTCTCTCCAAGGAACCCCTGCAGAGGTTCAGGAACTTGGCCAGAGTCGTCCATGAGTCCTTCAAGTTCATGACTTGAGCAGCCTATGAAGGCTTTGAGTCGGTGGCTAGAGTAGCAGCAGTGGGCATTGATGCCCAGCGCCAAGCTTGGCTACAGTCTTCCAACCTCGTGCAATGTGTTCAGTACAAATTGGTTGATGTCCCATGCTGAGGAGAACCTTTTTGGGAAACCCATGATGGAGAAGGCTGCCGAGTTGGAGACCGAATTTGTGACAAGGACCAGGCTCTCCAAAAAGACCATTACCCTTCCCTGATGGAAAGGCTCGGGTAAAAAAAAACTTTTACCCAAAGAAAGAGGCTGCTTACAAAAACTACTCACATTTTCAAGCCTCCCCAGCTCCCCAGCATGGGCAGCAGGCTAAGAGACAGGGGCATGGCCCTCATAAGCAGAAGGCTCCCAAGCCCCAGGCATTGGCTCCAGCCCAGTCCGGGAGGAGCTTTTGACTCCTTGGACATAGCATCTCTAACCCAAGGAGGACAGCAGCCCACAGGAGGACGTCTGATCTATTATGCCAACAGGTGGCCAGCCATCACCACTGATTCCTGGGCACTCCAGGTGGTCAGAGAGGGCTACCTTCTCTATCTGGCAAAGATGCCTCCCCCTTTCTTTCCAGGAGAGCCCCCACAGGTCTCCCTTCACTGGGACCACCTACTGCAGGAACTTGCAGGTCTTCTCAAGGCCAAGGTGATGGAACCAGTACCTCAACATCTCAGGGGCAAGGGGTTCTACTCCAGGTACTTCCTCTTGCCAAAAAGGACAGGGGGCCTAAAGCCCATCCTAGACCTGTGGAACCTGAACAAGTTCCTGGTGAGGAGAATGTTCAAGATGCTCTCCCTTGTAAGATTGCTGCCTTACCGCCAGCAGAGAGACTAGCTATGCTCCTTGGATCTGAAGGATGCTTATACCCACACCCTCATTCACCCCAGCCACAAGCAGTGCTTTTGCTTCATGGTGGGGGGAGGCCACTACCAATACAGAGTACTACCCTTCAGTCTGGTGTCCACCCCCAGGGTCTTCACCAAATGCCTGGCAGTAGTGGCCGCCTACCTCCATCTCCAAGGGGTATTCATCTTCCCTTATCTGGACGACTGGCTTATAAAAGTAGGCACGGCCACTAAGGTGCAGCAAGCTACGGCATGCACCATCCATGTCCTACAACATCTGGGTTCATGATAAAACCCCAAGTTCCACCTCTTCCCGACCCAATGTCTGGAGTTCACAGGGGCAAAGCTGGACACTTTTCAGGCAAGGGCCTTCCTCCCCCTGGATCCCGTCTCAGGGAATTGGCCACAGACATGCAATACCATCCCTCGGTGTCGGCCCAGCTTCTGCTGCGCCTACTCGGCCACATGGCCTCCACGGTACATATCATCCTGGACGCCCATCTGCACATGAGGTTTGCCCAGTGGTGCCTTCGAGACCAGTGGACACAGGCCATGGGCCACCTCCAAGACAGATTCTCAGTGACCCACCAGTTGGAAGACTCCCTGATGTGGTGGCAAAATCTGCAACACCTCCAAGCAAGGATGCCCTTCCAAACCCCAAGCCCTCTAAGGATTTTCACAACGGACGCCTCCCTGCTGAGATGGGGAGCCCACTGAAAGGAACTTTGCACCCAGGGCAGCTGGTCACAGACCGAGAGCAACCAGCAAATCAACCCTCTGAAGCTTCGGGCAATATATCTAGCCTCCAAGACTTTCACCACCGTCTGAGGCACCAGCCAGTGCTGATCGAAATGGACAACCAAGTGGCAATGTTCTACGTGAACAAGCAAGGGGGCATGGGGTCTCACACCTTTTGCCGTGAGGTGATGACACTCTGCTCTTATGCAGTTCATCAAACAATATGCCTATGGGCGGTATATCTATAAGGCCAGGACAATACCCTGGCAGACAAACTGAGCAGGGTCCTCCAACTGCACGAGTAGCGGCTGGACCCCAGAGTGGCATCCGGCTCTTCCAGTTCTGGGGGACCCTGCAGGTGGACCTGTTCATCAGCCCAGGCAACCACCAGTTGCCCCACTTCTGTTCCCATCAGCCCCACCCAGGCTGGGTAGCATCAGAAGTGTTCCTCATCCCATAGTCGGAAGGCCTCATATATGCCTTCCCATTGCGACGCCCTTGCTTGGGCCCGAAGGCTTACAAGCATAGAGCGGCCTTATAGTGTCCCTTTAAATAAAGCTTCCCTTGTTTGTCGCCAGAGGGATTCTGGGACTTGTAGTTGGCTTACTTATATAAGGACAAATGTAGTTGTGAGACCGGTGGTTTAAGGCAGCAAGAAAATTTATTTTTTTTTGCAGGATTCCAAGGCATTAAAGCTCAGAAACACAAAAGCCAAAGGATGCTTCTCCAAAATAAGAGTAAATCAGGTTAACAGAGGAAAATGCAACAAAAACCTTCTATCACTGGGCAGCAGCTTTCATTCAAATAAACTTTCACAGAGCACAGCTTCTTGTGGTCCTTCCACGTATCAGGTAAACTTTTTAACAGCTGCTGTTTTCTTTTCCAAACCAAACTTTTACTAAAGGCAGCTTCTTGGCTTCAGAAGCTCACATACTTAGTAGAACACAGACTTGGCTTTTTCCAACTCTTGGAAGTCACAGAAATTAGTCACTATATTGTTTCACAGTCTTTCAACCCTGTTCAACAATGCTCAGTTCTCCTTTAGACAAAAAGAGCAATCCATTGGTGACAATTCTGACTCAGCTTCTGGCATACAAGAATCCACCTGCATCTCTTCTATGGACACCGGGTACTTCTTACTTCCACCAGTTTTATAAACTTGCCCAGCCTTCCTGTCTTCTAAAAACTCTTGGAACTGCTTCAACAGCAAATCACCCTGAGAAGGCACACTTGTATTGGGAGGGTACAGCTTCCTCTCTGCAAACAGTTTTCTTAATGCTTCTAGTGTTAAAAGCTCAGTTTCTCTGCTCTTATCTGGGTTTCGGTTCTCTTCATACATAAAACTATCCACCCACCTCTTAGCAGACGTTAGGTCTGGCTCCTGGACACTAGCGGAAGCAAACTGTTTCTCTGCAAGCTGTTCAGGTTTACATGTACTGTCTTTACCTTGGGGCGGGTCTCTCAGGCAGCTACTGATTCCTTTCCTCCTGATATCTTTCAGGCTATGGAACTCAGCCTTCTGGTGCCTTTCTCCACTCCTTCCCAGATAGCCACTCTCTTGAAAGTTTCCTTGGAACCTTTCTCCCTTTCCAGGATCTCTCAGAGTTTCTCCTTCGTGTGCCTCTGTTGCTCTGTCTGCGCTGGCTGCAGACCTATTCCTTTCCAGCTTCTCCTGGACCTGCTGGCTCTGCTCTCTCTGCTGCGTCTCCTGTGTGTGTGTCTCCCTTCTCTCCTGTGTCTCCTGTGTGTCCTGTTTGCCCCTTCTTTGCTCTGAGTGTGTTTTTATAAACCGTTTGCTGCCACGCACTCCCTTGCCTCTGCACAGGTGTGACCAATCATTGAGCAAGCTTGGTTCTACGTCTGAACTAGGGCGTGGCCTGGCCTCAGCAGAGAGCTGAGTTTTTTCCTTGCCTGCCTTGCAAGCACTGTGCACAACTGAACTGTCACTTGTTTTAAAGGGAAAAACAGGGTTTTCTTCCACTTCCATCTCTTCCTGGGAGCTCTCCTCACCACACAACCCACACCTTGATTGCCAAGACCCTCTTCAAGGCTCTTCATGACAGAGCATCACTGATCCTGGTGGCTCCACGGTGGTCCAGGCAGCCGTGGTTCCCACTGGTCCTTCCAATTGCCAGTGGAGGCTCCTATCCCCCTGGGGAGTTCCCCCAGGTTCTTGTATCAGGAAGGCTTTCTCGTGCACCCTAATCTGGGGTCCCTATCTCTGACAGTGTGGTTACTGAAGGGGCAACCTTAGCCCCTTTCAACCTCTCAGGGGAAGTGGAACAGATCCTGCTGGCCTCCCGTAAGGTTTCCAACAGGAGGGCTTACACCTTCAAATGGCATAGGTTCTCAGTGTGGTGCGCAGAGCAATGGGTAGACCTGTTCTCCTGTTCGGTGCAGCTGGGACTGCAGTACCTCCTTTATCTCTTGCAATCCATGCTCAAATCAAACTCTGTCAGAGTGCACCTCGGTGCCCTGGCAGCGCACCACCACCTTGTGGAAGGAAAGCCCCTCTCAGCTCAACCTCTAGTGACCCTCTTTCTGAGGGGGCTCCTCCTGTCAAAGCCCCCGTCTGCCCCCCCAGTGATGGAATGGGACCTCAGTGTATGCTGGCACAGCTCACCCGCCCGTCCTTTGAGCCCCTGGCTACCTGCCACCTGAGGTATCTCTCATTGAAGGTCGTGTTCCTGGTGACACTCATCTCCACTCACAGGGTCAGTGAGCTCCAAGTCCTGGTGGCAGAGGCATCGTATAGCAGATTCTAAAAGGACAGGACTGTGTATTCCTTCCGAAGGTGGTGTCTTCTTTTCACCTCAACCAGGAGGTGGTCTTACCCACCTTCTTCCCAAGGCCTCACTCCAGCAGGGTGGAGACCTCCTTTATACCGTGGACTGTAAGAGGGACCTGTCCTTCTACATTCAACGTACTCAGGGCCACTGAAAAGCTCCTCAGCTGTTTGTTTCCTATAACCCCAGTTGTCTGGGGGGAGCAGTTACCAAGCGAACTCTGTCCACCTGGGTAGTGGACTGCATTGCCCTCCCCTATGAGCAGGCTGGGCACATGCTGTATGGCCGGGTCACAGCACACAATATCAGGGCTATGGTGGCCTCTGTGGCAAACCTGCGCTCCATCCCAATGTTGGACATCTGCCAGGCTGTCACCTGATCTTCAGTCCATACCTTCACAGCTCATTACTGCCTGGAGAGGGAGTCCCAACGAGACAGCGCCTTTGGCCAGGCTGTGCTCCGTTATCTTTTCGGGGTCTAGGCAACTCCTACCCTCCGATCCTTCTATGTTCAGGCTACCTGAGCTTTGGTTTCCATCAGTCACACAAGTTCTATTGCAGTCTGTCTGCAGACTCAATTGCTGCTTTTCACAGCTCTTCTTGAGGGCGACTGTATTTTACCCTATGGGCTTTTGGTAGCCTGTAGCTAAGGAGTCCCATATGTAGGACTGACTTCCTGCTTGTTCCCGGAGAAAACGTAGTTACTCACCTGTAACAGGTGTTCTCCAGTGATAGCAGGAATCAGTCCTCACATCCCTCCCTCCTCCCCTTGGAGTTGCTGTACATTTTTGCCATCTTCTTTTGTCAGCTCTAGCTATGTCATCTGACTGAGTAAGATGGCATCCTTGGGAGGGAAGGGGACCATGCATGCATGGTGGCATCTCCCAACGGCTTTCTTTGAAAGCTGGGGAGATACTTCCATGAGGGCTCTGTCGGTACCGACATCACCCTTATGTGAGGTCTGATTCCTGCTGTCCCTGGAGAATACCTGTTACAGGTGGGTAACTACGCTTCCTTCACCCATAGACACTAACAGTAGACCTAACATACGCTTATCGATTTAGATAATTCACTCCAAATTCTTGTTCATCAATGGAATGCTAACATTATTTTATTTATTTATTTTTTATTACAGTTTCTTATATACCGCGCTATTTAGTATCAGCGCGGTTTACATAATAACATAACGACCATAACGACAAGCTGTCAGGTTTTACATCGAACAGGGGTACAAACTTGGATAACAGGGTTAACTATATACATTAGCTATTTACACTGCAAGGATAGGTAAAACTCAGATAATGCATGTAAGGGCCTTTCTAGATTGGGTCATTTCTTGGGAGGGATATCTAGGTTCAATTGCTGTCTGGGAAGTATTGGAGGAAAAGGTGGGTTTTGAGAGCCTTCCTGAACTGAAATAGATTGGTAATGGCCCTAATGTCAGGGGGTAGAGCATTCCAGCATTTGGGGACATAAAAACTGAATGCCCTGTTTGTGGTTGTCGTGTTGGACTTTGTCGATGCCCTTGGTGTTGCTAGCAAGTTTACAGCTGTTGCTCTTCTGGATCTGTTGGGGGGGACAATGTGGATAAGATGCGTGAGTGAGGAGGATGAAATACCTTTGATTGCCTTGAATGCTAATAGAAGGGATTTATTTATTTATTTTATTTATTTAACATTTCTTATATACCGCGCTATTTGTCATCAGCGCGGTTTACATCAAAACAATAGAACACTTGACCAGATACATTGGCCGTCGTTTACATAAAACGGGGAGTTAACATGGAGGAGAACTTGGGGAACTATTTACATTCAAGTTTATAGCAAACTTAGGAAGGTGATCCTCCCATGGATCGGTAGCCAGTGCAGCTGTTTGAGAATGGGGGTCACGTGGTCGTATCTGGATGCTCCGTAAAGGACCCTAGCTGCGGCATTCATGGCCAATTGTAAGGGGGTTAGTGTGGATTGGGGGAGACCTTGTAAGATGGCATTTGCAAAGTCAAAATGCGGCATGATCAGCACTTGATATATGGTTCGGAAATCGTCTGGGTCCAACAGGGAGCGTAGGTGCTTGAGTGAACGGATTTTGAAATAGACGGCTTTGACAATGTTGTTTATGTGGCGTTTCATATCTAGACGTTGGTCCAAAGTAACTCCCAGGTATTTTATTGCATCTTTAGTTTGCAAATCCGCTTCCTTGACACTGACGTGGGACGGGGGAGTAAAGTTGGAGTCTCTGGTGATGAATAGCACCTCTGTTTTTTTATGTTGAATGCGTAGGTTCTGTGTCTGGAGCCATGTTGAAACTGCATTGAAGCAATCTGTGAGTGGGGTCAGGTCCATGTGAGTTGTGGAGAAAGGCATGTATAAGAGAATGTCATCTGCATATATCAAGCAGTTCACATTGAATGACCTTATGATGTTGCAGATGGGCTGCATGTAGATATTGAAGAGTAAGGAGGATAACGAGGAGCCTTGAGGTACCCCCTTGCTTTTGATGGAAATGTATAGACTCTTCTGATCCAGACTTCACATATTGCCATCTACCGTCCAGATAGGATTTACACCATCCTAGTGCATTGTTGCAGACGCCCTTCTCTTTCAGTCTTCCGAGGAGAATTTCGTGACTCACGGAGTCGAACGCCGCGGCGATGTCTAGGAAGATGAGCACAAAACCTTGGCGGATGTTGTCAATTCCTGTGATGATATCGTTGAATAGACCAGAGAGTAGTGTCTCGACCCCATGATGTTCTCTGAACCCATGTTGGCAGCTGTCTAAGGGATCAACGGCATCTATGTGATCTTGAATTTGCCGTTGTGCCTCTTTCTCAATTATTTTGGCTAAGAGGGGGATACTGGCTATTGGCCGATAGGAGTCAACTCTTTGGGGGTCAAGTTTGGGATTTTTCAATAGTGGCCTAATGGAAGTCTGCTTGAGTGAAGTGGGAAAATAACCTGTTGTAAAGGAGAGTTTCATTATATTTGCGATGACAGGGCTGAACACATCACGTAGCTCCTTGATCCAAAAAGCTGGACATGGGTCAGTCTGTGCAGTGGAGGTGTTGAGCGATGCTATGGTGTCCTCGATACATTTAATGGATGGTGTGGAAAATATGTTCAGTGGGGATAGGCCCGTTGGTTCTTGATATTGGACTGCTGACACATTGTTGGTTTGCACAATCTTGGATTGCAGGTAATCAGCGAATTCTTGCGGGTGAATCTCGCTGTGTTGTTCGGGAGATGGTTCCTTTGAGAGGGATTTGACCAAATTGAAGAGGTCACGTGGTTTATTCAGGGACCTCTTTAGGGTGTCAGTGTGATATTGTCTCATTTTGGTAGTGATTGTTTCTCGGTGTATTGCAAGGTGGGTTCGGTACGCGGTCTGATCTTCAGTTGAGCGCGAACGGCGCCATCGGCGTTCAAGTCTACGTAGTTGGGTAAAAGAAGATCGCAGCTCAGGGGAGAACCATGGGGCGGAGCTTCTTTTTGTCCTTGCTGTCTTCTTAGGGTTTGAGTGTTGTGAGATGGCCAGCAGGCTGGAGTTCCAGTAAGAGATTAGTTCATCAAGGTCTGGTGTGGTTTTGTTGATGAGTGATGGGGTCTCCGAAAGGATATGTTCCCTATTGAAGGGGCGAAAGCATCTAGTGGCAGTTCGAGAGGTGATGTTCGTAGGTCGGCTTCTGTTCAGCTGGTCATTGTTGATGGGTATGTGGATAATGATCAATTTGTGGTCGGACCAGGGTACATCCACGACTGATATTGGAGGATTGTGGTTTTTGTCCATGACTGGGTGTGGAACAAATACCATGTCAAGAATGTTTCCTTTTGTATGTGTGGGTTCATTGATGATTTGTTTGAGTCCCAGGTCTTCCATTGCATCAAGGAAAGCATTTGCGTGGCTTTGGGGTAAAGATGGGAGATTGAAATCACCCATTATCCAATTTGGTTTATTGGGAGAGAGGTGTTAGCTGCAAGGTCAATAATGGTTGGAAGGTCATCTGGAGAAGTAGATGGTGTTCTATATAGCAGGGTGATGGAGCATTGTTGGTTAGCAACAGAGAGGATGTCCAGGCTGTTTGTGCTAGAAGAGTCCACAATGTGGAAGTTGAGGTCTGATTTGGAGAGTATGAGCACCCCTCCTCCTTTTTTGTTTTCCCGATGTCTCGTATGTATGGAGAAATTGGGAGGTAGTAGTTGGTTGAGGAGGACGTTATCTTGTGGTGATAGCCATGTTTCTGTGATCATGAGTATCTCGAGGTCATAAAAGGAGATTGTGTCAAGGACAACAGGCCATTTTTTGCAAATGGAACGCGCGTTGATGATGGCATATTTTAGGGGTCGGCATCTCAAAGGTTTTTCCTGGCTGAGTGTCTTGGAAAGCTGGAGTGCTACATGTATCAGGTGGGAGTGTCGTGTGTAGGCGTCACTTCCTGGGTTGGAGTAAGGGGGACTATTCCATCTTTTTTCATGGCTATTCAGGATTGGAATCCTGCCATGTGTCGTGTAAAGGGCCTGGGAGGTTCCAAGCCAGTGGGTGAGGAGGTAGAAGCTAAGAATGACAGCGACCTGGAGGGCCATTCTGAGGGTTTGGATTGTGTGTGAGACACTGTAGCTATGAGGTGGGGAAGTGCAAAACTGGGGTAGTACAATGTTGTTATGAGACACAGTACAGTGATGAGATTCTTCCGTACAGACGAGCAATTATACGAGAGTGCAAGATTGAGCAGGTACAGTTTACATGCAAGATATTGACTATTATTAAAGAGATATTGGCTATCATTAAAGGGTGCAATACTGAGATGGTATAGTAATAAAGTACGAAGCTAGCAGATTATATTGAATCTTCAACTGGCAAAATTGCAATACTGAGATGGTACAAAATAACTATGATGCTAGCAGGTTACTTTGTAAGTTAAAGTGGCCTAATAATAGTCGAAGCTATTCAGCAACAAAAGCACATTCTTACAGTTCAGGTGTTGGTAGAAAGTTGGTTTCTTGGCCAGGCGGCAGGGGGCTGAGTGAAGCAGGCGTCGGGCAGTCAGGTCACTGGTGAGCTGGTGTGGAATCTGTCGTGTCACCTATCGTGCTTCGCCTAAGGGCCACGCCAAAGGGCCCTCTGGCGAGGCCCTCAGGCGCAGGCCCGCCAGTCGCGGGCACGCCTGCTGGCGCGAAGTTTAAATGGCTGGTGCTGTGCCCCGATTGGGCTGCGGTGGTCTGCAGGCCCCTCCCGCTGCTGGTGGCTCGATCCCCGGGAAGGGGAGAGCTGCTGGTGATGGCGGGGGCTCTCGAGGGTCGGCACCTGATAATATAGGAACTCAATAACCATAATAATTATCAACAAAAGGAAATCAACCATGGGTCTTTCCTTCTCATCTTCCACCACCGTCATCTATTTGACTCAGCTCCCAGGGTAATCCCCAGTACACCTGAAATCAGAGACAAAAGGACGTACAACAATAAAAACACACAGAGAGAAGTCTATTCTTTTCCTTTTCACAGTGGCTTCTCTTCACCCATGTGAATGTTCTACTCCTAGTGCAGCTTGTAAATAGTCATTCTTCCTGGTAGCATTTCCAAACCTAACTGCACCCCAGAGGTTCTATCTTTTTGACAACTGTGAACCTTTCTTCCCCACTTCAACATTGTTGGGTAGGTTCTTTTGGTGTCCAATATGAGGGAATGACTCTCGGGAAACTCTTTGAAGAATTTATCACTATAAACCTTCTCTAGTAGTCTCTGTCAAAATCACTCATTCCTGTGGGTCTCCACATAATACATTAACTTCAAAGTGTTATGTAGGTACCCCCAGGATTCTCTTCTTGCATAAGAAGTGAGCTTTGCTATCTTACTGCCTTTTATGCTATCCCTAGTCACCTCTTGATGATGAGATTGCATCAGTTGTTCCCCAGATGATGCATCTTGGTCCAATTGGTTCTCTGAGAATGCATCTCCTCTGACTGGTGTTTTGCACCTATATAGATGCAGGAACTTCCATTTTACCTCATCCTCGGATAGGTCACATGTGTAAATTCCTGGTTGCTTTGCTTTGGCTAATCTACTGTTGCTGATCTTTGGTGATCTGATCCTGTTCTGCCTGTGATAACGTTGCTGTTTACTGACCACATTTCTGCCTGCTGATTCTGTCTTTTTATGTTCTGCCAGGAATGCCCTGGTGAGTCTGATCACATTGGAGCAACACTCTTGTAAATTCCCAACCTCTTGTCTGGCAACCAGCGTCTACCCTTACTACGTGAGGAACATCTCAGGCTTGTGCTTTAAGTCCTGGCAGAGGAGGGCTCAACCCAAAAGGAAAGGTAGCTGTTATAGGTGAATATGCATGGTCTAGACCCGGTGCGCCTAGTTTTCCTCATGGTGTTTTACCCGGTCATGACACAAAAGCAGGTAGAGATATCACATCTTGAAATGTTCCCTCACATATCTCCTCACCATTCTCTTGGTCCTTGACCACTGTGCCAGTGTATTCTGACCTGACCTTCCCAGAGTGCATCATGGTGAGTCCCTCAACTCATGTAAAATTTCAACATTTAATAAGTCCTCTCTCGTCCGTTTGAGATATTGTAAGGTCCCAATCACTTTTTACTGAATCATAGTCTTTCAGTTGTTGTTACGTGCCATCGAATCATTGTCGACTCATGGCGACCCTCTAGATCAGGGGTTCTCAACCCTGTCCTCGGGACCCACCTAGCCAGTCGGGTTTTCAGGATAACCACAATGAATATGTATGAGAGAGATTTGCATACACTGCCTCCATTATATGCAAATCTCTCCCATGCATATTCATGGTGGTTATCCTGAAAACCCGACTAGCTAGGTGGGTCCCGAGGACAGGGTTGAGAACCCCTGCTCTAGATAGTTGGCCTCAACTGTGTTCAGTCTTCAGTCAGGCGGCTCATTGTTGATAGAGTGGCACCCATAGCTGCTGTTATTATATTGATCCATCTCATTGCTGGCCTTCCTCTTTTGTGTTGATCTTCTCCCTTGCCAATGATCTTTGTCTTTGCATGATGTGTCCAGAGTTTGAAAGTCGAAGTCTTGTCATCTGAGCTTCTAAAGAAAGCCTAGGTTTGATATCCTCTAGTACTGACAGGTTTGTTTATCAGGCAGTGCATGGTATACACAGTATTCGTCGCCAGCACCATAATTCAAAGGCATTTTCACTGTCCAACTTTCATATCTATATCATGTTATTGAAAATACCATGGCTTGGACAAGTCGAATCTTTGTATAGAGAGAGACATCTCTGCTCTTGAGAATCTTATCTAGGTCCTTCATAGTCATTCAGCCAAGAGCAATGTGTCATCTGATTTCTTGACTGCTTGTCCTTTCTTTATTGATTATTGATCCAAGTAGGTTAAAGTCAATTTTTTTCAATTTCCTCTCCATCAATGATGAACTTATTGATTTTGCCAGTTGTCAGGATTTTTGTCTTCTTTACATTAAGATGCAGGCCCATTTTAAGACTATGTTCCTTGATCTTGAGAAGCAAATGTTTCAGATCATCTTCCCTTTCAGCCAGTAATGTGGTAACATCAGCATAAATTTGTACATTAAACAATCTGATGGAGCTCAACCATCTGTTATCATATGAACCTCCAAATACACAAAGAATTAATTAAATTGTAAATCTTCTTGCATGTACTTTATCACAAATACTGTATATAGTTAAATTTATAACATGCATTTCAACATGTTCTCTTCTATTATGTAAATAGTTGAAAGTTATTTGAGTTATCTGAAATTTAATGTTACCCTCCAATGTTCAAAGTTCCAATGTTTCAAAGTTATCTCCTTACTGTTATATGTAACTGCTAACTGTGCAGAATTTAATTGTTAAATGTAAACCGCTGCTGATCACTGGAAGGAGCGGTATAGAAATGTACTCAAACAAATAAATAGTGAAGATTGCTGATGCGTCTTCCACAAATCTTCTCACATCCGTTGTTTTCATGCAGTCCTGCTTCTTTGATGGTTTGCTCTGCATATAAATTAAACAGGTAAGGGGAAAATATGCAGTCTTTCAGACATCTTTGCTGATTTTCAACCACTCCATTTCTCCTTGTTCCATTTGAACTGTTACTTCTTGATCAATGTAAAGGTTGTGCAAGATAAGTATCAGGTGTTCTAATATACCCATGCTTCTTAATGTGGTCCAGAGTTTCTCATGGTTTACACAGTCAAAAGTCTTGCTGTAGTCAATAAAACACATATGGATATCCTTTTTGTATTCTTTTGTCTTTTCAAGATCCATCTCACATCCGCGATAATGTCTCTCGTTCCTCACCCTTTCCTGAACCCTGCTTGCACTTCAGGCAGTTCTCGTTCCATGTATGTTTGTAGTCCCTGCTGAATGATCTTCAGTAGAATCTTGCTGGCGTGTGGGATCAGAGCAATTGTGCAATAAATTCCACAGTCAGTAGGATCACCTGTCTTCAATAATGGTATAAACACAGATCTTTTCAGTCAGCTGGCCATGAATTTGTCTTCCGAATTTCCTGGCAGAGCCTTGTAAGTATGATAACAGCTGCATTCATTGCTGTAATACTTCAATGGGAATGTCATCAATGCCCAGTGCTTTGTTCTTTGATAAGGCATTCAATGATGCTTTGACTTCCTCTATCATCAGCAATGGTTCCTGATCATAAGGTACAGGTTGAAATGACTGTTGGTCACCTTAATCTTTATGATATAATGACTCTGTATATTATTTCCAGCTTTTCTTGATCTTCTCAGCATCATTCAACATAGATTCTTATGAATCATAGAATTCCAATTCGAGGTTGGAATTTTTTCTTTAACTCTCATAGCTTTAGGAAAGCCATTCTTCCTCTAATAGTTTCTGCTTCTATTTCCTTGCATGTGTCATTGTAGTACTTCTCCTTGTCTTGTCTTGCTGCATGTTGGAAAACTCTGTTGAGTTCTGTAATTGCCTCTCTTTGGCTTTAGCTTCTCTGCATTTCTGGGCAATTTTCAAAGTTTCTTCAGTCATCCATTTTGACGGTTTTTGTTTTTACACCTTTTCTAGAGTCTTCTCATTTTCTTCCAACACAACCTTCTTGATGCCATCCCATAACTCTTCTGGAGCTCTGTCATTTGTATCTAAAGTAGCAAATCGATTTTGCAAGCAGTCTTTAAATTCCAGTAGTATACTCTCATGGTCATATTTTGTTACATTTATAAGTGGCTTTCTCTTTTTCAACTTTAGCTTGAGTTTGCATACTAGTAGTTGGTGATCTGTACCACAGTCAGCTCCATATTTTGTCTTTGTTGATCTTATAGAGCTTTTCCATCATTGACTTCCACAGATGCAATCAATTTGACTTTTGTACAATCTATTGGATAAAGTCCATGTGAACAGTTGGCACTTATGTTGCTGGAAGAAGGTATTTGAGATGAATAGATCATTGGTCTTGCAGAACTCATTCAATCTCTCCAACTTCATTTCTGTTGCCAGTCCATATTTTCCAACCACTTTGCCTTCTTCTTTGTTGCCAAGTTTTGCGTTCTAGTCACCCATGACTATCAGGATATCCTATTTGCATGTTCTGTCAATTTCAGCTTGTAGTTGTTCATAGAACTCAGCCACTTCTTTGTCTTCTGCAGCTGTTGTTGGGGATATACTTGAATTATAGTTTTGTTGATGGGCATTCCTAATAGACAAATAGAAATTAAGCATTCACCAATTGCATGGTATTTCATTACAGTTCTCGCAAATTTCTTCTTGTTTATAAATGCAACATCATTTCTTTGTCTTTCATTTCCAGCAGAATAGACTATGGGCCTGATTCTGGGATGAAGGTTGCTGGGCTGCACGTCCTGTCCAGACCCGATTCCGCCTCCCGCTCTCCCCGTATGCCCTGAGCATCAGGATGGAGAGAGTCAGCAGGGGTCGGGAGGGGGCGGGATCTAGGTAGAGGCGGGTGGGCCAGCCCGGCAGGATGTACAGGGCCGATTCAGGTCACGGCCCTGTACACCCTGCTGGGTCAAAGGGTACATGCTGCTTATTCCACCTCAAAGGTGGAATAAGCAGCACAAATATGGCAATCAGGCCCAGGGATCCCCCCCCAGAGCCGGGGCCGTGTGCGGGAAGGTCTCTGCCATGCAATCCAGGCCCCGGCAGGCCAGCCATGAGCTGGGAGGTAGGGAAGAAGGGGGCCAAAGCTGCAGGAGTCAGGGGTGCCTGTGGGGAGGACATCCCCGCAGGCAGCAGAGGCATGTCGGGCTGTCCATGGGCCTGATTCTGGGCACTACGGAAATATTTTGTTTCCACAGTCCAGAATCAGGCCCATCTTCTTTGGAGACAGCCTGGATATCCCCCTACCTGAATTAGGTGATAACCAGATGCAAAATGCCCGATGTCAATCCATTTCAGTTTGCTGACACCGAACCGATCGAGTTGTACACATTCCATTTTTTTCTTGACCACTCCAACTTCCCTTGCTTCCTGCTTCATACATTGCATGTCCCAATACATAAGACATCTTTGCAGCTTCTGACTCTGATTTCTTGCACAGCTACATCAGCAGTCAGATGACCTGAGGGCTTTGAGCCAACCATATCATAAATGCTGGCTTTACTCTGAAATGTCTTCAGCTCATCCCCTGTAGCCAGTTGAGTGCCTTCCGACCGGGGGGGGGGGGGGGAGGTCTCATTCCCCAGCACTATAATGTAGTCTGTTTTGTTGTGACTCTCCACTGGATTTTCATGTCAAGATACGGAAGAAGATTGCCAGGTCTTTCTTCCACGCAGGTAATTCTAGTGTTGTTGCCATTGTCACAGAAATGTGATCCTCCGC
This sequence comes from Ichthyophis bannanicus, assembly GCA_033557465.1. Taxonomy (NCBI): domain Eukaryota; kingdom Metazoa; phylum Chordata; class Amphibia; order Gymnophiona; family Ichthyophiidae; genus Ichthyophis; species Ichthyophis bannanicus. The sequence goes on from CM066033.1 coordinate 160,895,432, forward strand.
TGCCCACACCATCCCACCGTACTTGAGCAAGCACTCATGAAATGGTTTAATTCCCAACACTCAGCTTGAATTCCTGTTCTAGCTGGCAACCTTTGTATATGCCATAGCAACTGCTGTACAGTAATCATGCTCAAAATGTCCATCCTGAATCCCCATTCAGACTGGCAACTGTGGTTTAGCAAATCGCTGGACTCTCACTCTAGTAGACTATCAGTTACTGCAACACTGAGCCCTCCCCAGCAACTGTTAACCGGATTAAAAACAAAGGGCTTATACCTTAAAGGCCACACCCTACTACGACTACTATTACTACTACTTATTTGTATAAGGCAGTGGTTCGCAATCCAGTCTGCAGGACACACCTAGCTAGTCAGGTTTTCAAGATAACCACAATGAATATGCATGAGATATATTCATCTACACTCAGGGCCAGCGCGACCCACTATGTAAACCATCCACTCACATGAGGCAGCATCCAGGGAAGGCGGCACGGTTGGCACAATGAGCCAGTCAGCGAGTAGAGGATGATAGATGACAGGCAGAAGGAGACAAGTGGCGGACAGAAAAAAAAACATAAAAAGATCAGCATGGATACGCAGGGCTTTAGAGCACTTCCTACACATCCCCGCCTCCTCCGATACAACTTCCTGTTATTGAAGAAGTTGCATTGGAGGGACACACTGGACCACAGTATGCACATGGTCTCCAAAGCCCTATGCAGGCCACACTAATCTTTTTATTTTGGTGGAGGTAAGAGGGGGCCAGAGCCGAGGGCAAGAACACCTCTGGACTAGGAGAGGGATGACCGAGAAAGAGGGGCTGATATTTTACTCTGAGGGATAAATAGAGCAAGAAGGGTGGACAGAGGGAAAGAGAGAGCAATTATGAGAAAGGAACAGACGCTGGGCTCTGAAGGGTGAACAGAGAAATAGAGAGAGGGACAGACTCTGGGCTCTGGCAGACAGAGAGAAAGAGAGGGGGGCAGACAGAGAGAAAGAGAGGGGGGCATGCTGCACTCTGAATGGTAGACAAAGAGAAATAGGAGAAAGTGACAGACATTGTGAAAAATTGAAAGAGGACCTTGATAAACTGGAAGGCTGGACATCCAAATGGCAGATGAAATTTAATGTGGACAAGTGCAGTTATGCATCTAAGAAAGACTAACCCAAACTACGGTTACAAGATGCAAGGTTCCACATAAGGAACCACCAAGCCAGGAAAAAGATTTAGGTGTTATCATGGATAATCTGCTAAAACCTTTGCCTAGTGTGTAGCGGCGGCCAAGAAAGCAAATAGAATGCTAGGAATCACAAGGGAAGGAATGGAAAATTAAGCCAAGGATATTATAATACCTCTGTATCATTCCATGGTGCAACCGCACTTTGAATATTGTGTGCAATTCTGATCGCCGTATCTTAAAAAGGATATAGTAGAATTAGAAAAGATACAGAGAAGAGCCACCAAAATGGTAAAGGGGATGGAAGTATACCCCTATGAGGAAAGGCTCAAAATATTAGGGCTTTTCAACTTGGAAGAGAGACGGCTGAAGGAAGATATGATAGAGATCTATAAATGAATGAATGGAATGGAACTGGTAAATGTAGACTGGTTGTTTAAGCCATCAAAAAGTGGAAAAACTAAGAGACATGCAATAAAGCTACATTGTAACCCATTTAAGACTAATAAGAGAAACTGGACTCTGAAGGATAGAACAGAGAGAGAGAGGTATGGGCGGGCTACTTCAACTACTGAATATTTGTATAGCGCTAGAAGATGTACGCAGCGCTGCACAGACACATGTAAAAGATGGTTCCTGCCCATCAGAGCTTACAATCTAGTCAAGACAGACAACACAGTAGATGTAGCCATGGGATACATCTAGGAGGCATGGTAAGGAAACACAAAGGAGATCAGCGGCAATTTTCAGCTTGGATTTGAAAAGGGTCAGAGAAGGCGCTTGATATACAGATTCAGGTAGTTTGTTCCAGGAATAAGGAGCAGCAAGGTGAAAGAAGCAATTTGGAGATGGCAATAGAAGAGAAGGACACAAATAGAAGCAATTTGCCAGAAGAGCAGAGTTCCCGAGGAGGGGTGTAGGGAGAGATAAAGGTAGTGAAGAGCTGCAGAGTGAATGCACTTATAGGTCAGCAGGAGAAGTTTGAACTGGATGTGGAAATGGATAGGGAGCCAATGAAGTGACTTGAGAAGAGGGGTAATATGAGCATGACGAGGCTGCTAGGTACGTATGAAACTGCTAGGTACGTATGACCTAGATTGGCCACTGTTGGAAACAGAATGCTGGGCTTGATGGACCTTGGTCTGACCCAGTATGACATATCTTATGTTCTTATTTATTAAGAAGGGACCCAGGATATCAATGCTTGAACCAGTACAAGCATTGTGGAACCTGTGTCCCTTGGGGAAACTGCTAGGTACGTATGACCTAGATTGGCCACTGTTGGAAACAGAATGCTGGGCTTGATGGACCTTGGTCTGACCCAGTATGGCATATCTTATGTTCTTATTTATTAAGAAGGGACCCAGGATATCAATGCTTGAACCAGTACAAGCATTGTGGAACCTGTGTCCCTTGGGGAAACTGCTAGGTACGTATGACCTAGATTGGCCACTGTTGGAAACAGAATGCTGGGCTTGATGGACCTTGGTCTGACCCAATATGGCATATCTTATGTTCTGGCAGAATATTAGCCGTGCAGCAGAGTGCTGAACAGATTGAAGGGGAGAGACATGATTCAGAGGGAGACCAACAAGTAGTAGGTTACAATAGTCTAGATGGGATGTAACTAAGGAGTGGAGAAGTGTTTTAGTAGTGTGTTCAGAAAGGAATGGGCAAATTTTGTTGATGATGTAGATAAAGAAACGGCAAGTGTAGCTCTAAATTCGATGTGTGTGGAGAAGGAGAGAAAGGAGTCAAAGACGACCCCAAGGCTGCGAGCTGAGGAGACAGGGAGGAGTAGAGTTATCCACAGAGACTGAGAAGGGAGGAAGGGGAGAGAAGGATTTAGGGGGAAAAATAAGAAGCTCAGTTTTGGCCATGTTCATTTTCAAGTGGCGGTGAGACACCCAAGCAGCAATGTCATAGGCAGGCAGAGATGCTGGCCTGGATTGCCAGAGAGATTTCAGCTGAAGAGAGGTAGATCTGGGAGTCATAAGAACATAAGACATGCCATAGTGGGTCAGACCAAGGTCCATCAACCCCAGCATCCTGTTTCCAACAGTGGTCAATCTAGGTCACAAGTACCTAGCAGCTTCCCCAAAGGACACAGGTTCCACAATGCTTGTACTGGGGCAAGCAGTGGATTTCCTGAGTCCCCTTTAATAATGGCTTGTGGACCTTTCTCCAGAAACTTGTCCAAACCTTTTTTTTAAATCCAGCTACACTAACAGCTTTTACTACATCCTCCGGTAACAAATTCCAGAGTTTTATTACGCGTTAAGTGGAAAAATATTTTCTCTTATTAGTCTTAAATAGGTTACATTGTAGCATCATTGCATGTCCCCTAGTCTTTCTATATTTTGATGACATAAACAATCAATCTATGTTTACCAGTTCCACTCCATTCATTAATTTACAGACCTCTATCATATCTCCCCTCAGCAGTCTCTTTTCCAGGTTGAAGAGTCCTAACCTTCTTAGCTTCTCCTCATAGGGGTATCCTTCCATCCCCTTTACCATTTTGGTGGCTCGTCTCTGTACCTTTTCTAATAAACCTATATCCTTTTTAAGATACGGTGACCAGAATTGCACACAATATTCAAGGTGCGGTCGCATCATGGAACGATACAGAGGCATTATAATATCCTTTTTTTATTCTCCATTCCTTTCCTTATGATTCCTTGCATTCTATTTGCTTTCTTGGCCGCTGCTGCACACTAGGCGGAGGGTTTCAACATGTTATCCCTAAAACGTTTTCCTGGGTGGTGGTTCCTAACGTGGAACTTTGCATCATGTAACCATAGTTTGGGTTGTTCTTTCCTAGGTGCATAACTGTGCACTTGTGCACATTAAATTTCATCTGCCATTTGACCATCCAGTCTTCCAATTTATGAAGTTCCTCTTGCAATTTTTTTTTTTTTTGAGTTTTAACAAATTGAATAATTTTGTGTCATCTGCAAACTTGACTACTTCACTCATTATTCCCATTTCCAGGTCATTTATGAAAATGTTAAAAAGCAGCAGATTCAGCACAGATCCCTGGGTACTCCACTATTCACCTTTCCCCATTGTGAAAATTGTCCATTTAGTCATACACTCTGCTTTCTATCTTTTAACCGGTTCCTGATCCACAGTAGTATACTGTCTCCTATCCCATGACTTTTTAATTTTGCCAATAGTGTCTCATGAGGGACCTTGTCAAAGGCTTTCTGAAAATCCAGGTACACCATATCAATCGACTCCTGTCTACCTGTTTATTCACACCTTCAAAAAACATAACAGATTGGTAAGACAAGACCTTCCTTGACTAAAGCCATGTTGGTTGTCTCCCATTAAGCCATGACTATCTACATGTTCAATAATTTTGTTCTTAATAATGGTTTCTGCCATTTTTCCCGGTACTGACGTCAGGCTCACCAGTCTGTAGTTTCCCGGATCACCCCGGAACCCTTTTTAAAAGCTGGTTTTACATTGGCGATCCTCCAATCTTCAGGTATTACAGATGATTTTAATGATAGTTCACAGATTACTAATAGTAGGTCTGCCATCTCATATTTCAGTTATTTCAACACCTTTGGATGTATACCATCCGGTCCAGATGATTTGATACTCTTCAGTTTATCAAATATTTGTAATACATCTTCCCAATGTATCGATATTTCTTTCAATTCTTCTGCAGCATCACATTTAAATACCATTTCAGTCATGGGTAACATTCCTACATCTTCCTCATTAAAGACCGAAGCAAAGGATTCATTCAGTCTCTCTGCTATGGCCTTGTCCCCCCTTAGTGCCCCTTTTACCCCTCTATCTTCTAATGGTCCAACTGACTCTCACAGGTTTTTTTGCTATGAATGTACTTGAAAAAGTCTTTATTATGCATTTTTGCTTCCACAGCAAGCTTCTTCTCAAATTCTCTCTTTGCCTGCCTTATCAATGTCTTGCATCTAACTTGTCAGTGCTTATGTTGTTTCTAGTTTTTGTCATTTGGCTCTTTTTTTCCATTTCCTGAAAGCTGCTCTTTTGGCAACAATAGCCTCTCTGACCTCACCTTTAAACCCTGCAGGCAGTTTTTTGGACTTACTTCCATTTTTCCTAAATCATGGAATGCAGCTGGCCTGGGCTTCTAAGATAATATTTTAAAACAACACCCATGCTTGATGTAAATCTTTAATGTTTGCAACTGCTCCTTTTAGTTTTTTCTTAACTATTTTCCTCATTTTATCATAGACTCCCTTTTGAAAGTTAGTACTGTGGATTTCCTTGCCATCTTCCCCCATTTATTCAATCAAATCTGATCATGCTATGATCACTATTGCCAAGTGGTCCCAACACTCTTATCTCTTACACCAGATCTTGTGTTCCACTAAGGACTAGGTCCAAAATGGCTTCCCCTCTTATGGGTTCATGAAACATCTGCTCCAACTTTATCTCCCTAGCATGTCCTGCCATGACAATGACCCAGTCGATACCGGGGTAATTGAAATCACCCTTTATTATTACTGTGCTGTAACTTTTGTTAGCTTCTCTGATTTTTTGAGCATTTCATCATACATTTGTTCATTCTCGCCGAGGTCGATAGTACACCTTCACTGCCATCACTTTCCCCTTCCCCTTTTTACATGGAATTTCAATCCATAGAGATTTTTATAGTTTATTTTGTTTCCTGCAAAACTTTAATCCTTTGTGACTCAATGCCCTCTCTAACATAGAGTGCAACCCCTCCACCAATTTGATCTGCTCTATCATTACAATATAGTTTGTACCCAGGTATCACAGTGTCCCACTGGTTGTCCTCCTTCCACCATGTCTCTGAAATACCAATCATATCTAACCTCTCATTTAGTACTATATATTCTAACTCTCACATCTTATTTTTAGACTTCTAGCATTTGCATACAAACATGTTAGAGGCTGTATTTTATTCATATCTATTGTCATGGTGTAGATCGGTCAGAGCCTATGGAAATAGGTACAACTGAGGATAATAGATCTGACACTGACAGCTCAGAGCAGCACATGGCCCAGAGTTGCTATAGGCAACATATACAAACTGCGTCACAAGGTGTGAGAGCACGCCCAAGCAGCAAGCTAACTCACAGTTCATTAGATAATGAAGGGCAGCTGGGAGGGGGTGGAGCCCAGGCAAACACCGGGACACACGCAGATAAAATTCACTCACCGGAGGTTAGTGAGGGGAGACCACCAGGGAATTACAGAACAGCTGGTAACTGGAGGAGACCAGCAGAGAGTCGTGGTATCGAGAGAACAGCTGATAACTGGAGGACGGGAGGAAGTTGGAGACCCGGTAGAACCAGGGTAGCTGAGAGAACCATGGGAGACTGCTTTAGAGAGCAGTGCACAGCCAAACAAAAGTTCAGTGAAGTTTACCACGAAGGTGACAGAGGAGATATTCCAGGAGCCAGGCTTAGGAAAGCCAAGGAGAACAGCCTTCCCAGCAACAGGTACAAGAAGGGAAAGAGCTTCTGCCCTGAAGGTAATTTTATGCCTAAAGGAAAGCTGAGAGAGAAAGGCAGTAAGACGCTTCCGTCATGGCAGAACTCTGCTAACTTTTCTGAACTGAGAAACTCCGAGCAAAGGGAGCTTGAAGGTAGGCTTATTGCTTCTAATATAAGAGAAACAGAATGTAAAGGTTTTCCCTGCACCCATCAAGAGTTGTGTGGCTCTCAAAAGAGAAACTCAAGAGAATGTGGTAGCTTCCCATTACACTCACTAAGAGAGGAGGAGGGGAACTCCCTTAGCCATGAAGAGAGACTGTTCAATAATAGCATTAATTACAATCCAAAAGAGAATCATTCAGAAGAGGAATGTGAAGAAATGCAGTTTGCTTGCTATGAGGAACCAGCCTCTGATAGTTGTATGGATTGTACACTCATTATTTCTGATGAACTCACTTCTTTATGTTGAAGAGGCTGTTGGAAGTTTTCTAAAGAAACAGAAGTGAAGAAACTTACCTGTGTATGAAAAAGACTGTTTGAGTTACCCAGGGCCGGCCCGTCCATTGAGCGAGAATGTTTTTTGCACAGGGCCCCGCGTTTCAGGGGGCCCCGCACAAAAAACATTCTGATCTAAAAGTAAAATTTAAAAAAAAAAAAAAGCTGTCTGCTGCCGCTGCCGGGGTTGCCGCGGCAGAATCGAGTGTGCCGCGGGGCCCCCCCTGCCCAGCAGAGCCTGCCCTCCCCTGTATCACCTCTCTCTTTGCAGCAGCAGTCACACGCGCCGGCTTTCAGAGCGTGAGGGGAGTTTCTCCCTCGCTGCTCTGTTAATCCCGCGGGGGCTGATGGGAAGTTCCCATCAGCCCCCACGGGCTTAACAGAGCTGCGAAAGGGAAACTAGTTCCTTCGCGCTCTGAAAGCCGGCGCATGTGACGGCAGCGGCAGCAGACAGCTTTTTTTTTTTAAATTTCCCTAGGCTAGGTTGGGCTGGGCTGGGCTGGGGGGGGTTAGGAGTGGTGATGGGCTGGGGGGGGTTAGGAGTGGTGATGGGCTGGGGGGGTTAGAAGTGGTGATGGGCTATGGGGGGCTGGGGGGTTTAGGAGTGGTGATGGGCTATGGGGGAGCTAAGTCTGTATATGGGCTGATGGGATTAGGACTGGAAGTGGGTTGATGGGGGGTTAGGACTGGTAATGGGCTATGGGGGGGGCTTAAACTAAAAATTGGGTGTTGGGGGATTAGGACTGGAAATGGGCTGGTGGGATTAGGACTGTGAGATGTCTGATGGGGAGGTTAGGACTGGTAATGGGGTATGGGGGGGCTTAAACTGAAAATTGGGTGATGGGGGATTAGGACTGGAAATGGGCTGGTGGGATTAAGACTGGAAGTGAGCTATGGGGGCTAGGACTGGTAATGGGTTGGGGGGGTTGCTAGGACTGGAAATGGGCTGGGGGGAATAAGACTGGAGGTGGGCTGATGGGGTTAGGACTGATAATGGGCTGTGGGCTGTTGGGGGGGGGTTAGGACTGGTAATGGGCTATGGGGGGCTAGGACAGGAAATGGGCTGATGGGGAGGGGTTAGGACTTGAGGTGGGCTTTTGGGTGGGGTTAGGATTGGTAATGGGCTATGGGGGGCTAGGACTGATAATGGGCTGATGGGGGGGTTAAGACTGGAGGTGGGCTGATGGGGTTAGGACTGGTAATGGGCTGTGGGCTGTTGGGGTTAGGGCACGTAATGTGCGATGGGGGGGCTAGGACTGGAAATGGGCTGATGGAGGGTTAACACTGGAGGTGGGCTGATGGGGTTAGGGCTGGTAATGGGCTGTGGGCTGATTGGGTTAGGACTGGTAATGGGCTATGGGGGGGTTAGGACTGATAATGGGCTATGGGGGGCTAGGACAGGAAAAGGGCTGATGGGGAGGGGTTAGTACTTGAGGTGGGCTGATGGGGTTAGGACTAGTAATGGGCTGTGGGCTGTTGGGGGGGTTAGAACTGGAAATGGGCTATGGGGGGGGTTAAGACTGTTAATGGGCTGTTGGCTGATGGGGGCTGTCTGGTAATGGGATATGGGGGGTTAGGACTGATAATGGGCTATGGGGGGGCTAGGACAGGAAATGGGCTGATGGGGAGGGGTTAGGACTTGAGGTGGGGCTGATGGGGTTAGGACTGGTAATGGGCTGTGGGCTGATGGGGGGGTTAGGACTGGCAATGGGCTATGGGGGGCTGACTGGAAATGGGTTGATGGGGGTTAGGACTGGAAGTGGGCTGATGGGGGGGTTAGGACTGGTAATGGGTTATGGGGGGCTTAAACTGAAAATGGGGTGATGGGGGGTTAGGACTGGAAGTGGGTTAATGGGGGGGGCTAGGACTGGTATTGGGTTGGGGGGTTGCTAGGACTGGAAATGAGCTGATGGGGGGCTAGGACTGGAAATGGGCTGATGCAGGGACTAGAAGGGAATGGATGCTGGGTGAGGCTGGAACTAGAAGGGAGCTGATGTTGGGGGAGGATTAGAATGGGATGGGGCTGGGAGAGTAAAATGGAGAGGGGAAAAATATTTTGTGTGGGAGGGATAAAGAATCTACAATTGGCCGGGTATTGGGAGAGTAAGTGGGGATTGAGGATGGAGGGGTAAAATTTGAGTGGATGAAATAGGAATGAGGAAAGAGCAAAAGGAGAAAGATTAGTATGTTAAAGCAGATGTAGAGAGAGAATGGAAAAAAACTAGGAGAGAGAAGAAAGGACAAATGGACAGCAGACGATGGAGAGTTAGCAGAAGACACGAAGAAACCAGAAGAAAGTGGCTGGAGCAATTGCAGCTGAAAAAAAAATGCACAAACGGCAGAAAAATATCTCTTTATTTTGAATTTATTAATTGGAATATGTCAGCTCTGGTAAATGTGCATCATTAACGTCTGCGCTTTGTTTAGTACAAGAGCAAATTAATGTATAGTTTTATTTCTACAGTGTTGTACATTCCAAGTTTGGCTTTTGGGATTCCCAGTTTAATTATTGTCTTCCTGTTTCTAAATTGTGATTCCTTGTTTGGTGATGGTCTATGTTCTGCATGTGTAACTGAGCTGAGGTATTCTGTTTATGTAATTCCTATTTGACATTGCCACTTGTTCTCTTTCCCCAGTAGGTCATGTATTGTTGTTCTCTGAAATGTATTGGTTTAATATTTGCATGTTTCCTTTTGATAGTTAGGGTATGGTGCTTTGTGAGTCCTGGTAGTGCTGTTAGGATACGGCGGGTTTGCTATGGGTTCTAAATGGGCAGTGTTTGTAGTAGTTCCTAATGTGTCTGGTGGTTGGCACTGGATTATAGTAATGTAGAAATCTTTTAGTCTTTCTTTATACATACACTCATTAAGAGGCATGTTTACTAAAAGTTAGTATATGGTAACATTATGCAAATGAGGCCCCTTATGCAAATGAGGCCCCGCACCGAGTCTCCGCACATGGCCCCGCACCCCCCTTGGGCCGCCCCTGGAGTTACCTTTTTGTTCCTCTGTAAAGCTGAAGATAAGCAATACTTTTGGTTCCTGTTGTTCCTTTATTTTGTACCAGACGTATGGTCCTTTTGTCTTTGTTTCCATGGCTTTGAAAATCCGCTCAGAAGGGGAATAAAAAAATCCTGTCTTAAGCCTTACCATTCGACTACAACTCAATTCTTTACTTAGCTTGCGGGACTGCAACTCCCAGAGGGCATTGCAGCGCCTTTTTGTACCATCCCCTTGCTAGTTAAGAAGATGCCCCAGTGAAAAACCCACGCTTTAACCTCTGGGGACATTCACCGGCTGACACTATCTGATTATCGGTAGGCAGGCATAATTTTGAATCTTTAAGCTCTGTCTGCTCTGTACTTAAGGGCATTTGGATTACTTTTGTCTTTATTGGAACCTCTCTGTCAATATGTCCTAACTTCAATCTTCTGTTAGTATCCTTCAAGGATACATTGTTCTGAACCATGTGCTCTTGGGCGAATGTTGGCTTTCCCCTATTATCTAGTTTAAAAGCTACTTTATCTCATTTTTAAATGTTAATGCCACAAAGTCATCAGCATAAAGATGGTACTGAAAGCCATGGGAAGAGATGAGTGCCCCAAGGGACTGGGTATAAAGAGAGAAAAGGAGTGGACCCAAGACAGATCCTTGGGGTACACCAACTTAGATCAGGATAGCAGTAGAAGAGATCCACCAGAACAAACACTGAAAGAGTGATGGGAGAGATAAGACGAGAACCAGGATAGCACAGAACCCTTAAAACCAAGTGAGGACAAGGTATCAAGGAGAAGGATGTGGTCAACAATGTCAAAAGCAGCAGAAAGGCCAAGAAGGATGAGGATTGAGTAAAGGCCCTTGGATTTTGCCAGCAACAGATCACTGAAGACTTTGGCAAGAGCCGTTTCGGTAGAATGTAAAGGATGAAAGCCAGATTGTAGAGGGTCCAGAAGGGCTTGACAGGAGAGAAAGTCAAAGCAACAGCAGTGAACAGCACGTTCAAGTAGTTTAGAAATGAAGGGGAGGAGGGAGATGGGTCGATAGTGAGAAAGACAGCTAGGGTCTAATGAGGGTTTCTTGAGGAGAGGAGTGACCACAGCATGCATGAAGACTGCAGGGAAAGTTGCGGTGAAGAGCAATGGGTTGAGAATACGAGAGATGGAACGGACTACAGTGGAGGAGATGGAGCTAAGGAGACAGGTGGGAATAGGATCAGAGGAGCAGGTAGTGAGTTTGGATGAAATCATAGAAAAGGAAGAAAGGATAGCAGAGGTAGTGGGGGAAAGCTGGGAGTGAAGAATGGGAGGAGGGGAAATAGCTGACCTCATGGCGTATTGGAGTGTGATCTTGTGTTTTTTGTCATGGAAGTAGCCAGCGTTTGGGCAGAAAGAGAGGGAGGGACTTAGGCATCTTGAGGAGAGAGCTGAGAGTTGTAAAGATGGTGAGGGTCAGAGTCAAGAGAGTTAGTCAGATGGACATAATAGTCTTGTTTGGTGAGTGCTATGGCTGACTGGAAAGAGACAAGCATGAATTTGAAGACTAGAAAGTCCACAAGGGTGCAGGATTTGTGCCAAGCACACTCAGACGAGTGGGTGCAGGAACGTAAATAGCGGGTAGTGTAAGACAATCAGGGTTGAGGTACAATATGTCTCACAGGACATGGCATGGGCAGAGCAAGAGTATCCAGTGCAGAGGAGAGTGCAGTGTTATAGGAAGCTATTGCCTGAGTGGTGGACACAGAGAAAGAGAGAAAGACTGAGAGGGATGGGCAGACACTGGGCTCTGAGTGATGGACACAGAGAGATAGAGAAAGGCAGACGCTGGGCTATGAATGGTGGACAGAAAAAGAGAGGCGGAGTGAATAGAGAGGTTATACATTGGACCACTGGGGGTTGGGGGTAGGACAAAAAGAAGAGGGAGGGGTAGGATGTTGGGCTTTTTGGGAGAAAGAAAAGAGGTAGACAGTGGAAAAGAAAGAGGGGAGATACTCAACCACTGGGTTGGAAGGGAAGAGTGATGGGATGGGGAGAGGCTGGACTAAGGAGAGTAGGATGCAGGGGAGAGAGGGGTAAGATGCTGGACATGGTGGAACTATGTGGGAGAGGCCATGGAGAGTGAGTGGGAGGAGTCAAGATGAGTGGGAGGAGGATGTGAGTACAAGGTGTGGAAATGTGGTAATGGAGAGTGGGTGAAAGAAGGGAATAAGAGGCTAGGGAAATAGTGATACAGGGGGAATAGGAGAGCTAGGGGAGACGAGATGGGTTGGCGGTGAGAGAAATAGATAGAACATTGAGAGGTGAAAAATCAAAAGGAGATTGAGGTATAGAGAGAGGGTGAAATTTGAGTGGATAGAGATTATGTAAAGTATGACATTAAAGAAAGAGCTAAGAGGGAATGATCAATATGTCAGAGACAGATATAGAAAGAGAATGGAAGAAGAGAGGAGAAGCAAAGAGAAATAGCAAATGGACAGCAGACACTGGAAAGAGTGTGTTCTGATGACTGGATTGAGAACCCCTGCTCCAGACTAGCATTGCTACCTCTTAGAAATTTTTCATCATGTTGAAACAAAAGAGGTTTGTGAAGGGCTCCAATGGAATTCTCTTGGGGGGGGAAGGGGCGGTCAGCACATTAATCACTCGCAAAGGGCAGCAAAAAAGGTAGCACTGGCCCTGCATACAATGTATCCTGAAAACCTGACTGGCTAGGTATATCCCGAGGACTAGGTTGAGACCCCTGGTATAGCACAACTAGGCATATGCAGCACTGTAAACATACACAACAGTTCCTGCTCTATAGCGCATACAATCTATTCAAGAAAAACAAACAGAAGAAACAGGGAAATTCTTTAGGGAAAATTATTAAAACACACATGGGTGTTAAGGAGGAGAATTAGGGGTCCGGATCCAAAAGCAGCCTCGAGTAGGTGGATTTTTAGCCTGGATTTTAATAGGATCAGAGATGGAGCCTGATGCACAGTACTGATTCAGGTAGTCTGTTTCAGGCATATAGCACAGCAAGGTGGAACGAAGTTGGCTGTAGAAGAGAAGGGCACAGATAGAAACAATTTGCCTCATGAGCCAAGGGGTGTAAGGAGAGATAAGAGAGGACAGATATAATGAGCATACACTTCTGGGTCAGTAAGAGAAATGTGAACTGTATGCGGAAACGGATAGGGTGCCAATGAAATGACTTGAGAAGAGGGGTTACGTGATTGTCGTGACATTGGCAGAAGATTAGCCATGAAGCTGAGTTTTGAATGGACCGAAGGAGAGAGAAATGATTCAATGGGAGACCAGCGAGGAGCAGATTTCAATAGTCTAAATGGGAGGTGACAAGAGAGTGGATACGAGTCTTGGTAGTGTTGAAAAGAACGCAATAGATACGGGCTGATTATCTGACATTTTAATGTATAATGAGCCTGACATTCAAAGGCATTTGCACAGTTTACAGACCTGTAAAGCATGTAAATGCTACTTAGAGGGATATTCAGCAGCACTAACACAATTAGTGCCGCTGGATATCCGCAGGTGCCACCGCTACATGCCCCGATGCTAACCGCGCAACATCAGGGTGTGTCATGGGCATTCCAGGGTGGAGAGGAGGCAGCACCCGTTGCTAAACAGGCAGCAGCAATATTGAACCACTGCCCAGTTAGTGACCCACGAATAAAGATAGGCCAGCTTTTCCCATTGGGAGCTAAATGGGCGGTGGTTCAATATTGCCGCTGCCCGGTTAGCTTCCGTGCCGTGCAGCGACCTGGATATTCAATGCCGGTGGACAGATATGGCCCCTGATATTGAATATCCAGGGTTAAGTTTAGCGGCGATGGCTATGTGCTTTAGAAGAGCTAGCTGCCGCCGCTGAATATCGAGCCTAATGTTTTATGTCCTAGGAGTATACCAGCAAAGGACAGTAGATGGCACTGTTGTATAGGAGAGAGTACAAGTTACCTTACAGAAGGAACTACATCCCAGAAGCCTATGAGAAAAAGCATACTCAGAAGGTGGGGCTTCCAGTTCCTGTTTCCCAGTAGCAGTTGTTATCTAGTTCTATTACCTATCCACATGCTTGTAGTCATCTTAATAGGGAGCTCTAGCCCTAGATGTGGTGTATTTAGATTTCAGTAAAGCCTTTGACACTGTTCCCCACAGGTAACTTATAAACAAACTGAGCACCCTAGGAATGGATCCTAAAGTTATCACTTGGATTAGAAATTGGTTGAGTGGGAGGCGACAAAGGGTACAGGTAAATAGAGCTTACTCTGAGGAAAAGGAGGATCTCCAGGAACAAGCAGGAATGTAGCCCTCACATATGGGTATCGTCGGTACCGACGGAGTCTGCGCGGGAATGCTCCCCAGCGTCCAATAGGAACGCTTTTGGGAGCATCCCTCTGCTTTCTGTCTTTTAACCAGTTCCTGATCCACAGTAGTACACTGCCTCCTATCCCATGACTCTTTAGTTTTGCCAAAAGTCTCTGATGAGGGACCTTGTCAAAGGCTTTCTGAAAGTCCAGATACACTATATCAACTGACTCACCTTTGTCCACCTGTTTATTCACACTTTCAAAAAAACATAACAGATTAGTAAAACAAGATCTTCCTTGTCTAAAGCCATGTTGGCTGTCTCCCATTAGGCCATAACTATCTACATGCTGAGTAATTTTATTCTTTATGATGGTTTCTACCATTTTTCCCAGTACTAACGTGAGGCTCACCGGTCTGTAGTTTCCCGGATCACCACTGGAACCCTTTTTAAAAATTGGTGATACATTGGCGATCCTCCAATCTTCAGGTATTAGAGATGATTTTAATGATAGTTCACAGATTACTAATAGCAGGTCTGCAATCTCATATTTCAGTTCTTTCAATACCCTTGGATGTATACCATCTGGCCCAGGTGATTTGCTACTCTTCAGTTTATCTAATAGTTGTAATACATCTTCCCGATGTATCGATATTTCCTTCAATTCTTCTGCACCTTTAAATACCACTTCAGTCATGGGTAGCATCCCTATATCTTCCTCAGTAAAGATCGAAGCAAAGAATTCATTCAGTCTCTCCGCTATCGATACTAGAGTATCTCCTTCACTTATCAAATTCTGGGTTAAAGACCAATTCAGTAAGAGTCCATCTTAGTGCAATTGCAGCTCCTTATAAGCCTCTAAATGGACAACCAATTTCCTCTCATGCACTCCTATCAAGATTTATGAGAGGGCTTTTATTAACTAAACCTCCCATCAATCCACCACCGGTGGCATGGGATCTAAATTTAGTTCTCGGGCAGCTCATGAAGCTGCCTTTTTGAGCCTTTAGCCACTGCAGCCCTTAGGTTTATGACCTGGAAGGTCATCTTCCTAATTCCAATCACCTCTGCCCGTCGCATCAGTGAATTGCAAGCTTTAGTGGCTGATCCTCCTTATACTAGGTTTCATCATGATAAGGTCGTTCTTCGAACTCATCCACATTTTATGCTAAAGGTGGTTTCACCTTTTCATTTAAATCAATCAATTTACCTTCCTGTATTTTTTCCAAGGCCTCACGTCTCTAATGCAGAAAGAAACCTTTATACTTTGAATTGTAAAAGGGCCTTGGCCTTTTATATACAAAGAACATAGCAACATAGAAAGTCCTCACAACTTTTTATAGCTTTTGACCCTAGTCATTTGGTACTTCCAGTCTCCAAAAGAACTTAATCAAAATAGATTGCCCTAATGCATATCCTTTACTTATGAGAGTAAGGGTCTTCCTCTTCAGGACCATGTCACAGCTCACAATGTGAGAGCCATGGCAGCTTCTATGGCTAATCTCCACTCTGTGTCTATCGATGACATTTGTTGAGCAGCCACTTGGGCTTCGGTACACACCTTCACAGCCCACTACTGCCTAGATAAAGCCTCCTTTGGCCAAGCTGTTCTTCAAAATCTCTTTCAAACCTAAACCAACTCCTACCCACCAACCCTGGTGTGATGCCAGAGATCCATGGGAGGAAGGATTCTCACCTTCAACGGTGGCACCTTCCTGGGGCTATCTCCCTGGCATCTTCAGCTAGGGAGTCCCCATATGTGAGGACTACATTCCTGCTTGTTCCTGGAGATAGCGTAGTTACTCACCTGTAACAGCTGATCTCCAGGAACAGCAGGAATTTAGTCCTCACAACCCACCCACCTCCCCTAGGAGTTGTCTCTCTCTCTGTCTCTTTCCTCTCTCCCTCTATCCTTTCACTCAGCTACAAACTTAACTGAAGAGGGACAGTTGGAAAGGCAGGAAGGCAGCACTCATGTGCTGAGGGATGCTCCCAAAAGCGTTCCTATTGGACGCTGGGGAGCGTTCCTGCGCAGGCTCCGTCGGTACCGACGATACCCATATGTGAGGACTAAATTCCTGACGTTCCCGGAGATCATCTGTTACAGGTGAGTAACTACGCTTTACCAGAGGTGTGCCCCGGGGATCTGTCCTTGGTCCGATTCTTTTTAACATATTTGTTAGTGATATTCTGGAAGGACTGTTGGGTAAGGTTTGCTTGTTTGCAGATGATACCAAAATCTGCAATAGAGTAGACACACATGGAGTCGACAACATGAGGAGGGATCTAGCTAAACTTGAAGAATGGTCTAGATTAATCTAGAGTGCTAAAAAATGCAGGGTCATGCATTTAGGCTGCAAAAATCCAGACGAGCTCTAGTGTGTAGGGGGTGAGGTACTTCTATCCACAAAAGAAAAGCAGGACCTGGTGTAATTGTGTCTGATGATCTTAAAGTAGCTAAACAGGTAGGAAAGGCGACTGTGAAAGCCAGAAGGATGCTTGGATGTATAGGGAGAGGAATGGCCAGCAGAAAAAAGGAGGTGATAATGCTTCTATATAAGTCTCTGGTGCAATCTCATTTGGAGTATTGTGTGCAATTCTGGAGATGGCACCTCCAGAAGGATATAGGCAGGTTGGAGTCGGTGCAGAAGGTGGCTACTAAAATCGTTAGTGGTCTTTGTTATGAAGCATATGAGGACAGACTTAAAGATCTTAATATGTATACGTTAGAAGAAAGGTGGGATGGGGCGATATGATAGAGACCTTTAAATACCTCCATGGCATAAATGCACAGGAAGGCCTCTTTCAATTGAAGGCAAGCTCTGCTATGAGGGGACATAGGATGAGAGTGAAAGGGGATAGACTCAAAAGTAATATGCAAAAATATTTCTTTCTGGAAAGAATGGTAGATGCGTGGAATAGTCTCCCAGTAGAGGTGGTGGACATGAGGACAGTACCTGAATTCAAAAAAGCATGGGACAAACACAGAAGATCTCTAAAGGTAAAAAGGAGACTATAGTAGTTGATATGAAAGGGCAGACTAGATAGGCCATGTGGTCTTTTTCTGCTGTCATGTTTCTATGTTTCTATTCCATATCATCCTGCTAGACCAGTCCAGACAAATGGGTTGTGTTCTCCTACCAGCAGATTGATGGAGACAAAGAACCAATGAAAAGCCCAGGTTTCAATGACATCCCTCCCATGCCTCTATCAACCTCAGCCACCAGAGGGCTCGTCAGTATTTCTTTATTTCCAGCAAATGGTGGATGGATTTTCCCCTCTCTGAAGAAAATCTGAAGAACTAAAAGGAAAAGACTGATTTAAGCATTCGTGAACGACCACCTTAAGAATGACTCTGTCACTTGAGCATGATGTAGACTGCGGTCTTTTGAGTAGCCATAGGAGGAAGAAAAATTGGTTCAGCTCCATGCTCTTACCCTAATAAAAGCCTGTTGAACAGCCAGAAAAAAAATTGGAAGGATATGAAAGGATTTGAAAAGTTCAACAGCCTCACACAACCTGAAGATTGCAGAAGGCTCTCAGAGGGATCTGCCTACCAGCCACCTTAAAAGCAGTACCTGCAAAGTCAGAAAAACAGTTTCTGGAGAGGAGAGGAGAGCTGAGCTTGGCACAGATTCTCTGCCTGGGGCTCTCAGGGCATGAGTACCAAGGCTTGATCTCATCATTGTCCTTGTTGAGGGCTCACAGTTCCATCCATCTGGGGCACAATTCGGAGTTGACCGCTGGCAACCGTTGGTGAAATGTGGGGGTTTCTCACCATTTTCTGCATGCGTTAGTAGCATTTTTCCTATTGTTCACCTGGCAGTCTCTGCGTGCATTCTGCCCAAGCAGCTCCAAAGCATTTTCCTACCCTAACTCCTGTAATACATGTTGTAATGGCACTGTTAACGTGCGCCTTCTGGGCCACCACGGCCTTAGCACACGCTGTTGGGATACTTGCCTTAACTCTCTGTCTTCTTCCAGGAAACATTGTTTGACCTTTGACAAGCCAGGTGCCTCCTCTCCAGCTTCTCAACTCTGCTCTTCTTGCATGGCAGCTTCTGAGTCGTTCCTGGAGGGCTTCCTCCCCCTCTCTCAGCCAGGGGATATAGTTAGTTCGGCCTTGCCTACCTTAGGGCAGGAGGTGGTGGATGGCACTGTGGGTAAGGATAATCAGCTGGCCAGCGGTTCCAGTAACCATGTTGTGCACCGCTTCTCAACCTCTATGGATTGATGGCAACTATGTCCCCTGGTGTAGGGAGGTCATTTCCACAAGGAGAGCTTCTGGAGTCCATATTGTCCTCCCCAGAATTCTTTTCCTTTTTACAATAGGCCTGGTCATTCTGGCATGGAAATTCAGACCTTGTGGCTTCTGGGTTCCTCCGTGACAAGTATCATGAGGGGCAGACCAAGAGTGGAAGCCCTATTTGATTAACTATGGCTAAGCGTCCCTACAAAGGGTGCCCCCTGGAGATGGGAATCAGTTGGGATCTGTCTGAGATTTGGCTGTGGCTTGGATTCATGTGTGGATGAAAACGTACTCTTGCCTTCAGAGGATTGTTATCCGCCTGTTCTGGGCGGAGGAACTGGAGGCGTTGATTTCCAGGGTCTTATCCACCTTGAGCTTGGCGGATTCTTCAGGCACAGAGCAGGAGCTGAAGATGCATCCACTCCTTCAAGAGGTGAAGAAATCTACTGCTGTCTTCTCATTCCCAGAGGTGCTCAAGGGCCTGTTTGGGTCAGAGTAGGATTCCCCCCAATTCCCCGCCTAAGGGATTAAGGGTGTATAAGAAGATGATTGGTGCGGTTTTATATTTCCAAGGTGGGTACACAAGTCATGGTGGTTACCAAACGGACCACCATTTCTGTGGAAGACGGATCGGCCTTAAAGGATACTCTGGACCGAAAGGTGGATTTGTGTTAAAGAACCAGTTCACTGCAGTGGCTGCTATTCTTCAATTGGCAGTATGTGCAGGCCTGACGTCTTCAGCCCAATGGATTCAGTCTCTTCCACCGGATGATTCTACCCTTCTTTTGGAGTCAGCAATGGCCTCCCTTTATGGTTCTATGTACGGCCTGGTACATCTAGCGATTAGGGTTGTACCCTTTCAACTATGAC
This sequence comes from Ichthyophis bannanicus, assembly GCA_033557465.1. Taxonomy (NCBI): domain Eukaryota; kingdom Metazoa; phylum Chordata; class Amphibia; order Gymnophiona; family Ichthyophiidae; genus Ichthyophis; species Ichthyophis bannanicus. The sequence continues at coordinate 160,914,986 of CM066033.1, forward strand.
ATGGCTTGGCTCTGACATGGGGTGGCAGATTCATCTTCCAAAGCCCGGTGCCCATCTGGCCTTAGAAAGACACTTCTGTTGGGTCCGATTTGGAGAAGCTGGTGAAGGACCTGGGCGAGACGAAATTTTATCGCCTTCCGGTCCAAGGGGCCTGTGAAGTGGGCAGGAGCCCCTTTTCCATCAGCCTCCACTCGCTCCTCGTGGACGCACTGGTCGGACTCCCAGAGGTTTCAGGACTCCCATAACTGCTGGCCTGGAAAGTCTTTATTCCCCTCTGCTTATGGACTTCGGGCTCATTCTCAGTCTTTTCATGGTGTGCTTGGGCCCAAGGACCTGGTCCCTTCCAGAGGAAGATACTCCCAGGCTGCGCAGTGAAGATTGAGGGCCCATTCCCTAGTTCCTCCAATTGGGGTCACGCTTTACATTTTCTTTCAGAAATGGGCCTGGGTCACCAAGGATTGCTGGGTGCTAGTCTTCATTCAGTATGACGATGCCCTGCAATGAAAAGAGCCGATCCTGGATGCCTTTGTCTTCTTCCCTTGTGGGTCTGCAAGCAGAAAGGCCACTGTGTTGATCACCTTGGACAAGTTGCCTGTCCTGAAGACTGTGGTGTCCATTCCCCTGGATGATCAGGGCAAGGGCAGGTATTCTATCTATCTGTTTCATTGTGATGACATGGAAGGAATATTCTGGCCCATTCTGGACCTCAAGTGTGTCAATGAGTGCTTGCACATCATGCACTTCTGGATGGAAACTTTGTGATCCATGATTCAAGCTGTGCGCCAAGGGGAGTTCCTGACATCTCTGGATTTGGCCAAGACATATTTTCACATTCTGATCCAGGGGATCAACAAGTACCTGTATTTTGCCGTGCTTGACCCTCACCTTCAGTTCACTGCCCTTCCATTTGGACTCTCCACTGCCCCAAAGACAATCTTCAAAGCCATGGTGGTGGTGGCTGTGGCGCGTCGGTGCCAAGGGATTTTGTGCATATCTGGACTACTGGCTTATCTTTCTCTTTCAGAGGCGTCTCAGATAGCTTCCCCAGTGGTGTCCTATCTGATAAGCTTTGACTGGGTGATCAACTGGGTAAGAGCCAGTTGTTGCATTCTAAGTCCCTGGAATTCCTGGGAGCATGTTTCGATACTCATAAGAACATAAGATATGCCATACTGGGTCAGACCAAGGTCCATCAAGCCCAGTATTCTGTTTCCAACAGTGGCCAATCTAGGTCATATGTACCTAGCAGTTTCCCCAAGGGACACAGGTTCCACAATGCTTGTATTGGTTCAAGCATTGATATCCTGGGTCCCTTCTTAATAATGGTTTATGGACCTTTCCTCCAGGAACTTGTCCAAACCTTTTTTAAACCCAGTTACACTAACAGGCTTTACTACATCCTCCGGTAACAAATTCCAGAGTTTGATTACACGTTGAGTGAAAAAATATTTTCTTCTATTAGTCTTAAATAGTTTACCCTGTAGCTTCATTGCATGTCCCCTAGTCTTTCTATATTCTGATAAGGTAAACAATCGATCTACATTTACCCGTTCCACTCCATTCATAAATTTATAGACTTCTATCATATCTCCCCTCAGCCGTCTCTTTTCCAGGTTAAAGAGCCCTAAACCTTTTAGCCTTTCTTCATAGGAGTATCCTTCCATCCCCTTTACCATTTTGGTGGCTCTTCTCTGAACCTTTTCTAAAATCGCTATATCCTTTTTAAGATACGGCGACCAGAATTGCACACAATATTCAAGGTGCGGTCTCACCATGGAATGATATAGAGGCATTATAATATCTTTTGTTTTATTTTCCATTCCTTTCCTTATCATACCTAGCATTCTATTTGCTCTCTTGGCCGCTGCTGCACACTGGGCCGAGGGTTTTAACATGGTATCCACAATGACGCCTAAATCTTTTTCCTGGGTGGTGGTTCCTAATGTGGAACCTTGCATCGTGTAACCATAGTTTGGGTTGTTCTTCCCTAGGTGCATAACCTTGCACTTGTCCACATTAAATTTCATCTGCCATTTTGATGCTCAGTCTTCCAATTTATCAAGATCCTCTTGCAATTTTCCACAATCCTCTTGGGTTTTAACAACTTTAAATAGTTTTGTGTCATCCGCAAATTTGATAACCTCACTCGTTATTCCACTTTCCAGGTCATTTATGAATATGTCAAAAAGCAGCGGACCCAGCACAGATCCCTGGGGTACACCACTATTCACCTTTCTCCATTGGGAAAATTGGCCATTTAGCCCTACCCTCTGCTTTCTTTCTTTTAACCAGTTCCTGATCCACAATAGTACACTGCCTCCTATCCCATGACTCTTTAGTTTTGCCAAAGGTCTCTGATGAGGGACCTTGTCAAAGGCTTTATGAAAGTCCAGATACACAATATCAACCGACTCACCTTTGTACACCTGATTATTCACTCCTTCAAAAAAACATAACAGATTAGTAAGACAAGATCTTCCTTGTCTAAAGCCATGATGGCTGTCTCCCATTAGGTCATGACTATCTACATGCTGAGTAATTTTATTCTTTATGATGGTTTCTACCATTTTTCCCGGTACTGATGTCAGGCTCACTGGTCTGTAGTTTCCCGGATCACCCCTGGAACCCTTTTTAAAAATTGGTGTTACATTGGAGATCCTCCAATCTTCAGGTATTAGAGATGATTTTAATGATAGTTCACAGATTACTAACAGCAGGTCTGCAGTCTCGTATTTCAGTTCTTTCAGCACCCTTGGATGTATACCATCTGGCCCAGGTGATTTGCTACTCTTCAGCTTATCTAATAGTTGTAATACATCTTCCCGATGTATCGATATTTCCTTCAATTCTTCCGCACCTTTAAATACCACTTCAATCATGGGTAACATCCCTACATCTTCCTCAGTAAAGACTGAAGCAAAGAATTCATTCAGTCTCTCCGCTATCGCCTTGTCGCCTCTTAGTGCTCCTTTAACCCCTTTATCATCTAAAGGACCAACTGACTCTCTCACAGGTTTTTTGCTACGAATGTACTTGAAAAGGTCTTTACTTCGCGTTTTTGCTTCTGCAGCAAGCTTCTTCTCAAATTCTCCCTTTGCCTGCCTTATCAATGCCTTGCATTTGACTTGCCAGTGCTTGTGCTGTTTCCAGGTTTCGTCGTTTGGCTCTTTTTTTCCATTTTCTGAAAGATGCTTTTTTGGCAACAACAGCCTCTCTGACCTCACCTTTAAACCATGCTGGCAGTTTTTTGGACTTCCTTCCACTTTTCTTAAAGCGTGGAATACAGCTGGTCTTGGCTTCCAAGATAGTATTTTTCAACAACAGCCAAGCCTGATGTACGTCTTTCACCTTTGCAACTGCTCCTTTTAGTTTTTTCTTAACTGTTTTCCTCATTTTATCATAGTCTCCCTTTCGAAAGTTAAAAAGTAGTACTGTGGATTTCCTTACTATCCCTCCTCCACTAATTAAATCAAAGGCAATCATGCTTTGATCACTATTGCCAAGTGGCCCCAACAACCTTATCTCTTGCACTAGATCTGGTGTTCCACTAAGGATTAGGTCTAATATGGCTTCCCCTCTGGTCGGTTCATGAAACAGCTGCTCCAAGAAGCAGTCATTTATTTCATCTAGGAACTTTATCTCCCTAGCATGTCCTGACATGACACTGACCCAGTTGATACCGGGGTAGTTGAAATCATCCATTATTATTACTGCACTGTAACCTTTGTTAGCTTCCTTGATTTCTTTGAGCTTTTCAGCATCCATTTGGTCATTCTGGCTAGGCGCTCGATAGTACACCCCACTGCCATTGCCTTCCCCCTTTTACATGGAATTTCAATCCATATAGATTCTACAGCAGATTTTGTTTCCTGCAAAACTTTAATCCTTTCTGACTCAATGCCCTCTCTAACATAGAGAGCAACCCCTCCACCAATTTGATCAGCTCTATCATTACGATATAGTTTGTACCCAGGTATCACAGTGTCCCACTGGTTGTCCTCCTTCCACCATGTCTTTGATATTCCAATCATATCTAACCTTTCATTTAGTGCTATATATTCTAACTCTCCCATCTTATTTTTTAGACTTCTAGCATTTGCATTTAAGCATTTTAGAGAATGTATTTTATTCATATTACTTTGTCTATTGTTAGACATGGGTAATTTGGGATCTTTAAGCTCTGTCTGCTCCATACTTGAGGCCATTTGGGCTACTTTACTCTTTTGTGGAACCTCTCTGCTTTTGGTAGTATCCTTCAAAGATACATTCTTCCGAACCATCTGCTCTTGGGCGACTGTCGGCTTTCCCCTAATATCTAGTTTAAAAGCTGCTCTATCTCCTTTTTAAAGACTCTGCACACTCTATCTCCATTTTAAAGACTCTGCACACTCGAGTGTGCAGAGTCTTCCTGCCAGAGGAAAAGGTCAAAGGCTTTTAAATTGTCTAACACTGTTCTGTTCACAGCAGGCTCCCAGAGTTCAGATTGATCATCAGCTCCTTGGATTGATGGTGGCAAGATGGTACCATGGGCATGTGCTCATCTGCAGCTGCTCCAAGGTCCTTACTGACTCGGTGGTCCCTGAGTTCTCAGCAGTTCAAGTTCAAGCTCCCACTCCCGATGATAGTGATGGCTAGCCTGCAGTGGTGGCAGCAGCCCAGTCATCTGAAGAAGGGCGTGCAGCTGGATGATTGCTCATGGATCCTTCTGACGACAAGTGACAGTCTCTCAGACTAGGGAGCCCATTGCCAAGGCTGAACAGCTCAGAGCCATTGGAACCACAGGGAGGCAGTGTGATCCATCAACTGCCTTGAGGCAAAGGCTATCAGGTTGGTTCTTCTGAGCTTTCGACCCCTGGTCGAGGACCAGGCAGTTTGGGTGTTCTTTCACAACATCATGGTGGTGGCATATATCAATCATCAAGATGGCATGAATAGTGCTGGGGTAGCCATGGAGATGGTTCTCCTATTTGCCTGGGCAACGAAGAATCTCCTAGTTTGTCAGCTCTGCACATTACCGGGAAAGATACTGTGGAAACAGATTTTCTCAGCTGGCACACTCTCGTTCCAGGAGAGTGGGAGTTGAGTCAGGAAGTATTTCAGTTGTTTCTATGCCGCTAGGGTCACCCTGAGAGAGATCTGATGGCAACTCGCTCCTATGCCAAAGTGTGCTGTTTCTTCAGTCGCCGCATGGAGGGGATCTCAGGGACTAGTGTCAGGAGCTGCTTATCCTGGAGGACCTGGCTCCCTTCTTGCTTACAGCTTGGGTCCTGCAGTGGTTTTCCACTCTTCTCAGAGCCTGTAGGAGGTCTTCCAACCTGGCACAAGTGTGGGTCTGATGTCTTGAGTGCTGTGCGGTGTACAGCAGCTGGCTCCTGAGGCAGCCAAGGTGCCATCTCTATTGGCCTTCTGCAGGATGGTCTGGAGAAGGGCCTTTCTCTTAGCTCCCTGAAGGTTCAGGCGGCAGCTTTGGCTTGTTTCAGAGATCTGTTGGCTGGTAAGTCTCTAGTCTTACACCCAGATGGTTCGCACTTTCTTCAGGGGGTTGGCATCTGCATTCTCCCCTCTGGTTTGTGGTCCCTTCCTGGGATTGGTGTCTGGTGCTTGAGGCCCTGATGTCAGAGCCCTTTGAGCTGTTGAAGCATGCTGCTCTGAAGGATTTGATGCTCAAGATGGTCTACTTGGTTACGATTTGTTCTGCAAGGAAGATTCTGAGCTGCCGCCTCTGTGTCTCACCAAGATCCTTATCTATCTTTTTCGGAGAAGGTCATTTCCACTTGGCCTGTGCCTTCCTTCTTCCCTGAGGTGATTCTCCCTTTCATGTGAACCAGGTAGTTTGCCTACCCTCCTTCTCTAAGGAGCAGTGTCAGAGGAATGGTAAGGATCTTCGCCTTGTGGATGTCTGGAGGGTTCTTCTCCGGTTCTTGGAGGTTCCTTTCATAAGACAGACCATCTTTTTGTGCTGTTTGCTGGCCCATGCAAGGGGGCACAGTGGCTAAGTTCCCATTGGGGCATTGATTCAAGGAGGCCATTGCCTCAGTGGATCTGTTGCGCATCTGGCCGGTTCCAGAGGGTTTGCGCACCCATTCTACCAAAGCGCAAGCATCCTTGTGGGCAAAGTGGATCTTGGTAGCACCTGCAGACATTTGTCGGGTGGCAATGTGGACATCACTTTCCACTTTTGTCAAGCATTTCTACTTGGATGTCCATGCTCGGGTGGACACGACCTTTGGCTTTAAGGTCTTGCAAGCTGCTGTGTCTTCTTCCCACCCACTGAAGGTGTAGTTTTGTACATCCCATTTGTCTGGCCTGGTCTAGGAGGTCGATATAGAAGGTGACATTTTACTTACCAGATAATATCCTTTCCTTGAGTCCTGCTAGACCAGTCCACGGCTCACCCCTGGAACTGTGTTTTCTCTGTGATTCTGCAGCGGTACCTTGGATCCACTATGATTTATATGCTTGGATCTGCAGGTCCATATTTTATAGATGGTCTTCTACTCATGCTTTTCTATAAATAATTCTCTTCTGTTTGATTTCTTATTATTGCCTACATTGAGGCTGTGTGAGGCTTGCCATGTTCTCCTATATGCTTTGGAATGGATACTGAAGAGCTTTCTGGTGGCTAAGGTGGATAGAGACATAGGAGTGATGTCATCGAAACCTGGGTTTTTCATTGGTTCTTTGTCTCCACAAATCTATTGGCAGGAGAACACAACCCACTGGTCTGGACTGGTCTAACAGGACTGAAGGAAAGGACATTATCTGGTAAGTAAAATGTCACCTTAAACAGTTTTCCCTTCTGAACCTCATTGAATGAAATTCTGATGTATAAAACAACAAACTCTCAACAGGTAGTGTGTTCAGAAAGGAAGGGACAAATTTTGCTGATGTTATAGAGAAAGAAACGACAGATTTTGGCTATTAGTTAGATATGTGCAGAGAAAGAGAGAGAGAGACATCAAAGATGACCCCAAAATTGCAAGCCAAGGAAACAGGGAAGATACAAGTTTTATCCACAGAAATATAGAAAGGAGGAAGAGGAGAGGTGCGTTTAGGGGGAAAGATAACAAGCTCCATCTTGTCTGTGACAGAGATGACCCATATCAATTGGTTTCTCCATAATTCCTGAAAATGCCTCCCAGACATCTCCAGTTGCATGGGAGTTGACTTACTTCAGCAAATGCTAGCAGGATTCACAGAGGCTTCCATTTTTCCCCCCAGGGGTCTCCCTGTCCCTCTCACTCAACGTTTTTACTTTGCTTGCCTGGACCACACCCTCCTGGCTAGGCTTCTTTGTTCTAGCTCTGTTAAGGTCGGCCAGGATGAATATGTCCTTAGAAAAACTAGGATTTTCCTAGATACTCTCCTAGATTCACACAGCACTGGAGCTCTCAGCAGCTTCCTAGAGCTCCCCCTGGCTTCTGAGGAATCTAAAATATCATGATGGTCCACCTTTGCCACAGAATACAGACAGCAGCTGAATATCCCCAACTATCTGTAGAGTTAGGCATAACATCAGTGCTTTGCTCTGAAACCATTCAAATAGAACTGGTACAGTCTCTAGGAATTTTCAGCTGCACATACATATAAAGGCACATCTTAGATAGGATGTAGAGATCAGGTTTGAAATGGTGAGATCAGGGCATGCTTAATCCTGATGGCATTTTAGGACTGGCCTAGTGGTTGGGGCAAGTTTCCTCAGAGGACAGCAATCTTGGGCCAAAAGGACTGGAATTTCTAGTCCCACAGGTGCTCCTTGTGACCTTGGGCTAGCCACTTAACCCTCTATTCCCTCAGGTACAAAAATAGATTGTGAGCCTTTTGGGGACAAGGGAAAAATATATTTTATTTATTTATTTAACAGCTCTTATATACCGTGCTATTTGACATCAGTGCGGTTTACATTAAACAAAATACACTCAGATTTAGAGAACTTGTCCAAGTTACAGGTAACCTGAATGTACAACAATTTGACTGGTAGAAAATCGGTATATAAACCTAGTTAAATAAAATACACATCCATGTGCAGTAGGAAGGGCAATTTCAGAAATGTACACATGGGAAAAATCAGTGTAATGAACCCCACAACTCACATACATAAGTGTCAACATTTCACAATGAGCACATGTATCTGAGCCATTTTTCAAACATGAGGCAAAATTTGCAACAGAGAGGACTCCCCTCAGTGAGTGGAGGACATGAGGAAAGATCTACAAAAGCTGCAAGAATGGTCTAATGCTTGGCAGTTGAGATTTAATGTGAAGAAGTGCAGTGTCATGCACTTGGGAAGCAGAAATCCAAGGGAATTGTATGCGATAGGAGGTGAGAGATTGATGTACACGGACCAGGAGAAAGACCTCGGTGTGATTGTTTCTGATGATCTCAAGGTGGCGAAACAGTGTGACAAGGCGGTGGCAGAAGCCAGAAGGATACTGGGTTGCTTACAGAGAGGAAATACCAGCAGAGAGGTACTAATGCCACTGTATAAGTCTCTGGTGAGGCCTCACTTGGAATATTTTGTTCAGTTTTGGAGGCCATATCTCTCAAAGGATATAAAAAGGCTGGAAGCGGTTCAGAGGAAGGCGACCAAAAGGATTTGGAGCCTGCATCATAAGACTTATGAGAAAAGACTTGAAGACCTAAATATGTACATTCTGGAGGAAAGGAGGGACAGGGGAGATATGATTCAGACCTTTATTTATTTATTTGTTAAAATTTCTATACCGCGATTTCCGAAGATCAACTGCAGTTTACAAATAGCAATTTGAGTAGTACATAAACAGATACATATTCAGATACATGGAACAGTGGAAAACTATGTACATTGATATAAGATCCATTAAACTATATGCATGAACATAATAGCAGACACTCAGGTGAACTAATAGCTTTCCACCTCACCATCTCTATGTGTGGTGAGGTGGAAAGCCCTGAGTATTAAAGAGTATTACTGGACAAACAAACCTCTTCCAAAGATGGGGAAGCTGTAAAACTAGAAGGCATGACATGAAGCTGCAAGGGGGTAAACTGAAAGGCAATGTCAGGAAATACTTTTTCACTGAAAGGGTGGTGGACGCTTGGAATGCTCTCCCGGTGGAAGTGGTGGGGGCAAACATAGTGACAGAATTCAAAATGGCATGGGACAGGCATAGTGGATCCCTTTATAGCAACAGGATAAAATAAAAATAAGCATAACTATCTCATATCTGAACAAATAGGGGAGACCTACACAAAGCGGTGGGCACACCCCTAAACAAAGGCATGAGGAGAGGTGACCTGCACAGAGCGGCAGGTGTACCTACTCTTGCTGCCTTGCTTGGCAGACTAGATGGACCATGCTGGTCTTTATCTGCCGTCATATGCTATGTTACTATAAATGTACAGATGTTCCCAATTAAGTACAAAGTACTTCTTTCACTCCCATTTCAATTTGGAGGGGGAATAAATATTGGGAATGGCCAAAAGGAGTACATTTTAAAAATCTGGTCATGCCAGGGAGCAGATGTAAATCTGGACATGGACAATTATGGGCTTCTGCTCCATCCCTGCACCCCCTGCCCTGCCCCAGCCCCAGCAAATAGCTGAAGAGAAGGTAGCAGTGCAGGCTTTAGTATCTGCAGGCCATATCGAAGGGTGGGGGGAGGACAAGAGGTTGCATTCTTCCGCATCCATTCTGCCACTGTCCCCTCCTCAGACCTCCAATACATATATGCACTACCATATTGTATTAAATCCAAATATATATTCTGCATCCACAGACTCCCCCCACCCCCACCCCTTCTCCAGCAATCTGTTGTCTTGCTACAACAAAGGCTAGCACACCTTGTAATGAAGACAAGCAGTTTATTTATAAAACAAAGCAGGAATAACTTGATTTACTTATTTGACTTATCAATTTATACTTATTTTAGAAAGGCAAGTAATTCACTTATTTACCTATGATTAGTTAGAAAAGATAATTAGAAAGCAATTAATTACAGGAGAATAATGATAACTAGAAAGCACTTAATTACAGGAGAATAATACATCACTGAAAGAGCTCTGAACTTCATCTCATGTGCACACTTCGACCAAATGGATACCTGATTCGGCCAGACCAGAGAGAGTTCTCAATCGGGAAGGTTTCTAGGCAGCGTGTCCGCTCCTAGATGAGATCCCTTTGTTTCTCTTACTCTCTACAGTGGTCTGCAAAAGTCTGGAATCACTTGTAAATTTGATGTTTTTTCAACTCTGTGATCTTATATCTTAATTTATTTTTCCTCCCAGTGGCTTTTTCTGCGTATCTCATGATAAGTGATAGATTTGGCTAATAGAGCCAACTTTTAGTATTGGTTTGGCCCTTATTTTCTGAGTTTGTTCCCCATAGTTGTCCTGTTGATAGATTTTCTGTGAAAATCATATAATGTACATCGTTGGCCAACGATATATTATTGTAAGTATGCTTTAAAATATTATGGACGCACGCCAGGCTTCCTTCAAATTAATGTATGTGGCCTTGAAAAAGGCCATTTTTGTGTCAGTGATGGCTCAGTATTTGATGGGCCACCCTTTGTTCTTGATCACCTGACTGCACCTTGTTGGCATTGAATGAACCAGTCTGACAAGGTGATCGTTGGTGACAATGCAGTTCCAAGCTGCAATGAGTGACTCAATCAGCTCATGCTTTGATGTTGGATGCCTCTTGGATATTTCCAAGGCCACCTTGTGCCACAGGTTCTTGACTGGATTCAGATCTGGAGACTGGGCAGGCCAGTCCATTGACTTGATGTTGTTCCGCTGCTTTCAGCTGATCACCTGTCTGGAGCGATGGCAAGGTGCATTGTCATCTTGGAACAGGAACTGGCCAGGAAACAGCTGGTGTGCTGATGGCATCATGCACTTTTGCAGTATGGTGATGTACTTGGCCCCATTGACCATTCCATCGATGATGTGAAGACGTCCAACGCCACTGGCAGCCATGTAGCCCCAGACCATGACCTTCAAAGGATTATTTAGCTGTATTTATATCCCGCTTTTCACCGGGTCAAAGCGGTCAATTGGGGGATACATTTAACATGAGGGGATATGAGACACATACACTAATACTTACAGGGAACATGGGCAATGGAGGGTTAAGTGGCTTGCCCAAGACCACAAGGAGTGCCTATAGGACTAGAAATCCCAGTCCCTCCGGCCTGAGATTGCTGTCCCCAGGTGGGACTTGAACCCCTGGCCCTCCGACCTGAAGTACCTTGTCCTTACCACTAGACCACTCCTCCCAGGATGCTTCACAGTGAGGTTGAGACACTCAGGCTTGAATTCCTCTCCAGGAAATCTTCTCAAATAGGTGGTTACCAAGCAGGCAGAAAGTGCTTTCATCGCTGAATAGCACCTTTTCCCACATTTCAGTTGACCAGGTTGAGTGCTTTCTCGCCCACATGATCCAGTTGTGCCTTTGTATGTCAGTCATCAGTGGCTTATTCCGTGCTTTGCAGCCCCAGAGACCAAACTGCAGGCACCAGCGACGAACTGTTGATGAGCTGACACTGACCTCACTCTTGTCTGACCACTCTCGAAGTAGCTGAGGAGAGGTCAACTTGCAATTAGTCAGTGAAATGCATCGTAGTGCGCGGTCCTGGCGTGATGTTGATGCATGTGGACGACCTGAACGAGGCTTGTCCACCATTGAACCCATTTCTTTCTTCTTCTGTACAATCTTAACAACAGCACTCTGACTGCAGCCAACTTTCCTGGCTATCTGACGGCTTGAAAATCCTTCCTCGCTCATAAAGGACACATGAACACGCTCCTCCAACGTCAGGGTCCGAGTCATCTTCATAGTCGATCCAGAAAGCGTATGAAATTCAAAAATTCCACGCGTTTTTATAGCTGCACTGTTGGCTAGATATCTGCATTGTGATTGGTTAGTGAAACCAGCCTCCTGATTGGTCAGAAATAATCTGTGCATATTGGATAATCTCGATCCAGTTTTGACGCAGGATCCACAAAAATCGCAGTAGCTATCTCCCAGTGTCTGTAAAGTATTTAAATTGGAAGGTTTCCTAGACCATGGGATGCTGTTCCAAGGGTTGCAGAGCAGAGATGGCATCCATCTGTCCAAGAAAGGTCAAACCATCTTCGGTAGTAGACTGGCTAATCTACTGAAGAGGGCTTTAAACTAGATTCGTTGGGGATGGGTGAAGAAAGCCCCCAGGTAAGTGAAAGCCCCCAGGTAGGTGATACATTAAATACCTTTATGGAAATGGGTAACAGGGGTAACATATGGAAAGCAGTGTGTATAAATGCCCGTAGCATGGGAAATAAGATCCCTGATGTTGAAGCTTTGGTGGGAGTGGCTGACTTGGATTTAGTGGCAGTTACAGAAACATGGTTCACAGAAAACCATGACTGGGATGTAACTATACCTGGCTATATTTTATTCAGAAAGGACAGGGTAGGAAGAAGGGGAGGAGGAGTGGCACTATATGTAAAAACTACTATTAAAGCTTTGGAATTACAGAGCTTAAAAGGAAGAGAGGAGGCATTGTGGGTTAAACTAGAAAGAGGGAAAGAGAAATCTATTTGCATTGGTGTGATATACAGACCGCCCTCACAAGAGGAAGAGGTGGACAGAGAGTTAATTGAAGACATACGCAGCATTGCTAGGAAAGGGGAAGTGCTACTGATAGGAGATTTCAAAATGCCAGATGTTGATTGGCACATTCCTGCTGCAGTATCATCTAGAAGTAAGGAGATCCTGGATTCTCTACAGGGAGAACTATTCAGGCAATTGGTAACAGACCCCACACGTGAAGGGGCCATACTGGACTTGGTGCTTACCAATGGTGAAAGTGTTTCTGATGTTGTAGTGGGAGATCATTTTGCATCCAGTGATCACCAGATGGTGTGGTTCAGTATTAGGACTAGGGCTGTTAGAATCCATTCCAAGGTGAGGATCTTAGACTTTAGGAAGACTAACTTTGCGAAGATGGGCCAATACCTCAGGGAGTCGTTAGTGGGATGGGAACAGCTGGGGGATGTAGAAAAACAGTGGGCAAAACTGAAAGGGGGTATTTTAAAGGCAACCAACCTTTTTGTTAAAATGGTAAATAAAGGCAAAAGGAACAGGAGACCGCTATGGGTTTCGAAGGAAGTAGCTCAAAAAGTGAAGAAAAAGAGGGAGGCCTTCATGAAATACAAGAGATCACAGACAGAGGAAGACAGGCATCTGTATTTGGAAAAACTTAGAGAAGCTAGCAAAGTAGTCAAGAAGGCAAAGAGGAGGAAATAGCCAATGCAATAAAATAGGGGGATAAGACATTGTTTAAATACGAATTTACCGGAGGTTGTAGTGAAAGCCGTTAATGTAGCTGTACTTAAAAAACGGTTTGGCCAAGTTCCTGGAGGAAAAGTTCATAAACCGTTATTAGAGAGGACCCAGGAATTCCACTGCTTGCCTCGTGACGAGCATTGTCAAATAGGTGTGCCTTTTTGGGAACCTGACAAGTATTTGTGAGCTGGATTGACTGCTGTTGGAAACGGGATACTGGGCTTGATGAACCTTCGTATGGCAGTTCTTATGTCGGACGGTTTATGTTGAGGACTTAACCTCATGTTCAGATATATTAGTGAGAAGAGGAAGGGCAAAAGTGGTATTGTCAGACTCAAGGGTGCAGGGGGGGAATATGTAGAAGCTGATAAGGATAAAGCGGAATTGCTTAACAAATATTTTTGTTCTGTGTTCACAGATGAAGAACCAGGAGCAGGACCTCAGAAAACACCCACAAATAAGAACAGAAGCGAGGGACATCTTGAACAATTTTCAGAAGACTGTGTTTGTGAGAAACTAGCTCAACTTAAAGTAGACAAATCGATGGGACCGGATGGGATACACCCTGAGGCAACTTGGGGACGTTCTAGCAACTCCACTGACTGACCTTTTCAATGCCTCGTTGGAGTTGGGAGTGGTGCCAAAGGACTGGAGAGAGGCTCATGTGGTGCCTTTACACAAAAGCGGAAGTAAGGATGTGGTTGAAAACTACAGGCCGGTTAGTTTAACTTCGGTGGTGAGTAAATTATTGGAAACACTGCTGAAAGAGAAAATAGTGAGGTTTCTGGAGTCCAGCGGATTACAGGATCCGAGGCAGCATGGATTCACCAGAGGCAGGTCTTGTCAGACAAATCTGATTGATTTCTTTGACTGGGTGACCAGGGAGTTGGACCGAGGGAGAGCTCTAGATGTGGTGTATTTAGATTTCAGTAAAGCCTTTGACACTGTTCCTCACAGGCGACTTATAAACAAACTGAGCACCCTAGGGATGGACCCTAAAGTTACTGCTTGGATTAGAAATTGGTTGGGTGGGAGGCGACAAAGAGTACAAGTAAATGGAGCTCACTCTGAGGAGAAGGATGTTACCAGTGGTGTGCCCCAGGGATCTGTCCTTGGTCCGATTCTTTTTAACATCTTTGTTAGTGATATAGCGGAAGGGCTGTCGGGTAAGGTTTGCCTCTTTGCGGATGATACCAAAATCTGCAATAGAGTAGACACCCAGGAAGGTGTAGATAACATGAGGAGGGATCTAGCTAAGTTTGAAGAATGGTCTAGAATTTGGCAGCTGGGATTTAATGTTAAAAAATGTAAGGTCATGCATTTGGGCTGCAGCAATCCAAGGGAGCAATACAGTATAGGAGGTGAAGTACTTTTGTCCACTAAAGAAGAGCGGGACCTAGGCGTGGTTGTGTCTGATGATCTTAAAGTAGCTAAACAGGTAGAAAAGGCGACGGCAAAAGCTAGAAGGATGCTTGGGTGCATACGGAGAGGAATGGCTAGCAGAAAAAAGGAGGTGATAATGCCTCTGTATAAGTCTTTGGTGCGACCTCATTTGGAGTATGGTGTGCAATTCTGGAGACCGCACCTTCAAAAGGATGTGAACAGGATGGAGTCGGTGCAGAGGGTTGCTACTAAAATGATTAATGGGCTTCATTATAAAGCATATGAGGACAGACTTAAGGATCTTAATATGTACACCTTAGAAGAAAGGCGGGATAGAGGTGATATGATTGAGATGTTTAAATACCTCCGTGGCATAAATGTTCAGGGAGAGAGCCTCTTTCAATTGAAAGCAAGTTCTGCTACGAGGGGACATGGGATGAGGGTGAAGGGAGATAGATTCAGGAGTGATATGCGGAAATATTTCTTTACAGAAAGAGTAGTGGATCCATGGAATAGTCTCCCAGTGGAGGTGGTAGAGATGAGGACAGTAACTGAATTCAAAAAAGCATGGGACCAACACAGAGGATCTCTAAAAGTAAAAAGTGGACTGTTGTAGTTGTTGTTATGGAAGGACAGACTAGATAGGCCATGTGGTCTTTTTCTGTCATCATGTTTCTATGTTTCTATGTTTCTATGAAGCAAGGAATGCAAAAAAGTCAACTCTAATAGCCAAATGTATCCTTTTTAACGTGGTAGAAAGATGAATATGCTGGGCTAACGCAAAATTTTTTTAAAAAGTTAGAAAGTACGAAAAACGCAAAACTCACAAGTGATTCCAGACTTGCACACCACTGTAGCTGAAACAGGCACCCATTTTATTCTGTTGCAAAGACAACTAGCCATTGTGAAGGCAACCGGCTATCTTCCATCAGGTGACATACAGTAGCCTAAGGTCTGTTATCCATTAAACACAGTCAGGACACTGGCCAGGGGTCTGACAATGCTCAAGGTACACACTCCTTCCCCCTCACCACGATTTTAGAAGCTCAGAACTCTATAATTACAGTTGATGAATTCTTCTTACCTTGTTTACATTTGCTTGGTCTACCTTTGCTAAGAGAATTGTTCAAAGGCCAGGAGAAGAATTCTGTCTACCTTTGCTAAGAGAAGAATTCTTCTCTGGTCTTCCAGTATCCCTCAGGCTAAGTCCCTCTGTAGTTATGTAAACAGTTTCTCACCAAACTGAAAAACTGAGGCTTATGTAAACAGTTTCTCACCAAACAAACTGAAAAACTGAGGCAAGAAGAATTAACCCCTAACTCACTGTTGAGGCATAATCAATAGTCAATTTTAATTCATTTGTACTACATCTGTGCAGAGCAGAACTAGGCCACTTTCCCATACAACTAGCCATAGATCTCAGTAACAGCAATACAAACCCTCTGAGTACCAAGTCTATTGGAAATTAATACAAAAATAATCCTTCAGAACCAAGAACAAATATGCTATGCCAGCACTAACTTTGAAAACTCACCGAAGGACCCTATAAGGAAAATCCAGCACTGTAAATATTGCAGTGGGCCCTAGAACATCCGTAAATCTATTAGGAGAACTGAAAAAGCCAGATTACTACAAGCTCTTAAATAGAAATTACATGCTACAGAATACCCAGCGTTGGTCACACATGCAGAACACAGATGGACCTTCACCAAATAGGTTTTCAGGATTTCTTTCCCAAAATTATATTTTCCTCAAAGTGAGGCAAGAGAAAGAGCTCTCACACACAGGCATCTGCATTGTCGACAGAAACTAAAATAATGGCTCGGTGCAAGTAACATGGGTGGAACTAATACCACCTCAGTGGGTGGCCTCAGTTGCATCTGCCGCCATTTTGCAACTTTGAAATATGGTAACTGCAGGGGGATGTAACTGCCTCCTTGCAGTTAGCCTATGGCCTAACACAGATAATGTAAACCCACACATATGTTACCAGTGCAGAATTTAGGAAATATGCTGCTAAATGTGCCAAACAACAAGAGGGACTCAAAGCACCAATACAGCACCTCCCATTTCCACAAAAACAAGAGTGACTCTCCCTTCGTGGCTTTGAAAAGCAGCCGGTGCTGAGAAAAATACAAGGAGAGCTCTGCCGGGGAGGCGGGAGGGCCGCGGGGCACTTCATTCTGCTGCTGCCGCCATGGCAACAGCAGTGGCAGCAGCTCCGGCAGTGGCTTCTCTGATCGAGTTTTTTTTTTTAAGGCCAAGTAAGGCGGTCTTTTTGGGGGCAATTTTTGCTTTCCCCAAAAAGTTGCCGCCTGAGGCCACCGCTTCACTTGGCCTCATTATAGAGCCGCCCCTGACCAGGTGACTGGTGGAGAGAAGTTCTTATCATTTCAGGCCTAATGCAAAAGTACCATCTTCCTCCAAATCAATATTTTAAATAGATACAGCTGAGACATTGTCTCATAAAAACAGTATTACTTCTTCAAAACCTGAATACATGCCAATGCTCTGTGGATTTGCAAAACATATGATGTCTTTGGGACATGTGGTTTCCAGCCTTCCCTTGGCTGCTAAGGAGCTGCAGGAAACATGATGTACTCGACCTTAACCCAAGTGACAGTGATTTTGGTCGTGGAGTAATAGTGCTTCAAAATCAGCCAGTCTCACTCAGTTGCTGCTTTTGTGTCTCATTGGGCACTTTGGACCCTATGGAAGATATACATAATGCTAAACTACCTACCTCATATCTGTGTTAATCATGTAAGGCAGCCAAAAGGTGCACTAAGTCATATGTTCTAAATTTTGGAAGGAAATGTGGGATATCATGTCCTCTATTTTTGGTTTTAAGGTACCGATCACTTATCAGCTGGTTATATGGAAATGATGTCCATTGGATGTGGATTCTACCGCCTCACGGATACGCTGTTGTCATTAGCCATTAAGTTAATGTTGTGTTGTTGGAGTCATTTCCTGACTATTCACTTTTGATAGAAAACAGTTCCCCAGATGCAAAAATTAGAGATAACTAAGGCCAGTAAGAAGAAAGAAGATCAAGCATCTCATCGTCTTTGGGTGCTGTTGAAGCAATAGTTGTCATCCTCTTAATTTTATGATCTATCCAGGACAGGTCTATACGTTTTACATTGTGAATTTATTTTGGTAAATTGTGGTGGATCTAAGTTACCCTGGGTCCAATCAAACTTGTTACTTTGCCTATTCAGTTTTATATATTGTGTTTAAATATTAAAGAAACTGGGACTAAAAAGAAAAGAAAATTTGTTTGTATTTTTGATACATTTGTTAAAGTTTTTGAATTACATCTCACCAATCAACAGAAATATTACCTAAGGGTTTTTAAATAGACGAAAAATGTTATATATGTGGCCATTTGTCCATGCCAAAAGTTGTATGTTGGGAAAACAAAGAGATGTCTCAAGGTCAGAATTATGGAATACAAGAGTAGTTTAAAGAAAAGAAATGAAGAAAAACTTTAGTGCCACTGAAAATCCATGGATAGTGCGGAGTAAGATAATTAAATACCAGCCGTTGTTATCCTGATAATTCCCTTTGAATGGTGACCCAGGAAAAAGCATCTTTCCATTGCTGAACAATGGGGTGTGCATGCAGACACCTTTGCTGTCAGACTGTAGCATTCCAGGTGGTTCCACTAGTTGTATGCACATGTGAGCTGGCTACATGGGCTGGTGGATGGTGCAAACTCTTCAGATGCATCATCAGCCCACACAGCTGCAAACCCTAGGCTAGCATGTGATGGATAGGGCGGAACTGGTGAGAAAGATGGGGAAACACATGGTGGGTCAGATAGTGCTGGTGAGAGAGCCTGCAGCCATAGGGATAAGAAGATGGTGAAAAGCAGGGTGCAGAAGGAAACCATTTGCCGGTGAATTTTGCCAGGCAACAGCTAGTAAAATAATAATAGCATTAATTGTAATTCAGTTCTTGAGAGTAAAGATAATTTGTGAAGCACAACTTTCCATCTTCAAAATTCCCTAACAGAAATCAGTAAGAGCAGTTGTGATAATCAGTATATGTGGGACTGAAGTTGGCAGGATCATCTGATTCATCTGTGCAATATCTTTTGCAGTACTGCATTTAAATCAGGGCAATAAATGCTGTCAACAACAGGAACGTTGCACAGGCAAGCAATTTATTGAGCCTCCCAACCATTGTACAGGGAGGGTTACAAACCTTTTTTTTTTTTAGTTCCTTTGTTGAAATACATATGATTTTATATGCTTTCCTTTCTAGCTGCAGTTTTTTTGCCAAGTTCATACTATGCATATTAGAGCAGACTCCGAGGCATTTGTAGTACTGGCAGTGTATCATTGCAGAGAGAAAGCAGGGATGTAAACTTGAAGATCCCACTTCAGCAAGGGATTTATACCCTTAATGGGTTTAAGTGCATGCGAACGAACTGTTTGCCTTATGAGCTCTATGCCATACAACAGCACACCTTCTCCATCCTCATCCTGCTCTCTTCTCTCTATGGCAGCATCCACTGTCCTACTTAAAAGCAGATGAAAATCCACCTCCACTTTTTAACACAGGGCAGCTCTGCCCTCTTTCACCTTGTTATATTACGGCACATCCAGTGATATCAGTCTTTCGTGAAGGGGCTGCCCATGACAGAAATGGTCTGTCCCATTATTCACTCAAGACGGGCCTCTGAGCAAATGACTTTACCTTCCCGTGCTAAGAATTGGACATTTTTTGTTAATACGTGTTTATTAGGGATGAGCATTTAAGGGCTGATTTTATAAGGGATGCGTGAAACGTTACATGCTATTTACGTGCGTGCGTGCGTGCGTCCCTATTTGAAAGGGCTTACATGCATGGATGGACACTTACGTATATGCACATTGCTATTCTGTAAGAGCACGCATAAGCGATATCGTGTCTACTTTCAGAGTGAGCATACACAGGGGCAGAGCTTGGACAGAATATAGGCAGAGCATAAATTTCCACATGTAAGTTATAAAATATAACATGCATTTTTATGAACAATCTACATTCAGGCATTTAAGTATGCTTTAGCACAGGCATAACTGCTGTGACTAGGTTAAGGCATGTCTTTACACCTCTGTTTTATAAAGTAAAGTATGAACGTACTTCTCATTATAAAATAGACCCCAAATATGCACGGCTAAGGGGGGATATGATAGAGGTCTATAAATGAACGAATGGAGTGGAACAGGTTAACGTAGATCAGTTGTTTACGCTATTGAAAAGTTGAAAGGGTAGAGGATATGCAATGGAGCTACAGTGTATCCCATTTAAAACTAATAAGAGAAAATATTTTTTTACTCAATGTGTAATCAAACCCTGGAATTCATTACCAGAGGATGTAGTAAAAGCTGTTAGTGTAGTTGGGGTTAAAAAAATGTTTGGATAAGCTCCTGGAGGAAAAGTTTATAAAGCATTATTAAAAAGGACCAAGGAAATCCACTGCTTAACCCAGGACGAGCATTGTGAAAACTGTGTGCCTTTTTGGGAACCTGCCAGGTACTTGTGACCTGGAATGGCCACTGTCTAGACCTCTATTATATCTCCCCTCAGCTGCATCTTTTTCAAGTTGAAGAGCCCTATCCTTTTAAGCCTTTCCTCATAGGGGTATCCTTCTATCCCCTTTACCATTTTGGTCGCTCTTTTCTGTACCTTTTCTAATTCTGCTATATACTTTTTAAGATATGGCGACCAGAATTGCACACAATATTCAAGGTGCGGTCACACCATGGAACGATGCAGTTTGATTCTCCATTCCTTTCCTTATGATTTCTAGCATTCTATTTGCCTTCTTGGCTGCCGCTGCATAACTTGTACTATGTGGAGGGTTTCAACATATTATCCACGATAAAGTCTAAATCCTTTTCTTGAGTGGTGGTTCCTAATGTTGAATCGTGCATCAAGTAACCATAGTTTGGGTTGTTCTTTCCTAGGTGCATAACTTTGCACTTGTCCACATTAAATGTCATCTGCCATGTGGACATCCAGTCTTCCAATTTATCAAGGTCCTTTTGCGTTTTTTCCCAAGCCTCTTGTGCTTTAACAACTTTGAATAATTTTGTGTCATCTGCAGATTTGATCACCTCACTCATTATTACCATTTCCAGGTCATTTATGAATATGTTAAAAAGCAGCAAGCCCATCGAACAAATAAACATTCTTGTACATAGATACTCACCTGCACACACACACACACACACACAAATTCAAATGCATAAACAGAGAGATTGGAAAGAATTCCATGAGCCATATGTGCATGTTTTACCCACTTGTAAACTTGTACATCAGTGTTTTTATCTCTAGTTCCCTGACCTACCCACTTTCAATAATTCATCATTTTTTATAAGCCCAATTGCAAATTAAATCTTCTGTATTTCATTAGCTTTTTAAGTAACAATACAGTGTATCAAGAGAACAGATCAGCTATTGCCATGTGTGCTGCCTTCTCTAGTGATGGATTTGAGGGCAGGGTGGATCTATGAAGATCATAAAACACATTCAACAACTTTTGGCACAGCAAAAGGAGTTCAGATAGTTTAGCTTTGCAAAGTGCTATTAGCTCGAGCTATCCATTATTTATCCTCCCTTTCTGCCTCCCTTATTATTATTTCATTGACACATGTTCAAAGCGTCCCTGGTATGTACTGCAAACAATCAAAAAATATTGTAAAATTCATTCCGTTCTGGTATATTATCTTTTTATTTTTCCATCACAGTCATATTTTGGATTGGGAAAGCTGGACATTCGCTAAGAGGTAACCATATGTGACTAGCTGATTAATCAACATCACTGCCATGATTTAGACCCTTACAGAACAGGCTTTGCTGACCCAAAATGCTGCAGTGACTGATAAGGTTGACCCAGGCTAGGCAAAGTCAATCCAGTGAAAATTTCAAATGTCAGATGTGTTTTTGATGTGCGAATTCCATTTAGGTTTTAATTGCTTGAATTTTCCCTTTCTTCTTCTTCCAAGCTTTGCCTTTCAGCTTCAGTATCGGTATCATCAAGTCGTCCAGCACTGTGTTCTTGAGTTTATTAAATCTTAAGCCTCTTGGGCTGTGCACAGAAGAAAATGTTTTGGTTCATTAGGGCATTTTGCATATTCATTTTACTAAAAATCTTTAATATGTGTTAGAATTTGTTAATGCACACAAAGAGGCATGTTTACTAAAGGTTAATGCATGATAACATCTGTTAGTGCATGTTATGTGCTGCTGCAACCCATTTTCCTCCTATGACTGTGGACCCCAGTGAATATAACCTGTATGCATTCATAGGTTAATATGCGTTAAATCAATTTAGCATTCACTACATTTTTTAGGACTAATAACAAACCAAATGCACGCTAACAAATGCATACTCCAATTAGACTCACTTTTGTCATTTTCATAGTTTGCAAAACTTTGTGCCCATCCCCATGTGAGAGTTAGCAAACAGAGCAATGAATTTGCATGCTGTTTAGATGACAAATCATACAAATCTTATCGGAGGTCAGCTGGATGGATTACACAAATAATTATGACATTCTCCAAACCGCTGAAAGACTCCACCATTACAATGCTGGCAGTCAGCTGCATGCCTGAGAACCCAAAGTTTGACAAGCTATGGATCTCTAGGTGAGTTCCCAGGTTCTCCAGAACCAGGGCGCTTAAAATATAGCAGATGTCTAGAATGACTACTATAGGAGAATAAAAACCTCCTGTGCATGTATTGCTGGAAGGCTACTGCTTCCCATTTTCTCCTGTTCAGTGCAAGCAGTTCCACCATGGCAAGACATGCAGATGAGAAGATCTTTTAAGCAGTTGCACTACCGGCTTCTGCTGGGATTCAAGAAAGAGCAAATGCTGGAAGCATGGAATGGGGTGGGGTGGGGTGGGGGCAAAGAAGAGCAGATGCTCGAAACATGAGTTGGGGATGGCAAGGAAGAGCAGATGATGATCACTTCAGGAGAGATGGAGAGGAGATGCTGGGGGTTTGGGGAGGAGGGTGCATAGCTGATGGGTTTACTAGGGCATCGGATAGGCTTGGGCCAGCCCTGGCTCCAAATAAGGTGTAGCTACTGTATCTACATGCACTCTATGAGGGTAATTCTATAGTAGGCTACCAATGTGTGAAGGTAAATGGGTGCTTATTTTAAGTCTATTTTATAAAGGCATATAGGTGCCTATGGGGGTTATTTTAGAAGCCCTTTTCGTGCTTTGGATGTCTGAAAACAGGCATAGAGATGTCCAAAGCACAGAGCAACCTCGGAGCCATTTTAGAAGCCAATTCTGTGGTTGTCCTCAGCATGAGAACATCCAAATTGTAATGCAGGCGTGCTGTAGATATGACCAGGGCTTTCCCTAGAACTTGGGTTGTCCTCACCCAATTTCAGAAATGTCCTGGACAACCTGAACCACATCAAATGTTATACCAGCTCCAGACATCTGAAAAGTGCACTTTTTGACAGGCCAATGTCTGGAGGTTGTGCAGAAGGAGACACACTCTTATCTCCTTTATTTTACAGTTTGACAACAAACACTGATGGGGAATGAGAGCTCATGTTTTCATTTTGCCATGCTGCTGGACATCCCTATAGGGAACCGCTTGCAATGGATGCCACCACCCCACAATTTCATAACGGGAACATCTGTATGGATGCCGGCATGAGCGTCCTTGTTGGGGAAGTCTGTTTTTAAATTCAGGCCAAAAGACAGGTGTTCCCAGCATTTTTCTGCATGTTCTGCTCTGGACATCCCAGATTTGCACTTTTCTAAAATTCCACTTCACACGTCTTTATAAAATTCTAGGGCAAAACTGGCAAAAATCATGCCTAGAATGGAACTGCGGCCACTTACACCTGTTCAGGAGCAAGCATAAATGTTCATGCGTATACACAGATTTTATAAATGACTCTGCCCTTGCTCCACCCATACTCTGCCCCAGAATGCGCCTACACAGGGATCACAGAGAGGTACACGCCACCTTGCCAATGAACAGATTTTTATTTGGCCTACCCAGAAATTTTAGAAGAAGCCTTTTATGCATGAAAAATTCTCTATAAAATTATCCCGAGGACAAGTTTTTTCCAAAGGGGGTTTATTTATTTATTTAACCAGACATATATTGCTTTTTCCTTCAATCAAAGCAGTTTACATTGTCACATAAACGTAAACTGAATGCAATTAACTAGGACCAAATGGTTGGCATGCAGGGTACTTAACACAGATATAACCTATTTATAGTTAAATTAACTAATTTACAGTAACCGGATAGCCGGACCCGGCGCTTCCCCAGCTCCAAACCCCCAGGCCCCCCTCCCCCGCACTTCCCCCCCTTTACACCCCCTTATGGCACAAACCACAGACAACATTTTCATGGTAACAAACTGGTCGCAGCTTTATTTCCAACAGAAACGTATTAACATTAATGCCAAGAATACATAACTCTCGCAACCCAGCGGATCGGTGTGCCGCCAGCCATGCTACTAGCAAAGCGGCCCCGCCTCCGCTGCGGCCGTGGACCCCCCAACGGCCGAGCTCACCCACCCCTATCCGACTTCGCCATATTACTAGCAAAAGTCTTCCAGGGGTTATCCGGGCAAGGGCACCCCGCTCCCACCCCAAGTGGCATAAGGCTCCGGACCCCGGAAACCTCCGGGATCCCGCAAAACACACCCCCACCAGCTGCGACACCCCTCAGTCTCCCCCCCCCCCAACTACAGTAGAAAAAGGGGGCGGGAGGGTGGGACACCGCGCCGACAGCCAGCAGCATGTGCTCCAGGCTCGCAACAGCAGCAGGAGCACATGCCCGACTGGCCCGTCTGATTGGCTCCGCTCGGCACGTGCACCCGCAGAGCCAATCAAATTGAAAGATGCCACGCTCCCCCATGGCGCGCTCGTCCTCGTCCGCCCCACGCTTGCAGGGTCCCGCGCCTAACTGGCACCCGGTTACTCTCGGGCACCGGGACCCTGCCCGCGCCCTGCATAATAACCGGGTAGCCGGACCCGGCGCTTCCCCAGCTCCAAACCCCCAGCCCCCCCCTCCCCCGCACTTCCCCCCCTTTACACCCCCTTATGGCACAAACCACAGACAACATTTTCATGGTAACAAACTGGTCGCAGCTTTATTTCCAACAGAAACGTATTAACATTAATGCCAAGAATACATAACTCTCGCAACCCAACAGATCGGTGTGCCGCCAGCCATGCTACTAGCAAAGCGGCCCCGCCTCCGCTGCGGCCGTGGACCCCCCAACGGCCGAGCTCACCCACCCCTATCCTACTTTGCCATATTACTAGCAAAAGTCTTCCAGGGGTTATCCGGGCAAGGGCACCCCGCCCCCACCCCAAGTGGCATAAGGCTCCGGACCCCGGAAACCTCCGGAATCCCGCCACCGGCACAGGCACCATCACCACCTGTGCCGCCCCCCCGCCCTGCTGGAAGCTGCGACCAGTGATACCGGGACCTCACGAGACACTCCAACATCTCCTGCCAATCGTTCAGGAGCAAATCAGTTCCCACAGGGGACAAATGAACGCCATCCCCCCTGAACAACCCCCCGCAGGACACCTCCGCCCAGGGGTGTTGCACCTGAAACCCGCCATGATCGATCACCCACCTCCCAATTTGCCGGTTGATTTTGGTCAGACCACGAGACCAGCGCCGCTGATCCCAGCACGCTGGCCTCGGAACAATATCCGACCAGACCAACGCGGCGCCAGGAAACAGGCGACGCACCAATTCAAAATCCCTCTTAGCAGCCCTGATCAACCGCTTGCAGGACCACGCAGCCAAATCGTTGCCCCCCATATGTAGAAGTAGAATCGCTGGATGCTGCCTGACGCGGCCATGGTGACGGAGCAAAGGCAGCAGCTGCTCCCACCGCAGACCCCGCTCGCCCAGCCATGAAATCGCCACCTCCTCAGCTGCCAGACCGAGATTCGGCCCAAAGGGGCGCTCCGCCGCTCGCTGGCCAGCCCAGTAAACGAAAGAGTGGCCCAGAATCCAGCAGACCAGCTTGCCCGGCTCCCCATCTGGAAGAGAAAACACAACCATATTATTAACCCCCACCCCCCCCCCCAGGTATGGCCAGGTCAGAGACGGACGTACCCCTCGAACGCCGTCGACCGCCACCTGCCAATACTTTGTATCTGAAGACCCGAGCAACCCGCCGCCGCCGCGCTGGTAGCCGCACCGATGCGAAAAGAATGGGCCGAAAAAAGACGAGGATCCTCGCCCAACCGAGACAGCGCGAGCCGCAAAACCGCCGTGAACTGAAAACGCGTCAACGCCCTACCATCCTGATGCGTAAAAAGCACTCCACTACCCTCCGGGCGCAGAGCCAGGAAGCCCTGCATGTTGGCCACAGGGCAGGTAAGCCCTCCCGTAGACCTGAGGACCACCCAAAGCCCCTTACCCCGCTGGTTCGTCTTGGACCGAGCCAGCAACACGCGCATCTGCGGCTGCACCATCCACACGTGCCGCCGGAGTAAACAAGTCCCGTGACCCGCCGACGACGACTCGGCCACCAACTCCCCAACGCGAAAGGCACCAAAAAACGCCAGATAGAAAGCCGCACAAAAGAGCGTGCGCTCATTCGGCGACCGGGCAACCGCCGATAGCACCTCGCACAGCTGCACCAGGAGGTCGTGTGTAATTGGACGACGACGATCGCGGGGACCCGGCTGAGAACGCTCCCAGCCCTGAAGCAAACGTCGCGCCAAAAAACCCCGACCGGACACCGCCCACCCCGTTGCCCTGGCAAAAAACAAGAAACCCGCCAGATGGCCACACACGGACGATCTCGAACCCCCCCGCTCCTTGGCCCAGCTCACATACCCCCCCAGCAACTGATCCGGGACCACCCCCCCAGCCCACCCATGCACTTGCAAAAACTCTTGCACTCGCTTGCAACCGATCCGATACGCCTCCCAGGTCCTCTCTGCTACCGAGCTCTGCAGAAGACACCTCATTGCAGCAGGCCATCGCTCCACAACTACCAAGGGACCGTCAGCCCGACCGGGTCGGCGTCCGGAGCCAACTCCCGAAACCGCTCCAACTGCAAACGGGAAAGAGCATCAGCCAGATCATTAGTACGCCCTGGTATGTGCCGGGCACGCAAGTGCACATTTAAGCGCAAACACGCGAGCACGACCTGGCGCATCAACGACGCCACTGCCCCACACCGCGGCGAAAAGCGATTAACCACATGCACCACCGCCTCGTTGTCACACCACCACAACACCCCGCGGTCGGCTAACCTATCGGGCCACAACTCCAGCACCACCAAGATCGGGAAGAGCTCCAAGAAAGTAATATTGCTAACCAAGCCGTTCGCCACCCACTCGCGCGGCCATCTGTCAGCACACCACGCCCCATTAAAATAGATTCCCAATCCTACTCCCCCGGCAGCATCCGTGTACAATTGCAACTCCTTGGTGGTAACTGCCGATCCCCGCAGAACCGTCACCCCATTGAAGTCCCGCAAAAAGACATCCCAAACGCGCAAATCGTCACGCATTCCCCGCGTCACTCGAATACGATGATGCAGCTTGCGCACCCCCGCCGTCGCCGCTGCCAGCCGCCGACTAAACACCCGCCCCATGGGAATGACCTTACAGGCAAAGTTGAGGGAACCAAGAAGAACCTGCGCGTCTCTCAAGGTGACTTTCTTGGAAGCCAAAAGGTTGGCCACGAGAACCCGCAGTTTCACCACCTTCTCACCGGGGAGCCGCGCCACCATCCCCAGCAAATCCAACTCGACGCCCAAGAACACTATCGTTGTCGCGGGGCCCACCGTCTTCTCCTCCGCCAAAGGCACCCCCAGTTCGGCTGCCAAACGAATGAAACCGCGTAATAAAACACCACACTGCGCAGACTCAGCCCCCCCCCCCACAAACAGAAAATCATCCAGATAATGAACCACCCCAAAACAGCCAACCTCCTGCACCAACTTCCAATGCAAGAAGGTACTAAACTTTTCAAAGTAGGCGCACGACACCGAACAGCCCATCGGCATGCATTTATCATAGTAATACGCCCCCTCAAATTGAAAACCCAACAACTGAAAAGACGAGGGGTGAACGGGCAACAATCGGAATGCCGATTCCAAATCCACCTTGGCCATCAATGCCCCAGGACCCGACCTAGCAACCAGCTCCGCCGCCCTATCAAAGGAGGCATAGCGCACTGAACAAAACTCCCGTGGGATAAGATCATTCACAGAGGCGCCCATCGGAGCAGACAAATTATGAATGAGGCGAAACTTCCCCGGTTCCTTCTTGGGCACCACACCCAGCGGGGACACCACAAAATCCGGAAAAGGAGGGCCACTGAAAGGCCCTGCCACCCTGCCAAGCTGCAACTCGGCAGACAACTTCCGCCGGGCCACCTCTAGCCAGCGCCGAACACTGGGGGAATTCCGAGCCACCGAGCCCGCTGCCCGACCCTGCACCGGAATAATGAAGCCAAATTGAAAACCCCTCTCCAAACATAATTTGTCATGCACCTTGGGGTACCCGCGAAGCCACCTGCGCAAAACTGGGACCCGAATAGGCGAGGGCGCAATCCGCGAATCGGACGGCCTACTTGGGGCCGGACCCCGGGAGGGAGGGGCCCCCTTTTTTAACACATTTGGACGCGGAATGGGGCCCACCACAGATGGAGCATGAATGCCGGAACTTGCAGTCCGGGAAAGGGCACGTGGATCAGTTGAACCTCCAGCACATGTCTCCGCCCCCCCCCCCGACGGCAGCCCTGGCCTGCCCCGCGGGGGGCTCCCCCCGAAAGGAACGGTTTGCCCCGCCGGTCGCCACCATCCCCGCCTTGACCCCTCTACCCCCCCACCCCCTTTCACTGACATTTGCGTTAACCACAGGCTAATATCCTGCGTACTCCAGGTCAGCAAACGGTTCTCCTCCCTCTTGTCACGAAACTTTTCGTCGTAGTTAAGCCACGACCAACCTTCGTGCACCTGCGATGCCTCCAAGATCGAGTCCGCATAAGCCAATAAGCTACCAAATTGATCCGGCCACCGACGCCCCCAGACGCTTGCCAATCGCAAAAAGGCCCGGACCCAATTGACCACGTTACACGAAACCCGGTGAAGCCGCCCAGCCTTTTCCTCCTCTTTCCGCTTCTTCTTACTATCACCCGAGCGCTTCCTGCCCTCTAGCAAACGGAAAATGTCAATATACTGCCTCCGCGTGATCCTACGCCGTAACTTCCGAGGCACCCCCTCCCACAGCTCCGAAAGGGAGGCAACAGAGGACACCGCCAAGCCCGCCGCAACCGACGCGTCACCCCCCTGGGTAGCCACCCTCCCGTCATCGGCGCTGGAGGACCCCGAATCCTCCGACGACGAAGAGGACGACGAGTCCAAACCCCGCCTCCGCCGACACACATGTTTCCGCTTCCGCCCCCTCTTGCCAGACCGCGCAGCCCGCGACCCCCTCAGAGCACCTTCCGATTCAGTCAACTCACCTGAAGCACCTCCCGCCAAACCAGCAGGTGCAGGAGCAGGCAACCATCCTAGGGTATCCTCCGTCCTCGGCTGCAGCCCGGTCCCTTGCGCAGCGCCGTCCACCGCCGTCGCCCCGCTGATCGCACCAGGCACTGTATCCATGTTCGCTGGACCACCCGACTCACCCGCCGCTGGCACGGCTCGAGGCGCGGACAACCAGGGAACCTGCGGAGAGAAAAAGGGGGGGCAGAGAGGCAAGAAACCAGGAGACCACGGCTGCCAGGCCCCCAACCACTCGGCCCGCGAGGACCCCTGCCCCCCAGCCGCCCACTGATCCCAAAGGGTCGACGGGCCCGGCGGCAAAACGCTCACAGGCAGGATCACCAGCCCCCCATGCCCCTGGCTACCCCCAGAGCCCCCCCCCCCGCCAAGCGAGGGCTCATCCGAAAGGCCCCCGGAGGCGGCCCCACCCCCCACACCGACCCCTCCCGCCCCGCCAATGCCTGCCCCCCTCCCACCAACTGACGGCACCCTCCGCACGGGGGCCCTACCCCGGGGAGTGGCCAGTGGGGCCACAGCAGCCCCATCCACCATAAGCCTGCTCCCACCACGCTGTCCCCGAGCCACGCGGCCTCTACCCACAGCCCGAGGCACCGAAGGGGACTCCCCAACCCCCCGGACCGAATTCAGGCCTCCCCTTGGCCTGCCAGCCCCCCTTCCCCCTACCCCAACTCCAGTTCCCGCCCGCGGCCTCCGAGCCGCCCCCCGACCCCTCAAGGCCCCCCCCTGCTTGGCTGCCGGCACCCCCTTCTCCCCCCGACCCCCCCTTGCCATTCCCAATTACAGCAGGCCCCAAGGACGAATTGTGCGGGCTCGGGGTTTTTTTATTTTTTTTTTATTACCCAAATGCCGCCACCGAAAACTGTCCCCCCGCTTGCCTGTCCAAAACAGCATCCCGCCACAGGAACACCGCGTCTGAACTGCCCCGCCGCTCCCGGAAGGCCGCACTCGATCCGCCACGGAGGAAGCCCACACCAGACGCCGCGCCGACAGCCAGCAGCATGTGCTCCAGGCTCGCAACAGCAGCAGGAGCACATGCCCGACTGGCCCGTCTGATTGGCTCCGCTCGGCACGTGCACCCGCGGAGCCAATCAAATTGAAAGATGCCACGCTCCCCCATGGCGCGCTCGTCCTCGTCCGCCCCACGCTTGCAGGGTCCCGCGCCTAACCGGCACCCGGTTACTCTCGGGCGCCGGGACCCTGCCCGCGCCCTGCATAATTTGCTTGTGTTATTTACAGTTTGGGCAGGTTGTTAAAAGCATTTCTAATGTTCCTACAGGTTCGAGGCAAGGGAGTCCAGTGCATTTTCTGTACTATGTGATGTTTCTGTGGTATTCCATGAACAGGAGGGTTTTGAGTTTCTTTCTGAAATCTTTGATATCTCCGGAGGCTTGCATTTCATCGGGGAGGGTGTTCCATAGGTGGGGAGCAGCTAGAGAGAGGGCTCTTTTGGAAGTGTACTATTTGCTTTTCTAGTAATCTTTGGGTATAGTGATCATATGTTTGTTATTGTTTCATCTGGAGTAGGTGCCTGTATCTCTCATGACCAAGTCCTCTAGGATATCCGCTGATGAGTGGTGCAAGATTTTGAAAATATTTAGTATAGCTTTGAACTTGGCATGAGCTTGGATCGGAAGCCAATGTAGTTGATGTAATACAGGTATGATGTGGTCTGTCTTCGCTGTTCCAGTGATGATGCATGCTATCATGTTCTGCACCATCTGTAGAGGATGTGTCCAGTATTGGGGTGATGATAGCCTGGCATACTGTCCAGAAATGGTCCTCGTTTAAGAGTGGTTTTAGTTTCTGAATGTTCTTTAGCCTGTAATATGCTTTTGCAGTGGTTTTGTTTATGTGTGTCTGGAGGTTAAGATTTTGATCCAGGATGATTCCTAGATAGCATAATTCACTTTTCTCAGATATTGGTTGATTAAATAGATGGATTGCTTGCAGAGCGATGAAAGAGGTGTACCTAGTGATGTAGAGTGCTTTGGTTTTGTTATAGTTCAGAGTGAGGTTGTTGTTGCTGAGCCAGGTGGTTATGTCTTCCAGGCATTGGATTATGGCTGTGAGATTTGTTGCTTCCAGATCGATTGAGGTGTATACTATGAGGTTGTCAGCATATAGGTGGTATAATATATTATGCTTCTTGATGATGTTGCAGATGGGGTATATGTATAGTTTAAAGAGGATTGAGGAGTGTGCAGAGCCTTGTGGAATGCCTTATGGAATAGTGAAGGGCGTTGAGTTGTTTGCTCCACACTTGACTTGTTGTGTTCTGTTGCTTAGGTAGGAAGTGAACCATTTAAGGGTGGTGTTGCAGATGCCAGTGTCCTGGAGGTGTTAGATTAAGATATTATGGGACATGATATCAAAGGCAGAAGAGATATCCATGAATATGAGGAGGAACCCTATCTTGATGTTGTCTATTCCCCTTATGATATTATCGAAGAGAAAGGTTAGTAGTGTTTCCACAATGTGGCATGTTTGAAGCCATGTTGGTGGGGGTCTAGTGGCGCGTTGTGGTCTATGTGATCCTGCAACTGTCTTTGCATGTTTTTTTCAATGATTTTTGCGAAAAATGGTAGGCTGAAGATTGGGCAGTATGCTGCGGGATCATTCTTGCAAAGTGATGTAATCTCCAGGAACAAGCAGGAATGTAGTCCTCACATATGGGTATCGTCGGTACCAACAGAGCCTGCGCGAGAACGCTCCCCTGCGTCCAATAGGAACGCTTTTAGGAGCATCCCTCAGCACATGTGCGCTGCCTTCCCGCCTTTCCAACTGCCCCTCTTCAGTTCTTCGCTTTCCGCGGAGCCAACAGGATCTATTCCCTGTCACTGCAGAAAATTCCGTCTTTATATTTCTTTTCTTGTGGTCGCGTTTGCCTTACGCACGACGCCTACCGGTACCGCCAGTTCTTTTCTTTTCTTTCCATTAAAAAAAAACACCTTAGACTGTTTCTTTTCAGAAACTTTTTCTCTTTCGTGCTAAGCGCCATTTTGGGCACTAGGCCCCATATTCCTAAAACATGGAAAAAACAACTAGTGGTTTTAAGAAATGTACTAAGTGTGGCGGTACCATCTCTATCACTGACACCCATGATTGGTGTCTGAAATGTTTAGGACCTGAACATTCTCCAACTGAATGTCTCTCCTCTATGGGGATGACTAAAAGAGGAAGACAAAACCGGGTTGCAAAGCTCGGTACCCTCTTTTCTTCGGATCCCAGATCCATTGCATCGACATCATCAAGGGCCTCTTCTTCCTCCCATGGATCTCAGGTAACTAAACATAAAAGCAGGTCCTCAAAGGGAAGCTCTCCTGCTAAGCATCGAGAGGCCATCGGCATTGCCCTTGAGGGAACCACACCGGCAAAACAGCCCCGGCTGGAGGCTTCGGCTTCCAAAGCATCGATGGGTCTTCAGGATGTTCTTGAGGCCTCAACCTCGCAAGAACTACCTGCGCCATGCTCAGGGGTTCCGTCCGTCCGTACCGGTACTGATACCCAGGCATCGGCAGCGTCGATAGACCAGAGGTTCCTCGCTATCGAGCGCAGCATCACAGCTCTTCTTTCAGCTGCGGTACCGGTGGTCCCACAGGCACCGGTACTGACATCGACACCGATGCCGGTACCGACACTGGTACAGACACCGGTACCAACACCGACAATACCGGTACCGATGGTACCGGCCCCGGTGGGAACTCTTCCCATGCCATCTCTGGCTGGAATTGCCAGAGCGGTACCGGGTCAGCTCGGTACCAACTTTGATCAGTACCGGGATCGTGCATTGCAAGAGCATCAGGGTCAGCAATACTTTGATTCCTCCGATTCCGAAGACTCTGACAATTCTGCTGGCACTAGAGGGTTTCTCCTAGAAGATCCCTCTTCTCCCCAATGCAGAAAACTCAGCTGCCACACCATTCAATGGTAGTGGAATCAGCCATGCGTAGGATGAAAAGTGCAAAGAGGCATGCATCCAATCCTCCAGACCGTGAATGCCGGACTCTGGATGCTTTTGGGCGCCAAACTTTTCAAGCTTTCATGCTTTCAGCTAGGATCAGTTCATATATCCTATATATGGGAATGTTCCTCAAGGAAGTCACCGGAGACTTGGAACTTATGAGCCCATTTCTCCCAGATGACAAGAGACAAGATTTTCTTGCTCTAGTTAAGCATGCTCAAGATGTCTCCAAGTTTGTTAATCGTGCAGCCTTTGACTGTTTCAAATGCATCAGCAGAACCTCTGCTATTGCCATTGGCGCACGACGGATTGCCTGGTTACAGGCATCAGACTTGGAGACTTGGGTACAGGACAAGTTAGGCAACATTCCTTGCATGGGGGAGAATCTCTTCGGCAAGAATTGGCAGGAAAAGGCTAACAAGTTAGATGCTGACAATTCTACCTTAGATAGATTGCCAAAGTCTACAGCCACTCCAGCCAAAAGGAAGCCTTATAAAAAACCCTCTTTTACCAAAAAGAGGAAGTTTTATCCTTCCTATACCCAGCAGAGTCAAACTCAAGGTCAGGTTGCCCAAAAGGAACAAACTAGACAGCAAAAGAAGCCAAAAGGCCCAAGAGCCCAACGAGCTCTCCAGGTTCAGCCCCCTCCTTCCTAGAGAGCTTTGCCTTCCCGCCTCTGAGGGGTCCCCAACCCCCCAATATTCCAGGCAGGTTATGCCACTTTGCCAACAGATGGCATCAGATAACAGCAGAAGATTGGACTTTGTCCATTGTAGGAGAAGGGTACAAGCTTCATTTTCACAGCATGCCCCCTCCTACAATTCTAAAGCAATTCAATTCTCAAACCTCTGCAGACAATCTGCTAGATCACGAGGTCTCCACACTTCTTGCCCAATGGACAATAGAAGAAGTACCCATTCCTCAACAGGGTGCAGGGTTATACTCCCCCTATTTTCTTATTCCAAAGAAAATAGGAGGACACAGACCCATTCTGGACCTCAGAGAATTGAACAAATATCTGTTTCGAGAGAAATTCAAAATGATTTCTCTAGGAACTCTTCTGCCATATCTTCAAAGCCAGGATTGGCTTTGCTCTCTAGAATTAAAGGATGCATACACTCACATTCTCATCCATCCAGATCACAGGAAATTTTTACGTTTCCTTTTCAGGGGGAAATATTTCCAGTACAGGGTTCTTCCCTTTGGTCTGGCTTCAGCACCAAGGGTATTCACGAAATGCATGGCAGTAGTAGCTGCCTTTCTATGAACACTGGGGATTTTCGTCTTCCCTTACTTATACGACTGGCTCATTCGAGCCCCTACAGTTGCAGAGGCCAGCACTGCACTGTCCCGTACAATGCGAATCCTCCAATTCTTGGGATTGGTAATAAACTTCCCAAAATCTCAACTAGTTCCTTCCCAATGCCTAGAATTCATAGGAGCCTGTCTGGATACCAGACAGGCAAGGGCTTTCCATCCACAAGCCCGTTGTCTTCACATAATGCAACTAGCTTCTCAAGCAGTAGGCAAATCCTCCCTCACTGCTCGAGAACTACTGCAGTTACTGGGACATATGGCATCCACAGTTCATGAAGTCCCATATGCTTGCCTCCACATGTGAGCAGCTCAGTGGACCCTCTCCACACAGTGAACACAGGCCACAGGTCATTTGTCGGACAAGATAATAATCTCTCAACGACTAATTTTGTCCCTCCAATGGTGGCAATCTCTAGAAAATCTGTCAGTGGGGTCTCCTTTCCATCAACCCCTTTTTCAGGCCACCCTAACAACAGATGCATCACAGGTGAGTTGGGGAGTACACCTGAATCATCTCTCTACCCAGGGCACCTGGACTCCACAGGAGGACCTGGACTCCACAGGAGGTTGGTTTACACATAAACCTCCTGGAATTAAGAGCAATCTATTTAGCTCTTCGAGTATTCTACGCCCAGCTCAGTTACAAGACAATCAAGACGGACAATCAAGACGGACAATCAAGTAGCCATGTTCTATGTGAACAAGCAGGGCGGAACAGGCTCTCTGTCATTATGCAACAAAGCTTTATGACTGTGGGCCCTCGCCAGAGAACATCAAATTCACCTTCTAGTGGTATATCTTCCAGGCATTCAAAACCTTTGGGCAGACAAACTCAATCGAGAACTGCTCCCTCACGAGTGGTCCCTCCACCTAGACCAGGTGGCAAAGATATTTCATCTCTGGGGCACTCCAGACATAGACATCTTTGCAAGTCCACTGAATGCCAAACTTCCCCGGTTCTGTTCCAGAATTCCTACTCACAACTGTCAGGCAAGGGATGCCTTCCTCCTTCACTGGGGTCAGGACATCCTTTATGCCTTCCCACCCATTCCCCTCATCCCCAAAACACTCTTCAAGCTTCAGAGAGACAGGGATCGCATGATTCTCATAGCACCACGATGGCCACGCCAAACGTGGTATTCCCTGCTTCTACATCTCTCTCAAGCGGCACCTATGGAGTTAGGGCATGCTCCAGATCTCCTTTCCCAGGAGAACGGGACGCTATGGCACCCGAATCCCCAGTCCCTGCACCTCACGGCCTGGTTGCTGAAGGCTTAGACCTCCAAGATTTCAACCTGTCCCAACAGGTAAAAGATATCCTTCAGGCTTCTAGAAAACTTTCCACAAGAAGATCTTATGCCTTCAAGTGGAAACGTTTTACTATATGGTGCTCCAAGAAGGAATTGAACCCCCTGGTCATACCCTTAGAATCGATACTAGAGTATCTCCTTCACTTATCGAATTCTGGTCTAAAGACCAATTCAGTAAGAGTCCATCTTAGTGCAATTGCAGCTTTTTATAAGCCTCTAAATGGACAACCAATTTCCTCTCATCCACTCCTATCAAGATTTATGAGAGGCCTTTCATTAACTAAACCTCCCATCAAGCCACCACCGGTGGCATGGGATCTAAATCTAGTTGTCGGGCAGCTCATAAAGCCGCCTTTTGAACCTTTGGCCACTACAGCCCTTACGTTTTTGACCTGGAAGGTCATCTTCCTAACTGCAATCACCTCTGCCCATCGCATTAGTGAATTGCAAGCTTTAGTGGCTGATCCTCCTTATACTAGGTTTCATCATGATAAGATCGTTCTTCGAACTCACCCACACTTTCTGCCAAAGGTGGT
Organism: Ichthyophis bannanicus; assembly: GCA_033557465.1. Taxonomy (NCBI): domain Eukaryota; kingdom Metazoa; phylum Chordata; class Amphibia; order Gymnophiona; family Ichthyophiidae; genus Ichthyophis; species Ichthyophis bannanicus. The sequence continues at coordinate 160,951,336 of CM066033.1, forward strand.
TTCGCCTTTTCATTTAAATCAATAAATTTATCTTCCTGTATTTTTTCCAAGGCCTCACGCCTCTAATGCAGAAAGAAACCTTCATACTTTGGATTATAAAAGGGCCTTAGCCTTTTACATACAAAGAACACAGCAACATAGAAAGTCCTCACAACTTTTTATAGCTTTTGACCCTAGTCATTTGGGACTTCCAGTCTCCAAAAGAACTTTATCTAAATGGATTGCCTAATGCATATCCTTTACTTATGAGAGTAAGGGTCTTCCTCTTCAGGACCATGTCACAGCTCATAATGTAAGAGCCATGGCAGCTTCTATGGTTAATCTCCACTCTGTGTCTATCGATGACATTTGTCGAGCAGCCACCTGGGCTTTGGTACACACCTTCACAGCCCACTACTGCCTAGATAAAGTCTCCCGTTGGGATGTCTTCTTTGGCCAAGCTGTTCTTCAAAATCTCTTTCATACCTAAATCAACTCCTACCCACCAACCCTGGTGGGATGTCAGAGATCCATGGGAGGAAAGATTACCACCTTCTAGGATGACACCTTCCAGGGGCTATCTCCCTGGCATCTTCAGCTAGGGAGTCCCCATATGTGAGGACTACATTCCTGCTTGTTCCTGGAGATAGCATAGTTACTCACCTGTAACAGGTGATGTCCGGGAACAGCAGGAATTTAGTCCTCACAACCCACCCACCTCCCCTAGGAGTTGTCGCTCTATCTCTTTGTCTCTTTCCTCTCTCCCTCTATCCTTTCACTCAGCCACAAACTTAACTGAAGAGGGACAGTTGGAAAGGCGGGAAGGCAGCACGCATGTGCTGAGGGATGCTCCCAAAAGCGTTCCTATTGGACGCTGGGAGCGTTCCCGCGCAGGCTCCGTCAGTACCGACGATACCCATATGTGAGGACTAAATTCCTGCTGTTCCCGGAGATCACCTGTTACAGGTGAGTAACTACGCTTTCTTTAATATCGGCCGTATAGAGATGCTTGTTGAGGAATGATGGCATGTATCCATGTGTAGGGACGCCTTAACTATCTTGTGTATGGATTGAATGAGTTGATCCTTGGCTGCTTTTATCCATTGTACCGCTGGACATGGGTCGTTTGGGGATGTGGTTGTGTTGAGTGAGGTGACTATTTGCTCTATTTTTTGAAGAGATGATATAGAGAAATCTCCCTAGGCTTGAATGGCTGCTAGGTCTTTCATATTATTCAAAGGTGTCGTTGGTATGTTCCTGTTGAGTTTCTTGTGCTTATCAATTATGTAGTTTACCATGTCTTGAGGGTGCATTTCTGGGATATTCTGTTGTGTAGCATCTTTGGTGAGTGTTTGCATGATGTTGAATAGTTAGGTTTGCACACACCAGAAAAGCAAACAGTCCACTTCCAAAAGAGCCCTCTCCCTAGCTGCTCCCCACCTATGGAAAGCCTCCCCGATGAAATGCGTGCATCTGGAAATATCAAAGATTTCAGAAAGAAACTCAAATCCTTCCTGTTCATGGAATACTACAGAAACATCACATAGTACAGAAAATGCACTGGACTCCCCGGCCTCTAACCTGTACAGACACTTAAACCCCTTTGTATCTAAACGTAATCCCATCACACAAAAAACTAAATCATTTTTGTCGGAACTGTTGCCTTGAGGAAATCCTCACAAAGCAAACTGTTCCTTTTTACAAGCCGAAAATATCAGCTCAACCTATGCACTTTAAAACAAGGGAAGTGCTCAACACAAGCCCCTCTTAGCTTAGCAGGTATCAACCAGTTTGCATTAATAAAGCATTTAAACTCATCTGTTAAACACAGTTCTGATCTCCAGCCACCACAGCTGAAAACTCATTTTCACCGCCGTCTATCATACAGTTGGGCTGCTTGAAACCACTCCCATTTCTGAGCCATCCATTCACAGCACATGCATTACAATGCTACATAGCAACATGTTTCAGGCCTATTAAATCTTCTGGCCCTTCATCAGGGAAATGCCTGATGAAGGGCCAGAAGATTTAATGAGTGTTTAAGCATTAGTCATGGGTGATCAGCGCAACAGAATTAGAGTTAGATTGCTAGATTTATGGCTAAATCTGGGACCCTTGTAGCTTGTAGTAGCAGTAGCAAGCCAGCAGTTCATTTGGTGGAAGAGGGTAGAAGGGATGCCAGTGGACTGTTCCCACTGAAAGGTTTTAGTAATCTACTCTCAAAATATTCCTTAAAAACATATTCTTCAAGTTTTCACTCAAAATATTTCAGACCCAATTAAAAAGCTGCAAGGCTCGCAGGTGTGTCTCCCCTTAACCAGAAAAAGTAAATCAGCCAGCAGAATGTAACTAGTCCCAATATGTATAAATAAATAAAAATAAATGTATATTGTAGCTGAGAGACACACCTAGGCTAGAGTCTTCGCACTGGCTCTCAGGCTATTTTCCTTTATGCGTTATTATATTTTCTAAAAGGCATTAAATGCTTGGGACCTATGGCTTGATTTTCTGATTCTCTTTCTGCGGGATTGAAAGTGTTCCTTTTTTATTTTCTCTCTCTCTTGTGTTCTCTTTTTCTGTAGCAGTTCTCTTGCTCCCTTCCATCTCTTTCCTTCAGAGTGGACATTGTACTGCTTTGTCTTCCTTCCTTTCTGTTTTCTTCCCTTACTTCTTTCTTCTTTTTTGCCTTATCTCCTCTTCCTGCCTGTTTTCCTTTCTCTGTTTCTTCTTTCTCATCTCCTTTTCCAAAGCTCTATTGCTTATTTCCTTCTTTCTACCTTATCTTCCTGCATTTATTCCCTGCCTTCCCAAATCCAGGTCCTTTCTCTCTATCCCCAGTCTTCTTTCTTGCTGCCATTTGGGTCTTTTCTCTCTTTTCCTCTACACAGTATCCCAGTCATTTTACCTCTCTCTGTCCTTGATCATCTCTCCCAATCCTCGCTCTCAACTTTATCCTGGCACCTCCTCATTCCCCAGATCACTCTCTCCCTTCATTACATTGCTCTCACCTTCAGTCTCTGGTCCTCTTTATCTCCTTCCCCTTGTACCCTCCTCACGTTCTGGGCTCTCTCTCTTGATTTCCCTGTTTCCCATCCCAAGTTTCATCTTCTGTTCTCCTGATAGTTTCCTCAATATCCCCAAATCCCTCACCTCCCTCAAAGCTCTCAAAACTCTTACTAAGCTCCATCTCACCCTAAGCTTCTCACCATGCTCCTTTTCTTCCTCCATCTCCACAAAGCTCCTTTTCTCCTGACCATGATCTCATTGTGCTCTCTCTTTGCTCAGCAGGGCCAATCTTGCTGTATAAGATAAGTCATGAGATTATACAGCAAGATTGGCCCTGCTGAGCAAAGGAAGCACACATTATATTAAGTGTTATCTCCCTTGCCTGTCTTGCTTGCCTGCCAGAGGGAGGGGAGCCATGAGAACAAGATTGGGAGTGGCAGCATCAGGACCATTGAGAAGAAGAGAGGAAGTTTGGCAGTGATGACTTCAAGACCACAGAGGATGGATTAAGAGAGGGAGTTCTGCATTGCCTTCAGGTGGCCTCCAGCCTTTGGTGGCTCACTGGAAAACTTCACCTTCCCTGTTGCCCAGTCTATCCCTGAGTGGGGGAGAGGGGTGGAGATATGTGCCCCAGTAATTCAGTGGTGTCCTTTATTGTGTTTGTCTCAAGCTGCAGTGCAGGATAAGATTGGACCTATAGAGGCACTAGGTTCCGTTCCTGTCACCCACAAAATTATGACACACTAGGAATTTACTTAATTCACCTAGTGCGTCCTCCAGTCCTGTACACTCATGTTGACAAAGCCTCAACCCCTACTGCTGACATCATTAGCCAGGCTTACAGTAGAAATAGCAGTCTGGCATCTTTAAATCCGGTGAGCGGACTTCCTCTCTTGGATTTCTTTCTAGCCTGACTGTCTGCTGTCTTGCTGAATTCAATTTCCAGCCCCCTTTCCCCCAACTTTATTCTCCTGAAACACTAGCACCAGCAAGCATGCCTGTAGTAGCAAAGTCCTGACTTACTGCTGTCATCATCAGCTGGGCTGATAGCAAAAGTAGCAGCCTAGTACCTTTAAATCCCACAAGGGTGTTTGCCCTCCTCGATTTCCTTTTGATGTGATTGAGGGTTCCCTTACTGTATTCCAGGACCCTGTTTGCAGCATTCATTCTTTATTCTGTATACATGCCCATGTAAACAAAGCTATACCACTACTGCTGACGTAGCAGCCTGCCACCTTCAGTGGGCCACTGTCAGTGAGTCACCATTAGGAGGGTGCTCCAGAGGGGCCTGCTCTTTTTAGATTCCCTTCAGGAATCTCGAAACAGCCAATGATAATTCTAGAACCCAGTATGGCATATCTTATGTTCTTATCTTATGTTCTTATGTTCTTATGAACGTAGAATTTTAAAATTTCTTAATGTTCATGAAATTTCTGTCATGTGAAATTTCTTTCATGTTCATGTTTGATTGTGGCTTGGTTATAAAAGTTTGTGCTTTATATATATTGATAAAATAATTCCAGGCATCTAGGGTAGGAGAAGATATTGCATGTTTAGTACATAGGATTAAAGAGCATTAATGACATTAACATGCATTAAGTGCAATTGTGCCCACAGAAATAAAAGCATTACATAAGAACATAAGATATGCCTTACTGGGTCAGACCAAGGTCCATCAAGCCCAGTATCCTGTTTCCAACAGTGGCCAATCTAGGTCATACGTACTTAGCAGTTTCCCCAAAAGACACAGGTTCCACAATGCTTGTACGGGGTCAAACAGTGATATCCTGGTTCCCTTCTTAATAATGGTTTATGGACCTTTCCTCCAGGAACTTGTCCAAACATTTTTTAAACCCAGCTACACTAACAGCCTTTACTACATCCTCCGGTAACAAATTCCAGAGTTTGATTACAAGTTGAGTGAAAAAATATTTTCTCTTATTAGTTTTAAATAGTTTACCCTGTAGCTTCATTGCATGTCCCCTAGTCTTTCTATATTTTGATAACATAAACAATCTATCTACGTTTACCCGTTCCACTCCGTTCATTAACTTATGGACTTCTATCATATCTCCCCTCAGCCGTCTCTTTTCCAGGTTAAAGAGCCCTAACCTTTTTAGCCTTTCTTCATAGGAGTATCCTTCCATCCCCTTTACCATTTTGGTGGCTCTTCTCTGAACCTTTTCTAATAACGCTATATCCTTTTTAAGATACAGCGACCAGAATTGCGCACAATATTCAAGGTGCAGTCTCACCATGGAACGATATAGAGGCATTATATCTTTTGTTTTATTTTCCATTCCTTTCCTTATGATACCTAGCATTCTATTTGCTCTCTTGGCTGCCGCTGCACACTGGGCCGAGGATTTTAACATGTTATCCACAATGACGCCTAAATCTTTTTCCTGGATGGTGGTCCCTAATGTGGAACCTTGCATCGTGTAACCATAGTTTGGGTTGTTCTTCCCTAGGTGCATAACTTTTCACTTGTCCACATTAAATTTCATCTGCCATTTTGATGCCCAATCTTCCAATTTATCAAGATCCTCTTGCAATTTTCCACAATCCTCATGGGTTTTAACAACTTTAAATAGTTTTGTGTCATCTGCAAATTTGATAACCTCACTCGTTATTCCCTTTTCCAGGGCATTTATGAATATGTCAAAAAGCAGCGGACCCAGCACAGATCCCTGGGGTACACCACTATTCACCTTTCTCCATTGGGAAAATTGGCCATTTAGCCCTACCCTCTGCTTTCTATCTTTTAACCAGTTCCTGATCCACAATAGTACACTGCCTCCTATCCCATGACTCTTTAGTTTTGCCAAAAGTCTCTGATGAGGGGCCTTGTCAAAGGCTTTCTGAAAGTCCAGATACACTATATACTATATCACATATAGTCCAGATACACTATATACTACGACGTAAAAACTACGACGGTCTCAGCGTCAATGGTTCAGCATCACATTGATTATAATCATTATTTTTTTAAGTTGACATGGCATGAGATAGACCATGTATCCCTCTCCAGTCGGGGTGGGGATCGTGAACGTTGACTGAACTATAAAGAACAATCCTGGATCTTCAGTTTGACTGTCCAGCCTATTGGTCTCAATATGTCAGTGGACTGGATGTCCCTCATTTGATGATGAATTTAAGAGATTTTCACAATGGCCTGTTTTGGCTCATGGATGGTTCCGTAGAATAGGTCACCAGATATATAAGGGTGTGGCACTGTTGGCGTTTTTTGATGCTTCTTGTGACATGGCTGAATGAAAGCTTGTTGAAAAGTTTGCTGATACTTGGCAAGTTTGCCGATAAGTGCCTTTAGCCCTGAAGCAGGCTGTGTGTTGCCATTCTTTTTTGTGTGTGTGTGTTATAGAGATTTGCATAGTTTTTTATCTTTTGCTGAGTTTTCTAAAAATTAAAATGGACTATTTTGGATAGGTCAGCCCTGTATTGGATGACCATTTTATGTTGTAGTCCAACAAAAATAATTTTTTTCTATACCTGGTTTTGGGAGATTTTGCTTGTTTTGGTATATTTGTATCTTTCATTTGGACTTTATATTAATACAAATTTACAATGAGCAGATTTTCCAGCGATCCCTCACATAACTAGCTCTATGTATACATACAAAATATTCCTAGACCACAAAGTATTTCCTGGAGGTAGAGAAGAAAGATTAGATTACTAATACCATCAGCACATGCAAAAAGGAGAAATTAGACCTTACCTGCTAATTGTCTTTCCTTGAGTTCTTTCCGGGCCTGTCCAGGTACCGTTGGATAGTCAACCTCCTCCAGCAGCTGAGGACTGAATACTGAAAATCTTGCTGACAGCCTATCCAGCTCCCCCTGGTATCAGAGAGTCAATCTTCTATTGCCAAAGCAGCGAAATGAAACTATAAACTCAGAAACAACAAGTACTCTAGATGTCTAAGCCTAAGCGCTATACCGTTAAGAAGCGTCCTCTTGGGAATTCATCTTTTTTTTTTTTTGATTCATAAGGATCCCTCTGAACTCTAGAGGAAATTCCCAGAATCCCCTTCAAGCATGCCTGTCTACCTTCTGAGCCCCGGGCACCTGCGAGCTAATCGTCTCTAACTGTACACTAATGTCGGATTTCCTAGGCACGGCCATTCCTCGCAGATGATCTGGGTGGGACCTGGACTGGCCTGGAGAAAACTCAAGGAAAGAAAATTAGCAGGTAAGGTCTAATTTCTCCTTCCTATTCGTCTCTCCGGGCCAGTCCAGGTACCGTTGGGTAGTACCAAAGCAGTACCTAAACTCGGGAGGGTCCTGCGAGCCCCGCCACAATGGCCGAGGCCCCAACCTTCACATCCCCCCTTGCCTGCACATCCATCCTATAGTGCCTCGCGAACGTATGAAGAGAAGACCATGCTGCCGCTCGACAGATATCCCCTAGCGGAATCAAGGCAAACTCAGCCCAAGACGCCACCTGGGCTCTAGTAGAATGTGCCCTGAGCCTGTTCGGAGGTGACTTCCCTTGTGTTTCATAAGCCACCCCTATCGCCTGTTTCACCCAGCGAGCAATAGAAGCCTTGGTAGCCGCCTTTCCTTTACGAGGACCACTAAAAAGCACGAACAACCTATCCGATCTCCGAAACGGCTCCGTTCTCCTGAGATACGTACACAACACGCATCCCAAATCCAATCTTCTAAGTGAACGATTACCCTTACCTCCATCTTGCCCATCAAACGTGGGAAGCGAAACGGATTGATTCATGTGAAAACCGGACACCACTTTAGGCAAGAAGGACAGTACCGGCCTCAACACTACTTTTTCTGCTGTGAACTGAATATACGGCTCTCTACACGAGGGCACTTGCAGATCCGAAATCCTCCTAACGGAACACAAAGCTACTAGGAAAGCCATTTTCCAAGAGAATTCTCTGAGATTGTCGGCCGACCTTGACTCAAAGGGCGGCCCCATCAAAGCCTCTAGCACCAAGTTCAAGTCCCAAGGAGGCACTACCTGCCGAACCGGCGGTTCTAATATTTCTGGCTGCCCTAAGGAACCATTGAACATCTGGATGCAAGGAGAACAAACCCCCCTGCACCCGTCCTCTATAACAAGCAAGGGCCGCCAGATGTACCTTGAGAGCGCTGAGGGCTAGCCCTTTTTCTAGTCCCCCCTGAAGGAAGGACAGAATATCTGGTAATGGAGCGGAACAAGGCCGCACCCCTCGCTCCGAACACCATGCCTCAAAAATGCACCACACGCAAACATACGCCAAGGACGTCAACCTCCTTTGGGACTTCAACATAGTGGCAATTACCGATACCGATTATCCCCGGTGACGCAATCGTTCCCTCTCAAGAGCCAGGCCGTAAGCAAGAACCGATCCACCTGCGGTATCAACACCGGACCTTGGCTCAAGAGATTGATCCTCGAGGGTAGCCGCCATGGAGGCGCCACTAGAAGACGCACCAGATCTGCATACCAGGGTCGACTGGGCCAATCCGGAGCAATGAGAATCACTGTCCCCCTGTACCTTGATATCCTCCGAATGACCCACCCCAGCAGAGGCCATGGAGGGAATACGTAAAGTAGCTCTTCCACAGGCCAGGGTTGCACCAGACCGTCGAGGCCTTCCGACATGTGTTCTCTGCGCCTGCTGAAAGACCGAGCCGCCTTGGTATTGGCCAGGGTAGCCATGAGATCCATGACCAGCTGGCCCCACTGCACAGTTATCTCGTGAAAGACCGCCAAGTTCAGCTCCCATTCTCCGGGATCCAGGACATGGCGACTGAGATAGTCGGTCTGAATGTTGTCTTTTCCTGCGACGTGAGCTGCCGAGAGTGTTATGAGATGGACCTCTGCCCACTGCATCAAAATTTGACACTCCTCGAGCATAGCTGCACTGCCCATGCCCCTTGCTTGTTGATTTAGGCAACAGCCACCACATTGTTGGAAAATACCCGCACCGCTTGACCTTCGATCAGACCGACAAAATCCAGCAGGGCGAAGCGCACTGCTTGCAGTTCCAACCAATTGATCGACCAACTGCTCTCCTCCGCAGACCAGGTCCCCTGCATTACCTGAGACAGACAATGAGCCCCCCAACCAGAAAGACTGGCATCTGTCATGACCAACACCCACTGCGGGTGTTCCAGAGGAACTCCTGCCTGCAGATGGGCCAGAACCAACCACCACTGCAGGCTGTTGCGCACCTCCTCTGGGCATAGCAGCCTCTGAGACAGAGGATGATCCTGCAGTGACCATCTGGAAAGCAATGCTTGCTGAAGTGGACACATGTGAGCTCTGGCCCAGGGTACCAGGTCCAAGGCCGCCGCCATTGAACCCAACAAGTGTAAATACCTCCAAGCCGTTGGAGCCCTCAAACACATGAACGCCGGACCTGAGTCAAAATCTTCTGCACCCTGTCCGTAGGAAGGAACACCGACCCTATCTCCATGTCGAACAAGGCCCCGAAATACGTCAAGCACTGCAACGGTTGTAACCGACTCTTTGCATGGTTGATGACCCAACCTAGCTATTCCAGGAACTGCACAACCCGCGAGGTTGCATCGATTGATTCCACTGGCGACCCTGCTCCAATCAACCAATTGTCCAAGTAGGGATGCACCTGAATCCCTTCCTTCCGGAGCGCCGCCGCTACGACCACCATCACCTTGGTGAAAGTCCAAGGCACTGTAGCCAGCCCGAACGGCAACACCCAAAACTGAAAATGACCCATAGGAACTGCAAAGCGAAGAAACTTTTGATGCTCCTGCCTGATCGGAATGTGCAGATAAGCCTCTGTTAGATCTATGGACGAAAGAACCTCCCCCAGCTTCACAGCCCTGATCACCGATCTTAGAGATTCCATCCGAAAATGAGGTACCCTCAAACAGCGGTTTACGTGCTTGAGAACCAGAATTGTCCGAAAAGACCCTTCCTTTTTGGGCACCACAAAATAAATTGAGTATCGACCTAAGTCACACTAAGTCTTGAGGTACTGGCACCACCGCTTGAAGCCGCAACAAGTGCTGCAGCGTGTCGCTGATCGCTGCCCTTTTTGACTGAGGCCCACATGGGGACACTACAAAAGCTTCCGCCAGCGGGTGAGCGAACTCCAGCGCATACCCCTCGTGGATGATCTCCAGCACCCACCGATCTGTGGTGATGGCGGCCCAGGCGGAGAGAAACTCCTGCAAACGTCCACCCACCGGACTCTCTGCCTGGACCAGCCTCCCTTCATTGCAGTTTCTTAGAAGAGTTCTGCTGGGCATTAAAATAGCCCCTGCTGAACCCTCTGGCTCCTTGAAAGGACTGCCCCCTGGATACAAACCGGCCCCTTTGATAAGGGGCAAACCGAGATCCACGGAACCTACGAAATTCTCTTCCTTGACCTCTCTGCATCATAGCCATTTTCGTAGCTCTGGGACGGTCCTCGGGGAGATGACCCCCTTTGGAATCGCCCAAATCTTTCACAATTTTCTCCAATGCCTCCCCAAAGAGCAGCCTGCTCTTGTATGGAAGCTTACTGAGGCAAGATTTAGAAGATGTATCCGTCGCCCAATTCCTCAGCCAGAGAAATCATCGAGCGGCAATCACTGATACCATGGACTTCGCAATTATCCTTACCAAATCATAGAAGGCATCTGCCAGATAAGCCACAGCCGATTCTAGCTTCGCTCCCTCCGAGGAAGACTCCTTCTGCTTATCCGAACCCTGTTCTCCTTGCAACCAACGGATAGAGACCCTGGACACATACGCTCCACACACAGAAGCCTGCAAAGCTAGAGCACTGGAATCAAAGGCCTGCTTAAGTAGCACCTCTAACCTACAATCCTGAAGATTCTTAAGAGCCGCACCGCCTTCTACTGGAATTGTTGTCTTTTTGGTGACCACTGAGACCAGCGCATCTACCTTAGGCATCCGCAACAACTCCTTCTCCTCCTGAGGAACTGGGTAAAGGCGTGCAATGGCGCGTCCCCCCCCCCCTCAGGGTAGCTTTGGGGCATTCCCACTCTGATTCAATCATTTGTTTAATAACTCTGTGTATTGGAAAACAGAGTTGTTCAGACTTAAATCCCTGTAACAAGGGATCCTCTAGGGGCTCCTGCTGCACCGCTGGGAGCACTATATTTAATGCTGCAAGGGACTGAGCGATCAAAGCTCCAAGCTCCTCCTTGCGAAATACCCTGAAGACATTCGGATCGTCGCCTGGCCCAATCTCCCCTTCCTCCAACTCCACTGGCCAAGAATCCAAACCTGCATCAGAAAGAAGCTCCCCTTCTTCTGCTATTTGAGGAATAGAGACGTGTGGCCCGAAGCCCTCAAAGCCTGCCTCCACCTCTGAGCCCTTAGCAGAGCCCCCTTCCCCAGGGTCTGCCACCTTGAACTCCCTCTTATTTAAATCCAACTGTCTAGGAGCATCCGGGCTCTCTAACGACTGAGCCATCTTTAACACATAAGCTTTATGCATTGTTAAAATAAAATCAGCTGAAAACAGAGAATCTAAACTTCCCTGTACTCCAGATGATGGCTTATTGTCCGGCCCCTCTGCCGGAGGCGTTTTAAGTGACTTAGATTTTTTCTTACCAGAATGATGTTTAAGCGCAGGAGAAACGGCAGGGTCAGACAAAATGGCCGCCGCTCCCGCCTTTAGCAACGACCCTTGCGGCCTTTCTCCAAGCTCCTCCAAAGACACCTTCTGCTGCATAACCATTAGCCCTACATTTGCTCCAAACAAAAACACTAAGAAAAGCTCAAAGGAACCGGAAGAAAAAAAAACCGCGATTGGCAGAGGCCTGCCGCTGACACACTCAGCGAGACCAGACCAACGCGCACGCTGCCGACACTGAACCTAGCTGACCCCACAAATGCTCCAAATCAAGTTGTTAGGGCTAAAACAAAAAGATCCGCGGCAATCACAGACCCCCGCCGAGCAAACTAAACCATTGCCATGCTGTTAGAGATCCTACTTGAGCCAACCACGCTGGAGCTCCTCCTCTCCGGTCTCCCGCTGCTAGCGGGCCCCAGAGACTGAGGTGATCGGCAGCAGGGAAGAGAATTTTGGGGCTCCCAGCTCCTTCCCCAAGCCTTCTTAAACAACGGATCCTCAAATGAGGCAGGCTCTGCCTCCTCTCCCCACTTTCTGGCAGCTGAGGACCGTTGATGCTCAGTATCTCTTTTACTATTTTATTTTATTTTTTTTACTTCTTCCCAAGGATCACTTCTCTTGTCTTACTGCCCTGCTAGGGTAAGTGAGCCAAGTCCCTTTTCTTTTTTTTTTTTCACAGCTAGTAGCCTAACTGACTATTTCCAATTCGTCTTTCCCGGGAGCCTGTCAGTCACACGTCTTTACAGCTGCTGAGGACTGAAAGACTGACTCTCTGACACCAGGGGGAACTGGATAGGCTGTCAGCAAGATTTTCCGTATTCAGTCCTCAGCTGCAGGAGGAGGTTGACTACCCAACGGTACCTGGACTGGCCCGGAGAGATGAATAGGAACAGTCTATTTGCTTTTACATTATACTTTTAATCTCTTATGTGTCAAAACTTAGTTGCAGCAACTGGCTACTCTGTGTCAGTATCCAGACTGTGGTTGACTGAATATCTGGATGCTGCAGCCAGAGCCAACATTGCCTATATAGCAGGATATTTAGCCCCACTAAACAGATAGTGAATCTGCATAGTCTTAGGGTATGTTTACTTAGCTGCGGTAGTGGCTTCCATGCGATACTGGAGCTGCGGCCCAGCCAAGTAAACATACCCCTTAGAACAGCTTTTCTGCTGTCCTAAGTTATCGGGATAGTTATTCATATAGGGCACTGAATATCGCTGCTATATGGAAAATCACTGGCTCCATCTCATCTCTGCCCATGGACTGCCCAGCATTGTCTGGATAGTGCCACTGAATATCCCGTTCAGCAGGTACTGCTAACCAGATAAGTACTGCTGAATATCAGGCCCCTATAATCTATAGAACACAATCTACTTTCCGTTAAAAGTAAAACTCCCTTTCTATTCACAGTTTTCCTGACTTAAGGACTGTATGCAAACTCTCTCATGTGAAGGCCCATTTTAAACAGTACATGGAGATCAGAAATGAGATGTTGAGGTCGGTACTACTACTATGTACTCTCTTCCAACAGTATTTTAGAAACAGCTCTGCTTAAGGTGACCTATTTCTAAAATGCATAGAAGGAAACGCGGGAACACATGGAATTTATATCCATGTGCAGCCAGAGGGGCCCTTTCACAAATATTCATGTGGCATAAATCAACGGAGGAAACCCAGCTGAGCCAAGCATGATCCTCTTCAGAGGAAAGCAATCATTAAGGTCCCATTATTTAAAAAACTACCAATCGCCCAAAATTTAAACTCTGTGTTCAATGTTTTATTTGAACGCTAGCCCAGTGGTTCCCAAACTTAGGGTCGGGACCCCAAATGCGGTCACATCATCAGTGGATGGAGTCACAGAAACATGGTCATTTCCCCGTCTCTCTGAACTTTGACCTATGCCAAGTCTCCAGTGAGCATGTGGCCTATGAGTCAATGGGTCCTCCTGGGTAAGCTTCCTGTTAGGGTGGAAAGCCATGCTGAGTCCTGGGGTCTGTAAGCACACACTGCACACTGACTCAAGGGACCTTGTGCTGCCTGCTGTTGCTGCTGCCTTCCTGCTTTAGATGAGTGGACGGAGGTTGGGATCTGCCAATTTGATTTCATCATCATTTGGGGTCACGTGAATTTTTAGTTGTTAAAATGGGGCATGCAGGGGAAAGGTTTGAAAAACACCGTGCTAGCCATTGCGTTTAGATTGAAACTGGATATTCAGGGCTGGCTGCCTAGCACTACCTGAATAGCGGTGATTTTATGCATGCTGCTATCTGGATAGCTATCTGTAGAGCACTTTGCTTTTTTGCCATCCTAAGTTATAGAGATAGTTATCCAGATTGCAGTTTCCACTGCCACACTACTCTGTTTTTCTTGGTTATCAGGGGTTTTCAGGTCCTGATTCCAACAACAACAAAGGAAGATAGGTACAAGCCAAAAACTACCTTTAACTGAGTTCTAAATACCTATCCCCTTCACTATCTGCTGAGGCTCACTTTTCTTCTACCTTACCTCACCAGATGGGTTCTCTCCAGGGCTAGTGCAAGAACTGAAGGCAATCTAGGTGGGCCCTCCATCCTGCTTCTCCCCACCTCCCCACACCCATTGCTGCCATAGTTCCCCTCTCTGGTGCCGAAAGTGGCAGCAATTGCCCCTGAAACTGCGACACAGCACTTTACCCTCTGTCTCCGGGCTGCATCACAGTTTCATTCTGCCCAATCTGCCACTTTGGCTCTTCCTCCGCTGCAGGCTTCTGATTTATACAAAACTGGAAGTCCGGAGTGGAAACGGCAGATTGGGCAGAATGAAATCGCGACACAGCCCTGAAGACAGAGGGTAAGTGCTGCATCACGGTTTTAGGGGCAGTTGCCACTGCTGTCAGCCCTGGAGAGGGGCACCAGTGGTGGCCATGGGCAGCAGCAGGTGCACCCAGAGAGCTGGTGCTCTAGGCGACCACTTAGTTTGCCTGATGGTAGCACTGACCCTGGTTCTATCTCCTCCTCCCCCCCCCCCCCCAAGCCTGCGGTTTCTTCCTTCAGCCACCTCTAAGTTCATTTTTAAACTGTTTCTTCTTCCCAAGCCATCCATTTGTTCTCTGCAGCTCTCTTTGGGGCAATTTCTCTAAATGGTTTAATTTTGCACATCAGCAACTAAAACCAATGCTCCTTAGAAACACCCCTCGACCTTATTACCAACCATTAAAAAACTTCTCATTAAAGGCTGAACATTATCTCTTAAACAAACTTCTTAAAAAAATTATAATTAGGGAGAAAAGACCATAGGATGGCTATAGTCCCACCATGCAGCGATTCAAATCACCATAGGGGAAGAAGCGAGATACTCACATCATCGGTCTTCAAAAACTCCCTTACCAAAATCAAAGTTTATTAATAATGTTTCAAAAAAAGTACTTTTTCCAATTTTTTTAAATTTATACTTAAAACCAAATGCCAATTACATTAATTCCACATTATTTAGATCAATTATTATAAATCAGAGTATCTCTCCAACATCCAATGCAGCAACATTATCAGCTCATTTCATCTGGATACAATAGCTGACTTTACCAGAGTCTATAGACTTCATTTTCTTTAGCCCTGTAACCAGAATAAAGGCTACATTATTAATATACAGAGTAATCTCTCGCAAAAATTTAACTTTACTTATCTTAGCACTCCCAAGTACCATCAGTCGTCACTCTAAAGCCCGACAAAGATCTCTGTTTCTCCTTAAAGAAGGCTTCATCAGGGGCTTACAACCACATCACAGACAACAACTTAGGAAAGTAACATTGGCATCTGATGCCACAGCATTTAAATGTTCAACCACCAATAGCATTACTAATTCTTACGTGTACCTAACAACCTAGTACACTCACTAAACCAAAAACTAAAGGACTAATAAATGTGCGGTTATACTCCAAAGCCCGACCCGCAGAGCACCCATCCATACAGTCAGAAGATCAGTCTCTAGAAGAATAAATTCCATTCAATCTTATCATTCAGTCCATGAGGCTCTAAAACATCTAGCTGATATATCCATTGCTGTTTACATTGCAATAACAATTTACTTCTATCACCCCTTCGTATATTCAAAGGGACATGTTCCAAGGCGATACATCACAGATCTTCAAAAGTATGATTAGATGACAAAAAATGCATAACCAATGGAGTTTCCACTCTCATTTTTGACATGCTGTATTTATGTTCAGCCAATCGAGTCTTTAATGGACAAGTTGTTTTCCCTGTATATACTTTTGAGCATGGACATTTCAAGCTGTAAACCACAAACGCTGTTGTACATATAGTATTATCCTTTAAAGCATAACTTTTATTATTATAGTAAAAGTAGATGGTTTCTTCCATCACGGTGCAAAATGAACAATGCCCACATTTGATATGACCCATCATTCTCATTGGGCATGATACTTTGGGAACTGCAGAACATAACATGCCCCTCATATTTCGGCCCCTACTAAAAGCTATATGGGGCTGGCAACCTGACAAGTTAGGGTGAACTCGTAAAATTCTCTACCGCTTGCGTATAGATGAAACTATATGCTGCGATAGGCTAGAGTACTGCAATATACACGTTAACTGTGTCAAATTGGACTCAACGGCAGAAGATTGCTTATCTTGCGGTGTTGATAGTAACCACTCATGATGATTAAAGCGAGCTCTCATAAGCTTTTTGAAGCACAGAATCTGGATAGCCATGATTTTTAAATTTAGCAATCATCCTCTCAGCTCTAGAGCAGCGGTTTCTTGTCTAATTTAGTTTTGCACATATCATGACGGTCATAAACCTCACTCCTAAGCCAGGGTACGTGGAGTATGATCTCAGTCTATCAAATTTACTGCTAATACTCGCCATAGTATTGCATTGTGCCAAAGAGAACTTCCTTCTGGAGTTCATCAGATGTAAGGAGTGGAGGAGTGGCCTAATGGTTGTGGCAAGGTACTTCAGGCCAGAAGGTCGGGGGTTCAAATCCCACTAGAGGACAGCAACCTTGGGCCAGAAGGACTGGGGTTTCTAGTCCCACAGGTGCTCCTTGTGGTCTTGGGCAAGCCACTTAACCCTCCATAGCCCATATTCCCTGTAAAATAGTTATCTCCAAGTTCAATGCCCTGTTCAATGTAATTTCAGCTTGTTCAATGTAAACCACACTGATGCAGAATAGCACAGTATATAAGAGAATGTAAATAAATAAATAATAAATAACATGTATGGGTAATTTATCATGATATGATGGGAAATTCTGCTTAATCAGACCTGTGACTGCCAAGACAATGGGAAATATTTCTGTATCTTTCTGCCACATTTTCTTAGTTCTTCAGGATCTTCTCCCTCTCCACCCAGTTCACAGAATAAAATCACTTGGAACCAACATCTCGATTATCAATGCCATTCTGGTGTTTTTCTCCTTTACCACTATGTAAGGTTTCCTCGCATCCAGATTCTTATCCATTAGAATGGGAATGTCCCAAGTTATCAGAACTTCTGCATTCTCCGTAATTCTCTTAGGGTGATGATCCCAGTGATCTTCTGGTACAGCAATGTTGTAGTGCTTACAAAGTTTCCAGTGGATAAGATTGTAGGAAATATTATCTTCTGAGCTCTGGGTTCCGGTATACAGCCGTATAATTCTTTGTCCTGAAGACCTGGTGATTGGCTGGACTCGAACCCTGTATGTCATCATCAGCAAATCCGAAAACAGCTAATAGGTGGTCCTTCTGCAAACAAAGGTCCATCATGCTAAAGTTGCTGATTCATACATTGTTTATTTATTTATCTGTTCAGTTTTTTATACTGCCTTATCCTTCAATCAAAGCAGTTTACATTATGTAATCACTACAAACAGGTACTGGATACATTCCCTTGTCCCCAAAGGGCTCACAATCTATGTGTACATGAGGCAATGGAGAGTTAAGTGGCTTGCTCAAGGCACCAAGGAGTGCTTATAGGACTAGAAACCCCAGTCCCTCCGGCCTGATATTGCTGTCCCCAGGTGGGACTTGAACCCCCAGCCCTCCATCCTGAGGGACCATGTCCTAACCACTAGGCCTCTCCTCCCTACATTGTTGCAAATGCTAGCACAATGAATGTCTCATCTATGTTCTTTTGCATGTAGTCAACTGGAAAAATACTTCTAAACTGGCAGAATTACTTGATCTGCAAGTTTTAATGCTGAGTTATAACAAAATAGGAATCCATCTTGTTTAGTTCAGTCTTTGGTTCAGAGCAGGCCCCATCTTGTAACACAAAGCCATGCTAGTGGTTCAGGTATTAGTTTGTGAACAGGTACCAGCAGGGGCGGCCCAAGGGGGGTGCGGGGCCATGTGTGGAGAGTCGGTGCGGGGCCTCATTTGCATAAATATTTGCATAATGTTACCATACACTAACTTTTAGTAAACATGCCTCTTAATGAGTGTATGGATAAAGAAAGACTAAAAGATTTCTACATTACTATAATCCAGTGCCAACCGCCAGGCACATTAGGAACTACTACAAACACTGCCCATTTAGAACCCATAGCAAACCCGCCGTATCCTAACAGCACTACCAGGACTCACAAAGCACCATACCCTACCTATCAAAAGGCAACACTGCAAATATTAAACCAATACATTTCAGAAAATAACAATACATGATCTACTGGGGAAAGGGAACAAGTGGCAATGTCAAATAGGAATTACATAAACAGAATACCTCAGCTCAGTTACACATGCAGAACACAGACCATCACCAAACAAGGAATCACAATTTAGAAACAGGAAGACAATTAAACTGGGAACCCCAAAAGCCAAACTTGGAATGCACAACAACACTGTAGAAATAAAACTATAAATTAATTTCCTCTTGTACTAAATAAAGTGCAGATGTTAATGATGCACATTTCCCAGAGCTGACATATTCCAGTTAATAAATTCAAAATAAAGAGATATCTTTCTACCTTTTGTGCATTTTTTTCAGTTGCAATTGCTCCAGCCACTTTCTTCTGGTTTCTTTGTGTCTTCTGCTCACTCTCCATCGTCTGCTGTCCATTTGTCCTTTCTTCTCTCTTCTAATTTTTTTTCCATTCTCTCTCTACATCTGCTTTAACATACTAATCTTTCTCCTTTTGCTCTTTCCTCATTCCTATTTCATCCACTCAAATTTTACCCCTCCATCCTCAATCCCCACTTACTCTCCCAATACCCAGCCAATTGTAGATTTTTCTTCCGTCCCACACAAAATATTTTTCCCCTCTCCATTTCACTCTCCCAGCTCCATCCCCTTCTAATCTCCCCCAACATCAGCTCCCTTCTAGTTCCAGCCCCACCCAGTATCTGCTCCCTTCTAGTCCCCGCATCAGCCCATTTCCAGTCCTAGCCCCCCCCCCCCATCAGCCCATTTCCAGTCCTAGCTCCCCCATCCATTTCCAGTCCTATCCAAGTCCCTCCATCAGCTCATTTCCAATACCAGCCTCCCATCAGCCCATTTCTAGTCCTTTCCTAGCCCCACCATCAGCCCATGTCAAATCCTAGCTCCCCTCCACTCAGCCCATTTCCAATCCAAGCCCCCCCATGACCCTACTTCCAGTTCTAGCCCCTCCATGAGTCCATTTCAATCCAACCCCCAACAACAACCCATGTCCTATCTTAGTTCCCACCAACCCCCAATTCCCATTCCTATCCTAGCCCCCTCCATCAGCCCATTTCCTGTCCTAGCTCCCTCCCCTCAACCCATTTCCATTCCAAGCCCCCCTCCCCATCAGCTATTTTCAGTTCAAGACCCCCTTCTACTCAGCCCATTTCCATTCCAAGCCCCCGTCCCCATCAGCTTTTTGCAGTTCAAGCCTTCCCTTCCACTCAGCCCATTTCCAGTCCTAGGAACCCCCAAACCATTACCAGTCCTAGCCCCTCCCCATAGCCTATTACCAGTCCTAAGTCCCCATCAGCCCACTCTCAGTCCTAATCCCATCAGCCCATTTCCAGTCCTAACCCCCCCCCATCACCCAATTTTCAGTTTAAGCTCCCCCATAGCCCATTACCAGTCCTAACCCCCCATCAGCTCACTTCCAGTCCTAACCTCATCAACCCATTTCCAGTCTTAGCACCCCCCATAGCCCATTACCAGTCCTAACCCCCCATCACCCCATTTCCAGACTTAGCTCCCCATAGCCCATTACCAGTCCTAAGCCCCTATCAGCCCTCTTCCAGTCCTAACCCCATTAGCCCATTTCCAGTTCTAACCCCCACCCCAACAGCCCAGGGAAAATTTAAAATAAATTTAAAAAGCTGTCTGCTGCCGCTGCCACCGCCGCCGCACCAGCAACGGCAGAATTGAATATACCACGGGGCCCCCCACTGCCTGACAGAGCCTGCCCTCCCTGCATCAGCTCCGTCTCTGCAGTTGCACCGGCTTTCAGAGCGCGAAAGGAGAGTTTCTCCCTCGCGACTCTGTTAAGCCCGCGGGGGCTGATGGGAAAGTCCCATCAGCCCCTGCGGGCTTAACAGAGCCATGAAAGGGAAACTAGTCTCCCTTCACGCTCTGAAAGCCGGTGCGATGGCGGAGACGGAGCTGATGCAGGGAGGGCAGGCTCTGCTGGGCAATGGGGGGCCCCGTGGGATATTCAATTCTGCTGTTGCTGGTGCGGCGGCAGCGGCAGCAGACAGCTTTTTTTTTTTTTAAATTTACTTTTAAAGCAGAATGTTCTTTGCTTGGGACCCCCTGAAACGCGGGGCCCTGTGCAAAAAACATTCTTGCTCAATGGACGTGCCGGCCCTGGGTACCAGCCCAACATTTCCTCCTCTTTTAAGATGGGAATAGCCACAATGGAGCATATTACATCTTAAAACCTAACTAGCAGGCTACTGGGTAGGTCAGAACCAAATGACATGGTTAACTAAAATCTAATAATAGTTACTCTAAGCATAATAATTGCATTGGAAGCAATACTGCATGAGTAATTATACACACAAGTGGTAACAGATGTTAATACTGAAATGATATATGTAAGATCAAATAAACTCAATCAATGTAATGAGTATAACTTCAAACTTGGTAGTATAGTGCACTTAACCTACTCAAGGTATACCTTGGCATATAGGTTATTCAATATAATGTGTCAGTGTAACTTCAACTGACCATCTAAATGCATCAATGTTAGTAAACAGTACACAAGCTTTCATTGATGAATGAAGCAACTCAGTTACAAGCAATGCAGAACTGAAAAGTTAATGGTGTCACTAGTCAATGAGGTAATGTTCCATCAAATTCTGCAGACGCATGGTAGGTAGTGGAGGTCCGTGGAGTACAAGACGACACGGAGTACAAATCTGTCTTTGCTGATATAAGGAAATCAAGAATTGGATTGCCAATAAAAGGGCAAAGACAGGCATAATGCTATGAAACATAAACTCAGTCTGTAAAATGTCCACATCAGGCGAATCAAAGTTGTAATCAGTGACTTCAAGGCTCTTCTGGTCAATGGACAGTTCAACTGTATGAGAGTCCTTATAGTCCAATAGGTAATTCAAGGCTTCAGTGAAGTTAATGTTATGGCCTCGAAACACATCCAGCACCTGGATTTCAGTAGAAACAGCATCTGTACCTAAATAAAATAGAGCTACACCAACAGTAACAATGGAGTGCTTAGGAACAACAATTAAGCAAACATTGTAGGGTAGAGGTATTTTCTTAATGACGTCATGTTTATTCTTGGTATCAGCAGTGGCATAGTCCATGTGTGCTTTTAACCACTGTTGTATGTTGAGTGTGCATGGGTCAGACATGCTAAAGTGTTTCTGTAAAACATGTGGTGAATCCAGTGACACAAAGACTTTCTGTGTGACAGTCTGGGACTGTGTGATCAGGAATCCAGATGTAACCTGCAGCATGACACCAGAATCAGGAAGAGGTTTGGTTCTCCATCTGAAAAAGAAAACAAACAGGCTATCCTATTCTAGATTAGTATTTGTTATCTCCATTGGTAGATTCTTCTGGAAGAAGCTTCCTAGGATGACATGGTCGTAGCTGATTGATGTGGATCCATTTAAGGGAGCCTTCCCCCTCAATATCCTTCTTTATCTGGATCTGATAAGCCACAGGGGATGCTTTAGCCATAATAGAACATGGGCCATTCCAGCTAAGGAGAAATTTATTTTTTTTGACCCTATTTTTCCCAGAATTGTAATAGAATACCTTGTCACCAATCTGGTATTCTTTGGAGGTAGTTCTCAGATCATAGTAGGCTTTCCTACCTCTGGCAGCACTATCCAAATTCTTTTCGGCAAAGGCAAAGGCGTTTTGCAAGTGTTGTCTTAAGTGAGTAACATATTCATGGGCAGTTGTAGCACATTTTACCTCATTGGTACAGTACAGAAGATGGAGGGGCAGTACCATGTCTCTACCTGTCATCATTTCAAATGGAGTTACGCCAGAGGCATAACTCCATAGCCATCAGGACCAAACGTAAGTTAATGTCTCAATCCTTCCCAGAGGAGGAGACATATTTCTTCAGGATTCTGACAATGGTTTTGTTTGCTCTTTCCACCTGACCGGAAGACTGTGGCCGATAAGCAATGTGGACCTTGGCCTTTACTCCTAACAGCTTCCACAGATGCTTGATAACTTGTTCCGTAAAATGGGAATCTTCATCAGATTCTACTTGCATGGGTAGACCCCACCTGCTGAAAACATGATTCAACAACAAGGTGGCTGTTGTCTTAGCTGTGCAGTTGGGTGCTGGAATGCACTCAATCCACTTGGTGAATAAGCAAGCAACAGTCAGCATGTATTTGATGCCTCGAGAGGTTTGGATCACTGGGCCGATCCAATCAATTTAGAAGTCATAAGAACATAAGACATGCCATACTGGGTCAGACCGAGGTCCATCAAGCCCAGTATCCTGTTTCCAACAGTGGCCAATCTAGGTCATACTTACCTAGCAATATCCCCAAAAGACACAGGTTCCACAATGCTTGTACTGGGTCAAGCATTGATATCCTGGGTCCCTTTTTAATAGTGGTTTATGGACCTTTCCTCCAGGAACTTGTCCAAACCTTTTTTAAACCCAGCTATACTAACAGCCCTTACTACATCCTCCGGTAACAGATTCCAGAGTTTGATTACACGTTGAGTGAAAAAATATTTTCTCTTATTTGTCTTAAATAGTTTACCCTGTAGCTTCATTACATGTCCCCTAGTCTTTCTATACTCTGATAGCGTAAACAATTGATCCACGTTTATCCGTTCCACTCCATTCATTAATTTATAGACCTCTATCATATCTCCCCTCAGCCGTCTCTTCTCCAGGCTAAAGAGCCCTAACCTTCTTAGCCTCTCTTCATAGGAGTAGCCTTCCATCCCCTTCACCAATTTGGTGGCTCTTCTCTGTACTTTTTCTAATAACGCTATGTCCTTTTTAAGATACGGTGCCCAGAATTGCACACAATATTCAAGGTGCGGTCGTACCATGGAGCGATACAGAGGCATTATAATATCCTTTGTTTTGTTCTCCATCCCTTTCCTTATGATACCTAGCATTCTATTTGCTTTCTTGGCCGCCGCTGCACACTGGGCGGAGGGTTTTAACATGTTATCCACGATGACTCCTAAATCTTTTTCCTGGGTGGTGGTTTCTAATGTGGAGCCTTGCATCGTGTAACTATAGTGTGGGTTGTTCTTTCCTAGGTGCATAACTTTGCACTTGTCCACATTAAATTTCATCTGCCATTTGGATGCCCAGTCTTCCAATTTATCCAGATCCTCCTGCAGTTTTCCACAATCCTCTTGGGTTTTAACAACTTTAAACAGTGTTGTGTCATCTGCAAATTTGATAACCTCACTAGTTATTCCCTTTTCCAAGTCATTTATGAATATGTCAAAAAGCAGCGGACCCAGTACAGATCCCTGGGGTACTCCACTATTCACCTTTTTCCATTGGGAATATTGGCCATTTAGCCCTACCCTCTGCTTTCTATCTTTTAACCAGTTCCCGATCCACAATAGTACACTGCCTCCTATCCCATGACTTTTTAGCTTCACCAAAAGTCTCTGATGGGGGACTTTGTCAAAAGCTTTCTGAAAGTCCAGATACACTATATCAACCGACTCACCTTTGTCTACCTGTTTATGCACACCTTCAAAAAAACATATCAGATTAGTAAGACAAGATCTTCCTTGTCTAAAGCCATGTTGGCTGTCTCCCATTAGGCCATGACTATCTACATGCTGTGTAATTTTGTTCTTTATGATGGTCAGACCTTTGTTTCTCAAAGGTTCCCTATTGTATGGAGCAGCAGGTTGAAGTCTGCAACAAGTTAGACAATCTTTGGTATACAATTGGACATCCTGGTACGTGTGAGGCCAGTATGCTACTTGTTTCAATATTTCATAGGTGACTCTGTCACTTCAGTGACCAGCACAAGGCTCGTCATGGGCATGTTGTGACATAACTCCTTGAAAGGCCTGAGGTACTACCCATTGCACAATACCATGTTTACTCGTGCGAGTTAACAGGTCCTTCTGGAGATGGAACATCTCCTTGGAGATATAGAGGATTCTGAGTTCCTCATTATCCTGGCAATCTGCCAGGGTTAATGAATACTCCTGGGGGTTCTGGAGAAAGGAGTAGAAACATCCGAGGGTAGGATCTTGTTTTTCTGCCTGCACTAGGTCGATATTGGCGCTCTCACCATACCACTGTACCACTGGTGGGATGGCTAGCCGTTGAGCTTGTCATCGGGTGACTGCTTTGACAGACACAGTCAGGTTGTCCAAAGGAGCCTCCAGTTGCGAAAGGTCTCCAGAAATGGCACCTTCCTTGGCAAGCTGGTCAGCCAGATCATTCCCAACCTTGGCAGGATTGTTAATACGGGCAAGGCCTTTCACCTTCTTCCAGTAGACCGTCATGTCATTTTCCTGTGCCACTCTGTCTAAAGCAAGGATAAGTTCCTTGTTTTGGACAGGTTTCCCTTTGGAATTCAGCATATTGTTGGTTTTCTAAATAGGAGAGGTGTGAAACTAAATTGTGTCGGACATAATCGGAGTCAATTTCAAAGGCCAGTCTACAATTCCAGAGCTATACGAGAGTAAAGGGATTGTAAGTTGATTGATGGCTTGATGTTAGTGCTCTCTTCTCTGAGGAAGTCACTTTTTCTCTCCCTCCTGGTCAGGGTCTCTCTGCTGTCTGCTCTCAGGATTTCTGGACCTTTCCAGTGTAATGCTAAAATTTGGTCCCTAACTCTTCCTAAACTCTCCCCATAAACCTCTTTACTCTGCCTATTGTCCTTTCCTTCCTGTTATTCTCAATTTTAGTACTTTCTCCTTGAAGTTTTGCTGATGTTATGAACTAAAACATCCAGATGGTTTAGTGAAAATTGCCCCCAGAACGTATTACAAATGGCAATATTTGGTCATTTGTTTATAACACCCTTAGCGATCCCAGTGTCTTTAACAAATAAACAAATGATTGATTTCTGACACAGTATAGTAATCATTTTGTGATGTAATCTCATAGAAAAGAAACTGGAATGAAGCACCTTGTTAAAGTGCTACATCCTTAGTTTTTCTTTCCAAGCCAATGGAATTTTGGAAGGAAATTGTACATAAGAGGTCAAGAATATTTTAACCATCTGTCTGGGAGCAAAATAACTCTCCAAAAATTTAATGGAACAGGTCCAAATTTGGTGTAGGAGAAACAATGGTGAAAAGAGAGCCCTATCCCTGAAGGGGCATATCTGGGCTGTCTGCGCCCATTAGGACCAGATTCTGCACCATGGGAGCAAGACGGCCTCGAGGGTGAGGGATAGGGCCTGGGACAGCCCGGTGTGTCCCTGAATCACTGTGGGGACATTCTCCCCATGGTACAACCTGCCCACTGCCTTTGTGACCCCCAATTCCCTGTTATCCGACCCTGATGGGGGCCACTGGGGCCCGGATCGGGTGGCAGGAACTCACCATGGGTGTCCTGTTGCTCCGGTGGCAGGGCTGCCAGCCAGGATCAGAGGGGCATCCTGCTCTTATTCCACCTCGGAGGTGGAATAAGCTGGGCATCCCCCAAGCGATCCTCAGACGTACAGGGCCATCACTGGAATCGGTCCTATACGTCCGGGGGTCGGTCCTGCCCACGCTCCACCCACTCTCTGCCCCTATTCCCGCCAGCACGCACAGCAGCTCTATACATGCAGCAGGGCCGGGAGGCAGCATAGGCTGAGGGTGGATAGCGGGGCTGGACATCCCATCAAGATGTCTAGCCCCGCTATTCGCCTTCGTGTTCGCCCCGCTATTCGCTACAGGAGTTTGTTTACTAAGCGCATTAGACTTTCACAGCTAATGCAGCAATTTTTTGCAAATAGCAAATAGCTTTTGCAGCTAATGCAGCACTATCTGTTGGGGGCATGCACAGCATTTCCCCAGCAGATAACACACAGAAAATGCAGATAGCATGGTCTAGCAGCATCACTGATGCACATAATGTCATCCATTGAGGACATGTTATCTGCACCCCCTACTGTCTTTAACTTTGATGGTTACTGTGCGCTGTTGATGCCCATGGTAACCATGCATTGCAGACACACCCACTCTTCTCCCGTATTTATCCATTCTGGCAGTTAATGCATTTTCTGCAGATAGCACAGCAATTTTCTGCGCTCTCTGCATTTTCTCTGTGCCATCCGTTAACACAGCCAGATAATGTGGCTGATAGCACACACTAACAGGTAGCACAGCTTAGTAGACAGATCCCATAGAATTCAAAAATAGGCCAGATTGGACTGGGGGGTTAACAAACAGCCCTGTATTCAGCTGCGACAAGTAGCAGGTTTCTTTTAAACTACAGCTGTGGCATTTAAACAACATGAATATTCAGCATCACCACACATATATTGATAGGTGTGGCTGAATGTACCTGGAGACCTCATTGCTGGCAGTAGACGTATGCATTCATGAACACACATTTGGTTCATTAGGACGGCTAAAAATTGAAAATGTGCAAACCTGCCCATTGCCTTTGTGACCCCCAGTAAGCACATATACTCCTAGAATTAAAATACATACAATCTATTTGCGAGCTTAAAGTTCTAGCAAGCATACAGTGCATGCAAAAAGAACAAATACGTGAAATGAACATGCAAAACTGCCCCCAAATCAGGAAAATTTAATTTAAAATGAGCATGAACTGAACTTTTATTTTGGCCATCTGCGCCCCTAGTTGGCAGCTAAACATATAGCAACGATATTCAACCATTTGAGGGTATTTGTATAACAATTTGTCTAGATTTGGATGCCAAGAAGGAGACTATTTTCAATCTACTCTACAAAGAGATATAGGCACCTGTGTAGCTTTATAAAATTGCAAGAGTTAACTGGCAGAAATTGCATCTAGATTAAAATCTTGGACACGCACACCTGTTTGACGACAAGAATAAATGTTCAGGTATTAAGTACAGGCATATGCACATTAATCGCAATTCCACCTACACTCCACCCAAACTCTTCCCTGACCAGTGATGTGCAGACAGGCGTGAATCCCCAGTCCTATGATGACACAGTCTGTTATATACATGGAAAAGGCTTTCTATAAAATTTTTCATAGTATACATGCATACAAATGTGTGCGACAATAAGATGGTACATACTAATATGCATACGATACGTAGGCATCCCAAGAGCATAGGAAGGGCAGAGGTGTGATGTACCAGTGTAGTTTATACAATATGCGAGTAGATGTGTAGAGTACCCACTGCTTCAGGGCAGGTATGAATGTGTACATTGGCATTTCTGCTCTAGATGGTTGCTTCTTGGAGTGTAGTTTATAAAGACACCTCAGATTTTTTTAATAGAACACTTTTTTTAACTTTCCACATAGGACTTGATTTTTTAAGAGGATGCCTATCTGCCAACATTGACTTAATTACTATTAATTTTTTGTTAAACTTCTGGTGTAGCAGGAGATCTATTATCATTTGAAGTCTGTCCCTCAAACTCTCAGATGAAAACACAGAGACAGACCGGTATGCAAACACATGCTGTTTATTGTGCGCACAGTCTCAGGCAGAGCCGGCACCCTGAACAAAACGATCTGAGAGCGAGAGGTGGGGTTAGCCTGCTACTTTTATACATTTTTATTCTGCCAAAAGTCACAGTTGCATTGGTTCCAACACCCTCCTCCTTGCCCAGTCCTTTACTCAGGGTGTTTCTTGTCACCTTCCCTTCCCTAATGGAAATGTTCAAGCTGAGATGAAACTTAAAACATAGCCCAGCCTCTCCCATTATGATGCTTCTGATGTTAGAACTAAGGGGATCTGCCTCATTCCCCCCTTTGATTCTTCTTACCTTCCAAAGACTGGGTTAAGAAGTAAATCACTGCTAAACAGAGTCAGTTAATTCATGCTGGGGGAGGGGCTGGTAGTTCCACATAGCCATTACTTGGGCTGCGGTTTTACGCTCCACCGTGGGCATGGAGGGTGGCAAATGCATATCTGGAGTCTGTGTATACATTCAGGCTTAGGTCTACTCACAGAGTCAGGGCACGGGTAAGGGCAATGAGTTCTGCCTTTTGCGCCGAAGTTCCAGTGGGTAGGGGTTGGACCTCAACCGTTGCTTCTGCCGTCACCACCGCATACCTGGCACACCTGCGACCTTCAACCATGAAGCTACTGCCATCTACAAAGTAAGTCTCATCTGGACTGCTCAAGGGCACCTCTGTCAGTTCAGGGTGACTGAAGAATACTCTGTCCATTACTTCCAGACAATCGTCAGCCTCTGAGTCGGCTGCAATCAGCAGATCATCGACATACTGTAGGAGTACTCGTCTCCCTGGTTCCCAAGGGGAAAAGCAGCAAGGTCTTTGGCCAGTTCGGTACTGAAAATGGTGGGGGCATTCTTGAATCCTTGCGGTAGCCAAGTCCACGTAATCTGAGACTTACTACCAGTAGCAGGATCTTCTTTTTCAAAGGCAAACAGGTGTTGGCTCTCAGGGGCCAGCCATAGACAGAAGAAGGCATCCTTCAGATCCTGAACCGAGAAATGGGTGGCCGTTACAGGGATGAGGCCCAGTAAGGTATAAGGATTGGGCACCACTGGATGCAGAGTTAGAACGGCTTCACTGACTCAGCGCAGATCTTGGACTGGCCGGTAATCTGATGTACCTGGTTTGCGGACTGGTAACAGAGGAGTATTCCAAGCTGACTAGCAGGGCCGCAGAATGCCGTGCTGCTGGAGACGTACCAGGTGATGATGGATTCCTTCCACTGCAGCCCGGGGCAGCGGATACTGCTTTACATGCACTGGAGTTGCTCCTGGTTTCAAGACAACACAAACTGGGGGTATGTTGGTGGCGAGTCCCGGGGGATTCCCTTCTGCCCAGACTCCGGGGGGAACTGACTGCCATCGAAGTTGAGTGGTGCTGGTCGGTCCGGGCCTTTCTTCAAACAACCGCCATTCTTCTTCTCGGGGGACGGACAATACCAAAACTGATGGGCCCAGGCTGGATATTTCAAGCTCCGCCTGACCCTCTGGCCCAAACGATATCTGGGCCTGGAACTTCAACAGGACATCCCGCCCCAGCAGGGGTATGGGACACTCAGGCATATACAAGAACTGGTGGGTGATGGTCCGTCCCCCCAACTGGCACGTGCAGTTTTGCAGGAAGGATCGCTGGGCTCGATTTCCCATCACTCCTACAACTGTCACGGTCCTGGCAGAAACCTGGGCCATCTACCGGGTGACAACTGAGTGTTTTGCTCCTGTATCAACCATGAATTGCATTTCTTGGTCCCCTAAGTTGATCTTGACTATAAGCTCCTTGGGACCCAGTAGAAACCTGGAGCCCGGTCTGGCCTAGTAATCATCAGAGTCATAAGGAATCCCACTACAGGGTATGGACAACAACCATTTGAGACAGAGAGGAGTCATCAAGAGGCAATTTCTCATACTGCCCCCTAGAGACAACATACATTGTTTTGGTACTTTGTATCATCATTTTCTTACAGCAGCCTAATAAGAGAGAAAATACACAACATGAAAGAATGTCAGAAGCGGCAATGCTTAATAATGTGACAAAGAGAGCTTTGAAATATTACAGCAAAACTTGAGCTGGTGTGGGTATTGCAATTGCTGAAGCCCAAATGGCTTGTAGATTTCAGTTAGGTTTCTAAGAAAACAATAATAAAAGGATAACAATACAATCAGTCACAAAAGTCCCCAATCAGTCCAATAGTCCTCTTCCTATTTTCAGATGATTTGGTCCTGCTTCTCAGCAGTTCCCCAGGACCTCACAGTGTGCTTCACCTTTTTCTGAAGTTTAAGTTCTGTTTCTCTCAAAAGTTGAACCTCTTATTCTCATAGGCGGATATCTTGGCCCTTTTTTCAATGAGACACACTGATCCAGATAGGGACTCCTTCACACATTACAGCGGTGTGTAGTTCTGAGTTCTTGGGATGGTCTGTTCCATCTGAACTCTGGCCAATAACTTCTGCAGGACTCTCTGGATTGCAAGTGGTGACATGGCCCCAGGCCTCATTCAGAAAAACAGCACCAATGTTAAGTGAAAAGACTAAATAGTCTAGATTAGATTTCACAATGAAACAATGCAATGCGACAAACTTAATTTCATCCATATTTACTAAGATCATATCCTATAAATATTGCTTTATAAAACGTTCAATGGTCTACCAGTAACTATCTCGTATGGTGTCAATTTTTATCTGGCAGTTTGATTAACTCCTTGTCTCTCTATCACTGGAGATTCATTTGCTGGTAGTGAATATTCCATTATGCCCCTTGACTGACCTTTACATGTTTACAGATCAGACAAGTTGCACACACGTGTTCTGCACTTTTGGCAAGTTTTAGAATTATACCAATTTTGTGAGAATTTGTCATCAAATCACCCCTCTTTTGCCCATGCGTGCCTGGCCAGGACATACAGGGGCAAAATGAGGCAAAAAGCATCTGGAAGTACCACATGGCCAGTGTGGGTGTTCCAAAGCTTATCAGGGTACAAGGTGCACCTAGCCTGTCTCCAAGTGTCTATTTCCAGTTGTTGAGTGCGTGTTGGGGCTTAGATGACTTCCTAAATTGAAGATTCTGGAGACGGCATAGTTGAATAAAATGCTCATCATTTTATTTGTTTACATATTCATTAAGCAGATACATCACTTCAAATTACCTTCATCAGTTTAATGTCCATCAAAGTCTTTTTTCTTAATATCCCACTTCATCCCTCACAACACTTTTTATCACTTGCATCATTTCACCAACTACATACATGGGTCCTTTTCATGTTTTTTATACCATACTAATGTATCCTTATTTGGCAAGGCTGCTAAGAACATCAAACAATTGTTAAAAACTTAGTATTGTTTCTTTCTCTCATTCTTTTCTCAAACCTCTCCTGGATCATTGCTGACAAGCAAGATTTGGTTTTATTCAATCAACTCAAGTTAATGTTATCGTTATATTTGTAAATAATTTAACAAATATTTCCATATTTTCTGGGAACTCAGTTCCATCTTTCCACTAAATTTGAAAATTGGAAAGATCAGTGTAATTAGCACCTATGGTGCTACTGTCCTGTTCAGCAGTCATCAGCACTGAGCTTAACAATGCAAAGTAATTACCTTAAATCTTACAGTTCAGAAAACAGGCTTTCAAATGATGAAACTGATACTTTTGCATGAAAAGGTTGGTGGATATCTGGAATGCAAACACACCCCTTTTATATTTTTTTTAACCAAAATGTACTTTTCACATTTAATTTAAAACCTAATAATACCTGAGACTGGCATCAAACTGATCTGAAAACCCTCTATGAGGTGCTTGCCACAGTATATAAAATCCCTTTTTACTTTTAATTTTGTATATGCAGTCAAAACCAAATATATGTACCAGAGATAAAATTCAAGCTGGATTACCTTTTTTATTCACACAGGATTTAAATCATTTTCAAGTTGCAATCTGGTAACTACTGGCTCAGAATGCCCCATTGTCCTGTCAGAGCTCTTAACCTCTACTTTGAAGGTCAAAGGAAAACAGAAACAGTTTCCTTAGTTTCATGCCTTGTTTGCTTGATCTAGCATTCAGGGGCACTTGGCAATGAACAGCCAGCAATGAAAGACAAACAACATTTACTGTAGATTAAAACATTTAAACACAAGACTTTTGTCTTTTAAGTATAGCAGCTAGCAGCCTATCTGATTGGAATAAGGAGGTTTTCTTGATAAATTTCACTAAACCCTCCCCCTTGGGTAGTTCTGAAAAGCAACATGCTTTAACAACAGCTTGGGAAAACCAGGGACCTTAAAAAAAACAAGTAAAAAAGTCTTCATTTCTTCATAATCGTATAAGGATTTTCTCTCTCTTTTTTATAGGCTGTAACAAATGGTTTGCAGGCTAGCTCTTACACATGAGCTTTGCCCTACAGATATTCTCCACCCCATAATCTTTGCTAATAGTAATTTGACCAGTCCTTCTCCAGCCTTTGTTTGCTCCCAGCCTTACACAATCAAGATGCTGGTCAGACATCTGAGGATGCTCAAAGGAGACACCCCCCCATGACTTTAGAAGCTCAAAATTCTACAATTAAAATTGATGACAAGAGGATTGTTTGGAGGCTAGGTGAATTGTTCTTTTTGTCCTCTTTAATGGATTTCCATTTGTTTGCTAGGAGAAAGACTCCTAGGTGAATTGTCCTTTTGTCCTCTCTAATGGGTCTCCATTCATCTGCTAGAAGAACTCCTCCCTGATCTCCCAGTATCTTTCTGTAACCATGCAAACAGATTCACTCCCAGTTTCATTCCCAGTATCTTTCTGTAGTTATGAAAACTGTCTCAACAGTTTCAAGTACCCCTATCTCAGCAGTTCCAACTACCCCTTACTTACTGCTGAGAGGTATGATCAAAATTTGTTTCTTTGACTATTGATTATGCATGAAACATAGTAATGAAACTGGATATGCATTAAATAAAGCAATTGTCTTCCTTCACTTCTATATTAGTACAACAGTCTATATACAGTAAACCCTGCACCCCTTTATCTACAAGAGAGTCCCCCTACTCCCCTTTTATTTACAGGGAACAGTCCCTTTCCTCTTTATTTACAGAGGTTAGAGGAGAAGCTATGGGGTTGGGGCCGGACTCAATCCCTTTTTTCATTATCTACCCCTTCTTGGATTTCTCCTCTTTTTTTTTTTAAACATTTTCTAAACTGTCCCTCTCCCTGCAGTCAGTAGACCTGGTGTTTTTCACTGTTTCAGGTGGCCACGCTCGCACTAAGGTGGGCCACTCCCGCTCACACAGTATAACTAGTCTGGGGGCAGTGAGCCTAACTCCATAGTCACCCCCAAAGGCAGTTTTAAAATGGCTTAGCATGCATTTCAGCGGAGTCCTATTCTTGGATCCACTAGACCCCATACTGTAATTATTCCTGATCCGTATACAACACTCGTGTTTATAACACAGAACGAGACAGTAGAGGGGAGACAACAGGCAGGGACACAGACAGACAGATACACACACATATATATATATATATATATATATATATATATATATACATATATATATATACCCTCCCAGACTCCTGTTTCCCGAATCCATACACCAGAACAGGCGGTGGTTTCAGAACCCAATATCTCAGACTACGGTTCTTACTCGGACCGCCCGTAGGGAGTGGCCAATCCCGTGCCAGACTTTTCAACGCGTTTCAGAAAACCAGACTTTTGAAAACCAGACTTTTCAACCCGTTTCAGAAAACCAGATTTTTCAACCCATTTCAGAAAATTAAGAGAGTGAGTACTCACCATCCTGAAGAGTTTGGATGCCAGTCTATCAAGCCGGATTTCTGTACCCAGGGAGTCGGCCGTCCAGGACCGAGTGCGCAGGATACGCCTTTGGAACAAAGGGTCCGGTGGTGCTGGGGACCGTCGACGACCTGGAGGTCGGTCCCGGACCGGGCGAGTCCTGGTTGCGCAAACCGCGATGCCTTCACCTGGGGGTGCGAGGAGACAGACGGAGGTTTCCTGGCCAATGCACCAGGAAATGTAGCAGGAGATCTATTATCTATTCGAAGTCTGTCCCTCGAACCCTCAGATGAAAACACAAAGACAGACTGGTATGCAAACACATGCTGTTTATTGTGCGCACAGTCTCAGGCAGAGCCGGCACCCTGAACAAAACGATCTGAGAGCGAGAGGTGGGGTTAGCCTGCTACTTTTATACATTTTTATTCTGCCAAAAGTCACAGTTGCATTGGTTCCAACACCCTCCTCCTTGCCCAGTCCTTTACTCAGGGTATTTTTTGTCACCTTCCCTTCCCTAATGGAAACTTTCAAGCTGAGATGAAACTTAAAACATAGCCCAGCCTCTCCCATTATGGTGCTTCTGATGTTAGAACTAAGGGGATCTGCCTCATTGGCAGCATACTGTATGCCGATGTATCTATTATTATGTATTGGTCTACTGTCACTAGCTCAAATTGTTTTCATTTATTTTTACTGCATTTTCTCTCATCTACTTTAGGACGTTCATCTATGCAGCCTTGACTAAAGGAAGACCTACCCCTCTTCGTATAGTTATCCGGGCAGTGTTATTCTGTACCTTTAATGGCTTCCTTCAAGGACACTGCATGGTCTATGGTGCTGAATACCCTGACTCCTGGTTCACTGACAGCAGATTTATCTCAGGTAATTTGTTTATTTATTTATTAGAAGTTAGCTCACGCCTTTCCAATGGTAGTTCAAGGCGAGTTGTTTCAGAAGCAGTTCAAACATCTGATAGCACAAATTAGCTGAAGGACCTACTCATTCTCATGCCCACACCCCTCAAAGCATGATTAAGGTGTGTCTCTGCTAATGGGCGTTATCTTACAGCAGGTTCCAGTTTATTCTGTGAGACCTTATCATTAATAATGCGTGTTAGCAGGTGCACACCTTAGTAACTACGGCCCTAAATCTCTTCTCTCCAGGGCTGGGAGAGGAGCAACAAAACCCCAGTGTCTGTGGAAGTCAGGAAGAAGCACTTCCAAACTGCTGCTGCATTCCAACTTTACGTGGCTGAATGTCTCATTCTGCTCACAGGAAGCAGTCACCAATTTCTCCTATCTCTGTGGCTGCTCCTGTGCTGATGAGACCGAGAGAGGTAAAAGCAAGTGGGTGAAGAGAATGAGAGAGGTGAAATCAAAAAAGGGAGAGCGTGAGAGAAGCGAAAGCAAGGGGAGCAGTGAGAGGTGAAAGCAAAAATGGAGGCCTGAAAGAGACAAGAGCAAAATGGGGAGTGGGAGAGCTCCCTGGTGTGGTAATGAAATGAGTGTCTGTATTGTATTACCTTACTAAGCTTGCTGCAGTCTAATGATGGCCAGAGCTGTCAGGAGTGTAGTCAACATTATCCTAAAAGAGATCAGGATGATGTTGACTACACTCCTCACAGCTCTGCTCAACTTGCCTTTGGACATAGGCAGGGGTTCTTTCCTTGGGCTTGGGGAGAGAGGGTCTGTACTCTCAACTCACCAAACCAATGCAGCAGAGAACAACTGCTCTGCTTTCTTCTCTAGACCCTCCTCCCATCCCTATGGCAACCGGTAACCATGTAGAAGACAGAAGGAGAAGGGCTGAAGCAAGGAGCCCATACAGAAGGGCATTCTGGACTCTCCTCCATCCTCTCCCTTCTTATTGTAATTCACGCGCCTGTGCAAAGAGGGTCAGACACCCAGGCTCCATCTGAGTCAGAACCACGGGGCACCATCCCTTCCATGGGGCAGGGTACAAAAGACACCCCCTCTGTGGCAGGACTAGACACAGCCACAATGGTTTCCCTGGAGGTAGGAGAGAGTGGATGGTGCTGTAAAAGAAAAAAGCAAATAATGGCAAAAAATAAGGTTATCTTAGGAGATGGAAAAGGTAGGCAATAACCAAGAAAAGAACATTGCTTGAATAAATTTTATTTAGGGTCATGGAATACACTAAAAGAAAGAAAGGCAGAGGTGAAGAACATGAATCAGATTTTAAAAAATGCAAACTTCTTCAGGACTTATAGTATTAACAGTAGGAACATGCTTTGCAATTGTTACCTTGCTGCTAGTACCTTTAAGTCTCTAAACATAAGGCCTCTTTTAACCCTGGAATTACCGAGATTTTTTGCACACACTGAATACCGTTGGGGTCATAAATGACCCCACTACGAATTTTAATTGTTAACCATGAAATATTTAAACTAAACAGACAAAATATTATTACGAATTAATTATTTATTATATGAAGTTTAAATGTTTTGAAATGTAATGCTTTATCATAAAATTACATGAAGAAGAGTTGCCATGAAAGCAGTTTTTGCATGCACTTGATGAACACAGTAAAGTACTACAGTCATTTGCATGAGATACAGACAATTTCTGAATGTTCTTTGCAAACATTGCACTTGCAGGAGGTGCAAACTATGTTGCTTTTCTTGTCTTTTTCTCTGGAACAGCAGTGACACCTTGCCCTTTTCTTTGGGATCCCGACATTGCAGACAGCATCAGTGGCTTCTTCAATGCTGGAAGAAGTCTCGCTGCAATTACTCTGAAGCAGCTGCTTTTCTAATTCCAAGAGGAATAGACGACGTCTGTGCTTTGACTTGGACTGCCATTCTGGATTTAGTGACATCCAAACAATGAAGGCATTCAAAGCACTGATGTCCAACATGTTGTAGAAGATTGTCACTGGCCAGCGTCTTGTCATTCGTTTTGTGGTATACGTGCGCAACATTTGATCTGCCGTATCTACTCCACCTTTACTAGAATTATAGTCCAAGATCATGCGTGTTTTTTTTGTCTGGACGTGTGTTATCTACTTCTTCTTGATCATGCAAACTGCTCAGAAGAACAACCACTTTTCCTTTCTTCGGGCAATAGGAAACCAGAGTGGCTTTATCGCGAAAGGCAAACAGTGAAGTGAATACCTCTCGGCCCTTTGCTGTTACAAATTCTGGAGGTAATTCTTTTCTGTTCTTTTGAATTGACCCAAAAGTGTCATTTGTTTTTCTAGCAATTTCCGTGACAGGGATAAACTGCAGAAGAAATTGTCAACAGTAACATTTCTGCCAGATCGCATCAATCCTTCAGTGAGTTGCAGCACAACCCTTTCACGCTGATTCTGTTCCCTGTTTTGTCCAAGTTCCCTTCCTGTATATACTTGAAGATGCAGAATATATGACGTTGCACTGTCACACAACATCCATAGCTTTATGCCATATTTCCCAGGTTTGCTGAGAATATATTGTTTATATTTATGTTTATTACTTGATAAAAACCGCCTTTCTACAAAATCAAGGCGGTGTACAGTAAATTAAAAACCAGTAAAATGACTATAAGCCGATAAAAAGGAAAGGAAATGTACAATATATTATAGGACAGATGAATGACAGAGAGAATAGACAGACAGACAGAATAGAGAGAACGGAACACGGCCACGAAATGTAAGCAGTTGCTCATCCACGGTAACATTTTCACCAGGAACAAAGGCGTCACTTAGAGTTGCTTCCCAGGTATCAAAAACGTGTCTGATTGGAGCAAGCTTATCCATGCCTCGTTGTTCACGTCTGTTGGTTGCATCATCAAATCTGAGAGCACAGGAAATTTGCTGAAAACGGTTACGGGCCATATTTTTGCCGAAAACAGAACGATCATCTTCAAGGTTCCACAACTGAACTATGGATTCATTTTGTGACTTGTACACGCCTGAGAGGATCAGAAGTCCAAGAAAATGTTGAAATTCTCCATCTGTCAAATCTTTCCAGGTGTCGTCATAAATGTATCTTCCTTGTTTGCTCGTCCACATCATGATTTCATTCAATAAGTTCTTCCTCATGAACAAGTGGAATGCTGCGAGAGGGCCATCAACATTTTGTACAGCATACCTTGTAGGACCTTGTTGTACGGGCATGACATTAGCTCTGGCGTATGTTCCAGCAGCTTGCTTTATAGGTTTCCTGTTCCATGATGTGGCATCTTTAGATACATAGGCTTCAATGGCAACATTTGTGCTTATAGTTGATGACCTCTTAGCTCCTCTA
The DNA here is from genome assembly GCA_033557465.1 of Ichthyophis bannanicus. NCBI lineage: Eukaryota > Metazoa > Chordata > Amphibia > Gymnophiona > Ichthyophiidae > Ichthyophis > Ichthyophis bannanicus. The sequence continues at coordinate 160,988,948 of CM066033.1, forward strand.
CGACCACAACTAAGATTCCTCACAGATGATACTGACATCGAGGACTCCTGCCTTCTTCCCCTTCCAGCACAGCCTCGACCTTTGCCTCGACCTGTAACTTGACTCTTTGCTGCAGGCGATGTTACCGGCTCAACATCAGTCTCACATTTACTTGACAACCAACTGCTGTCGCCATCTGTCGCCATCACAGGTTGTAAATACCATAGTTCTGCAAATAATCAAGATTTTTTGTTATAATTCTGTAAATAATTAACTGTCTAAATAATCAAAGGTTCTTGTTATGAGCTATATATGTTTGCTTTTGTTCATAATGTTCCTTGTACATAGTTGCAATGTTGCATAATGTTCCATGTATTTGTTCACCAATGTTCTATGTAAACCGCCACTGATCTTGGGAAGGGGCGGTATATAAAAGTTTTCAAATAAATAAATAAAAAATCATGACTGTCATCAGATTTATCGCCCGAACTTGGCTGATATGCTTCTTCGCTTGCTGAATATGCTGCATCATCAGATGACTCAGAGCCGTCACTGTCAGCATCTCATTGCAATATTTCTCTTACTTGGGCAGCTGAATACTTTCGTTTTGACATCATAAACAATAACCTAAAATAAATAAACAAAGATAAAGCTGAATAAAACGCAAAGCAGTTTTACTATAGGTGTACAATAATCATGATGAACGAGCTGAAAGCCTTTAGATTTCATCAGAAATAATGAGAGAACGTATGATATCAATTACATAAAATGTGTAATTTTCATAAAATAAGAGTACAAAAAATAAATGATACATAATTAATGATAAATACCTTTGTCAGATCAAAAAATTCACAAAACTGCAAATTGTATCACGATCCAAACCGGACGTAAGCAACTGGGGTCAAAAATGACCCCACTGGTACTCTGTGCTGTGATTCATCACTAGCGTCACCTAGTAGATGAAAATTATTCCTCTCATGGCGCAATATAAGAGAATATTGACATGTGAAAAGTCATAAAAAGATTGCATTCTTGAACAACTAGTTTCCGAGATATGCGTTGTGAAACTTGCAATGGGGTCACTTTTGACCCCATCGGTACTCCCAGGGTTAATGTCCCCTTGAGCCTTAGAATACCTCAAAAACTGTTTACCGTTAGGTATTAACTTGAGCTCAGTCAGAGAGTAGTGTTCCGGCAAGTTACATGTTAACTGCAGGCTTAGGTCTAACTACTGGGTGCCTTGGAGAGTGGTTTGCATTGCACAGCCACTGTCCAGATCCCATGGATTACTCCAAGTCTCACGATGAACAGCACAACTCCCTCCCTGCAGGCAAAGACACTCCCTTATCCCACATCGCACCTGGCTTACTACAAAGAGATCAGTATTCAAAATGATTTATCCAGTTAGCAAAACCTGCTAACTAATTAAGCCTTGCTGAGAAGTATATTCAGCAATACTATCTGCTTAGTGCCACTGAATATTTCTTCTGACTGCCACGGTACTATCCAGATAGTGCAAGGGTGGAGCTACGGCACAGTGGGCACTCATCTGAGTAGCCCCGATTTTCAGCACTGCTCTCCAGATAACAATCTGCATAACTTAGGACAACAAAAAGCCCGATACTAGGAGACAAGATGGCAGCATTTTAAAAAAATACTGAATGCTATAGTTTCAATATTACTTTAGGCTCTCACACCACATAGGCAAATATAGGTGTGTTGTGAAATAGTGTGTGCACATTAACTAGTAATGGTCAGGGTAGGGCAATTTTTACACAGGTAACCACAGCCTCCCTGGAGTAAAAACCTTTGAAACTGTCATTTCTATGACACTAGCAGAAAAGCTTGGGGGGGATTGTTTGCTGTTTTGCCATTTTTCAAGTCTAGCAGTTTCCTTCTGCCCCCTTGTGCTTCCAGTGTGATCTGAGTTAGGAATGGAACTGGTGCTCTAAGCTTTACTTCATAGCTATCCAGGGATTTTTCTCCCCTGTTTTATATCCACTCCTAACTTACCTAACCTAGTCATTGTAGTAACATTCCTTGGTCAAGGGCCAGTGCCAGCACAAGGAGATGAGACACCCTAGGTGGATCGCATCCCTTGCAAATCCCCGCCCATTGCCACCGCTTTCTAGGACCTACAGTGGCGACAATAGCCTGAAAAAGCCCCGCAGCGCTGACCTCAAAACCTCTGTGCAATGGGGCTGTTTCTTTCTGCCCCCACCACCACTTGATGCCAAATTCCTTTTGCAAGGGAGTCGAAGCCGCTTCTACTCTCATGCAAGCAGGAAATCAGCATTGGTGGGGATGGAGGCAAACAGCCCCATGGCACTGATGTTTTGAGATAAGCGTTGTAGGGCTGTTTCAGGTTTTGGCCGGCATGCGCTTCAGATGCCACCAAAAATATTCCAGGTCAACCCCATCTTTGATGAACACTGAACAAAGTCAATAGACTTCCATCAGGCATGCCCCTTATCTTGTTTAAACTTGTCAATGTGTGACCCTGGTCAATATGTGTCCTTTACTTCTTCCTTAATAGTTGAGCCATTTGAATAATTAGGAGGCTAGTTACTAAGCCATGGTAAAATATCATGTTACAGGATTCTACAATGTCCCTGCCTTAGAAGCATCAGGAGGAACATTCTCAGTCCCTGCTCCAGAAAGGTGTCATTCAAATTTAATGAGGGGTGGTCTAATCTGGAATTCTCCTGCCACAGGAGTTCCTCAGTTTTGGAGGGAAATATAAGTAGATGCTTGGGAGGGGCACTTTGTCTTCCATACTGGAAGCTAAAGATGGAGGAGGTGTTAGTCAGGGCCTTCCATAGGGAATATGGGGCATAGGAGAATAGTGGCTTTCCCCAGTAAGCCACTGGAGTGAAGAGTCAAGAACATAAGCTCTCTAAACTTACAGTGGAACACAGGGTGCTCATAAGTTGGAGAAGAGAAGAGATCAAGGGGAGAAGATCAAAGGGAGAACGGGTAAACGTAGATCGATTGTTTACGTTATCAGAATATAGAAAGACTAGGGGACATGCAATGAAGCTACAGGGTAAACTAAGACTAATAAAAGAAAATATTTATTCACTCAACGTGTAATCAAACTCTGGAATTTGTTACCGGAGAATGTAGTAAAGGCTGTTAGTATAGCTGGGTTTAAAAAAGATTTGGACAACTTCCTGGAGGAAAGGTCCATAAACCATTATTAAGAAGGGACCCGGGATATCACTGCTTAACCCAGTACAAGCATTGTGGAACCTGTGTCTTTTGGGGAAACTGCTAGGTACGTATGACCTAGATTGGCCACTGTTGGAAACAGGATACTGGGCTTGATGGACTTTGGTCTGACCCAGTATGGCATCTCTTATGTTATGTTCTTATGATCCCATAAAGAAGAAGAAGAGGAGTCCTCTGTGCGAGGGGACAGGGAATCGGGATTGGGGCTGAAACGTGGAGGTGAAGAGTATAAGAGTGTAGAAGTCCAAGAGAAAGACCCCAAATGCAAAGATGGAGGTAGGACCCAAGTCCTGGGTGCATTCTGGTGAACTTGGAGACAAGAGAGGTTCTGAGAACATTATTGAACAGAGTTAGTCCCAGAGAGAGAGAGAAGGAGGTGGAGGGTATCTGGTGTGAGAGTTATTTCCACTGGGGACGGAGAGGTGATAGGGGCCCTCCACATCCAACATACTTGTTACATGAAGAAGAAGAGAGCTTTGACTACAACAGAAATCCAGAGGTAAGGAGAGTCATGGAGGATATGGCTGCTTCTTGTCAAAGACACTGCTTGGGAGAAATGCCTGAGAGGGCAAGGACCGCCCAGAAACTGTGAGCAAGCTTGAGAACGTTTGTCATCACTTTCATTTATTTTTGTGGACTGTATGTAAGGGCATAAAATTAGTTTTATGCCCTTCTAATGTATGTTTTTGTTTGTCTGGGGCATGCCCATTAAACAAGTATTTTTATACAGATATTGGACTCCTGTGTTGTTTAATAACTTTGTGAGTTTCTTGTCCCTGCCAGGAGGTTAGAGAAAGAGTTTTTGTGCCAGCAGTAGGGACTCTTTATTCCAGGCTGTGAATTGTGACGGAAAGTGGTGGAGAACAGTGTAAACGTTTGCCACAGACATCTGCAATCTTACTGTGTTGAGCAGTCTTCAAGTTGCCCTCAACCCCACAGTTGAAGGACCTGCTTAATTTACTGGGGAAGTCACTAAACTGCAGTAACTCAGGTTTCTTTGCTATTTGTTCTCAGCCTGCACAGTAATATAAATCGTTTTGATGCTGTAAACTGTCCGAAAGGCATCATAACAAATTTACTTAAATAAACAGATAATGCAACTTGCATCAACCTCACAAGCTGTGTTATTTTTTTCTCCCTGGAGTATCAGTCTACTAACACATGGCCAGTGCTCTGGAGAGCCTCCTTAAAAGAGCTGGTGCGAAAGGTATTTGTCGCATAGACCCTCAGAAAACACCTGCACTTCCCCCTGAGGAAACCCCACCCCAAAACAGACCCCCCACTGCCCTAACATCATTCAATGTGTCTGGCAGAAAGCAATCAGTCTACTGTTGTTTTTCTAACCTGGAATATCATAAGCCTGGCCTCCTCAATCACTGGACATTTATCAGCAGGGACATTTAATTCAATTTAATTTGGATTCCAGAGATACATTGGAGCTAATCCAAAACCACAGTTTAGCAAACGGTGCCTATCTTAGAGTCTTTCTGTTTGGCAATGCTGCTTCTGCTCTGCTCTTTTTACTCCACAGACTTCAAAGAAAATAATCAATTCCAAGGTATTTAGTAGTCTGACTACATCACAGAACATCAATATTTCAGACCCTATTATTTATAATACAAATATAATTCCATTGAGCATAAGTAGGAACTTATAACATTCCATTTACAAGTCATCAGACATCAAATGTATCGTCATCTCACATCAATCATCTTCTACCACCCCCTCCAGCTTTCATTGTATCGATCTGCAATATAGCATTATTCGTGTGCCATAAACATTTTAAAAAGACACATTTACAACCAGAAACCTTATGTACGATGCTTAAAAGTTAAAGCCAGAACAGTCTCAAATTGGAAACTGATTCTTTAAGATAATTTGTTTGTTAGTCTTTAAAGTAAGGGGCCAATATTCAGCCCCTATGGTTTGTGATTTTTTTAAAATGCTGCCTACAGTGGCCAGATAAATCTAGATATTCAGCATCGTTATCCGGATAGTGGCTGGTGCTGAATATCCGGATAATGCTGTGACTGGCACCTTTATCTGGATAGCATCAATATTCCATCCACTGTCCAGATAGCTATCTAGATTAGAGTTAGGGAAGCCTTTTTTGCTGTCCTAACTTTATGTGGATTGTATTCTGGATGCCTGGTTGAATATCACTGCTATCCGGATAATTCGCCTTTCTAGCCTTGCTCTGCCCACGGACCGCTCTGGCACTATCCAGAGAGTGCTGAGGCAGTCTGTAAGGTATTCCGCAGCACTGATCCGTGACTGCTACTGAACATTGCCAGATAACCCTGGCCTAGGGCACTTATCCAGAGATGCTGCTATCTGAATTAATGCCTTTGACGGTTATTTTAGAAGCATCTCTACATGTAAATAGCAACTTTGCATGATTGGACTGGAATACACGTGTTACTGTGATATCAGAAAGCTGCGCCTTACGCATGGAGATCCACACCGTGCAGAGATTTCAAGGGGGCATGGTGAAGGCGGGGTTTAGGCATAAGAACATAAGATATGCCATACTGGGTAAGACCAAAGTCCATCAAGCCCAGTATCCTGTTTCCAGCAGCAGCCAATCCAGGTCACAAGTACCTGTCAGGTTACCAGAAATGTACACAGATCCCATGTTGCTTATCCCAGGGTAAGCAGTGGACTTTCCTGGTCCACTTTAATAATGTCTTATGAACCTTTCCTCCAGAAACATGTCAAAGCCCTTTTTGAACCCAGCTACACAAACATATTTTACTTTCCAGTGCTTTCCAGAGCTCTCCCAAAAGGTGATTTTTGCTGAATTTGCTGCTTAACTGTGAGTTCTGTCTGTTTGTCTCCACATATTTATCTATCTATTTATTTATTTTATTTATTTATTTATTTAAAGTTTCTTTTATACCGCGCTATTCGACATCAGCGCGGTTTACAGTGAACAGAAATTACACTTCACAGCATTGATCAGTGCTTACAATGAACAGGGCAATACATTAAACAGGTTTGCCCTTATTGGTGGGTTCCCTTTTTTTGCTGAATTTGCTGCTTAACTGTGAGTTCTATCTGTCTGTCTGTTTGTCTCCAAATATTTATCTATCTATTTGCCCTTATTGGTGGGTTCCCTTACCTACTCCATTGCTGTAGAGTTTTAAACTATCTTTCTCTTAGTCTACCTGAGTGACTACCCCTCCCCCCTGCTGAGGCATTGTTGTAGACCTCCATTTCCTGTTCTGCATGTGGGCTTGCTCAGATTGCCTTTCTGTTCCTTGAGAAGAGGAGTGCTTTCTAGAGCTCTCCCAAAAGGTGATTTTTGCTGAATTTGCTGCTTAACTATGAGTTCTATCTGTCTGTTTCTCTCCACATATTTATCTATCTATTTGCCCTTATTGGTGGGTTCCCTTACCTACTCCATTGCTGTGTGCCCACGGTTCAGGAACAGCCTACTGGCCAGAGACACTTAGGTTCCCGCCCACCCTACCCCTCACCCCACCCACCCCAGGGGCTACATTCCCAATACAGTGGTCACATACATGCCATCTGTCGTTCCTAACTTGGGTAAAGCCCACATCTTCTTCAACTTTTCTTACTATTATTCTTCCTCTTCTGGGACTGCTTAATCAACATGTCGTGTATTCAGTGCAATAACTGTGGTACTTTCATTCAAAGAAGAATCATTTGGAGCCTAAGAGCTTGTCCTATATACCTAAAGTCAGCTGCCATGCATGAAGAACTGACTCTACTAAGGAAAGACCTAGCTGCCATGCATAAAGAAGTGTCTCTACTGAGGGAGGAACTGGCTGCAATGAAGCGCACCTCTTCTAGGATACAAACTGAACAAAGTCCACCACCGCTCCCACAAAGAATCAAACACCCCAGGAACAAATGGATCACAGTGGGTTCCAGAAGATTGCGACCTGTAATGCAGAGACATCCTACACATCAAGAGATATCCCTGCACAATGCCTTCTCTGCCTTGGCTAATGAGGATGCCCAATCCAAAGAAACTGAAGGGCCCTTAAATGAGTCAGACAATGCCCAATCTCCTGCTAAAGCACCAAATATGAAGAAAACCTCACCAAACAGAAAACTACTACTACTTGGAGATTCCATCATCAGAGGCACCAACTTGGGAGCACAGTTCAAAGGAGAGAAGATAGTCATGTGCCTACCAGGCTCTTCAGCCAGCAGCAATACAAACCAAGTTGTTGAAATACTTAGCGCAAAAAGTGAACACTCCAAACCTGATGTTATTATCCACTTGGGCACAAATGACCTGGCTAGAAACAATGCCTCTACAGCACAAAAGGACTTCCAATCTCTGGGAGAGAAACTCAAGCCCATTGTTAACACTGTTGCATTCTCAGAAGTTCTACCTGTTCTTGGTAAGGGGACAAGAAGGCTGCATCGCATTAACAGCTTTAATACATGGCTCCGGACCTGGTGCAAACAAGAAGGATTCAGATTTATTGGCAACTGGGGCAACAGATGGACCAACAAGAGACTATACTGTGCTGATGGACTACATCTCCCTGTCGCAGGGAAAAGAAACCTAAGTGAAAAATTCAGGCAGTATGTGGATATGCATTTAAACTAGGAAAAGGGGGTGACGAATGTGGAAGGTCAACATCTGCATGCCACCCCCTGCAAAAGCAGAAAAACATCAGAAACAGCCACACCTTTAAACCACACATAAAAAACAAGTGGAAGAAGTGGGCAGAATAAAATCAATGCAAAATACACACAAGCCAGGTAAATGCTGGAAAGCAATGAGCACAAATGCTCGAAGCTTAGCCAATAAAATTCCAGACCTGGAAGCCCTAATGGTGGAAATGGATTTGGACATCGTGGCCATTACAGAAACATGGTTTAATGAATCACATGATTGGGATATAGCCATAGCTGGCTATAATCTATTCAGAAGAGACAGAGAAAATGGAAAAGGAGGAGGAGTAGCCTTGTATGTCAAAAGCAGTATTAATACTGAAAAAGCAGTATTAAAGCTACTGAAATGCAGGGGACATGGGGAAAAGAAGAAGCGCTCTGGATTGCGTTGGAAAGAGGAGATGGCACTGTCATACATATTGCTGTAGTCTACAGACCTCCGACTCAAATTGAAGAGAGAGATAACGAATTGATTATAGATATTGCCAAGATAGCAACAAAGGGGGAAGCAATCATATTGGGTGACTTTAATCTACCTGATGTGGATTGGATTACTCCTTCTGCACATCTGGAAAGAAGCAAAAAAAATTGTGGATGCTCTCCAAGATGCATTACTTAGACAAATGGTGATGGAACCAACCAGGGAAAGCTCAACGCTGGATTTGGTGCTCACCAACGGTGATAGCGTGTCATATGTCTGCATGAGTGCCCCTGTGAGCAACAGCGACCATCACACGGTGTGATTTGAGATAAAAGCCATGTTACAGGCCAATCATAGCAAGCTCAAAGTCCTAAACTTCAAAAACACTGACTTCAATAAAATGGCCGAGTACTTAAAGGAGGAGATGACGGGGTGGAAGGAGATAAGGGAAGTGGAATTGCAATGGGCTAAACTAAAGGCGGCAATAAAAGGGGCAACAGATAAATATGTAAGAAAAGTAAATAAAAACAAGAGGAGAAGGAAACCTATTTGGTTTTCCAAAGAGGTCGCTGCTCAAATAAAGGCAAAAAACACAGCTTTCACAAAATTCAAAAGCTTGCAAATAGAAGAACACAGAAATGAATACAGGATCAAGCTCAAAAAGTCTAAAAGAGAAATAAGGATAGCAAAATCAAAGGCAGAGGAAAAGATGGCTAAAGATGTTAAGGGTGGCGACAAAACTTTCTTCAGGTATATTCGGGAAAGGAAGAAGATCAGAGTTGGAATTGCAGGACTCAGAAGTGCTGGGAAAGGACTCGTGGAAAGTGACACTGAAAAAGCGAAATTGCTAAACAAATACTTCTGCTCTGTTTTTACTAAAGAAGATCCTGGAGATGGACCACCTGTGACTCCCAAATATAAAAATAGGAATGAAGTAGATACCACACCATTCACAGAAGATGAGGTGTTAGAACAACTTGCTAAACTGAAAGTGGACAAAGCCATGGGACCGGATGGGATACATCCCAGGATACTGAAAGAGCTCAGAGAGGATCTTGCAGGACCGTTAAAGGATGTCTTCAACAGATCCTTGGAAACAGGAGAGGTTCCTCAGGACTGGAGAATGGCTAATGTTGTACCTCTACACAAAAGTGGTGACAGGGAAGAAGTGTCAAACTACAGGCCCATGAGCCTTACCTCGGTGGCAGGAAAAGTAATGGAGGCGCTCCTGAAAGAGTGAATAGTGAACTTTCTCAAAACCAACAGGTTGCAAGATCCGAGGCAACATGGTTTTACCGAAGGATGGTCTTGCCAAACAAATCTGATTGAGTTCTTTGACTGGGTGACCAAGGAACTAGATCTGGGGCATGCAATGGATGTCATCTATCTGGATTTCAGCAAAGCCTATGATACTGTTCCTCATAGGAGGCTTGTCAATAAACTCAGTAGCTTGGGGATGGGTCCCAAGATAGTAAACTGGATTAGAAATTGGTTGACTGACAAACAACAGAAGGTGATGGTACATGGAGCTCACTCGGATGCGAGGAAGGTGATTAGCGGGGTGCCCCAGGGGTTGGTCCTGGGTCTGGCACTGTTCAATATATTTGTGAGTGATATTGCTGAAGGACTGAATGGAAAAGTCTGTCTTTTTGCAGATGACACAAAAATTTGCAACAGAGTGGACTCCCCCGAGGGAGTGGTTAACATGAGGAAAGATCTACAAAAGCTGGAAGACTGGTCTAATGCTTGGCAACTACGATTTAATGTGAAAAAGTGCAGTGTCATGCACTTGGGTAGCAGAAATCCAAGGGAAATGTACACGATAGGGGGGAGAGGTTGGTATGCACGGTTCAGGAGAAAGACCTTGGTGTAATTATCTCTGATGATCTCAAGGTGGCAAAACAGTGCGACAAGGCAGTGGCAAAAGCCAGGAGGATGTTGGGCTGCATACAAAGAGGGATTACCAGCAGAAAGGAAGAGGTACTTATGCCACTGTACAAGTCACTGGTGAGGCCTTACTTGGAATACTGCGTTCAGTTTTGGAGACCATATCTTGCAAAAGATGTAAAAAGACTGGAAACTGTTCAGAGAAAGGTGACCAAAATAATTTGGAGCCTGCGTCAGAAGCCTTATGAGAAGAGACTTGAAGACCTAAATATGTACACTTTGGAGGAGAGGAGGGACAGGGGAGATATGATTCAGACCTTTAAATACTTAAAGAGAAATGATGAACAAACAAACCTCTTCCAAAGACGGGGAAGCTGTAAAACTAGAGGGCATAACATGAAGCTGCAAGGTGGTAAATTGAAAAGCAATGTCAGGAAAGCATAGTTACTCACCTGTAACAGGTGATTTCCGGGAACAGCAGGAATTTAGTCCTCACATATGGGTATCGTCGGTACCGACGGAGCCTGCGTGGGAACGCCCCCCAGCGTCCAATCAGAAAGCTTTTGGGAGCATCCCACAGCGCCTGCGAGCTGCCTTCCCGCCTTTCCCAACTGCCTCTCTCCAGTTGAGTTTTAAAGCTGAGACAAAGAGAGAGAGAGAGGGAAAGGAAAGAGATAGATAGAGAGATACAACTCCTAGGGGAGGTGGGTGGGTTGTGAGGACTAAATTCCTGCTGTTCCCGGAGATCACCTTTTACAGGTGAGTAACTATGCTATCTCCAGGAACAAGCAGGAATGTAGTCATCACATATTGGGACTCCCTAGCTTTAGGTGCCAGGGAGAGACCTCAGAAGTTGTGTGTCCCTGAAGAGGGCTCCACTTCCCCCCATGAATCTCTGGCATCCTACCAGGGATGGTGGGTAGGAGTTGATTAGGTATGGAACAGTTATTGGAGAACAGCCTGACCAAACAAGGCATCCCGGCAGGAGTCCTTGTCCAAGCAGTAATGGGCTGTAAAGGTATGAACCGAGGCCCAAGTGGCTGCTCGACAGATGTCGTCGATAGACACAGAATGCAGATGAGCCATTGAGGCTGCCATGGCTCTCACATTGTGAGCTGTGACATGGCCCTCCAGAGAAAGGTTCTTACTCTGATAGGTGAAGGAAATACACTGAGCAATCCAGTTAGACAGTGTTCTCTTGGAGACTGGAAGTCCCAAATGAGAAGGATCAAAAGCAACAAAGAGTTGAGAGGACTTTCTATATTGCTGTATTCTTTGTAAGTAAAAAGCTAAAGCTCTTTTACAGTTCAAGGTATGAAGATTCCTCTCTGCATTTGATGCATGAGGCTCTGGAAAAAACACAGGTAGGTAGACCGCTTGGTTCAGATGAAAAGGCGAGACCACCTTAGGCATAAAGTGTGGATGAGTCCTAAGGACTACCTTGTCATGATGGAACCTTGTATAAGGTGGATTAGCTACTAGCGCTTGCAACTCACTAATGTGGCGCGCTGATGTGATTGCAATGAGAAAGGTAACCTTCCAAGAAAGAAATTTCAAGGAGGTAGTAGCTAAAGGTTCAAAAGGTAGCTTCATGAGCTGCCCAAGAACCAGGTTTAAGTCCCATGCCACCAGTGGTGGCCTAATGGGAGGCTTAGTTAGAAGAAGACCTCTCATAAATCTTGCTATAAGAGGATGAGAGGAAATAGACTGTCCATTTAGAGGCTTAAGAGAAGCTGCAATGGCACTCAGATGGACTCTTACTGAATTAGTCTTAAGACCTGCATTGGATAAATGAAGGACATATTCCAGCAGTGATTCCAGAGGTATCGCAAGGGGGTTAAGAGCCTTTTGCGAACACCATATGGTAAACCTTTTCCACTTGAAAGCATAAGAGCGTCTTGTGGAAGGTTTCCTGGAAGCAAGAAGAATATCTTTCACTTGTTGAGGGATATTAAGATCATGGAGATCTAGGCCTTCAGCAACCAAGCCCTGAGATGCAGAGACTGGGGATTGGGATGCCATAGCATTCCGTCCTCCTGGGATAGGAGATCTGGAGCAGACCCTAACTCCAGGGAGGGAGCTTGAGAGAGATGTAGGAGCAGAGGGTACCACATTTGCCGTGGCCAATGTGGAGTTATGAGAATCATATGGCCTCTATCTCTCTGAAGCTTGAACAGGGTTTTGGGAATTAGGGGAATGGGTGGAAAGGCATACAGGAAGTCTTGACCCCAGTAAAGGAGGAAAGCATCCCTGGCCTGAGCCCCGCGAGCCGGAGTTCTGGAACAGAACCGGGGAAGTTTGGCATTCCACGGACATGCAAAGAGGTCTATGTCCGGGGTTCCCCAAAGTTGAAATATCCTGGTCACCTGGTCTGCATGCAGAGACCACTCGTGTGGAAGCAGAATGCGACTGAGTCTGTCTGCCCAAGAGTTTTGAATGCCTGGAAGATACACTGCCAGAAGATGAATCTGATGCTCTCTGGCGAGGGCTCATATTCGCAAAGCTTCATTGCAAAGCGACAGAGAGCCTGTTCCCCCCTGCTTGTTCACATAGAACATGGCTACTTGATTGTCCGTATGAATAAGGACTGTCTTGTAGCTGAGCAGGGTGTGGAACACTCGCAGAGCAAGAAAGATTGCTCTGAGCTCCAAGAGATTGATATGTAGATGACTCTCTTGTGGAGACCAGGTGCCCTGGGTGGAGAGGTCTTGCAGATGAGCTCCACAACCCATTGGAGAAGCATCTGTTGTGAGAGTTGCTTGGGGTAAGGGTTGCTGAAAAGGGGACCCCAGCAACAGGTTTTGAGTAGACTTCCACCACTGGAGGGACAAAATGAGGCGACTTGTGTTTGCTATTTTGTCTGACAGGCACCCTGATGCCTGGGTCCATTGGGTGGATAAAGTCCACTGAGCTGCCCTCATGTGTAGGCGAGCATAGGGAACCACATGCATGTGGCCTAGTAGTTGTAACATTTCTCGAGCAGTTAGATGAGGCTTTAGCACTGCTTGAGAAGCTAACTGCACCAAGCGAAGGCAACGGACCTGGGGGAGATAGGCCCTTGCCTTTGTGGTATCCAGGAGAGCTCCTATGAACTCTAACGACTGGATTTTGGGATGTTTATTACCAGCCCTAAATACTAAAGGATCCGCATTGTGCAGGATAGAGAAGTCCTGGCCTCTGACTCTGTTGGGGCTCAAATGAGCCAGTCGTCCAAGTAAGGGAAGACGAATATCCTAGAGTGCAGAGAAATGCTGCTACAACAGCCATGCATTTCGTGAACACCCTTGGTGCTGAGGCCAGGCCAAAAGGAAGCACCCTGTATTGGTAGTGCTTTCCCTGAAAAAGAAACCGAAGGAACCTTCTGTGAGTTGGATGGATGAGAACATGGGTGTACGCATCCTTGAGATCTAGAGAACAAAGCCAATCCTGACTCTGAAGGTATGGCAGCAGAGATCCGAGAGAAATCATTTTGAACTTCTCCTTGACAAGGAATTTGTTCAATTCTCTCAGGTCTAAGATAGGTCTGTAACCCCCTGTTTTCTTTGGGATAAGAAAATAAGGGGAATAGAACCCTGTACCCTGTTGATGAAGGGGTACTTCTTCTATTGCCCCTTGGGCAAGAAGGATAGCGACCTCCTGAGCTAACAGGTTGATGAGAGAGGTCAGAGAATTGAACTGCCTTACTATTGTGCGAAGGGGCATGCTTGAAAAATGAAGCTTGTACCCCTCCTTTATGATGGAGAGTGTCCAATGCTCTGCTGTTATTTGCCCCCATCTGGGGGCAAAATGACATAACCTTCCCAGAATGGTGGAAGGTTCTGGTCCCTCGAGAACCAGGAAGGCTAAGTTCTCTAGATGAGAGTCAAAGGCCCTGTGGAGGTTGAGCCTGCTGGGTCGGTTGAGGCCTAGCAGCCTTTGCTTTCTTCTGTTTGGGTGGTTGCTGACCTTTCTTGGTAAGCTGACCTGCAGAACATCCCTGCTGAACATAAGCAGGGTAAAATCTTTTCTTTTTAGAAAAGAATGGTTTCTTGAACAATTTATTTCTAGCAGGATCAGCAGTGGACTTGGACAATCTGTCCAAGGTGGAATTTTCAGCATCCATTTCATTGGCTTTTTCCTGCCAATCTTTACCAAACAGGTTCTCACCAGTACAAGGGATATTTCCCAATTTATCTTGTACCCAGAGCTCTAGATCAGATGCCTGGAGCCAAGCAATTCTACGTGCCCCTATGGCAATAGCCGAGGTTCTGCTTATGCACTCAAAGCAGTCAAAGGCTGCACGGTTCGAAAATTTAGAGACATCTTGGGCATGTTTGACCCAAGTGAGAAAATCCTGTCTTTTATCTTCAGAAAGGAAAGGACTGAAAACCTCTAAATTATCTGTGACCTCCTTCAGGAACATTCCCATGTAGAGACTATAGGAACTGATCCTGGCAGAAAGCATGGAAGCTTGGAAGACTCGACGTCCAAAAGCATCCAGGGTCCTGCACTCACGTCCTGGAGGATTAGAGGCATATCTTTTTGCACTCTTAATCCTTCTCATAGTTGACTGCACTACAATAGAGTGGTGAGAAAGCTGAGTCTTATGGAACCCAGGACAAGGAGGGACTTGATACATAGTATCTAGTCTTCGAGAATGAGGAGAGGTGGTAAGAGGTGTTTCCCACATCCTCAACATGAGATCATATAAAATCTCATGAATGGACAAGGTAGCTGCCTCCTTAGGAGTTTTGGGATATTGTAGAATTTCCAACTCCTTGGCCCTTGGCTCTGTTTCAGGGGCCACAGTAAGGGACAGGCCCCAAGCCACCTCCCTAATAAAATCTTGGAAGGAAATATCCTCTGGAGGAGACATCCTGCGTTTAGGGGAGGAGGGCTCCTCTGGGAGAAGCATCGCTGCATCGACAGAACTGTCAGAATCCTCAGATTCTTCTGAGGACTCGAAGTATCGTCTGTCTGGATCCTCTTGAAGATCCCGATACCCGTACCGACCAAAGTCGGTACCGGGAGTAACCGGTACCGGGGTATCGGTACCGAAGGTCATTGGATGACTGGGTACCGGCAAAGCAGACACCGATGCCGATGTCGATGCTATCGGTACCGGTACCGATACCGATACCGAAGCCGGTGTTGGTACCGGTGGGACTGTCTGTCGCGGTTCCGAGGGCTTTGATGCCGCAAGGAAAGCCGCCAGACTGCGTTCCATAGCCAGAACTCTCTGGTCTATCGACGCTGCCAATGCCTGGATGTCGGTACCGGAGGAGGCCGCTGGTACCCCAGAGCATGGCACCAGTAGTTCTGCCGAGGTCGAGGCCTGGAGAACATACTGGAACCCCGATAATGCTTTGGAAGCCGAAGCCTCCTGCCGGGGTAATTTTGCCGGTGCAGAATCCTCGAGGGCAACGCCAGAGGCATCTCGATGCTTAGAAGGAGATCTACCCTTCGAGGACCGGCTGGATTTATGTTTAGTTACCTGAGATCCACGGGAGGAAGAAGAAGCCCTGGAAGACGGCGATGCCACCGAAGCTGCATCAGAGGGAAACAGGGTACTGAGCTTAGCAGCTCGGTTCTGTCGACCTGTTTTAGACATCATGGTGCAGGACATAAAATCCGTGATGGAGTGGTCAGGACCTAAACATTTTAGACACCATTCATGGGTGTCGGTGACGGAAATGGTACCGCCACACTTGGTGCACTTTTTGAAACCTGAAGCAGGTTTCTCCATGGTAAGGAAAACTTTTTGGGCCTAAGGCCCAAAAGGGCGCGTGCACCTGAAGAAAAATAAAAAGAAAATATATAATTTTTTTTATTTTTTTTTACAGGAATAAGAAAGAAAAGACCGGCGGTATCGGTAGAGCGTCGAGGAAGGCAGAAAGAAAAAGAAAAAAAAAGAAGGAATTCTTCTGCGGTGACACGACCTGCTGGCTCCGCAGAAAAAGAAGAACTGGAGAGAGGCAGTTGGTAAAGGCGGGAAGGCAGCACGCAGGCGCTGTGGGATGCTCCCAAAAGCTTTCTGATTGAACTCTGGGGAGCGTTCCCGCGCAGGCTCCGTCGGTACCGACGATACCCATATGTGATGACTACATTCCTGCTTGTTCCAGGAGATATATTTCTTCACGGAAAGGGTGGTGGATGCTTGGAATGCCCTCCCGATGGAAGTGGTGGGGCAAACACGGTGATGGAATTCAAAACGGCATGGGACAAACACAGTGGATCCCTCTACAGCAACAGGATAAAAACAAAATAAACAGTACCATCTAACTTCTGAACCATCTAACGTCTCAAAAAATAGGGGTGTCCTACATGGAGTGGTGGGTTCACCCCTAAACAAAGACATGGGGAGGGGTGGCCTGCACAGAGCGACAGGTGCACCTACTCTTGCTGGGCAGACTAGATGGACCATGCTGGTCTTTATCTGCCGTCACTTACTATGTTACTATGTTACTTCATCCTCCGGTAACAAATTACAGAGTTTGATTACTTGTTGAGTGAAAAAATATTTTCTCTGTGGACAAGCAGGAATGAGTCCTCACGTATGGGTGATGTCCCCGACAGAGTCCTGCACAAGAACGCTCCCCAGCTTCTATTGGAAGCTTTTGGAGGCTCCACCATACCTCCACACTCCTTCCCACCTGCCACTACAGTGCCATCTTGATTTAGTCTTTTGTTTTCCACAGAGCTCCACGAACACGTTCCAGTCATGCTCTGCTTGGTAAACTCTCTTTCTCCCCCATGGGGGTTTTTGTGCACTTTGGATTTTTTCTCTTTTCCCCTGCCATCACGGTTTCTCTTTTCCCTTTTGTTTTTTTCTCCGTCAGTCGCTGTTTTAATTCTTGCCGTGGTTCCTCTGCTCCCAGCACCAATATCCCGGGTCGGGCCGTGCTCCAAAATCAAGCCCTTTGACTTTGCCGTGGCTATTTTCCCAGACGACATGTCCCAGAAACCTGCCAGCAGGTTCAAGAAGTGTTCACAGTGCACTAAGACCATATCCACCACGGACACGCACAACTGGTATCTTCAGTGCCTGGGTCCCGATTGTCAGCCCTCTTTGTAATTTGTGTTTGTAGATGACAAAAAGGGGACTCAAATGCCCTGCCTGCAGGAGAGGCATCAACATTGGGGCATCGAAGGACCCCAAAAAGGTATCTGTCCAACTGATATTCCTCTCTAGCGTTTTGGGTTCTGATGCACCCTTGAGGTCTGCATGAACAGTGGTGCATCATCGCTCCCGAAGGAGTGCCGATCCTCTCAGAGCAGGAGAGAGCTAGGCAGAAGTACTCCAATTTCTCTGAGTCTAACTCAGACAGCTGAGTCACCAACGCGGAATCTGAGGACTTGTCATTGGACAGGTCCCCAGAGCTTCCCTTGGACCTTTCTCCACTTCATGAGCAGTGTAAGTCCCCTCCTGAAGATATGACCTTCCAAGATTTTGTGAGGGACATGGCTAGGGCTATCTCATTTTCTCTAGATACTGAGGATGAGCCCAGGATGGAAGAGCTGGAGATCCTCCAGTACTCCTTGACCCTTAAGAAGGCAGTCACAGTGCCCATGCACCACATCCTGCAGAGAGTATAGATGAGAATGTGGGAGAACCCCATCATTATACCTCTGGTTAGTAGAAGGCTCAACTCCATGTATAGAGTTCAGAAGGCTCCCGGGTTCGAGAAGCCTCATTGCCTCACCATTCGTGGGTGATTGAATCTGCCCTAAAGAGAATCAAGCGAACAAAGACTCATTCCTCAGTACCCCAGAGATGGAGGCTTGGATACTGGATTCTTTAGAGAGAAGATGTTTCCAGAGTACCTTGCTTGTAGCCCACTTGGCCTCTTTCCAGCTCTACATGGGCATGTTCTTAAAGAACATCATGTATGACTTAGCTGATCTGGCCCAGTTCCTTCCTCTGGAAAAATTGGATCAGTATCATTCCCTAGTGGCTCATGGGAAGGACTGCTCAAAGTTCATGGTCCAAGTAACCTATGATATCTTTGAGACAGCATCCAGAAATGTTGCCATAGGTATTGGCTGCTGAAGACTTGCTTGGCTCCAGTCGTCAGACCTTGAATAGTCAGTGCAAAACAAGCTGGCTGATGTCCTATGCCATGGAGAGAATCTCTTTGGTGAACAGGTCAAAGAGAAGGCTGGCTATATTGAGTAGCAGCATGTTACTCTTACCAGACTCTCCAGGCACACATCTAAGCATGCCTACTATCATAGGCGATGCCAAGGTGGGAACCAGAAAAAGGCCTCTTACCCTCATAGGCATATATACTTTCCTGGGCCCCAGAAGTCCCAACCCAAGCAGGCTCCTCACCAACAGCAGCACCACGAGAAGCCTCAGAAGACCCAACCAGCTCCTCAGCCAAAACCTAGGGCGGGGTTTTGACTGGTTCCTTCAGAGAATAGCTAGTCTTTCGATAACTGCAGTAGGAAACCCCCTAGTTTGGGGAAGGCTCACTCTTTTTGTGCAAAGGTAGCCTCTCATATCCTCAGACTCATGGGTTCTGCAGATCATCAAAAGTGGTTACGAACTACGGGCCCGATATTGAATTGGGTAGGCTGTGTGCCGCTATGACGCATAGCCCTGCCCGCTGACCCTTAACCCCATATATTCAATGCCGCAGCGACAGCATTGAATATACGGGGTCTCTGCACATGCCCCGAAGTCACCGAGGCTAACCGGGTAGCAGCAGTATTGCACTGCTAGCCGGTTAGTTTCTGCAGGTAAAACTAGGACAGCTTTTGCTGTGCCTAGTTTTACCCACCAATCACTAACCAGGTAGCGGTGCAATATCGCCGCTACTTGGTTAGTGACAGTCTCTGCCTCCGCTACGCCCTGGAATGCCTCCAACATGCCCCAATGCTAACTGCATAGCATCGGGGCGTGTAGCGGGGTTAGGAGATATTCAACAGCACTAACCGTGTAAGTGCCGTTGAATATCCCGATTTAAGGCATTTACACAGTTTACTAGGCTGTAAACAGTGTAAATGCCTTTTGAATATTTGGCCCTACATTTATTGGAACTACCACCAAATTGCCCTCCAAGGGTGCATCATCGATACCTTCTGTATCAGGATTTGTTTCAGAGAGAATCACCACCCTCTTGTCAGATCTTACGATCAAGCTTGTGCCACCAGAGCAAAGAGGTCGGGGGTTTATTCCGGGTATTTCCTGATCCCCAAGAAAACTTGGGGATACTGTCGCATCCTAGATCCAAGAGATCTGAACATCTATTTGGTAAGAGAAAAGTTCAGGATGATTCCTCAAGGCACCCTGCTTCCTTACCTTCTAAAATGAGATTGGCTATACTCCCTGGATCTGAAGGAAACATA
Organism: Ichthyophis bannanicus; assembly: GCA_033557465.1. Lineage (NCBI taxonomy): Eukaryota > Metazoa > Chordata > Amphibia > Gymnophiona > Ichthyophiidae > Ichthyophis > Ichthyophis bannanicus. The sequence goes on from CM066033.1 coordinate 161,008,452, forward strand.
TACCCACTTACAGATACATCCCGCACACAGGAGGTATCTCAGATTTGTCCTTGGGGAGATAATACTTCCAGTACAGGGTGTTGCCTTTTGGTCTAGCCTCCGCGCCTCACATCTTCACAAAATGCCTCACAGTAGTAACAGTGTACCTCCGGACGCTGGGAGTTTTTGTCTTTCCCTATCTGAACAATTGGCTGATCAAGGGTACCACTCTGGAAGGAGTCCAAGAATCAACACAATTGACCATTTAGGTATTGGAACTACTAGGGTTCATTGTAAATTACCCAACGTCTCACCTTCAACCAACCCAACAATTGGAATTCATCGGAGCCCTGCTCAAGATGACTCAGGCGAGAGTCTTCCTATTGCATGACTGACTTCACAGATAGACAACACTTGTGCGGGTCAGCAGGTAACAGCTCCCAGGATGTTGACTGTGCTTGGCCAAATGGCCTCCATGGTATATGTCACACCCTTGGTATGCCTCCAAATGAGTCAAGTTCAGTGGACTCGGAAGACTCAATGGACCCAGACCACAGGTCGACTTAGGGATCATCTGTGTGTCACTACCCCTCTTGTTCAGTCACTAAATTGGTGGACAGTCTACACAATCTGCTCAAAGGTCTTCCTTTCCAAATTGCTCCACCCCAAAAGGTTCTGACAACAGACCCATCCAAGCTGGGTTGGGGAGCTCATCTTGATGGGTTGCACACCCAGGGGGACTGGTCCATCCAAGAAAGTCTCCATTAGATCAACTTATTGGAACTAAGAGCAGTGGTGAATGCTCTAAGAGCTTTCCAAGATTGACTGACCTACCAAATTGTTCTAATTCAGACAGACAATCAGGTCACCATGTTCTACATCAACAATCAGGAAGGAACGAGTTTGTATCTCCTGTGTTGGGAAGCAGTCAGGTTGTGGAAGTTTGCCATTGTGCACAGGATGGACATGAGAGACACTTACCTGCCAGGCAAGCAGAACACTCTGGCAGACAGACTGAGTCAAGTCCTCCAGCCACACGAGTGGATACTGGACAGGGAAGTTGCGACTCACATCTTTCAAGAATGAGACACTTCCCTGATAGATTTGTTTGCCACCTCGCAAAATGCCCAGGTGGATCAGTTCTGACTAGCCTCAGATGCTTTCCTCCTTCATTGGGGGGAGGGTTGTCTGTATACTTATCCTCCAATACCTCTCATCACAAAAATCCTCCTGAAGCTCAAAACAGACAGTGACGTGATGATTCTCATCATTCCCTACTGGCGCAGACAGCCTTGGTTTCCCCTCCTACTGCAGCTCTCCAGTCTAGAGCTATTACGACTTGGCCATGCACCCAATTTCATAACTCAAGTGGGCAGCACAATGTTGTACCCTAACATCCGGTCCTTGGCCCTCATGGCATGGATGTTGAGAGGCTAATGTCTCAGCTCAGCTTGCCGGATGATGTAACTGAAGCCCTTGTGACCTCTAGGAGGACCTCTATGAGAAGTCTTACTCTTGCAAATGGAAGAGGTTTGCTATCTGGTGTGAGGGCCAGGCCCTAGATCCTTTTGTCTGTTCCACACTAAAGCTGCTTGAATATCCTCTACACCTCTCTGAGTCTGCACTTAAGTCCAACTCCATCAGAGTCCATCTCAGTGCAATTGGAGTTTACCATCAAGGTGTGGAAGGCAATTCCATCTAGGTATAACCTTTAGTTGTTTGATTTATAGAGGGCTTGCTCCTCTTGAAATCTCCCTAAAAGCCTCTGGCAGTGTCTTGGGACCTCAATGTGATTTTTGTGCAGCTCATGAAAGCTACCTTTTAGCCATTCAACTCCTGTCCTCTGAAGTTCTTGACCTGGAAGGTATTCTTTCCGGTAGTGGTCACTTCAGCAAGCAGAGTGAGCTAGCTTCAGGCTCTGTACTTATCCTAAATTACTTACATAAGAACATAAGATATGCTATACTGGGTCAGACCAAGGTCCATAAAGCCCAGTATCCTGTTTCCAACAGTGGCCAATCTAGGTCATACGTACCTAGCAGTTTCCCCAAAAGACACAGGTTCCACAATGCTTGTATTGGGTCAAGCATTGATATCCTGGGTCCCTTCTTAATTATGGTTTATGGACCTTTCCTCCAGGAACTTGTCCAAACTTTTTTTAAACCCAGCTACACTAACAGCTTTTACTACATCCTCCGGTAACAAATTCCAGAGTTCGATTACACGTTGAGTGAAAAAATATTTTCTTTTATTAGTCTTTAATAGTTTACCCTGTAGCTTCATTGCATGTCCCCTAGTCTTTCTATATTCTGATAATGTAAACAATCGATCTACGTTTACCCGTTCCACTCCGTTCATTAATTTATAGAGTTCTATCATATCTCCCCTCAGCCGTCTCTTTTCCAGGTTAAAGAGCCCTAACCTTTTTAGCCTTTCTTCATAGGGGCATCCTTCCATCCCCTTACCTTCCAAAAGTGGTATCAGATTTCCACCTTAATCAGTCAATTGTTCTTTCAACATTTTCCCCAATACCTCATGCCCATAAAAGGGAAGCTGCATTGCACATGTTGGACTGCAAGCAGCCTTCTACTTGGAGTGGATAAAAGTCGATAGAAAGTCCATCAAGCTTTTTGTTTCTTTTGACCTCAATAAACTAGGGGCTCCTGTTTCCAAATGCTCTTTTTCAATTTGGCCGGCAGACTGCATCTTTTTCACTTATGCCCAGGCAGACCTGAGCCGTGATGGTCATATCACAGCTCACAATGTTAGAGCCATGGCTGCGTCGGTGGCCAACTTATGCCCGGTCTCCATGGAAGAGATCTGCAAGGCTGTAATGTGTCTTCAATGCACACACATCTCACTACTGCCTAGATGGAGATTCCTAAGATGACAGCAACTTCATCCAATCAGTACTTCAAAATCTGGGAATTAGAATCCAACTCTATCCCTCCAAGGCCCATTCTTTTCTGTTCAGGCTACCTAAAAAAAAAGGGAAAGTGAATGATAGCTTGTATTGTACATAGTTATGTGTTTCAGAATTCAAAGGCCTATTGCCAGTAAACAGACTGACTTAGTTGCCCCTGTTGGGTTTGTCTGTATTCTCATTGGCTTTTGGCAGCCTGTAGCTAGGGAGTCCTGCTTGTCCATGGAGAAAAGGTAGTTACTCACTTATAGCAGGTGTTCTCCTTGGACAAACAGGAATGAAGTCCTCACAACCCTCCCACCTTCTCTGGAAGTCGTATTCTACTATAGCTACAGTATCAGACTGTCCTAAAATGGCACCGCAGTGTGCATGCACAGTGGAACCTCCCAAAAGCTTCAATTAGTAGCTGAGGAGCATTCCTGGACAGACTTCATCAGATAACGTCCCAGGTATGCAAGGACTTATTCCTGCTGTTCACAGAGAACACCTGCTACAGGTAACTATTTCTCTTCATGGAAATAGATTTCATTATTGCTCTCCCATTCAGTATTTTGTGAGGGTCTTTTGTTTTATCTGTTTTAACAACATTTGAATGAGTTATTGTGAATGTATATGTAATAGGCCCAATTTTCAAAGCACTAGGCACGCGTTACATGTGTAAAGGAGGGCCTTACCTGGTTAAAACCACCATAACCGTGAAAACCCGATTTTCAACAAGGCAGCTTGAGTCTGAGAATACCAGCTAACCACACAGTGCCAAGCGCCAAGACCTGGGGGCGTAATGGGGACGTGTCTGTTGCCAACTCTCATAAACTGGATTTCCGAAAGCTCTGTGCGGCAACATTGGACAGCACAAACCACCGAAGTCTATGCGATGTTTCCTGGTGCCTAAGAGCAAGAGGTGTGCGTACAACCCATGTAGTGGCATTGCAGTGTACAGTATGGTGAGGAGAGCATATCCAAGCATGTACCCAACCCGTGCAGAGTGACAACGTTGTTTGACCGGCCAAGAAGCCATGTGGACCATGCACATGGTGTTCCAGAGGTGGAGACGTGGCAGTCATGTCTGTGCAGAGCGGAGGAGGCAGCAGGCGATGCAGAGACAGCAACGAGTGGTGGCCCAGCTTCAGGGATGGAAGTACCATGCTCCACATGTACACAGGCCCAGGGTGGGCTACCTGCAACTGCCAGAGGAGGAGGTCTACCAGAGGAACAGACTGGATGGGGCAACAATAACGGAGCTGTGCCACATTCTCAGTGGTGACCTGGAACCCTTCACCACCAAAAACCAGGCCCTCCTGATGGCAATGAAGGTGACCATAGCCCTGGGATACCTGGCAACTGGCAACTTCCAGCATGTGTTGGGGGCAATTGTTGGGATCATGCAGTCCACTGCCAGCACCTACGTACATGCCTTCACCAGGGTCCTACTGCAGAGAATGCACCACCTCTTCGTCTTCCCACGGACCCAGCAGGAGCAGCATGAGACCATGCAGGCCTCTTATAATGTGGCAGGGTTTCCATCTGTCCTGGGAAGTATAGACTGCACCCACGTTGCACTGTGTGCCCCACGGATGGGGCAGCAGGCATACCGTAACAGGCATGGCCACACATTGATAAACATGCAAGTCGTTATGGATGCCAACATGACCTAACAAATGTGTGTGTGCGCTACCCGGGGTCGTGCCATGATGCCTTTATCCTTGCTCATTCTAGGACAGGCAGTAGCTGGGGGACAGCTCAGAGATGCGTGACTGCTCGGTTAGTAAAAACATATGTAATGCCCACTGCGTAATGAATATTGCACCCCACCCTGCTGGTATATGGTCTGTGTTATGTTGTCTGTCACATCCCACATTCCCACCTAACACATGTCCCATGCGTATGTGCATATCTCCCATTGCCCCCATAGTTGACCATGGATACCCACTAAGGACATGGCTGCTGACAACAGTACGCCACAGGAGCTGGCAGGAGGAGTGCTACAATGCTGCCCATCAGCAGACCTGGGCAATGGTGAAGAGAGAAATTGATGTGCAGAAGAGCCGCTTCCAGTGCATCGACAGGAGTGGTGGGGAGCTTCTCTACAGCCCAGAGCACATATGCCAGACATTTTCAGCCTGCTGCATTACTACAAAACCTTGCATGCATGCATGGATTGCCCGATCCAGAGCCAAAGGCTGCGGAGGAATGGGAGGTTGCTGATGCAGCGGATGGCAATAGCACCCTGACTGGGAGCCAGCAGCAGGAACAGGTACTGGCTCACCGTGCGTGGCTGATAAGGGATAGCTTTTGAGGTGGCCGCCACACACCCTCACTCTGTTATGCTATGTACAATCACCAATAAAGTGCCCTCACTGACGTTATGTGCTCTGTGTTCATTTCCCACCAAAGCTATCCCCTGCCCCCATGTTTCAAGCCTGCCATGGGCGCTTGCCGACACGTATACTGCGGTGCAATGGAGCAATGTCCAATGACATAGTGGCAGTGTCATCCCCCTCTCCAGAGGGGCAGGCTCCTACACACAGTTCAGGGCTACCGGGTGTCTATGCAGGTGTGCTTGCACCCCTTGCTCCTGCCTCCCTGGCCTACATTATGCCCAGCAAACTGTGCAGCGAGCCAGCAATAGTTGCCTGGTATGCCTCCATCTCCCACATGAGACACAGGTGCCCCTCCAAGGATCACTCCACATGCAATCTGTGGTCCCGCCACTCCTCGCACTCTGCCTCCCTCACCTGTTCTGCAGCCTGCAGATCCTGCCAGATACCAAGCAGCTCAGCCTGGATCCTCTGTGCATGTCAGCAGGCATGCCCTCTCCCGCACTAGCTCCTGGTCCGCATCTGTGGCATCAGCATCCACATGGTCATCGAGGATGGGGATCTCTAGCTCCACCAGTGGTGCATCATCTGTCCCAGTCTCCACAGCCCTAGCAGATGCCCAATCCTGCTTCTCATTACTTGGTGTCAGACCGGACTGCTCCTCAGCCTCTGGTGACGGGCCAGACTGCCTCACTGGCCTAGATGCCAGACAGGACAGCCCCTCCACCCTGGCATGCACAATACCCCCTGTGGATGTGCTGCATTCTGGCTGCACACCAACCATATCTTCTGCAGATGGTGATGCTCCCTCCGACACATCTGGTCCTGGCTGTGTGTGTTGGATCTTTGTGAGGTCTGTTGGAGAGCAAAGGTGCCAGAGGTTGATGCCATGGGTCGCAATGCTGGCCATTGGGTGGCACCAGGCCAACAAAGGGACAGGCAGAGTGTTCCCTGGCCACCACCGACCCAAGCCCCCACCACCCAAGCAACATCAGACAGATGGGCAGGACCTAGCCAAGCAGCACCATGGCATAGACACAGACATGGCCCCCATGGTGCCACCCAGGCCATGCAGCAACCCCTACTCACCCTCCGGTGTGCCAGAGGTGGAGCTGTCAAAGCCTGTGAGCCCTGCAATGGAGACCTCCTCCACAAACTGCAGAACCTGTTCCTCCGGGGGGGGTGAGTTTGTGCTGGTACACAGGTGGCAGTTTGCTGTTGCTGGCCCTCCTCTCCTTTGCAGCCTGCCGTACCATCCACCACTTTTTCTTTATGTCCTCCTCGTCCCTGTTGTGGTGGTGGATGGCCTAACTATATCACATCATGCTGACACATGGGTGCTGGCATCTCTGCCACAAAGAGTGCTGCGAGCTGCTGTATGATGAGCACCAGGGCCATAGAGGTCTCTGGGGGTGTGAAGTTGGCCTTCCTGGTCCTCTTTTGCCCTTTTCGCCCTGTATCTGCCATCGTGCTGTATGTACAGGCGCTATGGCTGGATCGTGCTACCCAGGTAGACCCTCTTACATGTATGCGGATATGACGCACAACCACGCCACACCCTGTCTAAAACCATATCCGCTACCCACGTAACTTCCTGTGCACTATCAGTACGAGAATCTGTCTAACAGCTATCCATCGTAGGATGCAGGGACCGCACACCATGTCGCGGAGGCATATGCATGCATGGACACCCAGACAGCAACACATGGGTAGGCCAGACAGCACAGTAGCAGCCATGGGTGTCCTGGCATGGCGTTTTGCTCTCCCAGGCCAGGGTGCATGCTGTGCATGTACTGTCACCATGACACACCCGTGGCAAACAGCAATGGCACATGCACCTGCACTGGTATGATGGCGCTTGCTCACCCCGTTGTGTATGCGTATGCAACGTGCATGCTACCCATGCAATGCAGGTGACAAGGAAGCACTGAGGATTGTGGAAAATTGCAGGAGGATATTGATAAATTGGAAGACTGGGCATCAAAATGGCAGATGAAATTTAATGTGGACAAGTGCAAAGTTATGCACCTAGGGAAGAACAACCCAAACTATGGTTACACGATGCAAGGTTCCACATTAGGAACTACCACCCAGGAAAAAGATTTAGGCGTCATTGTGAATAACATGTTAAAACCCTCCACCCAGTGTGCAGCGGCAGCCAAGAGAGCAAACAGAATGCTAGGTATCATAAGGAAAGGAATGGAAAATTAAACAAAGGATATTATAATGCCTCTGTATCGTTCCATGGTGCGACCGTACCTTGAATATTGTGTGCAATTCTGGTCACCGTATCTTAACAAGGATATAGCGTTATTACAAAAGGTTCAGAGAAGAGTCACCAAAATGGTAAAGAGGTTGGAAGGATACCCCTATGAAGAAAGACTAAAAAGGTTAGGGCTCTTTAACCTGGAAAAGAGACGGCTGAGGGGAGATAAGATAGAAGTCTATAAATTAATGAACGGAGTAGAACGTGTAAACGTAGATTGATTCTTTAGGTCATCAAAATATAAAAAGACTAGGGGGCATGCAATGAAGCTACAGGGTAAACTATTTAAGACTAATAAGAGAAAATATTTTTTCACTCAACATGTAATCAAACTCTGGAATTTGTTACCGGAGGATATAGTAAAAGCTGTTAGTGTAGCTGGGTTTAAAAAAGGTTTGGACAAGTTCCTGGAGGAAAGGTCCATAAACTATTATTAAAAAGGGACCCAGGATATCATTGCTTGTCCCAATACAAGCATTGTGGAACCTGTGACTTTTGGGGAAACTGCTAGGTATTGTAACACCGAAAATATGCCCTGTAGCTTTAAGACACAAAAAGCTGAAGAGTACGGCACAGACTCTGACAGAAAGGGAGAGAAAAAGCTTCCTAGTTGCTATAGGCAACCAGAGCAGGCTGAGGCACGAGACCTGAAGGCACGCCCAGCCAACAGACACTCCCCAAACACTGAGGGAAACACTCTGCACATGTGCAGGAAAACGCCCATAACTCTGCATAAGAAAGCAGGCAGGCAAACAGAGTTAGGTGGAGTTCGAGTTCAGGAGCAGGAACGGGCCAGAGCTTGGGAGCAGGCCAGAGAGGAGAATCCTTATTATGCTCGAGTCCAGGAGAGAGAGAATCTAGGAAGAGAGGCTGAATGTGATTCCTGTATGATTACTGACGAAGGTTTTGATGACACAGAAGCTGCAAGCGTTTGTGAAACCTGGCAGGTCAGAGAGAACCTAAAACCCTTCAACAAAAGGTCAGAGTATTGTCAGCCTAACCCTGTGTATTCTGAGGCCTGGAATAAGAAGCCAAGAAGGGCTGGGAGACATAACAGGCAGTCATTCTCCAACAGTGAGTTTAACCACAGAAAACCCTTTGCTAATGAAAGCCAGAAGCTTTTAAGGTATTCACATCCTTATAATAGAGATAGTGAACTGCTTCAGGATATTTGTATGAGAGCAGAGCATGAATGTTTGTATGAGAAGCCTGGCAGCAAACTGACAAGAGCAAGGTGTAACAGAAAAGCTGAAAAGCATTTTTATCAAGGCTCAGATAATTATCTCCCTGACCAGGAAGAGAGTTTTGAAGAGAGACCAGTCACTGACTGGAGGAGGTTACAAACTCTCTGCCAGAGGGAAGACGAGTCACTTGAGGAGCCCATGTGTACTGACCAGAATGAAGGTTTATCTTATGAGGAAAAGATGGACTGTTCTCTAGTGATGACTGAAGAGACCTCTCTGCGCTGAGAGCAGATAAGCCTGCTAGAGAGACAGGTCTGCACAGTGGAAACTGCCCAGGTGTTTACCTTGATGATATATTTTGTTTTGTCATTTGATTTGTGAAGCAAGAAGCTACTTTTCTTTATCCATTTGTTTATACCAGAAGTATGGTTATCTTTTGAGTTTGGAAGTGTATTATTTTTGAAAGTCCAGCAAAACCCCGGGAGGGGAATAAATCCTTGTTTAAACCTGACCCTCGACTTGCAACTACACTTTCTTTTTATAGAAAGGTCAGGGCCAGTAGTACACTAAGCTAAATAACATTAGTTTAGCCTCTGCTGGTGACATATAAAATGGCGTAGCACGTTGGATTTTTGAAAAAAAAAAAAAAAAGCAATACTACTATCCAAAGTTTTTTCAAAAGAAAAACAGATTGGAAGAAGAAAAAAAAAAAAAGAAAAGAAAAAAAACTCACAGCAGCAAAGGAAATCCTGAGAGGAAGAAAATCCTGATACTGAAAGGACATCCACAAGCTGACCGGACGGAGGTGCAGAGAACCTTTCTCAAAATAAGATCCTTCACCGTGCTAAGGTACAAGTGGCTGGGCACGGGTGGTAAGGATTGTGGAGAAAGGGGGAGAGAGATACCTGGATAAAAGTAGATAGGGAGAAAGAGCTATATTGTGTGCCGCACTTGGTGGGCCTCTGTGTTTTTCTCGCCTATACAGGTATACCGCAAGCGCCAAGATGGATCCGAAAGACATGATGAAATGGATGGAAGAGCAGTGGAAGGCACAAAGTGAGCTGGCACGACAGGCCCAGGACAGGACTATGGCAGCACTGGCTGCGCAGCAAAAGCCCCTGTTGGACTTGGTGACCATGCTACTACAGCGGACATCCACTACTACAGCTGCGGAGGAAAGTGTACCGGTACCAACGGCGGTAGGAGTACAACACTATGGTGCATTGGCACTAGGACCTTTACAAAAAAGTGATAACTTTGATGATTATTCGGACGCATTCGAGCGAATCGCTCAGGCGGCTAAGTGGCCCCTAGACCAATGGGCAGTCCGATTCGCCATGTCATTAACTGGAGAGGCATTGGCGGCCTATAAGGCGATGCCCGCTGGCCTAGTGACCAATTATCCAGATGTAAAATTGGCAGTTCAAGATAGGCTAGGTTTAACACCTACACATTATCGCCGACTTTTTAGGGAGGCAAGGCTCTTGCCTCAGGAGACACCTAAAGCTTTAATGCAGAGGTTGAAAGGTTTAGCAGCAAAGTGGTTGGCACCAGAAAGGGCCACGATAGAAACCTTAATGGATGCGGTGCTGCTAGAGCAGTATTTTGAAGCTGTACCCGCCGAAGTAAAAGCTTTCCTGCTGTTACAAAAATGTCAATCCACTAGAGAAGCAGCGGAAATGACCGAATGCTATTTTGAAGCTGCATTGGCCGGAGCTTCTAGTAATAGTATGATGCGGGTAACAGGCATGGGAAGGATGCCTGGTATAAGGAAAGCTTATGCTTCTACGGTCCCAAAAGAAAATGTAAAAAGCTATAATAATCTGATAAGATGTTTCCACTGTGGAAAAAATGGTCATGTATATAGGGACTGTAAAGAACACATAGCCCTTGTATCAGGGAGAGAAATACACGGTGGGGAGGAGTTTATTATAGATGTCCAGGTGGAGGGTATAGATGCGGTGGCACTCCTGGATTCTGGGGCAGACCAGAGTATGGTCTCCCAGGAAATGTGGAAGGCCATTCAGGCCCACAATCCTACCCAGTGGGATAGTACGGATGGTCGTGTGAAAGTGCGATGTGTGCATGGTGCTTCCTCTTTTTACCCGATATATGACATGAGTGTGAATGGGTTGAATACCAGAGGAAAGGTGCACATGGCAGTTGTCCCCCGACTTCCCTTTAAGGTGGTCCTAGGCCGTGACTGGCCCCCGTTTAAGGAGGAATTGGGGAAAGGCCTTGAGGGGAAAGTAGGCCCCGAAGAACCACTAAGGGGAGAGGTATCGTCCGAAGCCCACATAACTGAAGCCATTGCACAAAAGATCCCAAGTGCTTTATTTGGGAAACCCCGGGTGGAAGGGAAACCCCCAATTAAAAAAGGGTTTGTGTTGCACTTCACGAAAACATCCCAGCAGGTAAAGAGTCCCCAAAGAGCTACTGAAGCCTCAGCGGGCTATGACCTCTTCAGCAATGAGGATACAGTAGTCCCCAAGAGAGGGAAAGCCCTCGTGGATACCGGGTTGAGCATTCAAATCCCCGAAGGATGTTATGGCCGCATAGCACCGCGGTCTGGCCTAGCGGTCAATCATTCAATTGACATTGGGGCCGGGGTAATAGACCCGGATTATCGGGGGGTGGTCAAGGCCCTACTGTTTAACTTCGGGGAAGAAGATTTCATAATAAAAAGGGGTGAAAGAATAGCCCAGTTGATATGTGAACGGGTGGGCTTCCCGGTATTGTTAGAGACATCCTCATTAACCTCTACAGGCCGGGGGTCTGGGGGGTTTGGCTCCACAGGCAGAAAAGATGTTAAGGGCTTAGCAGCCATCGCTGAGGAAAGGAAAGAGGAGGACTTAGGCCCTCAGCTCTCAGATTGGAGGGAACAACCCGAAATACGTACAGGTACTGACCTGTCTGAACATCAGCAGGTAGAGTTAGCCCGGCTATTAAGGAAATTCTCCGATGTTTTGACAGCGGTGCCCGGTGAAACACGCCTGGTAGCCCATGAGGTCATTACAGTTCCGGGGAAAGTTATTAGACAACGCCCCTATAGGTTGCCAGAGGCGAAGCAAAACGAGGTCATTGCCCAAGTCAAGGAAATGGTGGAAATGGGGGTGATCGAGGAATCTCATAGTCCTTGGTCTAGCCCAATAGTCCTCGTCCCAAAACCGGATGGCTCCCTTCGTTTTTGTATTGATTTTAGGCAGATAAATGCGATCTCACAGTTTGACGCATACCCCATGCCAAGAATCGACGATCTGTTAGATCGGTTAGGGCAGGCCCGGTTTCTAACAACCCTCGATTTAACCAAGGGCTATTGGCAAATCCCCTTGACGAGGGATTCGAAGCCAAAAACAGCTTTTTCCACCCCTTTAGGCCTATACCAGTTTAGGCGTATGCCATTTGGGCTACAGGGCGCAGCAGCAACGTGCCAGCGTCTTATTGACCAGGTCCTAAGGCCACATCAAGATTACGCGTTGGCCTATATGGATGACGTTATTATCCATAGCGGCACCTGGCTAGAACACCTATCACGGGTAGAGGCGGTATTAAACGCCATTCGAAAAGCGGGTCTCACTTTGAACCCCAAAAAATGTCTTTTTGCGGCTAAAGAAGCTAAATACCTGGGTCATTTAGTTGGGAATGGGATGGTAAAGCCTCTAGCGGACAAAATAGAGAGTGTCCGGAACTTCCCACGACCGGTAGAAAAGAAGCATGTCCGCAGCTTCTTGGGCCTAATCGGCTACTACCGGCGGTTTATCCCCAGGTTTGCGGAGGAGAGCAGCCTTTTTACAGACATGATTAGGAAAAATGCCCCAAATAAAGTGCATTGGACTCCCGAGGCCGAGGAGACTTTTATCGCTCTTAAAGAGAAGTTGTGTAAAGCTCCTGTATTAAAGGGAGTTGACTTCCGACTTCCATTCATTATCCAGACAGACGCTTCTGAGACTGGACTGGGTGCAGTTATGTCCCAGAAATTTGATGGTGTAGAACACCCGATTACCTACTTAAGTAGGAAACTGTCCAATGCGGAGCGGAAGTATTCTACTGTAGAAAGGGAATGCTTAGCCATCAAATGGGCGGTAGAAGCATTGCGATATTATGTGACAGGGCGAAAATTTATATTAATAACAGATCATGCACCGTTAAAATGGCTAAGCCAAATGCGCAACAATAATGCACGACTGACGCGCTGGCATTTAGCTTTGCAAGCCTTTAGTTTTGAGGTACAGCACCGTGCAGGGAAGCTGCATGGTAATGCGGATGCGTTGAGCAGAATTACGCGCTGTCCGACGGGGACGTCAGCAGCTCGTAATGTCTTAAGAAGGGGGATGTGTAACACCGAAAATATGCCCTGTAGCTTTAAGACACAAAAAGCTGAAGAGTACGGCACAGACTCTGACAGAAAGGGAGAGAAAAAGCTTCCTAGTTGCTATAGGCAACCAGAGCAGGCTGAGGCACGAGACCTGAAGGCACGCCCAGCCAACAGACACTCCCCAAACACTGAGGGAAACACTCTGCACATGTGCAGGAAAACGCCCATAACTCTGCATAAGAAAGCAGGCAGGCAAACAGAGTTAGGTGGAGTTCGAGTTCAGGAGCAGGAACGGGCCAGAGCTTGGGAGCAGGCCAGAGAGGAGAATCCTTATTATGCTCGAGTCCAGGAGAGAGAGAATCTAGGAAGAGAGGCTGAATGTGATTCCTGTATGATTACTGACGAAGGTTTTGATGACACAGAAGCTGCAAGCGTTTGTGAAACCTGGCAGGTCAGAGAGAACCTAAAACCCTTCAACAAAAGGTCAGAGTATTGTCAGCCTAACCCTGTGTATTCTGAGGCCTGGAATAAGAAGCCAAGAAGGGCTGGGAGACATAACAGGCAGTCATTCTCCAACAGTGAGTTTAACCACAGAAAACCCTTTGCTAATGAAAGCCAGAAGCTTTTAAGGTATTCACATCCTTATAATAGAGATAGTGAACTGCTTCAGGATATTTGTATGAGAGCAGAGCATGAATGTTTGTATGAGAAGCCTGGCAGCAAACTGACAAGAGCAAGGTGTAACAGAAAAGCTGAAAAGCATTTTATCAAGGCTCAGATAATTATCTCCCTGACCAGGAAGAGAGTTTTGAAGAGAGACCAGTCACTGACTGGAGGAGGTTACAAACTCTCTGCCAGAGGGAAGACGAGTCACTTGAGGAGCCCATGTGTACTGACCAGAATGAAGGTTTATCTTATGAGGAAAAGATGGACTGTTCTCTAGTGATGACTGAAGAGACCTCTCTGCGCTGAGAGCAGATAAGCCTGCTAGAGAGACAGGTCTGCACAGTGGAAACTGCCCAGGTGTTTACCTTGATGATATATTTTGTTTTGTCATTTGATTTGTGAAGCAAGAAGCTACTTTTCTTTATCCATTTGTTTATACCAGAAGTATGGTTATCTTTTGAGTTTGGAAGTGTATTATTTTTGAAAGTCCAGCAAAACCCCGGGAGGGGAATAAATCCTTGTTTAAACCTGACCCTCGACTTGCAACTACACTTTCTTTTTATAGAAAGGTCAGGGCCAGTAGTACACTAAGCTAAATAACATTAGTTTAGCCTCTGCTGGTGACAGTATGTATGACCTAGATTGGCCACTGTTGGAAACAGGATACTGGGCTTAATGGACCTTGGCCTGACCCAGTATGGCATATCTTATGTTCTTATGTTATGAGCTGTATGCACCGGTGCATCTGCCTTGCGCTGGTATGGTGCAGTGACCCTGCCCATACAGGGCAGTGCTGTTCATGTAGAGCTTCTGTGCTATACCCGCGCAGGGACCTTACCCGCATGGAAAACACCCCCAATGCCCAAAACACCAATGCCCAGAACACCTGTGCCCCCTCCCACTGACCCCAGCACTACACACGCATACAAACAGCCCTACCCCCAGAAATCTGACAACACACTGGAATTGCAACAAATGGGAACATTTATTTACAAGGCTGCAACATGGCCAGCAATGGCAACATTTCTGCTTCAAACCGTGACAGCAATCCCCACAGCTAAGGGGACAATGGGCACCCATGCCCTCGTCACGGCATACTTGCCCGTCCCGTCCAGGAGAGGGACAATACCTGCCATGGAGAGAGAGCACCTAGGGTGCAAGGGGGCCCTGCCTGTAGCCCGTGAAGGCATCAGTGAGGGTATCCAGGAACATGGAAAGTGCCTGGATCACTGTTTGCACATCCCCCCTAAGGAGATGTATCTCTGCCACCCATGTGGCCAGGGCCCAGTCTGCATATTGTCTGCTTGGAGGTGGCACAAAGGTACCTGGTGTGGGTCTACCATGATGTGAGCAGGGGGGCTGGGGTCGATGCGGGGGCCCAAGGTCGCAGAGTGCTGCTCACGGGTCTGGGGCGCATCGCACCTACTCCTGTCCATACCCAGAGGATTCCCCATGACCCCCTGGGATGGGCATGTCCAGACATGGTTGTGGGGGGCAGGGGTCAGCCAGGGTCCACTGTCCCTCCCCTAGTTCCCCTGCTGGGTGCCTACTGGCCCCTAGTTGCATCACACTGCCATACCTGCAGCTCTTGGTGGGTGGTGGCTGCATACCCCCACCCTTCCCCTCGGCCTTCCCTTCCTTCCCCTCACCCTCTGAGCCACCCTCCCTCTCAGACTCCCCTTCCTACCCCTCACCCTCTGAGCCCTCCCCCTCCTGCTGCTGCGCTATGGACCCCTCACTGCCTCAGTGGAGCTGTCCTCTGTGGCTGAGGCATTGGTCTCTTCCTCCTCGGCATCACTGCTACTTGTGCCAGATGGGGATGCAGGCTGGGATGGATGCACTGCAGCAGGTCCACCCCCTGGGGTCTGTGTCCATGGTGCACCATTGCTAGATGGCTCCTCCCTCAAACTGGCTGTCAGGGAAGAGGGAGGGGTGGTTAGATATCCGTACCTGAATGGCCATGGTGTGGGACCAACACATCTCCAGGGGATCCCACATGCATTGCGAAACCCACTCTGAGGTCATGGGTGTGTACCATCCCACACTGCACACTATACACCTTCCCCAATGCCCACATCCACCCCGTGCTGTACTCGCCACCCATGGATGTCTGTGGCCTGCTGTCCGCAACACCCCCCCTGGGGCCACAGCTTCCCACAAGGGGCAGTGCTGGTGGGTGCACTGTGGGCATCTGTGCATGATGCTGCAGGTATGTGCCCCTATGCCACCAATCAGTGCCATACCACGCTCATGTGCATGTGCTCCCACAGGGATTGGGTGCCAGTTGGTGCACACATGGCATAGTGGCACTGGGGGATGATAGCACACCACCATCATTGTGTACAGGGGATATCACACCGCCAGGTATGCCTGCATCTGTCAGCAGGTACAGCTGCCACCCTCTGAGTCTGATGGGGCCCAATGAGTAACTCACTGACCTTCCTCTGCTGCCAAGTGCTTCCGGATGTGCTGGAGTTGCGCTGGTCACCTCTGACGCAGCATCCAGAAATGGCACTTTAGCAACTCAAAGGTGCCATAGTCACTGTAAGCGAGAGGGGGAGAGGACACACATGGGATCAGTTGTGTGTTTCCATGTCACCTATTGCGCATGCTGTATCCTCTCTCTGCCTGGGGAACTGTCCGGTGTGGCAGTTGGTGTGGGGGGGGGGTGTGACAGTACGCCGCTGCCAGATGGGATGGGGTTCATCCACTCCACTCCCATTGGCCTTGGACATTTGCCCTGTGCCACCATCAACAGTGGCAGCTGCCCCACTGCTGCACCTGTGTCACCCTTCTGGTTCTATTTTCAGCCTCGGCAGCCCTCAACCCTACCTGGTCCCCTCATCTGTTGCACACATCCTTGCCTTGGCACCATAGTATCTGATTGGGAAACGTAGGTGAGCACGGCTGTGGGGAGGGGGTGGCGGGCAGCAGTGGCTGGTACACATGCAGTACACACTGACAGCACATATCCGTGTGCTGACACTGGCCCCCTACAAGCCATGGCCAGGGATCACAGGGGCTGGGGGTATGGGTGCATGTCCAGGGCATCCCCGCAGCCCAGCAGGTTCCCTTGGGGCAGGTATCCTGACTCCCAGCTCCTCATGCACAGACAGTGCCTTTGCAATGCCAGCCCTGTAGTGTGACTACCATCCACCACCAGGGAGTGCAGCAGCCTCCCCACCTGCTGTGTCTGGACATTCCTTCCACTGCGGGCAATCAGGGATGGCAGCTATAGCATGTATGGCCCATCACCCCACTGTCACCTATTCCACTACGATTGGTGCAGCCACCAGTGTGCGTCTTGGCTCAACAGCCCTTTCTCCCGGGACAAACACACACCTGGGTCTTTCAGATGTGTCTGGGCTGTCATGTTGCTCAGCGCCCCTCTTTCCATGCATGTGCAGTTCTCCTTACCTATGCAGATGGAGCTGGATGGCCCTCCAAATCACTATTGCAAGATGCAGGTTGGGACGATGGTCCCCCCTGGGGTATAGAACACCCTCATACCTATGTACGGCACGGGTGAGGGCCTCGGACTTGTTGGGAGAGAAGTTTGCAGTTTGTCTCACCGCCATTCTGCTGTTGTTAACCCTCCAAGCTACAGGAGGATCCTTACAGGCACCTCATGGGGCCTGTGTAACGGTATCATCCATGCACAGGTACGACGGGTGGGAAATATACAGGTTCATGCCTACTTGCTGTTGGGGAGGCATACACGGGTAAGGTGGACTAACTTGTCTTGTGTGCCAAACCCATTTTCCAGCCCCTGCGCATACATGGTTAGGCTGTGCTAGGCGCCTGCCGCTATGCTTGCTTTATGCCGCACTTTCATGACTTGCCTGTGTAGGCGGCACATGACTCACGATTCAGGCACTTTTACTGAACAGGTATCTTTCTGAGGGTACGGCCGGCCTCGGCGCCTTGTTGAAAATCTGGTCCAATATTAATAATACTGTAGATTATTCATAGCAAATTAAGCCAAAAGTATACCAGTGCTCAAATACCTGCTTCTAATTTAGAGTGGAGGAGTAGCCTAGTGGTTAGAGCAACAGCCTAAACGCAGGAGACTGGCATTCAATTCCCCCTGGCACTCTTTGTGACCTTGAGTAAGTCACTTTACCCTCCCTTGCCTCAGAAGAAAAAGCCTGGCAATCTACTTCCAGTCATACCTTGCTAAGAAAACCCAGGGGCTACTGGGTCACTAGGAGTCAGCACTGACTTGACAGCACTTAAAAGAAAAAAAATAGTTCACATCATTTCACTAGTAGCTCAAAATGAGTTGTGTTCAGGCATACTAGATATTTTCCTGTCCCTGGAGGCTGTAACACCTAAACTGGATTAAGTGACTTGGCAAGGAGCATCAGTAGGATTCAAAACCTGGCTTCCTAGTGCTCAGCTCTCTGCTGTAATCACTAGTCTGCACCTCCTTGCCCATTAAATCAAAGAGGGATGTGTCAATAAAGAAAATCATTTAAGAGAATTCAGATTAACATTAGTCAAAGGAAAGGATGATCATTGATCAAAAAAAGACCAGTGAACATTCCTCATTTATTCACTACTACTATTGGCTGCACATCTCTAGTTCTCAATAGTACCAAGTCAGATGAGTCAAAGAAACAAAAACACACGCCTTGGAACATAAGCAAACATTTCAAAGGAAATCTATGAAAAAATTCATCACCCAATGAAAGTACTCATTGCTGCATCGCTAGGAAGCATTACAGGTTTGGGAAAAGGGGAAGGATAGCTTTACAAAAGTCAGAAAATATGGAAATTCTTTGACCTAGAAACAAAAAGAACAGTAGGGCCAAATCCACATAATGTTATCCAGCAAATGATTCTGAATATATTTATGTATCTGGATTTTCAGTCAATTTATTCATATAGATTGGGCAACCGAATGGACAATCCTCAATTTAGGTGCCCCGCATCGAGCTGCCGCACCCTTGCCTTTCACCTGATCGTCCATCACATCCCGGGGCCTCCAGCTCAGCCAGATCCCTGCTCTGACACCTCATCCCTGCTCTGACACCTCATCTCCCAGCGACGTATAAATCAAAGGCAAAGGCAAGCATGTCAGTACAGACGACCACCGAGGCAACCCGAATTCGAGCTGCTTCACCCTTGCCTTTTACTCTATCGATCATCACATCCCGGGGCCTCCAGCTTAGCCAGATCACATCAAGAGAGACAAAGGCAGCATTCGAGTGTGGAGGTAAGCTCTTCCCCGCTCTAACACCTTGTCTCCTGGTGACACATAAATCAAAAGCAAAGGCAGTTGTGCTTGTGCCTAAGGGCCCATACCTAAAGGCCACGACAAAGGGCCCTTAGATATGGCCCTTTGACTGGCCTTAACTCTACAGCTTAACCAACAAAGATTCCTCACTATAAACAACTCACTCAAGGTAGGAAATCTGACCTCCCACGCACACACAGGTAAAGAACCGCCGGCAAGCAGCAGCATACTTTAAAACGTGCTGCATAATAACTTAATTGAAAAGGAATACCGCTAATCCCAGACAGCAATCATTACTTATTTTGTGTCGGGCATAAACCGCAAGAAAAAGAGGAAACCCCTCTCACTCTCACGCAGTACATGCCCCTTTTTTTTAGAAACTTATTCAAACAGTTGCATTCATCTTATTATATCATTGCAAAAATCCACACTTATCTGATTGATCACTCACACGACGTGCACGTTTCGAAGCTAAAAGGACGTCATTAGCCAAGGATTTGGCATTTTTTGTCAGTTTGGATAAACGGACACACTTCTTTTCAATCGGGGGCACTTGAGACAGAGGCTTTTAGCTTCGAAACGTGCACGTCGTGTGAGTGATCGATCAGATAAGTGTGGATTTTTACAATGATATAATAAGATGAATGCAACTGTTTGAATAAGTTTCTAAAAAAAGGGGGCATGTACTGCGTGAGAGTGAGAGGGGTTTCCTCTTTTTCTTGCGGTTTATGCCCGACAAAATATAAGTAATGATTGCTGTCTGAGATTAGCGGTATTCTTTTTCAATTTGGATTTTACCTCTGAATACCGGAGTACTGGGTTTATTTATTTTTGCATAATAACTTAAGGCACAGAGGATATAAATGACTCTTTAGTTTTGCCAAAAGTCTCTGATGAGGGACCTTGTCAAAGGCTTTCTGAAAGTCCAGATACACAATATCAACCGACTCACCTTTGTCCACCTGATTATTCACTCCTTCAAAAAAAATACTATCTTGGAAGCCCAGACCAGCTGTATTCCACACTTTAAGAAAAGTGGAAGGAAGTCCAAAAAACTGCCAGCATGGTTTAAAGGTGAGGTCAGAGAGGCTGTTGTTGCCAAAAAAGCATCTTTCAGGAAATGGAAAAAAGAGCCAAATGACGAAACCTGGAAACAACACAAGCACTGGCAAATCAAATGCAAGGCATTGATAAGGCAGGCAAAGGGAGAATTTGAGAAAAAGCTTGCTGTGGAAGCAAAAACGCGAAGTAAAGATCTTTTCAAGTACATTCATAGCAAAAAACCTGTGAGAGTCAGTTGGTCCATTAGATCAGTGTTCCCCAACCCCCGGGCCGCAGACCGGTACCGGTCCGTGGATCAAACGGTACTGGGCCGCCCGAGGAACTTTAAATAATTTCACTGTGGGTCCTCCCGCCTCCTGATTGGCCGAAAGGCAAACCCCTTGCCATTGGTCGAGGAGGAGGCGCCGCGGGAGGACTGAGGACTTGAGTTCGGAGACGCGGGGACTGAAGAGAAGCTCTCGTGAGGTAAGTGCACAGAGGAAGTGGGTGACAGTGGTGGGTGAAGGGAATCACAGTGATTGAAGCCAACAGCTGAAGAAGTGGGATGCGGCCATTTTGTGGGTGAGTGTGTGGGGCACAGGTGAAGAGGGAGTCCACAAAGTGTAATGCCCACATGAAGTAAGGAGTTACTTTAATGGTAAAGGTGGCTCTAGAGTCCACGCTGGCATCTCTGTATTGAAAGAGGCACGATGATCTCTGTATTGAAAGGGGGAACGCTGGCATCTCGGCATTGAAAGGGGGCACAGTCATCTTTTGTGATTTATATATATTTCACAGTTATTTTATCTGGCGCAACACTATTTTATGTTTTTATTGTTTCCGATTGTGAGGTGTGAGCACAGTTAAGTGTATGCTGCCGGATTTGTGCACTTTATCTGATTTTTTCACTTTATATTAATATTTATATGCTTTTTTGATACACTGGTCATATATTTATAACACTGATCACATTTTTGCGCTGATAGTTTTTGGATTTACATTCGGATTTAGGTGACGTCTGGAGCTGAGCGGTTGCAAGCAGCAGTGGAGTGAAGAGAAAGAGAAGGTATCACTCTTCTAGCTCTTCTATCTGTTCACCGGTACTCATGTGTGTACTGACGTGTTATTGTGTCTGCTTTAACCCACAAATTAGTAAAAATGAGTATGAAACAGACATCGTTAGAAAGTTTTCTTGGGAAGAAAAAAAGGCCCAGTGAACAGACAGAAGAAGAGCCTTCAACATCAAAGAAATATGCAACCTTTTTTAACAGACAATACCATGAGTCCTATTTCAAATATGGATTTATCGGGACAGGTGATTCCCACGCACCAAAACCGATCTGCATAGTTTGCAGCGAGAAGCTCTCTAATGAGGCAATGAAACCTTCAAAACTGCTTCGCCACTTGACCGCCAAGCACCCTGGCATAAAAGACAAGCCCCTGGAGTATTTTGAAAGAAAAAAACAGGAGCACGAAGCACAGAAGAAATTTATGAGGGCCACCACATCAATAAAGGAGAATGCACTGAGAGCATCATATTTGGTGGCTAACCGCATTGCTAAGGCTAAAAAGCCATTTACTATCGGTGAAGAATTGATCTTGCCCTCCACTAAAGACATTTGCTGTGAACTTCTAGGAGAGGCTGCTGTGGAAAAGGTAGCACATGTGCCTTTGTCAGCTAGCACTGTGACTAGGCGCATTGAGGAAATAGCCGGAGACATTGAGGCACAATTGTTGGAGAGGATTAATACATCACCGTGGTATGCACTCCAGGTTGATGAATCTACAGATATCGACAACAAGGCACTACTACTTGTTTATGTGCGATATCTATATCAGGAGGATGTGCATGAGGATTTGTTATGTGCACTATCTTTGCCAACCAACACCACAGGAGCAGAACTGTTCAAGTCACTGGATGGTTATATATCAGGAAAACTGAAATGGTCCTTTTGTGTCAGCATATGCACAGACGGAGCTGCTGCCATGACCGGACGACTGTCTGGTTTAACTGCTCGGATTAAGGAGGTTGCACCTGAGAGTGAATCTACGCATTGTATCATTCACAGGGAAATGCTGGCAAGCCGAAAAATGTCACCGGAATTTAACAGCGTATTGAGTGATGTCGTTAAAGTTATTAACCACATTAAAGCACACG
The DNA here is from genome assembly GCA_033557465.1 of Ichthyophis bannanicus. Lineage (NCBI taxonomy): Eukaryota > Metazoa > Chordata > Amphibia > Gymnophiona > Ichthyophiidae > Ichthyophis > Ichthyophis bannanicus. Next base: position 161,030,541 of record CM066033.1, read on the forward strand.
CACTTAACTCGCGCCTGTTTGAGCAGCTTTGTGAGGAGATGGACGCAGAGTACAGATGCCTTCTCTTATACACAGAAATAAGATGGTTATCCAGAGGAAAATCGCTAACTAGAGTATTTGAATTACGAGAGCCATTGCAAAGATTTCTCTCAGAAAAGAAGTCACCACTGGCAGCACATTTCAGTGACAAGGTATGGGTCGCAAAACTGGCTTACCTGTGTGACATATTCAGCCTGCTCAATGAACTCAATCTGGGCCTTCAGGGGAAAATGACAACTGTTTTCAAGTTGTCAGACAAAGTAGCTGCATTTAAAGCCAAACTGGAGTTGTGGGGACGGAGTGTGAACAGAGGCATTTTGGACATGTTTCAGACATTAGCGGGGATTTTAGGCGAGACTGAGCTTGAACATTCATTCTGCCAGTTGGTGCACGATCACCTGTCTTTGCTTTTAAAAGAGTTTGAGCGCTACTTCCCAACCACAAAAGACCCACGAACTGGTAAGGAATGGATCCGCGACCCATTTGCCAACAAATCAGGCGAATCTAGCATGTCTATGCAAGAAGAAGAACAACTGCTGGAGATTGCAAATGACGGTGGCCTTAAAACTACATTCGAGACAACAACTCTACCGGTGTTCTGGATTAAAGTCATGGCGGAATATCCTGAGATTGCCACCACAGCATTTAAATCCCTATTACCATTTCCGACAACCTATCTGTGTGAAGCGGGGTTTTCTGCAGTGACAGCAACCAAAACAAAACAACGGAATAAACTGGACATAAGCAACACACTTCGGGTGTCATTGTCTCCTATTACCCCCAGATGGAACCGTCTCGTTGCAAAGAAACAAGCTCAGGGTTCTCATTGATTTGGAATTCTAGTGAGTTAAATAAAATAAATCACTTTATATTCATTTTTTGGTGTAGCTGTATTTTATTTTGAAGGCATGTTTAAATACAATTAAATTAAAATTATTAAATTAAAACAAGCGGGCCACGGAAAAATTATCAAACGTTTACCGGTCCGCGGCGATAAAAAGGTTGGGGAGCACTGCATTAGATGATAAAGGGGTTAAAGGAGCACTAAGAGGCGACAAGGCGATAGCAGAGAGACTGAATGAATTCTTTGCTTCAGTCTTTACTGAGGAAGATGTAGGGATGTTACCCATGACTGAAGTGGTATTTAAAGGTGCGGAAGAATTGAAGGAAATATCGATACATCGGGCAGATGTATTACAACTATTAGATAAACTGAAGAGTAGCAAATCACCTGGGCCGGATGGTATACATCCAAGGGTGTTGAAAGAATTGAAATATGAGATAGCAGACTGTTATTAGTAATCTGTGAACTATCATTAAAATCATCTCTAATACCTGAAGATTGGAGGATCGCCAATGTAACACCAATTTTTAAAAAGGGTTCCAGGGGTGATCCAGGAAACTACAGACCGGTGAGCCTGACATCAGTACCAGGAAAAATGGTAGAAACCATCATAAAGAATAAAATTACTCAGCATGTAGATAGTCATGACCTAATGGGAGACAGCCAACATGGATTTAGACAAGGAAGATCTTGTCTTACTAATCTGTTATGTTTTTTTGAAGGAGTGAATAATCAGGTGGACAAAGGTGAGTCGGTTGATATTGTGTATCTGGACTTTCAGAAAGCCTTTGACAAGGTCCCTCATGAGAGACTTTTGGCAAAACTAGAGTCATGGGATAAGAGGCAGTGTACTATTGTGGATCAGGAACTGGTTAAAAGATAGAAAGCAGAGGGTAGGGCTAAATGGCCAATTTTCCCAATGGAGAAAGGTGAATAGTGGTGTACCCCAGGGATCTGTGCTGGGTTCGCTGCTTTTTGACATATTCATAAATGACCTGGAAAGTGGAATAACGAGTGAGGTTATCAAATTTGCAGATGACACAAAACTATTTAAAGTTGTTAAAACCCAAGAGGATTGTGGAAAATTGCAAGAGGATCTTGATAAATTGGAAGACTGGGCATCAAAATGGCAGATGAAATTTAATGTGGACAAGGGCAAGGTTATGCACCTAGGGAAGAACAACCCAAACTATGGTTACACGATGCAAGGTTCCACATTAGGAACCACCACCCAGGAAAAAAAGATTTAGGCGTCATTGTGGATACCATGTTAAAACCCTCGGCCCAGTGTGCAGCGGTGGCCAAGAGAGCAAATAGAATGCTAGGTATGATAAGGAAAGGAATGGAAAATAAAACAAAAGATATTATAATGCCTCTATATCGTTCCATGGTGAGACCGCACTTGAATATTGTGTGCAATTCTGGTCGCCGTATCTTAAAAAGGATATAGCGATTTTAGAAAAGGTTCAGAGAAGAGCCACCAAAATGGTAAAGGGGATGGAAGGATACTCCTATGAAGAAAGGCTAAAAAGGTTAGGGCTCTTTAACCTGGAAAAGAGACGGCTGAGGGGAGATATGATAGAAGTCTATAAATTAATGAACGGAGTGGAACGGGTAAACGTAGATCGATTGTTTACCTTATCAGAATATAGAAAGACTAGGGGACATGCAATGAAGCTACAGGGTAAACTATTTAAGACTAATAAAAGAAAATATTTTTTCACTCAACGTGTAATCAAACTCTGGAATTTGTTACTGGAGGATGTAGTAAAGGCTGTTAGTGTAGCTGGGTTTAAAAAAGGTTTGGACAAGTTCCTGGAGGAAAGGTCCATAAACCATTATTAAGAAGGGACCCAGGATATCAATGCTTGAACCAATACAAGCATTGGGGAAACTGCTAGGTACATATGACCTAGATTGGCCACTGTTGGAAACAGAATACTGGGCTTGATGGACCTTGGTCTGACCCAGTATGGCATATCTTATGTTCTTATGTATATACAACTTTCTCTACCACCAACCCAACGTACACAGTGATAGGAAGGTGCTTTCAAGCAATGTCCATCTGGCTCTCCGGACATAATCTAACCATCAATCACAGTAAAACAGAAGTCCTGCCTGTAACAAAAAATCAACATTCATCCCACCAGCTGCTATAAACCTACCTGATGCAGTCCTAGCAGTCAAAGAGGACGTCAAGTACCTAGGAACACTTGAACAGAGCTTATCCTTCCAGTCTCACATTAAAAAAGTAGCAAACTAAACTTGAAATAGGCAGTTACTTGGCCTTCACCTGTAGGTGGCCCGTTATGAAATTACCCTCATGGGACAGTGCAGTAATCTTGTGTTAAAGCCATATGCTAAAGCTCAGTGCACAGTTCCCTAATGCAAGCATAACGCAAAACCTTTTCTCTCCAATGATGTAACCAAATAGCATGCAAATAAACTGTGTGCATGGGAAAGCATGCTGAAGCAGATAGAGCAGCTATAGCTATGTCTTGCTCACAAAAGAAATTGTATCAGCATTGTTGACATGTGCTGGAGTGCATGAGTATTGTTGCTGTTGGAAAACTTGGAACTATGCACAACATGTTAATATGCATATATTATGTACATGTGCTGGAGTGCTATTTCCGACATAAACATCAATATTATTCTTCATTGAAATATCATTGTAATGTTTTATGTCAGCAATCCAGCACTTTGGATTACAGACGTAACACAATACCATATTTCTGCATGGGATAATATTGATGTTTATGTGCAAAATAGCATTTCAGCACATGTGCCTAACACTGTTTATTCTGGCACACCTCCCCTTCAGCTCCTCATACCCTGCCTTTTTTTAATCCTTTCCCTTCAACAAAGCCAGAAAAAGTTGCTGGTACTTCATGCTCCTAGTAAAAAGAAGAAATAAGCATGAAATCTTCACTAACGCTGACCACAAAAGAATGTGCTAACCTTTCACTCCTCCTCAGACCTGGTGTTAAAGTCCCAGCATTAGAAAATGTTGCATTCAGCCTTTGGGTATTCTCCGCACTTCTTTGCCATCGGGCTTCAATAGCTAATACCTAAATTACAATGGTATTTAAATGAGCTAAGCACTGATGTCAATAGTTGCGCATACTTAGCTCATGTGCAAAACACATTTTTGTATTGGGCAATGGCAGTAGCGCAGAAAATTGTGTGCAGTTCTGCACTAAACTCTGCACAAAGCCCTCACATTTTATTACATTGGCCCCATAGTTAGTGTTTATTTACTTAGCTGTTTTTATTTACCCCTTTATCAGCATGTCAAAGTGGTTTACATGATAGCAAGTGAAGAACTCGAGTGAATAAATAAAATGGTATGGAACAAGGTAAATAGCTGTGGAGATAATAAATACAGGGTGGAGTGGGTAAAGAACAAACAGGTATGGACATTTTATGGGCTGAGGTAATGCAGAATTATAGTGCGGGAGGGAGGAGGTTGGCTGAGAGGTCAAAAAGTCCAGGGGCTAGCACAAGGTGGTCCCGTTCAGTCTTAGATGATGTTTGCCCCAAAATACTCAATGAATAGATGTGTTTTCAGTATATAGGCCCCATTCAGAATCATGGAGCTTGCTTTATTTAACATGCTTTAAATTGCACTAACATGCATTCACCATTAACAGATATTAGTAAATGAGGCCCTATGTTGGTACTTGAAGCAATGGAGAGTTCAGCAACTTGCCCAGGATCACGAGGAGCATCAGAGAGAGAAGTAGGATTTGGACACTGGTTTTGTAAGGTTCCACTGCCCCACCACCCTATAAATGTAACCACCAACTCCCCCCCCCCCAAAAAAAAAATGCTCTCCCTGCAACTATCCTATCCCCACCAAAAAATACTGATTGCAACTGCTCCAACACACTGCAAATTGCCCTGTCCAAAGGCTACCTCCTGCAACTGCACCACCATCCTGCAAAATACCCACCTCCAAAAAAAAAAACAGCAATTACCCCACAATTCCACTAACTGCCACACCCACAAAAATATTCCCCATAATTGCTCCACTTCCAAAATATAGACCCTGTCATTGGTCCACCACCCTGCTATTCGCCCCACCCCCAAAAATACCCTCTGCAACTAAACAAATGCCCAACTGTACCCACCACCAAAATTAACCCCCTACAAGCTGTCTCACCCCAAAAAACTACTCCCTCGCAACTGCTCCACTACCATGCACACTGCCGCTCCCTCAAAAACTATTGCCCCGCAATTGTCCCACCACCCTCAAACTGCCTCATTCCCAAAACTACCACCATGCAATTGCCCTACCCTCCAAAATGTTCCCACCTCCTAAAATGACCCAAAAAAACTAACTCCCACTACCCAATTTACCCTACATAACACATGCACAACACACACACTCATTCACACTATATACAAAACACACACCACAGATATATATATATATACACACACACACAGGGATTACAGATTATTCCATAGATATGATGTACTGCATTTTATTTATTTTTTTGTATTTTTCAAGATTTTGTTTTATTAACCAACATCAATTATGCCAGCAGTAAAAACCTGCAAACTTCTTTGTAGCTCAAAGATACTGGTACTGTCCCATTCGAAAAGGACTCATTACCTTATACAGCATTTTTAATATGCCACTTATTACTATGGAGTCCTAATATCAAGCAGCTTAGTCTGATTTTTAATATCTTTTTATAAACATACATCAAATTTCCCACAACCCCTCCCCTCTCACAGTTGGAGAGCCATGTCTTTCCTAGATATCTTCAGTCACAATACGCTCAACTCTGTTCACTTTCACAAACCGTTGCCAACCTTCTTCAAATTTCTGCACTCACACCATTCAGCTGTTAGTTTCTCCATTTTATAAATAGACCACATACATGTCAGTCAGAAATTTTCTTTATGGAAAGAGTGATGGATCCGTGGAATAGTCTCCCAGTGGAGGTGGTGGAGATGAGGACAGTAACTGAATTCAAAAAAGCATGGGACAAACACAGAGGATCTCTAAAGGAAAAAAGGGGACTGTTGTAGTTGTTGTTATGGAAGGACAGACTAGATAGGCCATGTGGTCTTTTTCTGTCGTCATATTTCTATGTTTCTATGTTTCTAAGTGATGGGGGCCAATTGCCTCCAACTACTAGCCAAGTTCAATTTGGCAGAATTGAGACAGTGACAGATCAAAAGTCTATGCTGATGCTTGGCTTGGGAAATTTTCAAATTAAAAAAAAAGATCCCTAAGACCCAGAGGAGATCTATTCCCAAAGGCCTTTTTACAGTATATTTGACCCTACCAAATGTGATTCAAAATGCCAGATTGCCCACATGTCCTCCAGCAATCGGGGATACCCCTGAATAATATTTTACTAAGCTCTGAGCATGCGCCACATTTTTAATTATTCAAATGTATCTTTCAGTTTCTTTGTTGTTCATTCTACTATGAAAACTAATGACTGAATGATACAGTTTTCTTATTGGTTGCTATGTGCACTGGCAACTGTTGCCATGGACATGGCTAGTTTAAGGAATTGGCAACCTAGGCACATCTTGAACAATTTCACAGGTCTGCAAAAAACATTTTTCGAGAGCTGTTTTGGTTATTCCACGTAATATTTATGTTTTTTGGTGCGCTGAATCCGAAAATGACCTCCATTTTGTCATAGAACATCACGTTTCCTGACAATTTAGGTAATTATGTTAAATAAGGCAATACCTCAAAATAAATGGAAATAGACTTATAAAATTAAAGTTTGCGACGCCCCTGCCCCGCCTTAGGGCTAAAAGACAGGAGCGGCCTATTGCCTCGTGAGGAATGGAGTTAAAAAACTGTTCCCTGGTAATGCTGGGTAATGTAGTTCTTGTGCTCCTTTCACTCCGAAATAAGTGTAGTTGTGCGCCAGAGATGGTAAGGCTTGTTTGCAAGTATTTTATTGTTGGGGAGATTCTTCCAGCGCATCACAAATTCATACACATGAACAAAAACTGGTGCTTTAACATGAACAGAATAAACTTAGGAATAAAGTCAACTAAAGTAGAATTCAGCTTTAACTTCAGCTTTACTTCTAGGGAGTTTGACTCAGCTCTGCCCCAAGAGGTGATTCCCATTTAATGCAGCCTCTTTCCATGCACTGTTACATTCACAGTGGGAGCTTAATTCAGGTGCAAGTAATTAAGGTTTCCAAAGCATGGCAGTAGAAACAGCTCTGTTGTATTTTTACTCATACACGGCACAGCAAGCTTCTTTACTCTGGTATTTCCATACAACACAATGAACAATCCATACTATTACAGTCAGGTAAGTCAGAATCAGTTTGCATTAATTCTTCAGACTGTATAGAATTAGTATCTTCATTCAGTACTGGTTGTCTGCCTGCTTTTAGATCTAGAAACTCTTTAAAGCTTTGGAGAAGCAATTCAGCCTGTTGGTTGCTAGATAAGCAATTGTCAGCAGCTATTAAGCTTCTCTCTTGGTCAGTAATGTTTCCCTTCTCCCCTCTCAGGCTAAATAAGTCAGGGTAACATTTAGGCTCTCTTAGTAAGGCTTCAAACATAGGAGACTTGAGTTTATCTTCACTCTTGTAACTCTTAGGAAAACTGCTTACTTTTTGCCAAGCCCCTCTCGTCCTAGGTGGCTCAGACGTCTTCCAGCTGTGAGGGTTCCTGTGTCTCTCTGGTCCCAACTGTATTCCAAAGAATGAGTTTTCTTTCTCACTTGCCTGCCGTGGAGGCTTTCTCTTCCAGGGCTCTGCCTTCTTCCAGGAGTCTAATCCAGGGCTACGTCCACTTTCCTCAGGACTTTCATTCACAGCCCTTGAAAAGATCCTTGCAGGTCTTCTTTTATTACCAGGGTCAAACGTACTGCCACACTGCTTCCTGATCTTCCATTCACTCTCTGACTCACTCTCAGCTGACGTACCAAACGTCTTTCCACAGCTCGTCCTCTCACAGGTCCTTTGCTCTGAGGTCCTCTGCTCAGAGTTCCTTGTGCAGCTCTGTGCACTGCTCTGCCTACTTCGGCTCAGTCCTTTGCTGCTCTCTTTGCTCCTCCTGCACTCTCTGCTCCCTTTGCTCTCTTTAGCAGGGTCATTCTCAGGTTTAAAACGAGGTTCTCTTCCAGGCACGCCCCTTCCAACCACTGGGTGTGCCCAATCAGGACTACTCAACTCCTCCCCTGGGCTGGTATCCATTCTTAGCTCAGCAGAAAGGAGTTTTTCTTTCCTTCCAGTATTGTCAATCTGGCGTAAATCCTGTTGCCCTTCAGGATTTTCCTCGGTCTCCATTGCCTCAGGAGGGCGCTCTTCACCACAGATCCCCCCCCTTAAGATATCACGGGCTGGCTTCTGACCAGAGGCACAGCACGTGATTCTACTTAGGGATTTGGAGCTGGTCTGTGTTTTTTCTACAACTTTTATGTCGTGAACAACGGTGGCTACCTGAGCTAGGGCTGTCCTATCATGCCAAGGCTTCAAGAGGTTGATGTGGTATACTTGTTGGCGTCCTCTCTTATTCTCCACAAGATAAGATACTGGACCCACCGGCCGGACTACCTTACATGGGCCTTTCCATTGGCTCTCAAATTTCGGGTCTGGGCCTGCCACCATCACTATAACTTTGTCTCCGACGGCTAACTGGCGCGGCCGTGTGCCTTGGTCATAATAAGTCTTCTGCCTTCGCTGATTGCTCCTTAGATTGACCTCTGCCACTTGAGTGGTGCGGCGTAAGCGACCTTTTAGATTCTTTAGGAACTCAGGTACTCCTACCTCATGTACGTCGGGCTCTACCCACTGTTCTTTTAGGATATCCAATACCCCATGGCGTGATCGACCGTACATTAGCTCATATGGCGCTGTCCCTAGGGATGGCTGCTTCCTCTCCCTACAAGCATAGAGGATAAACGGGAGCATAGTATCCGAATTGGCCATATCTCCTTCCAGACTGCGGCGCAACATTCTTTTAATAGTCTGATTTTGTCTTTCCACTAGCCCATTGGTTTGTGGATGATAGGCTGAGGTCTTAATATGGCGGATGTCAAACGCTTCCCAAACTTGGGCTAAGTACTTAGATAAGAAGTTGCTTCCCCTATCTGTAAGAACTTCGCGAGGGAAGCCAACCTCGCAAAACAGTTTTATAAGTTCAGCTGCCACGGCCTTAGCTGATATACTACATAGTGGCATGGCCCAAGGAAACCGTGTTGCTTGGTCAATGACCACTAAAATATACTGAAACTCCCTAGGTGTCTTGATTAAAGGACCAACAATGTCCATAGCCATTCTATGGATGGGTTCTGTAATAACCGGGGATGATATCATCGGGACTTCTTTCGGATGGATGGCAGAGACCCGCTGGCATGTTGGACAGGCTTCGCAAAACCTCGCTATTTCTTTAAAAACACCCGGCCAATAGAACCTCGCCAGGATCTGATCCAAAGTGCTTCGGATGCCCTTGTGTCCTCCGACCGGATGGTCGTGGGCCAGCCTCAAAACTAAGTTTTGAAAGTTGCGGGCACCACCACCTGTTTGCGTGTGTCGCCAGTATAGGGATCCTTGCTCTCTCTGTACAGTATTCTGGTATCCAGAAAAAATCTGGGTAAGGTATCCCTATCACTCTGGGCCCATTTAAACGCCTGACTTAAAGCAGGGTCAGCTAGTTGCTCGTTGGGTAATGTTGGAAATTTCCCAACTAGTTCTTCTGGCACCCAGGGCAATTCTCGGCCAGCCTGAGTTTCTGCCCTATGCTGAGAGCGATCCTGTCTCTCATTACGCTTCTGCGCTTTCGTTTTCTTAACTTTTCCTCCTGGTGCGGCTATCAGATCCTCATGCGAAGGAAGACTTCCAAAGGCTTCATCAGTAGGATCTTCTCTATTTTCTGAGTCCTTAGCCTGGGCTCTTGTAGCTACCATGGCTCCCTTAGGGGTTAGGCCTTGTCTCATTTCCTTATAAAAATGGGGCCAATCCCTTCCTAAAACCATAGGGTTCGGAAGCTTGGGCACTACTGCAATGGGAACTTTCCTAACAACTCCTAGCGCTTTCACCTGGAGGTTGTACACGGAGTATAACGAAGTGCCTCCGTGAACACAGCGGATTTTTACATTGTGGACAGGCTGAATTGCTACCCCCGATGCTTGGACTTGCTGCCACAGCGCCTTGGAGAGCTTTGTCTGCTCCGCGCCAGAATCAAGTAACGCGGTGGTGGCAATTCCCTGCACCTCTACCTCAATGAGAAATCCTTCTCTGGCCTTCTGTGCATTTACTGCTACTAAGGCAGTTTTAAAACAATTTTTCTGCACATGCCCTTCTCGCCCACATTTGAAACATTTTCTAGGCGGAATCATAGCCTTCATGGTTGGCATACACATTTTTCCTGTTTCCTTTTTAAACCCCCACCTCCTTTCTGATTCGGGTATCGCTGCCCCCTTTGAAGCGCTACTGCCTTCGTGAGCCATTAATTTGGCTTCCAGGAAGCGCTCTGTGAGATCAACCGCCTCTTGTGGGGTCTTGCAGCTCTGCAGAATCAGGAAGGTTCTTATTTCGGCAGGTACAGCATTCATATATTGCTCTACAACAAGACTGTCTATTATAGATTCTTTGGATCCACCCCCTGGCTTCAGCCATTTGTTTAACAACATACGTATTCTATAACATAAGGCTTTCGGGGTTTCATTCTGTTTTAACTTTACTGCTCGCAGGAGAGCATGATAAGCTAGCGATGTAAGGCCCAGCCTTTCCCTGACCGCTCTTTTCACCTCCTCATAATTTCCAGCGAGATCAGGTGGCATACTTCTATACGCGGCCATAGCTTCGCCCTTAAGGGAAGCCGCAAACCTAATGGCCCAACATCATTTTGGCCATGCACTTAACTGTGCCACTCTCTCAAAGCATTCAATGTAGTCATCTATATCATCAGTGTCCTTCAATTGCCCAAAATTGAACATTGTTCCTGCGTTTAAACTAAGCGCAGCTGCAGCGGAAAAACCTGGGGGAGCGGTTGGTATCTCCGGTGGTTTCTTCTGCTCAGCTACCCAAGCTTGTAGCATGTCCAATAAGGGTTGCTGCTGGGCTTGAAGGGTGGCAGCATTTTTTGCCTGGGACTCCAAGGTTAAGTCCCTCTGTCTCTCCAGTTGCGTGGCCATCCACTTGAACACTTCAGCTGGATCCAGAGACATCTTCGAAACGTCTGTGAAGACAAACACAAAGACAAAAAAAAACCAAGTGCGGTATCTCACACTAAAAAAAAAACTTTTCCTTTTTTTTTTTTCAACTGGCCTAGCAATCACCCCTTAGCCCTGTATCCTGACCTTTCCCTAGGTGGATACTGATTACCTGGCTCAGGTGTTGCTTCAAGCTTTCTCAGTCACGTTGCAGCCAGTAGTCCTCCGACGCTGTGACTCCTTCCCTTCAGGATGGTCTGCAGCTGGGGTATTTCTGGGCAGTTGCTTTCCTGTAGCTTTTTCTGCGTGGCACCTTGCGCATGCGTGGAATCCTGCCAACTACGCCACTTGCGACGCCCCTGCCCCGCCTTAGGGCTAAAAGACAGGAGCGGCCTATTGCCTCGTGAGGAATGGAGTTAAAAAACTGTTCCCTGGTAATGCTGGGTAATGTAGTTCTTGTTCTCCTTTCACTCCGAAATAAGTGTAGTTGTGCGCCAGAGACGGTAATGCTTGTTTGCAAGTATTTTATTGTTGTTGGGGAGATTCTTCCAGCGCATCACAAATTCATACACATGAACAAAAACTGGTGCTTTAACATGAACAGAATAAACTTAGGAATAAAGTCAACTAAAGTAGAATTCAGCTTTAACTTCAGCTTTACTTCTAGGGAGTTTGACTCAGCTCTGCCCCAAGAGGTGATTCCCATTTAATGCAGCCTCTTTACATGCACTGTTACGTTCACAGTGGGAGCTTAATTAAGGTGCAAGTAATTAAGGTTTCCAAAGCATGGCAGTAGAAACAGCTCCGTTGTATTTTTACTCATACACGGCACAGCAAGCTTCTTTACTCTGGTATTTCCATACAACACAATGAACAATCCATACTATTACAGTCAGGTAAGTCAGAATCAGTTTGCATTAATTCTTCAGACTGTATAGAATTAGTATCTTCATTCAGTACTGGTTGTCTGCCTGCTTTTAGATCTAGAAACTCTTTAAAGCTTTGGAGAAGCAATTCAGCCTGTTGGTTGCTAGATAAGCAATTGTCAGCAGCTATTAAGCTTCTCTCTTGGTCAGTAATGTTTCCCTTCTCCCCTCTCAGGCTAAATAAGTCAGGGTAACATTTAGGCTCTCTTAGTAAGGCTTCAAACATAGGAGACTTGAGTTTACCTTCACTCTTGTAACTCTTAGGAAAACTGCTTACTTTTTGCCAAGCCCCTCTCGTCCTAGGTGGCTCAGACGTCTTCCAGCTGTGAGGGTTCCTGTGTCTCTCTGGTCCCAACTGTATTCCAAAGAATGAGTTTTCTTTCTCACTTGCCTGCCGTGGAGGCTTCCTCTTCCAGGGCTCTGCCTTCTTCCAGGAGTCTAATCCAGGGCTATGTCCACTTTCCTCAGGACTTTCATTCACAGCCCTTGAAAAGATCCTTGCAGGTCTTCTTTTATTACCAGGGTCAAACGTACTGCCACACTGCTTCCTGGTCTTCCATTCACTCTCTGACTCACTCTCAGCTGACATACCAAACGTCTTTCCACAGCTCGTCCTCTCACAGGTCCTTTGCTCTGAGGTCCTCTGCTCAGAGTTCCTTGTGCAGCTCTGTGCACTGCTCTGCCTACTTCGGCTCAGTCCTTTGCTGCTCTCTTTGCTCCTCCTGCACTCTCTGCTCCCTTTGCTCTCTTTAGCAGGGTCATTCTCAGGTTTAAAACGAGGTTCTCTTCCAGGCACGCCCCTTCCAACCACTGGGTGTGCCCAATCAGGACTACTCAACTCCTCCCCTGGGCTGGTATCCATTCTTAGCTCAGCAGAAAGGAGTTTTTCTTTCCTTCCAGTATTGTCAATCTGGCGTAAATCCTGTTGCCCTTCAGGATTTTCCTCGGTCTCCATTGCCTCAGGAGGGCGCTCTTCACCACAAGTTTTATTACAATATTTTCATGAAAATCCTTTTTTGAACTGAAATGAGCTCACCTACACATACTAAACTTGATTCTTCTTCCTTGTGAGGCTCCTCTTGGTGCATTTACGCTTGTGAGTAGCATCTGGAATGTCTCTCTGAAGCATCCAACAGTAGTCTGCCATCATTGTAATGCTGCATTTTCCCTGGTATCTCCTTTCCATCTCTTTAATGTCTTGGTGGAATTGTTCACCTTGTTCCTCACTCACAGCTCCCAAATTTTCAGGAAAGTAGTCAAGGTGGGACTGGAGGAAATGCACTTTCAAACTCATCAGGCAACCTAAAGCTTGAAATGCTTTCAGCATTTGTCCGACAATCTTTTTGTAGTGAGGATCTTTGTTATTGCCTAAAACTTTCTGTACGACTTCTTTAAATGCAATCCACCCTTCTTTTTGAGGATCCGTCATGGTATTGACAAACTCTTGATCAACTATAAGCCTTCTAATGTCTGGTCCGACGAACACACCTTCCTTCAATTTTGCCTCCGACAGGCCTGGAAACTTGGTGACCAAGTATTTGAAGCATTCTCCATCTCTTGGAAGTGATTTTACGAATTGCTTCATCAATCCCAATTTTATGTGGAGAGGTGGTAGAAGAACTTTATGGGAAGGTACCAAAGTTTCTCGGAGGACATTTTTTTCACCGACTGTTAGCACCCTCGGCTGCCAACTCTTCTTGGTCCAGTGATTTTGTCGGTCTCGACTGTCCCATAGACACAGAAAACGAGGATATTTGGTATACCCAGCTTGTTGCCCGAGCAGCATGCACAAGACCTTCAAGTCCCCACTCACTTGCCAACCATGGTCTTCATATTTAAGTTTACGAAGAACCAATTCCAAGTTCTCATAGGTTTCCTTCAAGTGTACGGAATGACCTACAGGTATGGAAGTGTAAAAACCGTTGTGGAGTAAAACTGCTTTGAGACTTCTTTTTGAAGAATTTATAAAAAGACGCCATTGCTCTGAATCATATTGGATTTTAAATTGACCCATCAGACCTTCGACATCGATGCAATAAACCAACTTGTCTTCCTGGGTGAAGTAAGGAACGAATTCCTTTTCACGATGTCTGAACCATGAAGATGACACTCCTGGCAACAATAAATTCCTGCTTTTCAGCCTTGATCCGAGTAACTCAGCAGCATCTTTGGGAAGATTCAAGTCTCTTACCAAATCATTCATCTCCTCCTGAGAAAACAATTTTGGTCTTGTATCATCTTCAAAGTCAGAACTTGATTCGTCATCTGGTTCAGGTATCTCTTCAAAGGTAGCAGGGGGCTTGGGTACTGATATATCTGTGCCATGGGGGATGGGACGAATTGCCGAGTGAAGATTGGGGTATGAAATGGAATGCTTCCATTTGGAATTAAACTCTTTCACATCGCATGAACAAAAGTAACAGTCGTCACTATGGTTCTTTTGCTCTCGCCATACCATAGGAATCCCATAACGGAAAGATTTTTTCTTACCCTTGAACCAGTTTCGGAGGTCCTCAACACACCGTCTGCACACTTTATGAGGCGCCCAGACTTTATCTTGATCTCCAATTTTTAGTCCAAAGTATGCAAAGTATATTTTTTTCACAAAGTCTGTAATATTCTGCTGTTGCTTCAACACTGTATATTCACCACAGATGAAACAGAAACTGTCTGGCGAATTAATACACTTTCGAAGAGCCATAACATAACGGTTGAAGAATGACGAGCTAACACAAATTGCGATGAAAAAGTGTGAACAGCCTAGAACCAAGAACCTGATGATGATTCGTGCACAAGTGTGGCATGCAGGAGAGAGCAGCTCTGTGTCTGTACACGAGACGTCACAATACTGGCCACGCCCCCCTGCACTAACCGGAGCTGCTGCTATCTGCCCTGTGTCTCCCTCCCACTGGATTCTTCAGGAAAGATTAACTCCTACTACCATGAGAAGCACGGACTTAAAACTTGCTTAGCTTATGTATATATTGCTGACCATCAGATTTACAGTGCTATATTTTTTTTTACATAACTTGGACAACCCCTTTAAGGTTTTTTTGGCATTTTATATCTTAAATGCACTTATGTGAATTAATTAATAGTAATTTGAATTAATTAATAGTAATTTGAAAAAATTTGATAAATTTGAAGACAATTTTTCATGTTGTGGCAAATCATGACGTCTAGGAGTTTTTTCAATATTTTATTTGTTTTCAGCACGCCAAAATACATGGAAATTAGATGAAAATAATCAAACAGCTTTTTAGTCGCAGACCTGTGTTTTCAGAAGACTGTGTTCATGAGAAACTAGCTAAACGTAAAGTAGACAAAACGATGGGACGGGATGGGATACACCCTAGTATACTGAGGGAACTTGGGGATGTTCTAGCAGCTCCACTGACTGACCTTTTCAATACCTCATTGGGTCAGAAGTGGTACCAAAGGACTGGAGAGAGGCTCATGTGGTCCCTTTATACAAAAGCAGAAGTAAGGATGTGGTTAAAAACTGCAAGCCGGTTAGTTTAACTTAGGTGGTGCGTAAATTATCGGAAGCGCTGCTGAAAGAAAATGGTGAGGTTTCTGGAGTTCAGTGGATTACAGGATCCAAGGCAGCATGGATTCACCAGAGGCAGGTCTTGTCAGACAAACCTGATTGATTTCTTTGACTGCGTGACCAGGGAGTTGGACCGAGGGAGAGCCCTAGATGTGGTGTATTTAGATTTCAGTAAAGCCTTAGACACTGTTCTTCACAGGCGACTTATAAACAAACTGAGCATCCTAGGGATGGACCCTAAAGTTACTGCTTGGGTTAGAAATTGGTTGAGTGGGAGGTGACAAAGGGTACAGGTAAATGGAGCTCACTCTGAGGAGAAGGAGGTTACCAGTGGTGTGCCCCAGGGATCTGTCCTTGGTCCAATTCCTTTTAACATCTTTGTTTATGATATAGCAGAAGGGCTGTTGGGTAAGGTTTGCCTCTTTGCGGATGATACCAAAATCTGCAATAGAGTAGACACCCAGGAAGGTGTAGATAACATGAGGAGGGATCTAGCTAAGCTTGAAGAATGGTCTAGAATTTGCCAGCTGAGATTTTATATTTAAAAAATGCAAGGTTATGCATTTGGGCTGCAGCAATCCAAGGGAGCAATATAGTACAGGGGGTGAAGTACTTTTGTCGACTAAAGAAGAGCAGGACCTAAGCATGATTGTGTCTGATGATCTTAAAGTAGCTGAACAGGTAGAAAAGGTGACGGCAAAAGCTAGAAGGATGCTTGGGTGCATAGAGAGAGGAATGGCCAGCAGAAGAAAGGAGGTGATAGTGCCTCTGTATAAGTCTTTGGTGCGACCTCATTTGGAGTATTGTGTGCAATTCTGGAGACCACACCTTCTAAAGGATATAAACAGGCTGGAGTCGGTACAGAGGGTGGCTACTAAAATGGTTAGTGGTCTTCATTATAAAGCATATGAGGACAGACTTAAGGATCTTAATATGTACACTTTAGAGGAAAGGCAGGATAGAGGTGATTTGATTGAGATGTTTAAATTCCTCCGTAGCATAAATGCAGAGGAGGAGAGTCTCTTTCGATTGAAAGCAAGTTCTGCTACGAGGGGACATGGGATGAGGGTGAAAAGATAGATTCAGGAGTGATATGCGGAAATATTTCTTTACAGAAAGAGTGGTGGATCTGTGGAATAGTCTCCCAGTGGAGGGGTTAGAGATGACAACAGTATTTGAATTCAAAGAAACATGGGACAAATATAGAGGATCTCTAAAGGAAAAAAGGGGACTGTTGTAGTGGTTGATATGGAAGGACAGACTAGATAGGCCATGTGGTCTTTTTCTGTCATCATGTTTCTGTGTTTTTATGTTTCTATCCCTAGCGTCCAAATTTTTATGGGGGGGGGGGGGAGAGTCAGATGGGATCAGGATTTGAGAGATTAGGATTGACAACTAGCTTTTACAGGATTCTACTGATTTTTACATTAATGCCCGGATGCCAGAAGGATAGCGAATGCTCCCACCCCCAAAAATACTGGGTCTAGTAGGGTGCTCTCTCCCCCAGTACCAGTTTTCAAAAGGAAAGTATGAACATACATTTCCTTTGAAAATTGCCTCAAGAAAACGTTCCTGCAGACATTTGCACCTGTTCTTTCTGTGGATACTTTTTTCAAGGGAAAAGATGCACGTAGATTTGAGAATGCGAAACAATGAGGCCCTTTGACTAAGGTGCGCTAAGCATTTATCACAGGATGTAGAAGCATGTTTACTAAAGGTCTTAATGCATATTATTTCTAGGGGCACAGTGGCACTTAACGCACATTAATTTCATTAACACTCGTTAACCTTTAGTAAGCATGCCCTTTAATTTATTTAGCAACCTTTTTTATATACTGCTGTATCTACAAGTCACAACAGTGTACAGATGAAAAGTAACATTGGTTAATGGTTAACATATAACTTGATAAGAACATGAACAAGAAGTATAACTTACAACACGTGAACAGTAACTAATAATGGTGTAACTATGACCACATGAAATATAGGTTGAGATATAATTGTAGACTATGGAAGGAAGGGAACAGGGTTAAGAGTTGAAAGTGAGGGGTGGAACCCTGGGAGGGATTAAATGTATGATTGGATTAGAGAATTCAAAGAGCATGCAATTTATCTGTATTATAATCAGGGAGTTCGGCTAAATTTTGCAGTCAAAATGTGAGTTTTCAGCCTGTGATGGGATTCGTTTCTTAGTTGATGTTCTTCTTATCCAAAGGGAGGGAGCTCCACAGGGTAGGTGCGTACAGCGAAAAAGCTGTTTGATTTGCTGTGGGTGCATCGAGCTACCAGCGGTTGGATTTCCTCCTGGTTGTGTTGTTACTCAGTGTCTGGATGAGTGATTGAAGGCTGTCCAGAGAGAGACTGAGGAGGATTTTGAAAATATTTAGGGAGGATTTGTATCTGATCCTCATGTGGATGGGCAGCTAGTGGAGCTGCTTTAAGATTGGAGTGATGTGGGCTTGATGATGAGCACCTGAGATAATCCTAGCAGCAGTGTTGTGTGGTGACTGGTAGGGCGGGCCTGCACTAATGGTTATCGTGCAGGCATGGCAGTTACTGTGCACTAATTCCCACAGGAACTGCATATTGCATGACGGGGTGAGCAATAGGCAGGTTAGGGCGGAGTGTAGGCATGGAGAGCACATTGAGATTAGCGTGAGGGCACATATCATGCGCTGTCAATGTGCAATTAATGCGGGTGCACTAACGTTACCTTAGTAGGTGATGTTAAGGGCACCCCTCTTGATTGTAAATGCCTCTGCTGTGTATTGGGTTACATTTCAGTGCAGTGACTGCTAGGAACATGCTGCGCATGATTGTTGCATGCGGTAAGTGCAGAAATGTACCAAACTATAGTAAAAGGGCCCCTATGTGTATTATCACTTCTTCTGACCTAACTCTGCATGAGAATTCCTCCACACACAAACTGTAGATGTGCATAATTTTACCCTCATGAAGGTGAAGGCAATGTTCAAACAGCCAACTCATCAAGGTAAATGAGTGTACACTGGGGGCCGATATTCAAAGGATTTATTCTCCTAGCTTTAAGAGTTATGCTCCTAAATTGGCATCTTTGAAAATTTAGGAGCATAACAAGTAGGTGGCAACAGGGATGGATTTACAGTGGAGAAAAGAAATTAGAAGCTTAGCACTGATTTTCAGGACTAGGCATATAAATTAGGCTCATGATTCTAGATAAATGAATGGCAGGCCTAAATTTAGGAACAGAGGGCCTGATATTCAAAAGGCATTTACACAGTTTACAGCCCAGTAAACTGTATAAATTACTTAAATTGGGATATTCAGCGGCACTTACATGGTTAATGCCATTATCACCTTCTAACCTCACTACATGCCCCGATGCTATGCGGGTCCCATCGGGGCGTATTGGGGGCATTCTGGGGCAGGGCATAGGCACAGACTGTCGCAAACTGGGTAGCAGCGATATTGCATGCTGCCCGGTTAGCGACCTGTACCTAAAAGATAGGCAAGAAAAAACCTTGCCTATCTTTTAGGCACAGGAGCTAACCAGATAGCATGCAATATCATTGCTGTCCGGTTAGCTACTGCGGCTTCCGGCATGTGCGGCATCCCCGGATATTCAAAGCTGGGGCTACATATGACCCCGGCATTGAATATCCGGGGTTAAGGGTTGGCAGGCTCGGTTATGCGCCACAGTGACGCATAGCCTGCCCAAATGAATATCGGACCCATAAATTTTAAGCTTTAAATTAGGATGAATTTTCAGCTGTGAAAAGCTAGGCTCCTAAGTTAGTTGAAAATAGGGCACAAATTTAGGAGCGCAGCTGTTTTTGAATAGCCATGTAAACAACTTTTGAAAATTGCCCCTCTTCTCCCCATTTTCGCATGGTAATACTAACAGGCATAAATTCAATATGCACTGCTTGTTGTTCTACTTTTAGGTATTGTACTATTTTTTATCGGAATGGGAATCAACATTCACAGTGATCACTTGCTGCGAAATTTAAGAAAGCCAGGAGAACTTACCTACAAAATTCCCCAAGGTAAAATAAGAATTCATTTTTTTTAAAACAATGCAGTGTGATAGAAAAGAAAGGCCTACAACACTGATAAGTTTCAAAAAGTATGGAACTCTTCTGCAGGGTCTAAGTGATGCAAAGCAAAAAGACATAGGGCCCGATTTTCGAAGGCGTTTACATGGGTAAAGGCCTTATCCGGGATTTTTGAAGGGCACCTACATGGGTAGTGCCCTTCGAAAATCCCAGATATGTCCCTAACGCGCCTAGATGCTATCCACATAACATCGAGGCGTGTTGGAGACCTTCCAGGGTGGAGTGGAGGCAGGCCAGGGCACTACCTGTATTGCACCGATTTTCGATGCTACATGGTTAGTGCTCTGCACCTTAAAGATAGGCATGGGAAAACCTTGCCTATCTTTAAGGCGCTGGGGCTAACTATGTAGCATCGAAAATCTGTGCTACACGGGTAGCTCCTGTGGTTTCCTGTCTGTCTGGCGACACCCGGATATTTGATGTTGGGGCCACATATGACCCTAGCATGGAAAAACAGACTAGGCAGGAGGTAGGCGGGAGGTGGGCGGGTTATGCGCCAACATGGTGCATAGCACCGCCCAACTCAAATTCGGGCCCATAGTCCTTACCAGCATTTTAAGTTTTACAGGCATTTTAATCATCCGCATATGCCTTGTTTAACAAAAAAAACATAGGGGTGCACGTTCAGTAGCAGCAGCCAGTTGTCATTGCTTTAAATTAAGCCTGGATATTCAGTGCTGGGCCATATCCCACGATCAACACTGAATATCTGGTTTGCCCAGCTTACTTTTTTTCAGTCCAGTTAGTAGTGATATTCAGCCACTAACCAGACTGAAAACCATCCTAACTTTAGGTGGTTTAGCTAACCAGTTAGCAGCTGAATTTTGCCACTAACTGGCTTGCTCACGGTGCCGCCCCTGCTCTGCCTCTGGAACACCCCGTTGCTAACCAGATTGCAACAGGCTGTTTAAAGCACTTAGGGGGATATTCAGTGGCATTTAACGGATTAGCACCACTGAATATCCCAGTGAGTGGTATCTGTGCAGTTTGGAGGTCTGCAAATCACATACATGCCTCTGAAGATGCCCCCCTTAGCGTTTAAGTATGACAAAATTGGGCCAGAGTTGTGATTATCTCTTCTGACAAAAGCCCAACATTCCCATTGTATGTTCAGCTGATTATGTCACTGCAGATATTTATTTCTCAGTGTTATGTTGAAAATATTTATAGTCTGCCTATCAAATGCAGTTCTGGCATGTGGCAGACCTCGACATGTGAACAGCTCTCATACAAATATGCAATAAGCTCTTGCAAACAAGGGCTTTGAATTTGCAAATATCTTTAGTTAATCTAAGATTTACTGCCAAAACGTTTCAGGTACATGGGTTAGCAACTGACAGTATGAATGAGCAGACCACAGCTCCTTGAATCAGTTTGACTGAAGGCACATCAAGTGCACCCACTGAGATAAGATAAATAAATATTTCCCATTGTACTGGGTGCCACAGACTTGATAAAGAAGAATTTCCAAGCACATCTTGACAAACTATCCATACATGTTACATCTTATGAACTCCAGAAGGAAGCTCTCTTTGGCACGATGTAAGTACTACACCGAGTATTGACAGTATATTTGAGAGACTGAGATCATACTCCACATACCCTGGCTTAGAAGTGAGGTTCATGACCATCATGGTATGCGCAAAACTAACCCATTTGGAGACATTGCCCCGAGATAAGCAAAGAGGCTGAATAGCTTAGTACTCTAGAAGCCAGAGTGAAAGGTACCTCAAAGTCAGCACTTCTAAGATCTTGAATGCAGCAACAGTAGCTCAAATTACTAAACAACATACCACAACAATTACACTGGCTTCCGGTAGCAACCCATATGAAATACAAAGCACTACTTACAATATTGAAGATTTCACACAACCTATCTTCAGATTATCTTCAATCCTTACTACACAAGACATCAGATAACCGAACAAGAAGACCTAACACACAAAACACATTCTCCATTCCAGCTCCAAAGGTGAAAAGGAACCAATTTATCTGCAACCAAGCCTTCTCACTATATGCACCTTCCATCTGGAACATTCTACCAGAAGATATGAGTTGTTACTGAAATACAGTCAAACCTCGGTTTTCATTATTAATCCGTTCTAAGAAGTCTGACTAAAACCGAAATGTACGAAAACCGAAGCAATATTTCCCATAGGAAATAATGTAAATTCAATTAATCCGTTCCAGACACCCAGCTCCTGTCACTTCTCTCACCTGCCCGATCGTCCACAGGACAGCAAACACACAGATATTGTACTGTACGGCACTGCAACATCTCCTGCTTACATTGACAGCTACCCTGCTACCTCCGAGCCTGAGGGGGCGCTCCAGAGAACAGGCAGGCGGTGGAGAGATCGGGGCCTTCCTCTCTGTTCAATCCTTGGCTCTTGACTCTGACTCTTGCTCAGCTGACTTTCGCTTCAACACGCGATCGGTGAGTCCGGGGGTAGTGCTGCCGGGACTGGGGAGGCACATGGAGGCTGGCAATTTGTCCACATTCCTGCCCTTGCCCATAGGAGGAGCAGCACCAGCCACTATTGGGACCATCAGCTGTTCAGTAACACAACGAAAACCGAGGCGATATCCGATAACCGAGACAACATCTCAGTCAGAAAAGACGTCGAAAACCGAAACGTACGAAAACCGGGGCCAACGAAAACCGAGGTTTGACTGTAACAGGTTTTCACAGGAGGCTCAAAACTCATCTAATCCTTGAGCACTTTGGAAGCGAAACCTAACGTATTCAGAGACACAACTAGAAACAATCTTATTCATGTTTACATTATAAACTGCCCTCCCCACTCAGATGAAAGGTTATCCTCAACTAGTTATACCTCTCTTTCATGTAATCTAAAAAATTTGATGTATAACGTATTACTTGTAAAATTCTGTAAGTTCAAGTTATCTGTAAACCGCTTTGACTCTAAGATAAAATGGCCTACAAAAACAGTTAAGTAAATAAATAAATAGATTATAAATGATACACAACTGGCAACCAGTGTGATACACATAGACTTGGAGTCGCATGTTCATATCTTCCACAGCCAAAAAGAATGCAAGCGGCAGCATTTTGGACTAACTTTAATGCCTTAAAGGGTAACATTGGAAAACCAACAAAAAATGCCATTACAGCACTTCAGGTTTGGCATAAGCAAGCTTTCATCACTGCTAAAAATACCAGACAAATCCGAAAATAGTGTAGAGACTGTTTGGATATTGCTGTGTGAGCAGCAGCACCATCCAATGTCCCTACTAAAGAGACTATAGTGAAGGTTGGACAAAACCCAATATTTTCCAGAACAGGGGAGGTTTCTTTCAGTCAGTCATATCATATTAGGAGAAGACTCCATTGGAAGGCAAAAAGCCCAGTGATATATAAACCACTCCCAAAGAAATAACTCTGTCTTGGGCACAGAGCCACTGCACCAGAAGAGAACAAGAGTATCTGCCTTTGGGCAGGTATTTTTGGCACACAGTCCCTCACACCATCCAGAGGGAGCAATAGGCTTAGAGCAGCAGCATAGGGGAAGAGAGCAGAAGGCTGATGTCTGTACAAAACCTGCCAGCGTTCCACTGTGTCAGAAGGAGAATAGCTCTGACTTTGTTAAAAAGTAGGGAAAGTCATAGCCTCCAACATTAAAGGACAGAGGTTCCAAGAAATATACAAACAACTCAGCCTTCCAGGCCATCAGAGCCAGGAGCCCTGCAGAACACTTTCAGAGACCTGCATCTACAGAAACCACCAGCTCTAGGAAAGCACTCATTATACACAGTGACACCAGATCCAGGAGTGAGACCAGCATAGTACTGGGAACCTGTGTCTGCATCATCACCAGCTTCAGGTACATTGGGAATGAATACTATAAACAGGAGAGAGGAGTTCCAAATCAGGGAAACCAGACTAAGTAGTAAAGGTGCAGGAGTGGTTAAGAATAGAGTAACTGTTCAACTTACGATAAAGAGTAATAGAAGGGAGTGTGGTAACATACCTAACTGAGAGGAGACAGGAGTAATCTACATGTAACCGTTTTTGACTAAGAAGAAGGAGTTAATTTCTTGTATGAAGTTAGGTACTTGGGCATCACATTGGAAAGAGCTCTGAACCTGAAATGTCATATCGCCAAAACCGCAAACAAGGCCTATCAACGTTTGAGGACCATATGCAAGATCAAGCCACTACTCCGCCAGGACCACTTCCGCACAGTGTGCCAAGCACTCATTACACCCCTGCTTGATTACAGTAATTCTTTATATCAAGGCCTCCCCCAGCAAATCTTACAACCACTCCAAATGGTGCAAAACACTACAGCACGCATCATCACTGACACGCCGAGATCAGAACATATCACCCCTATCTTACAGCAACTGCACTGGCTCCCAATGGTAGCCAGAGCAAAATTTAAAATAATCATGATCATTTACAAGATCATCCACCATCTTTCAGCAGATGCTCTACACGAAATCATAACAAGAAACATCAGTGATAGACCAAGAAGGAATAACTATGACAACATGATCAGCACACCTTCGGGATATCACAAGACTAAGCAAAATACGTCAAGAAGAGCTCCATCATTAATGGTTTCTACACTATGGAACCCCCTCCCAACGTGCCTAAGGGAATTAGAGGACATCACGGACTTCTGCAAGGCTCTTAAAACCCTGCTATTCACAGAAACCTACGAGCAGATAGACAACAGTCCCCACCAGATACACAACAGCCCACACCCGAGCGGGACTGCAATGTAAACTCCCCTGCAAAATCAATACCTAACCAACCTAGCTAAACTCACGACACCATTATGATAAATGTAACCCTCAAATTGTGTTGTATTAATGTTGTTAAATACCCTCATGTTAAATGTTGTAAAGCACCCAAATGTTAAATGTAACCCAATTGTGTTGTTATGTAACCACTTTGATTGTAGGATAAGGTGGTATACAAGTCTGTCTAAATAAATAAATAAATAATATAGTTCTTGTTTGTTGCCTCTGCCAATTGTTGTTGTTTTACTGTTCAGTGACTCTAAAAACCTTTGAGTAAACCCTTGGTTCAGAACACAAATTCTGGTCTGGACTCGTATTTGAAAAGGGAAGAGGTATGAGAGTGTCAAGTGCCAAGGGCCTCCTAGTGGTTGCTGGTCCCCATCAAAGAATCCTGAAATTAAATTCCATGAGCACAAGTCTGAAAAACTGCAAAAAAGGCTCTTGGATTAGTGTTCTCCTTTGTCTGCCAAGCAACTAGCAGAGCAATTGCCTGGGCCACACAGATAGGGGGTTACAATAGTTTCAGTTCCTATAAAAAAATCTTTAAGGAACCCTTGATAATCTTCTTAATATGAGCTTTTAGAGTAACCTGGTTATCGAGAATGATAAGTTATTTTTTGAAAGTCAGAAATAGAAATTTGATGGGGAGAGAAGCAAGATAGCTGCTGAATAGATGCTCAAATAAGGAGCACCTATGGAGGTTTTCTGTATTGCACTACTATGGGAAAGAACAAAGGCAGAATTAAGCAGGAATCAGCATTGACTTGATGGCACACACACACACACAACTTCTAGCACAGGGTACCTGGCTGGCAGAGCTGAGTGTCGCACAAGTCAAAGCAGGCTCCACCAGGTAGTTGGGTTGAGCAATAGCATGCCTGTTCACAGCGAAAATGAAATCTTGCTAAGCCCATAAGTGCAAAATCCACCTCCTGAGCTGGGAAGTGACACCAATTGGGCAACTTGACAATCATCCTTTGACACAGAAGGAGTGTGAAAGGAAGAATCTGCCAGAGTGGGGGCTACCAGTAAAGAACAATGAATTCAGACTCCCTTACTAGATGCTTTCTACAAGGTTCTAGAGTCCCTGAGGAAGAGAGATATGTAGTCCTTGGTGGTAAGTACTGATGATTAGTTGGGAAGTGGATGGAAGTAGAGGGGAATTAGCTCCTGCAAAGTTCCCACTGCATCAAAGCACAATCCAAATGAAGCTTCCCTAGTAACAAGGATGCTATTTAGATGGCCATAGTAAGAATATAATCCTCTTTGGTTTCACATATTTATTTGGAATTTAAGTCCCTCTGTCCAGCTACAGGAGTGAATAGAGACAAGGAACTCATCAGAAACCACTTTCAGGATCGTCGTCTTCTTTACATTAAGGTGCAAGCCGATTTTAAGACGATCTTGAGAAGCAAATGTTTCAGATCGTCTTCACTTTCAGCCAGTGATGTGGTATCATCAGCATAGCGAAGGTTGTTGATGAGTCTTCCACCAGTTTTCACACCTCGGTTGTCTTCATACAGTCCTGCTTCTCTGATCATTTGTTCTGCATATATAAATTAAACTGGTAAGGGGAAAGTATGCAGCCTTGTCGTACACCTTTGCTAATTTTAAAATATTCTGACCCGCGGGGGCCCCCTCTGCAAGCTCGGTCCCTCCCTCCGTGCAGGCTGTGAGAGACGCGAAGGCAGACTGTCTCCCTCGCGTCTCTGTTAAGCCCGCAGGGGCTGATGGGAAATTTCCCATCAGCCCCTGCGGGCTTAACAGAGACGCAAGGGAGACAGTCTGCCTTCGC
This sequence comes from Ichthyophis bannanicus, assembly GCA_033557465.1. Taxonomy (NCBI): domain Eukaryota; kingdom Metazoa; phylum Chordata; class Amphibia; order Gymnophiona; family Ichthyophiidae; genus Ichthyophis; species Ichthyophis bannanicus. The sequence goes on from CM066033.1 coordinate 161,056,715, forward strand.
GTCTCTCACAGCCTGCACGGAGGGAGGGACCGAGCTTGCAGAGGGGGCCCCCGCGGGTCAGTCCATGCTGCCGCGGCAGCAGAGGGGGCCCCGCGGCGGCAGCCAGCAGGTTTTTTTTTTTATTTTATTTTTTTAAAAAAAGCCTAACTTGTTCCATTTTTGTGGGCCCTTGCCAGCTGTGGGCCCTACGCCATGGCGTACATGGCGTATAGGTAAATCCGGCCCTGCCTAGAGCAGAGTCCCCCAAATGCAGTCCTGGAGAGCCACAAATCATTCAGGTTTTATGCTGTCTCCAATATAAGGCCATGTCCGCATGGTGGCGGAGGGGTACTGGTGGTGGAGGGGGCAGTGGCAGCTGCCCAGAGCAGACCATGGCCTAGCCCTGTGTAGGTGGGTGCCATGCACTGCAACAGACAGGCCCTGCCGGACAAACAGTCATGGTATCACCAGGGAATGCACTGTCTCTGTGGCAACACGGTGGTGCAGTGCATACAACCAGTGTGTTTGGAGACAGAAGGTCACAGGTTCAAGTCCCAGCTATGGTGCCTGCCAACGCAGTCCCCATATTTTACCCACAACTGAAACATGCTACTACAGACAGAACGTTTATTGCAGATGACGTAAACATGCCCAAAACACCTACATTTTACCCTACAGAGCAAAGACACCATAAACAGGCGCATTACCTAGAGCAGAGTCTCCCAAATGCAGTCCTGGAGGGCCAAACATCATTCAGGTTCCATGCTGCCTCTGATAAAGATGCCTGTGCTGCATATCTATGCACCACCCCCATGGTATGCAGATGTATCTCATGCATATTCATGAGGGACAGCATGAAAACCCGAACAGTGTTTGGCACACCAGGACTGGAGTTGGGAACCTCTGCCATAAAGCAGCAGCCAACAGGGGCAGACACACCCACACCCACAGGCTCCATTAGCCAATGCCTCCTGGAGAGGCAGGACATTGGGCCCTGCGTGCATCTCCCAATACTAGCACTTGCATACCTTAGCAATGCCACCCTACACCTGGGAATACGGTACACAGCTATCAAAAGTTTGCTATGATTACTGGCAGATAGCAATTCCTACATTAAGCACAGTTTGCTGATTGAGCTTTATCATAGCAACCTTTCTGATGTCTGTGGAGTGTGCTTCAGGTCTGGTCTCTGACAGTGTTTACCACCCTGGGGAGTGACCCCCAACAGTATTGCGTACCATATCCATGCTTGCACTGTGCCCAGGACTGGTGTGGTGGCCAGGGCTGCTAAACTCCTCTATAGTAGCAGAATGCTGGCATAGGTGTGGGAGTGTGTGTCTGTCTATCCAGTGTGTGGTGGCTGCAAACACCCTCCACAGCCCACACTGCCAGCACTGTTGCCAGTATTGGCCTGCCAATGTGCATAATGAGGAGCAAGGTACCATGGGTATAGCCCGGACAGGGTGGCCTGGCCAGGATGCATCTGCACAGGGCATAGGGCACTGGCTGGGATAGTGTAGTGCCCGGCCAACACCTGCACAGACAGGGTGGCCACAGCATGTCCTGCTGGGAGATCACTCTCACCCTGACTGTGCAGTGACCACAGCATGGCTAGGCACCCCCATAGTGCTATATAGTGTTTCTCTCATGTGATATTTATGGGTTTTCTTTTGGGGCCCAGTCACTGACTTATTTGCTTGTTGTGTATGCTGACATCCCAGTTCTGGGTGCATGCATTTCCACCAGGACTATGGACTAGCTAGCAGACTGTCTGCAGCTGGTATGTGTCTTGATGGAGCGCCTTGCAGGGTGTAGCGGCTGAAGACTTGCTGCAGGAGAATATCAGATAGTGGTGGGGTGCAGCTTAGCATATCCGGGCCTAATGTTTGTCTGCTATTGCAGTATGGATGTGTACAGAGCTGCATTGACTGCCCTGTAGGGTGTCTGTTCCCCAGCAGGACTGGGGTTGATGGTCCCCCTCTACTGCCACCATTGCAGGGAGATAGAATGTGGATCTGTTGGTGGGAGACCCTGTTTACCACCCTCAGCCCTGGAAGAGGAGGAGGGTGGTGGTACATAATCCTCCTAGGGGTCCATAGGGGCTACACCTGACTGAGACATACAGATATATCCAAGGTGTGTCTGCAGAAACTACCTATCTCACACATTAGCACTGCTGGGGACCTGCAGCATGGCCTATCTCTGCTGTGGACCTGGTGCTGGGCGCCCCACCTCACCCTCAGGGTGAGTGCAGTACCTGCACAATGTGACGGTGTGTAGCTACTCTGTGCCAGTACCACACACGGTCAGTTCCCCCTACCAGGCCGAGGTGCTGTGGGATGCATACCCCATCTTGTGATCATCTGTAGACTGCTGATTTGCATGTGCAGTGCATCATGGGTATGGGTGGGTTAACCCTATCCTGGTGACCACAGCAGACTGTTTGTGTGGTGACTTGCAGTCCTTCTGCAGCCAGCCAGGGGGTTGCTAGCAGATATAGAGCTGTAACCCACTGGTTACTTCACTGCCAGTAGAGCCAGAGGTCATGGGTTCAAACCCACAGTGGGGTTATTTGATAGGGCTGTCCAAAGGATTATCTATTTTTAATGTACATTAGTGCTGCCAGCAAAAACACCCTCAGCGTACTGTACCCATAAGGTGCCTCAGAGGGCGCTTTATAGGGCACCCTATAGGGCACCTTATGGTTACCGTCCATATAAGGTGCACTATACAGTATCCTATGGAGCAACTGATAGGGTGCCCTATAGGGGACATTATAGGGTGACGTGGCGGATAGTGCACTTTATAATGTGCCCTATGGAGTGCCTTATAGGGTGCCTTATGCGGCACCTTAAGTTACGGCACATGAGGGTGTGTTTGCTGGCAGCAATTAATAAAATACAAATAAAGTGCCACAGGAAACAATACTTACATGTCCAAGCTGATGCCTCAGCCAGCCTTATGAATTAGGCACACTGGGGATTGAACTCATGACCCCTGTATCATCAGTCAGTGCCTTAACCATTGTGCTACACTGCTGTTCCTCCTTGCATGTCAGCACACCTACTTAAGATTTTCATGCATTTAAATGCACAATGCTGCCATCAAAAACAGTGCTATGACCTTGCTGTGCCTCATAGGGCATCCTATATGGCGCCCTATACGCCACCCTTTCAGCAACATTGTAGGGTGCCATGGCGGACAGTGCACTTTAAAATGTGCCCTCTGGGGTACCTTATGGGGTGCCTTATGCAGCACCTTATGTTACAGTGCTTTGAGAGTGCGTTTGCTAGCAGCAGTAATTAAAATAAAATTAAAAAGCCTCATAATGCAATATTACACATAAATGGTAGTGCCTCAGCCAGCCTTATTCATTGGGCACAGTGGGGGATTGAACCCATGACCCCTGTACCATCTGTCAGTGTCTTCACCATTGTACTGCAGCCCTGTTCCTCTGTTTGCACATCAGCGTGCCTGCTTATGCTTCCCGCGTGCGTTACTCGTGCGCTAATGTGCGCAGCGCACAAGAGCGCGCTCGCTAATCCCATTTTGCTATTTTTGACCGGACCGCCCACTCCTTATATGGCATCCTGCAGACTAATGCGGCGCACACGTTAAGAAACTTTAGTAAACATACCCCTTAGTGTACTTAGCAACTTCCACCGGAACCAAGACCTACACCCTACCAGCACACCATCCGCCACTTTCCTCAACATGGCTAACTACCATTCTGATTCTTCAACATCAGAGACCCTCTGCACGCAAGCCACGCAATGTAATACACCTAGAACGCACACAACTACCTCATCTAGACCACTGCAACCCTATTGTAACATCCCCTATGAAATGCGCACTAATAATGCAAGATCAATCAGGAACAAACCAAACATCATCTATGATTACATCCTGACCCACAAACTTGACATCATCTGTATTACCGAAACTTGATTAACGGACACAGACCAAATGGTACTGAACCAAATCATCCCACCTGACTACGCTGCTTTCAACTGCAAACGTGGTGGTGGTGTACTTATACTAGCAAGAAGCCAATACAGGTTCAAAACCACCCTATCTGTGGACTTGGACGAAAACAACACCATTTTCATTTCCAACAAATATCTGAGTTTATGCCTTACTTATAGGCCACCAAATACCAAGAACAAGGAGCTCTCAACCATACTGGAAGCTGTCAATTCAAATGGATTGCAGCAGAAACCCCTCATCGCACTAGGAGACTACAACCTATGCTCCCTACCTAGCAAAGAAGTCAACGCATTCTTTAAAGCAATGCTAACCCTTAACTACACCCATATACTTAATGCCCCTATCCACCAACATGGAACAACACTGGACTTGGTCTTCATCCCAAATCAACTTACGATGCAGAACACGATACCTACACCATCGATTACCCTGTTCCCTGGTCTGATCACCACCTAATAATATTCTTGATGCTCATCCAAAGTTCATACGGTCGGCAGGAACCATGCTTTCCACACAGAAAGTTCAAAGCCTTTAACAAGGAAGAATTTCTATAGGAAATTACACCATCACTTCATCACGATAGTATCAACTCAACCGCCGCTACTATCACAATTACAAGACCCACAAGTAATCACAAAAGGTCCAACACTCCATGGTACTCAAGCAACATTAGAGATGCAAAAAGAGCCCTCAGAAGACTAGAAAGGAAATGGAGATGCAACAAAACCCAGAACAATATGCAGCGATATAGAGCTAAACAAGAGGAATACAACAATATAATAAATGACTCCAAGCAACAATACTATACCAATACCGTTATGAAATCAGCAAACAGACCCAAGGAACTCTTCAGTATTGTCAGGAAGCTTACCAAGGATACCTCGCAATTGGACACCCACACCATGGACCCCTCAACAGTTTGCAAACTTCATAATTAGCAAGAATAACAACCTCACTCAAAGCTGATCAGATATCTCAACCAGCCCAGTTGCCTTGGCATATAAGGAAAGTCCAAAGAGAACCCAGCATACAGTAAACCACAAGTAAACTTTTTTTGTTGGAATGGCCAGCACAGTATACAGGATTGTACCTGCTACCACAGTGGCCCGTCCTTTTTAATCAATTATAATACAAATTTAAAACAGCTCTCATTGAAAAATGGCTGTACTTAGCTGTGCACAGCCATTTTTCAATGAGAGCTGTTTTAAATTTGTATTATAATTGATTAAAAAGGACGGGCCACTGTGGTAGCAGGTACAATCCTGTATACTGTGCTGGCCATTCCAACAAAAAAAGTTTACTTGTGGTTTACTGTATGCTGGGTTCTCTTTGGACTTTTGTGGTTGCTAGACCCAGTTTCGAAGCATTTATAATTCACTTTGGCATATAAGGAAACATGGAATGGTTTCTCTATACCCTCACTCTCGCAGATCAAGCAAATCATAGACTCACTCAATACCACAACCTCCTCCACCAATCCGTGCCCAGTTGCCTGGATTAAAGCTATGAATGCCAGCTCAGCAAGAGTATAAAACGAATCGTAAGGTTATCCCTGCAACAAGGCTCTACGCCAGCTGCCCTCAAACAGGCAACCATATGTCCAATCCTTAAGAAGAGTACCTTGGACCCATCAGACCCAAAATCCTACCGCCCAATTTCCAGCCTCCCATTCATCACCAAAGTCCTTGAGAAAGCCATTCAAAGACAACTCCAGGACCACATTGACATGTACACCCCATTAAACACACACCAGCATAGATTCAGGACACAACACAATGTCAAAACACTCCTGACATCATTGTTTTACAACCTCATAACAGGCATTGACAACGCAAGAAAAGGATTCATCCTAATCTTCATGGACATATCTTCGGCCTTTGACTCAATATCCCACACTATTATACAACAACGTCTGAAGGAAATTGGTTTGTGCAACATCACGTTAAAATGGTTCTTGTCTTACCTTTCCAACCGAACCCAAGTCAAATCCGGTGATATCAAATCATCAAAACTCACAGTGCCACAAGGCATTCCTCAAGGATCAGCGCTATCCTCCATCCTATTCAAAATATACATACAGCCAAGAAGTAACATAATCAAACAACATAAAATGCTCTACCACATATATGCGGATGTCATCATGGTCTATGCCCCTGTAGACACACACACTCTTGACCTTGCCCCCATTACCAAATGTCTGGAGGATATGATCTCATGGCTCACTGACAACTCCCTATCTGTGAACTGCAACAAGTCTGAAGCTATGTTAGTCTCTAGAAGCACCACCCTCACACCACCCCCTGCGATCAGCATCCTAGGCAAACCCATTACAGTAAAAGATGAAGTGAAATACCTAGGTGCCACCCTAGATAACAAACACTCCCTTCAATCGCATATCAGCAAAACTACCAACAAAGCACACCATCGACTCAAGCTTATCGGAAGACTCAAACCTATCCTGGACAATAACCACTTACGCACAGTATGCCAGCTATAATCACACCGATATTAGACTATGCCAACTCGCTCTCCCTTGATTTGCCTAAACAATACCTCCATCCTCTCCAGTTGGTACAGAACACCGTGGCTCGGATCATGACAAACACTGCAAGAAGCGAGCATATCACTCTGATACTTCAGCAACTTCACTGGCTGCCCATCCACTCACAGGTACTATATAAGGCAACATTAAAAATCTTTAAAATCTTTCACAACCTCTCAGCCATGGCACTCCAGAGCATCTAACCAAGGACTCCAGCATAAGACCCAGGCGAAGCAACCTGGTGAACAAACTCATCACACCAGCTGGCTTCCAACGTGCCAACCAATCAACTACCAAAAGAGCCCCTTCCCTTGCAGCACCTGCACTTTGGAACATCCTTCCTGAATCACTGCACTCAAAGGACATTAAGGATTTTCGTAAGATGCTTAAGACCCTACTATTTTCCAATCACTATAACCCTACCAACAAATGACCCCACCACCTCTATCCCATTGCAACCTCCCTGACCCTATAACGATTGTCTTTCCTATTTCTATTTCCCTTTCTACATGTTCTCCCTCCATGTAAACCACTTTGACTGAAGGATAAAGTGGTATATAAAACATGATAAATAAATAAATAAATAAAATAAATAAAATAAAATAAAAGTGGTATTGTCAGAACGAAGAGTGAAGGGGAGGAATATGTAGAAACTGATGAGGATAAAGTGTAATTGCTTAACAAATATTTCTGTTCTATGTTCACAGATGAAGAACCAGGAGCAGGACATCAGAAAACACCCACAAACATGAAGAGAAGTGAGGGGCATCTTGAAAATTTTTCAGAAGACTGTGCTCATGAGAAACGAGCTAAACTTAAAGCAGACAAAGCGATGGGACCAGATTGTATACACCCTAGAATACTGAGGGAACTTGGGGACATTCTAGCAGCTCCACTGACTGATCTTTTCAATGCCTCTTTGGAGTTGGGAGCGGTGCCAAAGGATATGAAAGAGGCACATGTGGTCCCTTTACACAAAAGCGGAAGTAAGAATGTGGTTGAAAACTAAAGGCCGGTTAGTTTAACTTCATTGGTGAGTAAATTATTGAAAGAGCTGCTGAAAGAGAAAAAATTGTAAGGATTCTGGAGTCCAGCGGATTACAGAATGCGAGGCAGCATGGATTCACCAGAGGCAGGTCCTGTCAAACAAATCTTATTGATTTCTTTGACTGGGTGACCGAGGAGTTGGACCGAGGGAGAGCCCTAGATGTGGTGTATTTAGATTTCAGTAAAGCCTTTGACACTGTTCCGCACAAACAAACTGAGCACCCTAGGGAAGGACCCTAAAGTTACTGCTTGGGTTACACAATTGGTTGAGTGAGAGGCGACAAAATGTACAGGTAAATGGAGCTCACTCTGAGGAGAAGGATGTTACCAGTGGTGTGCCCCAGGGATCTGTCTTTGGTCTGATTCTTTTTTTTTTTTTTTAATATATTTTTATTGCTTTTCATACCGTCATGGAAAATACACATAACACACCAACACACGACATAACTAATGTATGGAGCTTACAATCCATGACCGGGTCTAACTAGACAACCAATAAACTCCTGTCTGAACCTTTAGTAACCCACTACCCACCCGCCCACCCTGTCCTCTGGAGGCCATAAATTACCAAGTCTGAGCCGTAGCCACTACTAAACAGACCCTTGAGTGGGCCTAGGTGCCTTACACCTGGGAAAGACCCACATAGTCATTGAGCGCTGTCCATTTGGCTAAACCGGCTGCCCCCCTTGTCACACCCCTTCTGGGCATTTGCTCGAATTTACTATATTTACATAAGTGATTCCACCAGCTCTGCCAGGAGAGGTCATAAGTGTGATTCCAATGAAGAACTACCAGATAGAGTGCAACCCCGACCATAAAATCCAACAGGAAGTAGTGTTTCTTCGGAAGGGAGGGGATACAGGATGCCGAACGCAGACTTAGAATACTCCATGAAAGAGGTTCGCGAAAATCTAAGATTCTTTGAATCCGCTCCCACACTTGCCCCCAAAATTGCTGCACACAAGGACAATGATATACAGTGTGGGCAAGTATACCCCGTTGCTTTTGACATGACCAGCATTGTTCATTTACTCCCTGTCCCCATTTTGCAACCTTGACCGGGGTGAGATAAGCTCTATGTGCCATGAAAAATAGAGCCTGGGTAATAGAGGCTGATTTTGAGACCCTCACTTGCTTTGCCCAGAACTGCTCCCACTGTTGCTGTGACAATTCCACTCCTGTGTCATGCTGCCATACTTTTTGAAGGCCTACTCCGCCCCGCTTGGTGCTTGGAGCCAACAACTTGTAGAAGTACGAGGCCCGGCTTGAAACAGCTGCTACATCACTCATCAGCTCCACTTCACCCAGGGCACGGAGATCAGGCAGCGCTTTGGCTATGCAATGTCTGATTTGCAACCATTGAAAATAGGAAGAGCCTGGCAAACTAAATTCCTGCTGTAATTGAACAAAGCTCTTCCAGCTTCCTCTCTCAAGCAGTTGACCAACCATCCAGATTCCTCTAGAATACCATTGCTTCCAGGCGAAAGTCTTTTGCTGGATCTTAAGAAGAGGGTTGTGCCATAGAGGCCACTGGCTTGCTAACTTGTTCGCATTTTCCACCGAGCCCCGGAGAGTCGCGAATGCTTTTTGCGTATCAATGATTAATGATGGGAATTCTCTACCCTCCGGCAGTATCATATAAGGCAGGAGTTTTAAGGGAAAAGGAGCCATGATTGCCCTTTCTATTTCCAGCCACACCAGCAGTTGTTCAGAATCCATCAACAGCCACTGTGCTCCTTGTTTCAGCAGAAATGCTTTGTGATACTGCATAAAATCCGGAAACTTCACACCCCCCTCTTCTTTACAGACTTTAAGTTTTTTGAGAGCAATCCTGGGGGTCCTTCCATTCCACAGGAATCTCACGAGCAGCCTCTCTAGCTGCTGATAAACTTGCGGCTGCATGTTGCAAGGGATCATTTCAAGCGTATAGTTGACCTTTGGGGTTATCATCATTTTAATTGTTTCCAGCCTTCCCCACCATGAGAGAGTCAAGGGGGACCATTTAGTAGTCATGAGACAGGTTTTCTCCAAAAGGTCCTTTGCATTATACTGCACCGCCTCTTCTAGCGGGTATCCATAATATGCCCCTAAATATTTGAACATCTTCGGCTCCCATAAAAATGGGAACTGCTCCATATCTGCTTTATGAGTCCCGGCACTCAAGGGGAAGGCAATGGACTTTCCCCAATTGATTTTATATCCCGACAGCTGCGAGTATAGCCCAATTTGCTCAAGAACCACTGCAACCGATTCCGGGGTGGTAAAGAGAAGAAGGTCATCAGCGTACGCCGACAGCTTCACCGTCCGGCCCACTATCGTTACCCCTGCTATCCGTGGGTGTTGTCGGAGGATGAGCAATAGGGGCTCAAGAGCCAAGTTGAACAATAACGGTGATAGGGGGCACCCTTGACGAGTGCCACAACTCAACAGGATCTCTTTGGATTGTAATGCATTCACCCTGATACTTGCTAGAGGACGGGTATACATTACTTCCAACAACTTGACAAAACCTTCACCCACTCCAAACCATCTGAGAGCAGCGAACATGAAGGACCACTCTAGCCTATCAAAGGCCTTTTCCGCGTCGAGGGATAGCCCCACTAGAGGACCATCTACCTTCTCCCCACTCGCCAGAACATGACACAATAGACGAGCATTGTCTGCTGTCGATCTGCCTTCGGTGAAGCCACATTGATCGGGATGTATCAAACTAGGAGTGATCCTAGCTAACCGGGTGGCCAGGATCGTGGCATAAATCTTGTAGTCGACATTCAATAAGGATATCGGACGGTAATTGCTGACCAGCTGGGGGTCCCTACCTTTCTTTTCCAGCACGATGACACTCGCTGCCGCAAAGTTCCCCACCTGAGGAGCATCACTTAGTAGAGCCAGGAAGTATTCTTGCAAATGTGGGGCTAGCTCTTTGGCGAAGGTCTTGTAGAATTCTGCAGGAAGTCCATCTGGACCCGCCGCTTTGCCCATAGCCAACGCCTGAATAGCCTGGTGGATTTCCCTTCGAGAGATAGGAGCTTCCAGCATCTCCGCCACCTCCTTGTCCAACGTCGGTCTCTGCACTCCGGCTATCAATTCGTCAAATGCTGTCGCAGAGGTCTGAACCTCTGACGTGTATAACCGCGCATAAAAGGAGCCAAATGCGTCCGCAATCTCCTCGTCCTTAGTTAGCAGATTCAGGCTGGAGGTGTCGCGCAGCGCCACTACCCGTCCCGCTTCCTTCTGCTCCTTCAAAGCATTAGCTAAGATGCGGCCCGCCTTGTTACCCTCCCAGTAGTAGGCTCCGTTCTGAACTTGGATATTCCTCGAAACTTCATCTGTAATCGCTTGATTATAGCAAAAGCGCAATCTCTGAAGACGTAACAGTATACATGGATCTGAACGCTGTGTTCGAATACGTTCACCAGCTTTGATCTGCTGCTCCAGATCCTCTAATCGCTTCTTACGTTGTCAAGCCCGAAGGATCACATAGCTCGTAATAGTGGCTCTGATGGAGGCTTTGCAGCCCTCCCACCAGGCCCAGCCCGCTGTATCTTGTAGCACATTAAACTGGAAGTATTCTTGTAAGGCTACTTGGACACGGGATCGGAACTCTTCATCCCCCAAGAGAGATCTATCGAAAGTCCACTGCAAGGACTTGTCGCTGTGCTTGGTATCCTGTAGTTCTAAGTAAATAGCTGCGTGGTCCGAAATATGCATTGCCTGAATGCCAGACCCTGTGCTGTTCGGTATCAGTACTTTGGAGATGAGGAAAAAATCTATGCGCGAGGAGGACGAGTGAGGATTAGAAAAGAAGGTAAACTCCTGGTCTTTCGGATGTTGCAGCCTCCAGATATCCACCAGCCCCCTTTCTTCCATCAACATATTGACCACCATTTGCGATCTGGAGGGCTGACAGCCCCTGGGGGGATTTTTATCAACCAGGGGGTCAAGAACCAGATTGAAGTCACCTCCGAGGATGATTGGTTCTCCATTGCCAAGAAGCGATTCCTGGGCCAGGGCACGAAAAAATTCTGGGTGTTCAGCATTAGGGGCATATACATTAATCACTACAAACTCCAGCTCCCCAACTTTAAAGGCTGCTCTGGTCCACCTGCCCTGTTTATCCGAGGCAGTCATTGAGATGGTTGGCTGGAGGGACGCCCTGGCCAAAATGGCCACTCCGTTCCGTTTTTTAACAGCAGCAGAATAAGCCACCAGTGTGTAGGGCTTAATATTTAACTTAAGCGATTCAGACAGATTCAGATGCGTTTCTTGCAATAAAAGGACATCGGCCTTTTCCTGTCGTGCATAATGAATAATTTTCTTTCTTTTAATGGGGCTGTTTATACCCTTGACATTCAAGGAAAGTATTTTAATCGCGCCACATACTAATTAATTCAGGGATGACCACCGGGGTTGTCCAGACATTTCCAGGCTTTCTTAGTCGGCCCTTTCTCTTTGAGATCTCAAAATAGGCACCTTTCACCCACGGCCCCCCCGGCTCAGACAAGGTATTACTTACTCTACCCTTATACCCCAGAGGACAGCAAACCCTCCCCCATGTAAATGGTGAGCCCAGTGGGAACAGTGACGACACAGAGGGACCCGCCAACGTCAACATCATAATCCCTTATCAAAGAAGACGTTGCTCAATCAGCTTAAAGTCTTACATTTATGGCACACAGGCACTCCCTCCACCCGCCGTAATCCTAATTGCTAAATTATTTTGTTATCTGCAAAGTTCTAGCACAGATGCACATAGCGGCAATTATCTACAACAGATACTAGAAAACATAAGCCTTGCACCCCGCTTTCATAAACTATCTTCTTACCCAGTTAACCATCAGCTGCATTGGAACCTGCGTGGTCTAAAACCACTCAGCTGCAAATTGTTAAACCAACCATATAAACATAACAGTCACTACTTCAGCGCATATGCAGGCTCTCTTTCTCTTCCAAAAACTGTCTAAGAGCATCTGGCTCCTCGAAGGTTTTAGTCTGGTTATGAAGTATGACCCTCATACGCGCTGGATATAGTAGGCCAAATCTTGCTTGGAGTTGTTGCAGGCGCGGTCTCAAAGAAAGAAAACTACGCCTCCTTTCAGCGGTAGCTTTTGCAAAATCCGGGAAAAAATATATCCTGCAGCTCTCATATGCAATGTTAGGACGCGCTCGTGCTGCCTCAACAATTTGAGCAATTTGTTGGAAACGAAGAGCCCGCAAGATAATTGGCCGTGGTCTTTTGTTGCCAGGCTGTACTTGTGAGGGTACTCTATGGGCCCGATCTATCTCAAAGGGGTGCACAAAGGTAAGATGTAAGACCTCCGGGATCATTTTGCTAAGAAATCCAATCATATCTCTACCTTCGGCGCCTTCCGGAACTCCAACAATTTTAAGATTATTTCGCCTCGCTCTGTTATTTCCCTCTTCCACTTCTTTCTGCAGGGCCCTGATCTGTCTGGCCTGCTTATCTAATTCCTTCAGCCGCTCTTCATGAACTGCCACCACCTGCTCAACCTTGTCCTGTCTTAAAGACAATGCTTCCATGCTGACTCTTAGCGCTACAGTGTCCTCTCTCACCATTGCTAGCGCTTCTCCGTTGGCCCTTACCATTTCACCAATCCCACGCACTTCAACCAGGAGTTCCTGTAGAGCCTCCGGATTCTCTGAGCGCGCCGCCATCTTTTGCGGTGACGGGGGTTCGGTTTTGGAGCGTTTAACACTAGGATTCTGCCCCGAATTAAAGTCTATCTTAGTTGGCTTTGCAGCGGACATCTCTGTACGTCTGTTCTATTTCCAAAATTACTCTCAGTTAATTGTAGATCGGATTAATTAGCGGGTCCCTCCGGAGCTCTCACTCTAGCCGTCTCTCCTGCTCGGCATCAGGCTCCGCCCCCTGGTCTGATTCTTTTTAACATCTTTGTAGTGAGCCCTAGATGTGGGGTACTTAGATTTCAGTAAAGCCTTTGACACCGTTCTTCACAGGCGACTTATAAACAAACTGAGCATCCTAGGGATGGACCCTAAAGTTACTGCTTGGGTTAAAAATTGGTTGAGTGGGAGGCGACAAAGGGTACATGTAAATGGAGCTCACTCTGAGGAGAAGGAGGTTACCAGTGATGTGCCCCAGGGATCTGTCCTTGGTCTGATTCTTTTTAACATCTTTGTAGTGATATAGCGGAAGGGCTGTTAGGTAAGGTTTGCCTCTTTGCGGATGATAGCAAAATCTGCAATAGAGTATACACCCAGGAAGGTGTAGATAACATGAGGAGGGATCTAGCTAAGCTTGAAGAATGGTCTAGAATTTGGCAGCTGAGATTTAATGTTTCAAAAAATGCAAGGTCATGCATTTGGGCTACAGCAATCTAAAGGAGCAATTTAGTATAGGGGGTGAAGTACTTTTGTCCACTAAAGAAGAATGGGACCTAGGCGTGATAGTGTCTGATGATCTTAAAGTAGCTAAACAGGTAGAAAAAGCGATAGCAAAAGCTAGAAGGATGCTTGGGTGCATAGGGAGAAGAATGGCCAGCAGAAGAAAGGAGGTGATAGTGCCTCTGTATAAGTCTTTGGTGCGACCTCATTTGGAGTATTGTGTGCAATTCTGGAGACCGCACCTTCAAAAGGATATAAACAGGCTGGAGTTAGTACTGAGGGTGGCTACTAAATTAGTTAGTGATCTTCATTATAAAGCATATGAGGACAGACTTAAGGATCTTAATATGTACGCCTTAGAGGCAAGGCAGGATAGAGGTGATACGATTGAGACGTTTAAATACCTCTTTCGACTGAAAGCAAGCTCTGCTATGAGGGGACATGGGAACAAGGTGAAAGGGGATAAATTCAGGAGTGATATACAGAAATATTTCTTTATGGAAAGAGTGGTGTATCTGTGGAATAGTCTCCCAGTGAAGGTGGTAGAGATGAGGACAGTATCTGAATTCAAAGAAGCATGGGACAAATACAGAGGATCTCTAAAGGAAAAAAGGGGACTGATGTAGTGGTTGATATGGAAGGGCAGGCTAGATAGAAACATAGAAACATGACAACAGAAAAAGACCACATGGCCTTTTGATGCCTGAGGGTACACCACGATCAAGAAACCAGTCCAAGACGTGGTATTATGGAAAGACAGAGTTTTATTTGTCATAAACCAGGGACAACCCGACACAGGCCATGTTTCGATAACCTTCGTCAGGGGTTAAAACTGGCACACTAAAATCATAAATATATAAATTGAAATTAAAACATAAACAAATCACAAATTAAAACATAAATACAACAAATATTAAAAAGATAATTATAGCATGAACAAATGTCAAATGATTACATATAAACATAAAAATATAAAACCATCTTGTAATAACAATTAAAATCATAAATGATCACATAAAAACATATAAAAACAAATAGTTTACCTTGCAGCTTCATTGCATGTCCCCTAGTCTTTCTATATTCTGATAACGTAAACAATCGATCTACGTTTACCCGTTCCACTGCGTTCATTAATTTATAGACTTCTATCATATCTCCCCTCAGCCGTCTCTTTTCCAGGTTAAAGAGCCCTAACCTTTTTAGCCTTTCTTCATAGGAGTATCCTTCCATCCCCTTTACCATTTTGGTGGCTCTTCTCTGAATCATTTCTAATAACGCTATATCCTTTTTAAGATACGGTGACCAGAATTGCACACAATATTCAAGGTGTGGTCTCACCATGGAACGATATAGAGGCATTATAATATCTTTTGTTTTATTTTCCATTCCTTTCCTTATGATACCTAGCATTCTATTTGCTCCCTTGGCCGCCGCTGCACACTGGGCCGAGGGTTTTAACATGTTATCTACAATGACGCCTAAATCTTTTTCCTGGGTGGTGGTTCCTAATGTGGAACATTGCATCGTGTAACCATAGTTTGGGTTGTTCTTCCCTAGGTGCATAACTTTGCACTTGTCCACATTAAATTTCATCTGCCATCTTGATGCCCAGTCTTCCAATTTATCAAGATCCTCTTGCAATTTTCCACAATCCTCTTGGGTTTTAACAATTTTAAATAGTTTTGTGTCATCTGCAAATTTGATAAGCTCACTCATTATTCCCCTTTCCAGGTCATTTATGAATATGTCAAAAAGCAGCGGACCCAGCACAGATCCCTGGAGTACACCACTATTCACCTTTCTCCATTGGGAAAATTGGCCATTTAGCCCTACCCTCTGCTTTCTATCTTTTAAACAGTTCCTGATCCACAATAGTACACTGCCTCCTATCCCATGACTTACGGGTATGTTTACTAAACTGCGGTAATCGTACATAACGCGCGTTATGTAACGTTAATGATCATAAGCGCAGCATAACGCATGTTATGCTGCGCTTATGATCGTTAACGTTACATAACGCGCGTTATGATGCGCTAACGATCGTAATGCCCCGCGGCGCGGTAAAACACCACAGAAGGTGGAGAGAGGGCGGAAAGAAGGGGTCAGTGGGCGGAGAGTGGGCGGGGAGAGGCTCCCTTCACACTAACGCGCTGATCTGAAGAGCTGAATTCCAACACGAATGAAAACCTGCCGTTAAATGCACATTAAAGGGGAGAGAGACAATTTCAGCGTCAGCAATGTACAGCCCAGGCAGTGAAACAAAAAAAAAGTGATAAGTGTGATACATGTGCACAGAACAAAAGGGCACAGAAACACTGAAAATGACCCCAACAAACTGGAAAAAAACCATAACCAAGCTGGCCAATAGTGGTATCAATGAGAAACATCAACCCCGCCCCCCCCCCCGAGTAAGCTCCATAGAAAAGATATAAATCGTGGAAGGGTCTATACTCTGTCCCCATACAAGGTGAAGGAGCCCACAGTGAAATAGCGCTGCTCAGGGTTTCCCCCACAATCGGACAAGGTTCCTATGGCGTGCACATGTCCCACAACATCAGGGCAGGCATGTCGGAACGGCAACTGGACAGATGCCGGAGAAGGGGATACAGAGGGCCGCAGGCGGCACATGCTGTGGTGGAGGTGGGCCACAGTGCGGACTAGGGTGATGCCTAGGTGGCCCATATGAATGCTGAAACAGCAGAGCAGACAGACAGCAACTGCTGAAGGCCCAGCATGGGCATGAGCGTGTTTCCCACAGTGTCACAGGGGATAGTATCCAACAGCTACCCCCAAGGGCACGGAACATTGGCAGGCGGGGCTGGGGGGAGCGTGGACGTCTATGCAGGCACCCCTACCCCAGAACCCGCACCATTGGATGGCCTGAGACTCCACACCACCAGTACCACCAGCAGAAGAGCATGTCAGCATGGTGGCTGAGGGATACTGGTGGTGGAGGGGGCAGTGGCAGCTGCCCAGAGCAGACCGTGGCCTAGCCCTGTGTAGGTGGGTGCCATGTACTGCAATAGATGGGCCCCGTCTGATGAACAGTCATGGTATCACCAAGGAATGTACTGACTCTGTGACAACAAGGTGGTGCAGTGCACAAAACCAGTGTATGCAGAAGCAGAGGGTCACAGGTTCAAGCCCCAGCTGTGGTTCCTGCCAACCCAGTCCCCATATTTTACCCACTACTATAACGTGCTAATACAGACAGCACCTTTAGTGCAGATGACATAAACATGCCCAAGACACCTACATTTTACCCTACAGAGCACGGACACCATAAACATGCACATTACCTAGAGCAGAGTCTCCCAAATGCAGTCCTGGAGGGCCAAACACCATTCCGGTTCCATGCTGCCTCTGATAAAGATGCCTGTGCTGCATTTCTATGTGCCACCCCCATGGTATGCAGATGTATCTCATGCATATTCATGAGGGACAGCATGAAAACCCGAACAGTGTCTGGCACCGCAGGACTGGAGTTGGGAACCTCTGTCGTAAAGCAGCAGCCAACAGGGGCAAACACACCCGCACCCACAGGCCCCATTATCCAAAGCCTCTTGGAGAGGCAGGACTTTGGGCTCTGCATGCATCTCCCAATACTAGCACTTGCATACCTTAGTAATGCCACCCTAAACCTGGGAATATGGTACACATCTTTAAAAAGGTTGCTATGATTACTGGCAGATAGCAATTCCTAGGTTAAGTACAATATTCTGAGTGAGCTGCATCATAGCAACCTTTCTGATGTCTGTGGAGTGTGCTACAGGTCTTGTGTCTGACAGTGTTTACCAACCTGGGGAGTGACTCCTACTGTATTGCGTACCATAGCCATGCCTGCACTGTGCCCAGGACTGGTGTGGTGGCCTGGGCTGCCCAACACCTCTATAGTTGCACAATGCTGGCATAGGTGTGGGGAGTGTGTGTCTGTCTATCCAGTGTGTGGTGGCTGCCAACACCCTCCACAGCCCACACTGCTAGCACTGTTGCCAGTATTGGCCTGCCAATGTGCATAATGAGGAGCAAGGTACTGTGGGAATAGCCTGGCCTGGCCTGGCCGCATATGCACAGGGCATAGGGCAATGGCTCGGACATTGTAGTGCCCGGTACCACCTGCACGGACAGGGTGGCCATAGCATGTCCTGCTGGGAGGTCACTCTCACCCTGACTGAGCAGTGACCATGGCATGGCTAGGTTCCCCCATAGTGCTATATAGCATTTCTTTTATGTGATAAATATGGGTTTCCTTTTGGGGGCTCAATCACTGACTTATCTGCTTGGTGTGTAAGCTGACATCCCCGTTCTGGGTACATGCATCTCCTCCAGGACCATGCACTATGGACTAGCTGGTGGACTGTCTGCAGCTAGTATGTGTCTTGCTGGAACACCTTGCAGGGTGCAGCGACTGGAGGCTTGCTGCTGGAGAATGTCAGATAATGGTGGGGGGCAGCTGAGCATTTCCAGGCCTGCCGTCTGTCTGCTATTGCGTTACGGATGTGTACCGTTCTGTCTGTTCCCCAGCAGGACTGGGGTTGATGGTCCCCTCTACTGCTACCATTGCAGGGAGGTAGACTGTGGATCTATTGGTGGGTGATCCTGTTTCCCACCCTGAGCCCCAGAGGGTGGGTTGTGTGGTGGTACATGATCTGCCCATGGGTCCATACACCCCCCCTTCACCTACAGCAGGTAACCATGGCACCAACACAGGATATGCACTATTCTGGGTGCATCATCGCCCATAAGGACTAGACATGACCGAGACATACAGCAGGGCACATATGTATCCTAGGTGTGTCTAACGGAACTTCCTATCACACACTGATGGGGACCTGCAGCATGGCGTATTTCAGCCATGAAAGGTGCTGTGGACCTGGTGCTGGGCGCCCCACCTCAACCTCAGGGTGGGCACAGTACCCGCACAATGTGACTGTCTGTGACTACTCTGTGGCAGTACCACACACGGTCTGTTCCCCTTACCTGGCCGAGGTGCTGTGGGGGTGCATACCCAATCTTGTGCCCATCTCTCGACTGCTGATTTGCATGTGCAGTGCATCATGGGTACGGGTGGGTTAACCCTATCCTGGTAACCACAGCAGACAGTTTGTGTGGTGACGTGCAGTCCTGCAGCCAGCCAGGGCTTTGTTCACAGCCTTATAAGGTGTCCTATAGGGGACATTATAGGGTGCCTTGGCGGACAGTACACTTTATAATGTGCCCTATGGAGTGCGTTATGGGGTGCCTTATGCAGCACCTTAGGTTATGCCACCATGAGGGTGTGTTTGCTGGCAGCACAAATTAAAATACATGTCAAATGCCTCAACAATCACTACTTAAATGTAAAGGGTGCTGCCTCAGCCAGCCTTATACATTAGGCCCACTGGGGAATCGAACCCATGACCCCTGTACCATCAGTCAGTGTTGTAACCATTGTGCTACAGCTCTGTTGCTGTGATAGTATGCCTGCGCGCCTTCTTAAGATTAACGCGCGGTAACGTGCCCTGTAGTGCTCGTTCATTTATGGCGCCTTGTAGCGTGCATTCTCGGCGCGTTCTCGGCAACTATGTACCGCCTATGTCCTTATTTGGGCTACCGCGGCTCCTAACGCGAATCGCACTAACGCAGTTTAGTAAACATACCCCTTAGTGTTGCCAAAAGTCTCTGATGAGGGACCTTGTCAAAGGCTTTCTGAAAGTTCAGATACACTATATCAACTGACTCACCTTTGTCCACCTGTTTATTCACACCTTCAAAAAAACAGATTAGTAAGACAAGATCTTCCTTGTCTAAAGCCATGTTGGCTGTCTCCCATTAGGCCATGACTATCTACATGCTGAGTAATTTTATTCTTTATGATCGTTTCTACCATTTTTCCCGGTACTGACGTCAGGCTCACCAGTCTGTAGTTTCCCGGATCACCCCTGGAACCCTTTTTAAAAATTGGCGTTACATTGGCAATCCTCCATTCTTCAGGTATTACAGATGATTTTAATGAAAATTCACAGATTACTAATAGCAGGTCTGCAATCTCATATTTCAGTTCTTTCAACACCCTTGGATGTATACCATCCAGCCCAGGTGATTTGCTACTCTTCAGTTTATCTAATAGTTGTAATACATCTTCCCGATGTATCGATATTTCCTTCAATTCTTCTGCACCTTTAAATACCACTTCAGTCATGAGTAACATCCCTACATCTTCCTCAGTAAAGACCGAAGCAAAGAATTCATTTAGTCTCTCCACTATCGCCTTGTCATTTCTTAGTGCCCCTTTAACCCCTCTATCATCTAATGGACCAACTGACTCTCTCACAGGTTTTTTGCTACGAATGTACTTGAAAAAGTCTTTATTTCGCGTTTTGCTTCCGCAGCAAGCTTCTTCTCAAATTTTCCCTTTGCCTGCCTTATCAATGCCTAGCATTTGACTTGCCAGTGCTTTTGCTTTTTCCACGTTTCATCGTTTGGCTCTTTTTTCCATTTCCTGAAAGATGCTTTTTTGGCAACAACAGCCTCTCTGACCTCACCTTTAAACCATGCTGGCAGTTTTTTGGACTTCTTTCCACTTTTCTCAAAGCATGGAATACAGCTGGTCTGGGCTTCCAAGATAACACTTATTAAAAGAGGGCTGCTACACAGTACCCTGTCCTGTGCCGCTGAGGTAATAAGCTGTGACCACCTTCCTGGGTGATTAACAGTCCTTGCTTGGATAGAAGGAGTCTTTCAAAATGGCCTTTTGACCTGCCATCTATTGAAAAAGTTTCACAGGTCTCTTGCCCCCTAGGTAGAAGGCCTCTTTGTAAAGGTCTCTAGAAGACTTTATTTGTTGCTTAAAGAGTACTGACCCTGTTTTGCCTTTTATGCTAAGCTATATTCTGATTTGATTTAAATTACAGCTCTTTGCTGCTGCTAGGCTCTGACTTATTATGAAATTTAGGGGTATGTTTACTAAACCGCCTTAACGTGCGCTCTCCCACGTTATCGCACAATAAGGCGCCTTATCGTGCGATAAGGCGCCTTAGCGCGTGTTAACGCATGCTAAGGCGCAAACGAGCGCTGAAGGTGGAGAAAGGCTCCCAGAGGGCGGAGGAAGCCTCCCCAGGGGCGGAAAGAGAGGGTCAATGGGCGGAGAGTGGGAGGGTAGAGGCTCCCTGCACGCTAACGCTGTGAAATACGAGGCTGAAAACTAACACCAGTGAAACCCTGGCGTTAGAGCTGATTTAAAGGGAAAAGAAACCATTTCCGTCAGCAATGTACAACAAAACCAGGGAAACCTACAAAAAAGTGATAAGTGTGATACATGTGCACGGAACAAAAGGGCAAAGAAACAGTGAAAATGACCAGAAGAAAATGTAAAAAAAACATAATCAAGCTGGGCAATAGTGATATCAATGGGAAACATCAAAAAAACACCCCCAAGAAAGCTCCAAAAAAAAGATATGAATTTTGGAAGGGTCTATGCTCTGTCCCCATACAAGGTGAATGAGCCCACAGTGAAATTGCGCTGATCAGGGTTTTCCTCTCCATTGGGCAGGTTTCCTATGGTGTGCACATGTTCCACAACAGCAGGGCGGGCATGTCGGAATGGGCAACTGGACAGATGCTGGAAAAGGGGACACAGAGGGCTGCAGGCGGCACATGCTGTGGTGCAGCTGGGGCACAGTGCGGACTAGGGTAATGCCTAGCTGGCCCATAGGAATGCTGAAACAGTAGAGCAGCCAGACAGCAACTGCTGAGGGCCCAACATGGGCAAGAGTGTGCTTCCCATGGTGTCACAGGGAATAGTACCCAGCAGGTACCCCCAATGGCACGGAACATTGGCAGGCGGTGCTGGGGGAAAGCGTGGACAGCTATGCAGGCACCCCTACCCCCGAACCCGCACCATAGGCAGCCGCCTACCCGCACACTGGATGGCCCGAGACTGCGCAGCACCAGCACCACCAGCAGAAGGGCATATCAGCATGGTGGAAGAGGGGTACTGGTGTTGGAGGGGGCAGTGGCAGCTGCCCAGAGCAGACCATGGCCTAGCCCTGTTTAGGTGGGTGCCGTGCACTGCAACAGACAGGCTCTGTCTGACAAACAGTCATGGTATCTCCAAGGAATGCACTATTTCTATGGCAACACGCTGGTGCAGTGAACATAGCCAGTGTGTTCAGGAGCAGAAGGTCACAGGTTCAAGTCCCAACTGTGGTTCCTGCCAACCCAGTCCCCATATTTTACCCACTACTAAAACGTGCTAATACAGACAGAACCTTTATTGCAGATAACAGAAACATGCCCAATAAACCTACATTTTACCCTACAGAGCACAGACACCATAAACATGCACATTACCTAGAGCAGAGTCTCCCAAATGTAGTCCTGGAGGGCCAAACACCTTTCAGGTTCCATGCTGCCTCTAATAAACATGGCTGTGCTGCATGTCTATGCACCGCCCCCATGGTATGCAGATGTATCTCATGCATATTCATTAGGGACAGCATGAAAATCCGAACAGTGTTTGGCCCACCAGAACTGGAGTTGGGAACCTCTGCCCTGGAGCAGCGGCCATCAGGGGCAGACACACCCTCACCCACAGGCTCCATTATCCAAAGCCTCCTGGAGAGGCAGGATGTTGGGCCCTGCATGCATCTCCCAATACTAGCACTTGCATACCTTAGCAATGCCACCCTAAACCTGGGAATATTGTACACACCTATCAAACGGTTGCTATGATTACTGGCAGATAGCAATTCCTAAGTTAAGCACAATTTGCTGATTGAGCTGCATCATAGCAACCTTTCTGCTGTCTGTGGAGTGTGCCTCAGGTCTGATGTCTGACAGTGTTTACCACCCTGGGGAGTGACCCCAACAGTATTGCATACCATAGCCATGCCTGCACTGTGCCCAGGACTGGTGCGGTGACCAGGGCTGCCAAGAGCCTCTATATTTGCACAATGCTGGCATAGGTGTGGGAGTGTGTGTTTGTCTATCCAGTGTGTGGTATCTGCCAACACCTTCCTCAGCCCACACTGTTGCCAGTGTAAGCCTGCCAATGTGCATAAAGAGGAGCAAGGTACCATGGGTATAGCCTGGACAGGGTGGCCTGGCCAGGATGCATCTGCACAGGACATAGGGCAATGGCTCGGACATTGTAGTGCCTGACAACCACCTGCACGGACAGGGTGGCCACAGAATGTCCTGCTGGGAGGTCACTCTCACCCTGACTGAGCAGTGACCACGGCATGGCTAGGTTCCCCCATAGTGCTATATAGTGTTTTTCTCATGTGATGTTTATGGTTCCCTTTTGAGGCCCAATCACTGACTTATCTGCTTGGTGTGTATGCTGACATCCCAGTTCTGGGTACATGCATCTCCTCCAGAAACATGCATTATGGACTAGCTAGCAGACTGTCTGCCGCTAGTATGTGTCTGGATGGAACATCTTGGAGGGTGCAGCAGCTGGAGGCTTGCTGCTGGAGAATGTCAGATAGTGGTGGGGGGCAGCTGAGCATTTCCAGGCCTTCTGTCTGCCTTGCCTTATGGATGTGTACAGATCGGCATTGCCTAACCTGTATGGTGTCTGTTCCCCAGCAGGACTGGGGTTGATGGTCCTCTCTACTGCCACCATTGCGGGGAGGTAGAGTGTGGTTCTGTTGGTGGGAGATCCTGTTTCCCACCCTGAGCCACAGAGAGTGGGTTTGGTGGTGGTACATAATCCACCTATGGGTCCAAATACCCCCCCCTTCACCTACATCATGTGACCATGGTACCAACACAGGATATGCACTATTTTGGGTGCATCATAGCCCATAAGGGCTAGACATGACTGAGAAATACAGTTGTGTCTGCAGGAACTACCTATCACACACACTAGCACTGATGGGGACCTGCAGCATAGCCTATTTCAGCCATGAAAGGTGCTGTGGACCTGGTGCTGGGTGCCCCACCTCACCCTCAGGGTGAGCACAGTACCCGCACAATGTGACGGTCTGTAGCTACTCTGTGCCAGTAACATACACAGTCAGTACCCCCTACCAGGCTGAGGTGCTGTGGGGGTGCACACGGTCAGTTCCCCCTACCAGGCCGAGGTGCTGTGGGGGTGCACACGGTCAGTTCCCCCTACCAGGCCGAGGTGCTGTGGGGGTGCATACCCCATCTTGTGATCATCTGTAGACTGCTGATTTGCATGTGCAGTGCATCATGGGTACGGGTGGGTTAACCCTATCCTGGCAACCACAGCAGACTGTTCGTGTGGTGACATGCAGTCCTTCTGTAGCCAGCCAGGGGCTTGTTAATAGCTGTAGCCCACTGGTTACTTCACTGCCTGTGGAGCCAGAGGTCATGGGTTCAAACCCACAGTGGGGCTATTTGATAGGGCTATCCGGAGCATTGTCAATTTTTAATGTACATTAGTGCTGCCAGCAAAAACACCCTCAGAGTACTGTAACCATAAGGTGCCTCAGAAGGCGCTTTATAGGGTGCCCTATAAAGCGCCTTCTGAGGCACCTTATGGTTACAGTCAATATAAGGTGCCTTATAAGTTGTCCTATGGAGCGCCTTATAGGGTGCCCTATAGGGGACATTATAGGGTGCCGTGGCAGACAGTACACTTTATAATGTGCCCTATGGAGTGCCTTATAGGGTGCCTTATGTGGCACCTTAGGTTATGGCACGTGAGGGTGTGTTTGCTGGCAGCAATAATTAAAATACAAATAAAATGCCTCAAGAAACAATACCTACATGTCAAAGCTAATGCCTCAGCCAGCCTTATGCATTAGGCACACTGGGGGATCAAACTCATGACACCTGTATCATCAGTCAGTGTATTAACCATTGTACTACACCTCTGTTTCTGTGTTTGCATGTCTGGGCGCCTACTTAAGATTACCGCGCGTTAACGCGCTTAGCCCGTTAATGTGCGCAGCAGCGCGCGTTATCGCGCGATAATCCCGTTTTGCTACTTTAAGACTGAAACGCCCACTCCTTTTATGGCAGCCTGCACACTATCGCCGGGCGCACATTAAGACGGTTTAGTAAACATACCCCTTAAACTACAAGCTCTCTGCTGGGTTCTAAATTTAACCACAAAGCTCTCTTCTGTGTTTTAAATTTAAACTATAAGTACTTTGCTGATACTAGGCCCTGAGTGACTATTAAATTTAAACTACAAGCTCTCTGCTGGGTTCCAAATTTAACCGGAAAGCTCTCTTCTATGTTTTAAATTTAAACTAAAAGTACTTTGCTGATACTAGGCCCTGAGTGACTATTAAATTTAAATTACAAGCTCTCTGCTGGGTATGAAATGTAACCAGAAAGTTCTCTTCTGTGTTTTAAATTTAAACTTAAACTGCTGCTACTAGGCCCTGACTGTTTTAACAAAAAACAGTGGGCTCACAGATTAATTAGCTTTAATACAAAGAGGTCCTTTCAGAAAATTCCCAGAAGTATATACTCACAATTGCATATATGTAGGTACCCCTGTTTAATGTAGCCTATATAGGTCTTGTAAGCTAAAAGAAGAAATAAGAAAATTGACTAAGAAATGAACATTAAATATTAAATTCAGCATGAAAAAAGTCTAATTACAGCATAAAAATCGTCTCTGCTTAGGTGGCAACATTACATCACACTGAGTGTCCTAAGTTTTATTCCCTCTTCATAAGCAAAAATGTTTTCGCTTTGTTTTTTAATACAAAATATTATCATTGATTATTACGAAATGGTGCTTTTGTTCATGCCGATTCGCTCCTGCTATTATCAAGTGATATACCATAATTTTATTTGAATGTTTTTATTTATTATGCCCCAGTATCTATAGTTCGCAAGAAACAAGTTTTTTTAGAAGTTTTTTATGCTGTAATTAGACTTTTTTCATGCTGTATTTAATATTTAATGTTCATTTCTTAATCAATTTTCTTATTTCTTCTTTGGTAATTGAAAACAATCATGTAGCGTTAGAATATGCCAATGCGACTTTAAAATTTTTGAAACTGCCACGGTATTAGGCATATAGGGTAACACCTCCACAAAACGATTACCTGCCCTACACTGAGTGGTTGTGTTTGAATTCCACCATTCAGGATGATTATATAGGGCTCGTTTAAATGCTCAGGTAATCAATTTTGAGGGGTAGCCCCATATCAAAAGCCACGGACGTAAATCTTGTTCATGTTTCCGATATTCAGAGATTGTAGAACATTCTTTTGAGAAGCTTCAGTGGCTTGTTTTGGACATGGTTCCCCCACTTTTATGAGGTGGCGATCGCTCTCATCAGTTAAGATACAAAGAACAGCAATGGATTTACTTATTGCATTCCACTAGTCCATTGGGTCTAAATACTGAAATAGAATGGTGGTCCCTTCATTAGGTAACCACATCTGTCTTAGTTTGTGCACATACTGACGTCCATTGTGTATTTAATTAGATCCATTGATTGAATACAGCTCTAAGTGACATAATCATATAAATACCGGAATAGGAAGTTTGGGTAGTATTGCTTGAAGAAGAGCCATAGAAGTAACAGGCTTCAAACACGAATGTTTGTGTTGCAGAACCCGAATGGACTTCTTGTTTTTGTGCCACGAGTGCTACATTCCATCAGATGAGTATTCAAGTGGTGGTTTACATATCTTTATGGCTGTAGAGGCTTTTAAGAATCTTTCATTCATTGAAACAGAAACTGTAGTACCTATATTATGAGCAATGGCTCGCTTGGAAAATTACAGAGACACACCTTGATAAGTGTGTTATCTCCAATTAGTTTGGCTTGTTGGCCATTTCTAAAAACATGATTAAAAAGGAGGGCCTGCTTCAAGAGAGTGGTTATCCACTCTCATGGTACGCGATCCGACAAAAAAATTGTTTGTATCACTGTTGATACTATTTGAGAGCCTGGACATTGTATGTTGAGAGGTCATATAATTGTCTACCTTTTTGTTGGAATAATATTGTGGGGACATTATTTGGGCTTTATAGGCACGACATAATTATTGGCATCCTTATAAACAATTCAAATCAGTTTGAACAGAAGAACTACATTCCCACTGAAGTAAAATTAGATGCACCTGTGATCAATTGTCAGTACTCACATGACTTTAATCAACTAATGAAAATGGTTCTAATGTTTAAAATGGCCACATTCAATCTCTGTTCCATTTTCACAATGGTGAAGACAAGAAACCTGCCTGAGACCGTCAGAAAAGCCATTATTACCAAACATCAAACGGGTACAAGGCCATCACCAAAGACCTTGGAATTCCTGTGTCTACAGTTTGCAATGTTATTAAGAAGTTTTCTGCTCATGGAACTGTCAAGAACCTCCCAGGATGTGGTGGGATGAAGAAAATTAATCCAAGATGTCTTCGAAGATTAGTGTGAACTGTTGGGAAAACTCCATATACAACATCCAAAGAGCTGAAGGCTGACCTGGATCAATCTGGAGTGGTGATTTCATCCTGCACCATATGCCGCACACTAAACAAGGACTTCATGGGTGAAGGCCAAGGAGGCCCCACTGCTCAATGTCAGACATAAAAAGGTACGCCTGATCTTTGCCCAAACCAACCTTGAGAAACCACAGTCTTTCTGGGAAAATGTTCTTTGGACAGATGAAACCAAACTTGACTTCTTTGGCAATGCAGATCAGCAATACATTTAACAGGCGAAGAAATGAAGCTTATAAGGAAAAAAAAACCCTTCCTACAGTTAAATATGGTGGAGGTTCCATAATGTTGTGGCGCTGTTTTGCAGTCTCAGGAACTTGAGGCCTGGAACGTTGTGACAATGAGAGCTGTGATGACCCAATGGAAACACAGGAAAGTGGTGACTATGTCTTTAAGACAAGAGACAGGCAAGCTTTTCAGAGTGCTAAAACTACAGCCAAGCAAAAGAAACACGTACTTGCTGAGGCTAAGCCACGCCCAAGCCCCAACGTGAGTGCAGGCTTGGACTCTAATGACAACCACCTGTGCAGAGATAAAGGTGTGGTAGCTAGGAAGCAGCTTTTTAAACCTGCTTCAGTGCAGAGAGAAAGGGGAAGGACGAAGGAAGGAGAGAGGAGCAGCAACAGGAAGGAGCAAGGAGATGGGGGAAGTTTAACTCCACGTGGGAGAAGCAGTTCCAGCAGCAAAGGAAGCAACCCTTGTGTGAAAGGTACGCTTGAGCCAGAGACCAGCCGATGTATAGCTGGGGAGGTTGCTGAAGAGCTGGAACAAAGTGCAGTGCAGTGTGTGCAAGAGACAGTTCAGAAAACCCAAGCTGCCAGAAGTGGGGTGAAAGCTGTTACAAACGAACATAACCAAGACCCAGCCAAAGGCAAAGACGTAGTGCTGAACACAGGTGAAGCAGTTAAACTTTTGCTCCAGGGAAAGAAGCCCCATGCTCCCGATACAGCCAATGCTTACCAGGGAGAGCAGTTCTGGAAAGGACTTTTGAAGTTTCTACAGAATAGTAAGTTGGAAAACATTATTGAAAATCCTGAAAGAGATAAGCAATTTGCAGAAGAGGAAGGCATGCAAATTGACACTCTTGAGTCAGATTCAGTGTATGACGAATCACCGATGGATTGTTCTTTATGCATGAGGGAAATTGAAAGCTGCTAGAAAGGACTGTAAAAAGAACTTTTGAAGAGCAATTTTCCTTAGCCAGGAAAGTGCTCAGACCTTCTTTAAGCTAAAGAACTTTGCTAAGAACAGAATTTGAATTAAAGCAGCGTTGTTGAAAAATGATCAGAATTTACCTATGCTATTTGAATGAAAAGAAGCTGTAACACAGGTGCTGAGATCTGTACTGAAAACAGCTGCCGTGTTTAAAGAAGTATTTCAGTTCTTTAACTTCACGTGTACTTTTGTTCCTGTAAGTTTTTCTGTTTTGGAGAATAATCCTTTTGCCTGCGTTGTCGTTGAATTTAATGCGTGGAAAGAACCCAAAAATAAATTTCTTGTTTTTGCCTTAAACAACCCCATTGGTCACACACTACTTTGTCTTTAATGAAAAGAACTACAAGCCCCAGGATTCCTTGCTGGAGACAAAAATAGCTTTAATTAAGGGCAAATATGGCAGCTCTTTGCCTGTGAGCCACTGGCCCAGGCAGGGGGTCACGACAAGTGGCGTAGTAGTTCGGATTTCTTGGATCTACGCATGTGCTGATGATTTCCAAGCATCAGGAATTGGCACAGGAATTAAATTCGCTGCAGAGCTGTGCAGAGGAGCACGTGAAACTGAAGCCGACTAATCAGGAAGAGTGCAGACACCTATCCTTTGTGAGAAGCCCGAAGCTACACCGGTATCAGGTAACCCGTACCTAACTTGGGTTATTTGAGGATACTAGACAGGATGTAGAAATCTAGTCTGGAAAAGGGAAAAGGTCACAAAGGAGTAGTGCACTGGGTATTGTGATACCGCACTTGGGTGGTGTTCCTTTCTTTTTTCTTCTCTTCACAGAATAAAGAGGACCATGGATTTCCAGGAGACGCTTCTATGGATGGCGGGCCAATTCGAAAAACAAAGAGAAATGTCTTTGCAAGCGCAGGAGCAAGCAGCGGCGTGAATGCAGGCCCAGCAGCAACCGTTCTTAGAAATGATGGAGGCATGGAGAGCGAGCCAGAAGAAGGAGCCGGATCCAGCTATGCCCCCACCAGGTTCTACAGAACTGTTTCATTCACATACACTAAGACCACACACTAGTGGGACATTTAACTTTGGACAGTTATCTGATAAGGATGATATAGATGATTTTTTGGAAGCGTTTGACCGAGTAGCCCACATAATTGGGTGGCCAAAAGACAAATGGGCCGTACGCTTGGCCACGTCCCTCACGGGTGAGGCCTTGGCAGCGTACCGAGCCATGCCTGCGGCACTCGCAAACAATTATGAAGAATTTAAAAAAGCCATTAGGGACAGGTTAGGACTAAATCCCTTGGTGTATCACCGTTTGCTGAGGCGCACAAAATTGAGGCCTGGCGAAACACCAAGAGCGTTATGCCAGAGAGTTATGAGTCTGGTGTTAAAATGGTTAGTACCAGAGGGAAAGACAATAGACTCTATAATTGACAGTATTGTATTGGAACAGTATATGGCCGCAGTCCCGCAAGAAGTGCATACCTTCCTGATATTACAAAATTGCCAAAACACACAAGAAGCGACATTGCTTACAGAGGGTTTCATGGAGGCCGAAGTGACTGCTCAAGAGAAAGGCAGTGCTTCCGGATTGGCAATTCAAGCATTATCAGAAAGGAAGGGAAGGCCAAAGGATAATGGTGCAAAAGTGTGCATGCCTATGTTAAAGAGCAATTATGTAAAATGAAAATGATTTAAATGTGGTAGTAAGAGTCATTTACTGAAAAATTGTAAAGCGAAAACAGCACTGATAACTGCAGACACGAAAGAAATCAGAGAGGGTTTTCTTATATCTGTTAGAGTACAGGGTGTTGTTGCAGAGGCTTTACTGGACTCTGGATTGGATCAAAGCATGATGTCCAGAAAGCTTTGGCAACAAATTGAATCCCAGAATGGGGCAGTCCCACTCAAGTCAGATGGATCTGTAAAGATAAGGTGCATTCACGGGTCAGCATCCTCTTACCCTGTGTATAAAGTTTCAGTGAAAGGGTTAGGAGTGGAAAAGGAAATCCCCGTAGCCGCTGTACCCAGATTGCCACATGACTTGGTATTGGGGAGGGACTGGCCACAATTCCGGAAGGGTTTAAAACAGGGTTTACAGTCATCAGAAGGTATGATTTCCACGAAGGGCCAGTCAGGACCCCTAGGGAGGGCAGTAACTAAGGTAACCGCCGTTCCCAGTCCATTGTTCGGAAAGCCAAGGGATCCGGGCTGGGAGTTGCACCCTCAGAAAGGAGAGACGGCGAACAAGCCCCGATTCGTGTTAAGATATTGTAAAATGAATCCTAATGCCCAAAGTCCAAAAAGAGCTTCCTCCCAAGCAGCCGGCTATGATCTATATAGTGCCGAAGATATAATAGTCCCGAAACAGGGGAAGGCCCTGGTGAACACAGCACTCCAGATGGAAATGCCGATAGGTTGCTATGGGCGTATAGCACCCCGCTCTGGGCTGGCGGTGAAGCATTTCCTTGACGTAGGAGCAGGGGTCATTGACCCCGATTTTAGGGGAACCGTGAAGATATTGCTTTTTAATTTCGGGAAGGAGGATTTCAAGATAAGTGTGGAGGATCGTGTGGCCCAACTTATCTGTGAGAGGGTGGGTTTTCCTCCTCTCGAAGAGGTGTCTATGCTGTCCACCACGGCACGAGGAACCAAAGGATTTGGATCCACAGGTTGTGTAGCCCTACAAGGGTTGGCAGCCACTTTCGAAGAAAAGGTGGAAGATGATCTGGGACCACTATTGTCCGATTGCAAGACAAACCCAGAGCCTAGGATGGGCGAAGGACTTTCATGGTCACAGAGACAAGAGCTGGTCCAACTATTAGCAAAGTTCACAGATGTCTTGACTCCCGTGCCAGGTGAAACCCAGATTGTAGCCCATGAGATTATAACGACGCCCAGAGAAGTGGTAAGGCAGCGACCTTATAGACTGCCGGAAGCTAAAAAACAAGAAGTCGTTAATCAAGTTCAAGAGATGCTGGACTTAGGGATAATCGAAGAATCGAAAAGCCCGTGGAACAGTCCCATCGTACTGGTACCTAAGGCAGATGGAACATTGCAGTTTTGCATAGATTTTAGGCGAGTCAATGCAATCTCAAAATTTGATGCCTACCCGATGCCTCGTATAGAGGAACTATTAGACCGGTTGGGGCAAGCCAGATACCTTACCACTTTAGATATGATGAAAGGGTACTGGCAGATACCCCTGACGCGAGAGTCCCGTCAAAAGACAGCATTTAGTACACCTGTAGGGCTATTTCAGTTTAGAAGAATGCCGTTTGGATTGCATGGGGCAGCTGCCACATGTCAGAGGCTGGTAGACCTGGTGCTGTGTCCCCACCAGAAGTACGCTGTTGTCTATATGGATGACATAATAATACATAGCACTCGATGGGATCAACATTTGCCAAGGATAGAGGCAGTCCTACAGGCAATGAGAGATGCAGGCTTAACCTTAAATCCTGCGAAATGCATGTTTGCCGGACAGGAGGTGAAGTACCTTGGCCATCTGGTAGGGCACGGTATAGTGAAACCTCTGGTAAACAAGATAGAAAGTGTGGAAGCTTTCCCTAGACCCACTAACAAAAAACAGCTACGCAGTTTCCTGGGTTTAGTAGGATACTATCGGCGTTTTATCCCACACTTTGCTGAGAAAAGTGCATCACTGACTGATATGCTGAGGAAAAATGCGCCCAACCAATTAAAGTGGACCGTAGAAGCTGACAAAGCTTTTAGTGGATTAAAAGAGAAGCTTTGTGCCGCATCGGTGTTGAGAGTAGTGGACTTTAGATATCCATTCATTGTGCAAACGGATGCGTCCGAGACAGGGCTAGGTGCAGTGTTATCCCAAAAATATGAAGATACGGAACATCCGGTTATGTTTCTTAGCCGAAAACTGTCCCCAGCGGAGAAAAACTACTCCACCATAGAAAGGGAATGCCTGGCGATAAAGTGGGCAGTGGACGCTCTAAAAGTTTACCTTGCAGGAAGGAAATTTTTGCTGGTCACTGACCACGCCCCGTTGAAGTGCTGAGGAAAAATGCGCCCAACCAATTAAAGTGGACCGTAGAAGCTGACAAAGCTTTTAGTGGATTAAAAGAGAAGCTTTGTGCCGCATCGGTGTTGAGAGGAGTGGACTTTAGATATCAATTCATTGTGCAAACGGATGCGTCCGAGACAGGGCTAGGTGCAGTGTTATCCCAAAAATATGAAGATACGGAACATCCGGTTATGTTTCTTAGCCGAAAACTGTCCCCAGCGGAGGAGAAAAACTACTCCACCATAGAAAGGGAATGCCTGGCGATAAAGTGGGCAGTGGACGCTCTAAAATTTTACCTTGCAGGAAGGAAATTTTTGCTGGTCACTGACCACGCCCCGTTGAAGTGCTGAGGAAAAATGCGCCCAACCAATTAAAGTGGACCGTAGAAGCTGACAAAGCTTTTAGTGGATTAAAAGAGAAGCTTTGTGCCGCATCGGTGTTGAGAGGAGTGGACTTTAGATATCCATTCATTGTGCAAACGGATGCGTCCGAGACAGGGCTAGGTGCAGTGTTATCCCAAAAATATGAAGATACGGAACATCCGGTTATGTTTCTTAGCCGAAAACTGTCCCCAGCGGAGAAAAACTACTCCACCATAGAAAGGGAATGCCTGGCGATAAAGAGGGCAGTGGACGCTCTAAAATTTTACCTTGCAGGAAGGAAATTTTTGCTGGTCACTGACCACGCCCCGTTGAAGTGCTGAGGAAAAATGCGCCCAACCAATTAAAGTGGACCGTAGAAGCTGACAAAGCTTTTAGTGGATTAAAAGAGAAGCTTTGTGCCGCATCGGTGTTGAGAGGAGTGGACTTTAGATATCCATTCATTGTGCAAACGGATGCGTCCGAGACAGGGCTAGGTGCAGTGTTATCCCAAAAATATGAAGATACGGAACATCCGGTTATGTTTCTTAGCCGAAAACTGTCCCCAGCGGAGAAAAACTACTCCACCATAGAAAGGGAATGCCTGGCGATAAAGTGGGCAGTGGACGCTCTAAAATTTTACCTTGCAGGAAGGAAATTTTTGCTGGTCACTGACCACGCCCCGTTGAAGTGCTGAGGAAAAATGCGCCCAACCAATTAAAGTGGACCGTAGAAGCTGACAAAGCTTTTAGTGGATTAAAAGAGAAGCTTTGTGCCGCATCGGTGTTGAGAGGAGTGGACTTTAGATATCCATTCATTGTGCAAACGGATGCGTCCGAGACAGGGCTAGGTGCAGTGTTATCCCAAAAATATGAAGATACGGAACATCCGGTTATGTTTCTTAGCCGAAAACTGTCCCCACGGGAGAAAAACTACTCCACCATAGAAAGGGAATGCCTGGCGATAAAGTGGGTGGTGGACGCTCTAAAATTTTACCTTGCAGGAAGGACACTTTTGCTGGTCACTGACCATGCCCCGTTGAAGTGGTTCAATCAAATGAAGGACCACAACGCCAGATTAACTCGTTGGTACATGGCCCTACAGGCCTTCGATTTCCGTATCGAACATCGAGCAGGAAAGATGCACCAAAACGCGGATGCCCTTTCAAGAATTATGAGCTGTGCAGATAGTGTTCAGCCAGCCCGTAATATCTTAAGGGGGGGAATGTGTGACAATGAGAGCTGTGATGACCCAATGGAAACACAGGAAAGTGGTGACTATGTCTTTAAGACAAGAGACAGGCAAGCTTTTCAGAGGGCTAAAGCTACAGCCAAGCAAAAGAAACACGTACTTGCTGAGGCTAAGCCACACCCAAGCCCCAACGTGAGTGCAGGCTTGGACTCTAATGACAACCACCTGTGCAGAGATAAGGGTGTGGTAACTAGGAAGCAGCTTTTTAAACCTGCTTCAGTACAGAGAGAAAGGGGAAGGACGAAGGAAGGAGAGAGGAGCAGCAACAGGAAGGAGCAAGGAGATGGGGGAAGTTTAACTCCACGTGGGAGAAGCAGTTCCAGCAGCAAAGGAAGCAACCCTTGTGTGAAAGGTACGCTTAAGCCAGAGACCAGCCGATGTATAGCTGGGGAGGTTGCTGAAGAGCTGGAACAAAGTGCAGTGCAGTGTGTGCAAGAGACAGTTCAGAAAACCCAAGCTGCCAGAAGTGGGGTGAAAGCTGTTACAAACGAACGTAACCAAGACCCAGCCAAAGCCATAGAGACATAGTGCTGAACACAGGTGAAGCAGTTAAGCTTTTGCTCCAGGGAAAGAAGCCCCACGCTCCCGATACAGCCAATGCTTACCAGGGAGAGCAGTTCTGGAAAGGACTTTTGAAGTTTCTACAGAATAGTAAGTTGGAAAACATTATTGAAAATCCTGAAAGAGATAAGCAATTTGCAGAAGAGGAAGGCATGCAAATTGACACTCTTGAGTCAGATTCAGTGTATGACGAATCACCGATGGATTGTTCTTTATGCATGAGGGAAATTGAAAGCTGCTAGAAAGGACTGTAAAAAGAACTTTTGAAGAGCAATTTTCCTTAGCCAGGAAAGTGCTCAGACCTTCTTTAAGCTAAAGAACTTTGCTAAGAACAGAATTTGAATTAAAGCAGCGTTGTTGAAAAATGATCAGAAGTTACCTATGCTATTTGAATGAAAAGAAGCTGTAACACAGGTGCTGAGATCTGTACTGAAAACAGCTGCCGTGTTTAAAGAAGTATTTGTTCTTTAACTTCACATGTACTTTTGTTCCTGTAAGTTTTTCTGTTTTGGAGAATAATCCTTTTGCCTGCGTTGTCGTTGAATTTAATGCGTGGAAAGAACCCAAAAATAAATTTCTTGGTTTTGCCTTAAACAACCCCAGTGGTCACACACTACTTTGTCTCTAATGAAAAGAACTACAAGTCCCAGGATTCCTTGCTGGAGACAAAAATACCTTTAATTAAGGACAAATATGGCAGCCCTTTGCCTGTAAGCCACTGGCCCAGGCAGGGGGTCACGACAACGTATTAAAGGAATCATGAGGTCAGAGGACTACCAAGGTATTTTGGAGCAAAATGTACTACCTAGTGTCAGAAAGCTAGGTCTGGGTCGAAGGTCATGGGTCCTCCAGCAGGACAATGACCCAAAACACATATCCAAAAGTACATAAGAATGGTTAAAAAGGAAAAAATGTACTGTTTTAAACTGGCCAGCAATGAGTCCTGAT
This sequence comes from Ichthyophis bannanicus, assembly GCA_033557465.1. NCBI lineage: Eukaryota > Metazoa > Chordata > Amphibia > Gymnophiona > Ichthyophiidae > Ichthyophis > Ichthyophis bannanicus. The sequence goes on from CM066033.1 coordinate 161,092,389, forward strand.
CACAATCCAATTGAGAATCTTTGGAAAGAGCTGAAATCTGCCATTGGTAAAAGGAATCCTGGAAATATTCATGAGCTGGAACAAATCGCAGTTGAAGAGTAGGAGAAACTACCAGCAGATAGTTAGAAGGGCCACAGGTGCTCCTTGTGGTCTTGGGCAAGCCACTTAACCCTCCATAGCCCATGTTCCCTGTAAAATAGTTATCTCCAAATTATAATGCCCTGTTCAATGTAATTTCAGTTTGTTCAATGTAAACTGCACTGATGCAGAATAGCGCGGTATATAAGAGAATGTAAATAAATAAATTAAATTAAATAAGATGTACGAAACTTACTGATACAAGAAATGTTTGGAGGCTGTCATCACTGCTAAGGATGCCGCAACCAAATATTAGTGAAGGGTGCCATTAATCCTGTCCAGATCATATTTTGCTTTTTTCTCAGCAATTACTACATCTAAGTTGCACAGATATCATTTTTTTTGTTATATACCTTTGAACATACTATTAAAATATTATGATTTATTTATTTATTTAATATCTTTTCCATATCGTTTTTCTACTTGTCAAGATGGTTTACAGAGAACTCAGTGCAGTAACGCTAACAGTTGAACAGTAAGGTGCACATTACATGGAACATATATTATAACAGATGACATACAGTTGGAATATTTCCAATTATTTCTCAAGATATTGTACACAACATATCTAAAATGCACGGGTGCCAATAATGTTGACTGCAACAGACTCCTGTAACTTCTGGGTGACATCATCAGATGATAGCCTCTTAATCACGGAGCTCCTTATTTGCTGAGACATTCTTGGTGGAATCAACTGTTATCCTCCAACCAGAGCATGAAGTAAGTTGACCATACTCTAGGACTGTTGACCATATGGATGATGGCTGCATGAAAGATCTAAATGCTTACTTTAACCCTACTGATCCGGTGGAGGAACAAGAAGTGCAGGCCACAGGCTGCTCAAAACATATGGCCCGAATTGCTGGAGATATCACAGTGTTCATCATCAGAGAACAAGAGGTTAAAAATATGTTGGCTGACCTCTGAACAGACTTAGCAGGATTGAACCTTCAGGTAGAGGAGGTGAAAATTAAATGGATGGACATACTGATGCACTGAATAAGTTAGAGGACAGAGCAGAACAGCTGGCATCGCAAAATGAAGCTCTCGAGGGAAGCCTTGAAGATTTGGAAAATAGATTACGCCACACTAATATATGTATTTACAGTGTCGCAGAGAGTAAGGAGATAGAAGATTGCATAGCGATTGGTCAAGAGATCCTCTCCATCACTGCACAGCAGGCCAGACAGCTTATGCAAATCAAAGTTGATTGTGCTCATCATACCTCTCAAAGCAACAAATAAACATAGAAATATGACAACAGAAAAAGATCATATAGCCTATCTAGTCTGCCCTTCCATATCAACTACTATAGTCCCTTTTTTTTCCTATAAAGATCTTCTGTGTTTGTCCCATGCTTTCTTGAATTCAGATACTGTCCTCATCTCTACTCCCTCCACTGGGAAGCTATTCCACGCATCTACCACTCTTTCTGCAAAGAAATATTTCCATATATTACTCCTGAGTCTATCCCCTTTCACCCTCATCCTATGTTCCCTCATTACAGAGCTTACTTTCAATTGAAAGAGGCTCTCCTCCTATACATTTATGCCATGGAGGTATTAAAATGTCTCTATCATATATCCCCTCTATCCCACCTTTCCTCTAAAGTATACATATTGATATCTTTAAGTCTGTCTCCATATGGTTTATAACAAAGACCACTGACCATTTTGGTAGCTACCCTCTGCACCAACTCCATCCTGTTTATATCCTTTTGAAAGTGTGGTCTCCAGAACTGCACACAATACTCCAAATGAGGTCTCATCCAAGACTTATACAGAGGCACTAACACCTCCTTTTTTTCTTCTGGCCATTCCTCTCCCTATGCACCCAAGCATCCTTTGGTTTTAACCATCACCTTTCTACCTGTTTAAGCACTTTTAGATCATCAGACCCAGGTCACACTCTTCTGTCATGGACAGAAGTACTTCACCCCTTATACTGTACCACTCCCTTGGATTTTTAGCGTTAAATCTCAGCTGCCAAATTCTCAACCATTCTTCAAGCTTAGTTATATCCCTCCTCATCTTATCTCCTCCTTCCTGGGTGTCTACTCTATTGCAGATTTTAGTATCATCTGCAAAGAGGCAAATCTTATCCGACAGCCCTTCCACAATATCACTAACAAAAATATTAAAAAGAATCAGACCAAGGACAGATCCCTGTGGCACCCACTAGTAACATCCTTCTCTTCGGAGTGAGCTCCATTTACCTGTACCCTTTGCCTCCCACTTAACCAATTTCTAACCCAGTCAGTCATTTTAGGGTCCATCCCTAGGGTGCTCAATTTATTTATGTCACCTATGTAGAACGGTGTCAAAGGCTTTACTGAAATCTAAGTACACCACATCTAGGGCTCTCCCTCAGTCCAACTCTCTGATCACCCAGTCAAAGAAATCAGATTTGTCTGACAAGACCTGCCTCTAGTAAACCCATGGTACCTCAGATACTGCAATCCATTGGACTCCAGAAATCTCACTATCCTGTTTTAGCAGTGTTTCCATTAATTTACTCACTCACCACAGAGATCAGACTTACCGGCCTGTAGTTCTCAATCTCATCCTTACTTCAGCTTTTGTGTCACATGTGCCTTTCTCCAGTCCTCTGGGACCACTTTCAACTCTAAAGAATCATTGAAAAGGTCAGACAGTGGAGCCTCTAGAACTTTCCAAAGTTCCTTCAATACTCTTGAATATATCCCATTAGGCCCCATCACTTTGTCTACTTTTAGTTTAGCTAGTTCCTCATGAACACAGCCGTCTGAAAATCATTCAAGATCCCCTTCACTTCTGTTCCTATTTGTGGGTGTTTTCTGAGGACCTGTTCCTGGTCCTTCATCTGAGAACACAGAACAAAAATATTTGTTAAGCAATTCTGCTTTATCCTCATCAGCTTCTACATATTCCTCCCCTTCATCCTCGAGTCTGACAATACCATTTTTGCACTTCCTCTTCTCACTAAACATGTCTGAAAAATGTATTTTCCCCCTATTTTATTAAACTGGCTATTTCTTCTTTTTGTATCTTTGCTTTCTTGACTACTTTCCTAGCTTCTCTAAGTTTTTCCAAAAATTGATGCTTGTCTTCCTCTTTCTGTGATCTCTTGTATTTTATGAAGACCATCCTCTTTTCCTTCACCTTTTCAGCTACTTCTTTTGATAATCAGTGACCTCCTTTTCCTTTTACATTTATTTACCTTTCTAACGAAAAGTTTTGTTGCTCTTAAAATATCCCCTTTCAGTTTTGCCCATTGCCTTTCTACATCCCTCAGCTGTTCCCATCCTGCTAACTACTCCTTGAGGTATTAGCAAAGGGACGAGAATTAATACATGATGGTAGTAGTTAAGTTGTGCTGTAGGGAGGGGTGAGTTTGGTTTTGTGGTTGGGGAGTGAGTTGGGGGCAAGTTGGTTGGGAGTCTGAAAGAACTGTATGTTTTAATGGGTCCTAGACCCTTACTGTGCTTACCATTTTGTGTTCAACGAATATGCAGAAAATGCTAATTGACAGTAAAATATAATGTTTGTGAATTATATAGTGATTTAGAATATGGGAGGGATGGGCTCACCTTGTAGTGTAATGTAAACCGCTTTGATTGAAGGAAAAGACGGTATAGAAAACCTGTTAAATAAATAAAATAAATAGTGCTGATCCAGGAGATGCATTTAAGTCTATCTGAACATGAGCAATTCCATGCCTCGGGCTCTGTGAATAGGCATGCAGGGGTACTAATCTTAGAGCAGTCTCCTTCATGGTGCACAGGGCCTTTGAGTTTCTGGGGAGAGATGGGTGATTCTTCATGGGTTTTTGGAGAACAATTTGTAATGATTTTGATGTATGCCATTAATGTGTATGATAAAAAGTTTACCTCTCAGATCTTCTGGGAGGCATTGAGTCTGCCTTGCAAAAATGTGATCATAAGAGGTAATTCAATGTGGCTGACTCCCAAATGGATAGGGATAGTGAGATAGCAGATGCAGAATTCTTCCCAATACGAGAAGAAGTGTTATGTGAGGATATGAGGGTGGTAGGCATGTGGCAGGTTTTACACCTGACTGAGCGTAACTATACCAGCAACTCTTACATTCATTCCACACAAAGTAGGTTGGATTATCTATTGATTTCCAAACAATTATTTTCAAAGGTGTCTTGGCTGGAAATTGGCCCTTTAATTATATTGGATCATACACCACTATCTCTGCAATATAATTTTTAGTACATGACCACTGCACTGTTATAGAAGCTGCCTAGAGAGTTAGCGGAGAAAACTGAACTCCAGGTTTACATAGTAAAAAAAACTGGAGGAATATGCAGCTGATAATCAGGAATACGTGGACTCCTTTTCCCTGTTTTGGGATGCAGCAAATGTAGTGTTACGAGGGACATAATTTCTTATATGGCCCATAAATGTAAGAATGTCAATAAGATGATTTTGGCCTCCATAAGGATTTACAGCAGGCCAAGAAGTTACTGTTACAAGATTGTACTCCTGTTAATAGGGAACATTTGAGAGGAAGTAATGTCACCCGCCACGATGGCCACTTGAGCAGAGCGCTTCGGAGCTATCCCCAGTTAAATCAGCACTAATTGCTACCAGCGGGTGAGATTGTTGAAGGTAACCGCACCAGGGAGGAGAGGAGAGGCAGTGGAGCAAGGCGACCCGTAAGAAAACTGCCAACCTACGTGAATACGCATTTGTGGGTGTGAGCGGTGGAGCTGGAGAGGTTAAAATGGTGGCCAGTGATTCCTCGCAGAGAAAGCATGTAGAGAAAATTGAAAAGGGAAGCGCACCTCAGGAGAGAGAAGTTGCTGATGGTCCTAATAGGCAGGTCTCGAGAGAAGAGCTCTGGGAGTGGTTCAAGTAGTTGAAAACGGAGGTACAGGCAGCAAAAAATGCATTTGGGGTGCTCATAAGTAGTATGAAGGAGGAGGTAGAGGAGTTAACACACAGAATGGGGGACCATGAGAATCGACTGGAGACGTTGGAACTGCAACAGGAGGAGTTGGAATCCAAAGTCAGCGGAGAAGGGGATTGGAAAGAGCAAATGCTACTGAAACTGGAAGATCTGGAAAATTGATCCAGAAGGAATAATCTCCAGATAAGAGGTGTTCCAGAGAAGTTGGAGTTCAGGAATTGTGCAAAATTAGCGGAGTCAATTTGCTTGGGGGCCCTGCGGCAGGGAGGCGATAAGGAAGTCGCAGAGGAAATAAGGATAGACAGGGTGCACCGGATCCTGGAACTGATTGAGGCCAACAGGCCTAGAGACATAATAATTTGTTTGAAGGATTATAAAATAAAGGAGAAAATAGCTGCCAAGATGAGGGGACTTAGCACCTTCCAGTGGCAGGGCTATTTGGTGGCGCTCTATGCTGACTTGTCACTGGGGACTTTTCAGAGAAGGAGAGCCTTGGCCCCCATAACCAAAGTATTATGGAATGAAGGGGTGAGGTACCGCTGGTTGCATCCCTTTGGTTTGTCATTCACCAGGGGGAGAGAACATGGAGAGTGCAGACGGTGGCCACAGCGTTGGCGGCGATGAGGGAAGCTGGCTTGAAAGAGCAAGAAATGATGGCACACACTGAATGTGATCGGAGAGTCCAGAATGGTGAGCAGAAGAAATAGTTGGGGCAGCAGCTGCGAGGAAAAAGGCCTGAGAAGGAGGAGGATAACAGAAAGTCATAGCGTAGAGGTGCTAAGCAGTGAAAATATGGGGACCTGGCTTGCGGACGTGGAAGGGAGTGGGGCAAGGCCTGCTGCAAGTGGAACAAGGGACTAAGACTTTAAAGTTGGACAAGGGGGGAGGGGCCGAAAGTGGCAAGTGCAGACATCGACAAGATCGCAAGGGGATAATGCCCTGTGATATGGTATTGTATTGCATTGGAGGGTGGAGAGGTGGGGGAAAGGGGGAAGGGCAAGAAGTTGGGTTGTTAGACTGTTTTTGTTTAGATACATGTTTTGCTGTAGAGTGGTAAAGGGAGGGTGTGGGTGGAGGAGGGTAGGAGGGGGCAGAGTGGGGGGGAAGGGGGAAGCAGGGAGTAGGGAAGGAGGAAGGGGGTGGCGGGTGGTGCACGACTCCGTAAGTAGCCTCTGATCTCGAGGTGGCTGGGGGAGGGGGGAAGGGGTTCGAGGGGAGGGGAAGGGAAGGAGAGGGGGAGGGCAGAGGGAGGGAAGCGGGTTGTGGGGGGGAGGGAGCGGGAAAGGGTGAAGAGTCGGGATAGGCTTCAATTTACAGTAGGCATTGTGAACACTAAGGGGTCACAAACTTGGCGATAGCATCAATTTTTGGAACTGGAGGGCATGAGATTGAAGGCAGACATTTTGTGTATCCAGGAGACACACCTACAGGTGGGACAGGAAACATAAGAACATAAGATATGCCATACTGGGTCAGACCAAGGTCCATCAAGCCCAGTATCCTGTTTCCAACAGTGGCCAATCTAGGTCATACGTACCTAGCACTTTCCCCAAAAGACACAGGTTCCACAATGCTTGTACTGATTCAAGCATTGATATCCTGGGTCCCTTCTTAATAATGGTTTATGGACCTTTCCTCCAAGAACTTGTCCAAACCTTTTTTAAAACCAGCTACACTAACAGCCTTTACTACATCCTCCAGTAACAAATTCCAGAGTTTGATTACACGTTGAGTGAATAAATATTTTCTTTTATTAGTCTTAGTTTACCCTGTAGCTTCATTGCATGTCCCCTAGTCTTTCTATATTCTGATAACGTAAACAATCGATCTACATTTACCCGTTCCACTCCATTCATTAATTTATAGACTTCTATCATATCTCCCCTCAGCCATCTCTTTTCCAGGTTAAAGAGCCCTAACCTTTTTAGCCTTTCTTCATAGGAGCATCCTTCCATCCCCTTTACCATTTTGGTGCTCTTCTCTGAACCTTTTCTAAAATCGCTATATCCTTTTTAAGATACGGCGACCAGAATTGCACACAATATTCAAGGTGCGGTCTCACCATGGAACGATATAGAGGCATTATAATATCTTTTGTTTTATTCTCCATTCCTTTCCTTATGATACCTAGCATTCTATTTGCTCTCTTGGCCGCTGCTGCACACTGGGCCGATGGTTTTAACATGTTATCCACAATGACGCCTAAATCTTTTTCCTGGGTGTTGGTTCCTAATGTGGAACCTTGCATTGTGTAACCATAGTTTGGGTTGTTCTTCCCTAGGTGTATAACTTTGCACTTGTCCACATTAAATTTCATCTGCCATTTTGATGCCCAGTCTTCCAATTTATCAAGATCCTCTTGCAATTTTCCACAATCCTCTTGGGTTTTAACAACTTTAAATAGTTTTGTGTCATCTGCAAATTTGATAATCTCACTCGTTATTCCTTTTTTTTTTTTTTATTGAATTTTCAATGCTTTACATCCAATGAATATAAACAATAAAGAAACAAGTGATATGAGCAAGATTTTACACACACATTTCAAAAAAAGAAACAATATAAACATATCACTTCTCCACCCACAATAAGGAGAGAACAGCTGAGGAAGAGAACCGGGATAAAAATTATAAGGCAACAACCACCCAACTTACCACATATCGTAAACCACACTATACAATAAACAGCACTCAAGCTTGTAGAGAAACTAAAAGAGATTCCAGAAGAGAAGGATCAAAATATTCATAGCTACTTCCTTGAATAGTAACGAAACATTTGCAGGGAAAACGTAAACGGAAAGTACCCCCTACAGCCAACACCTTAGTTTTTAGCTGCAGGAAACACTTCCTACGAGCTTGTGTCTGCCTGGAGACGTCCGGGAAAATAGAGATCTTTTGGCCATAAAAAAGGGAATCTTTTTTTCGGAAAAAAAAGCCTTCAGTATAGAAGACTTATCAGAAAAATGGGCCAAAGTAACCACCAAAGTGGCACGAGAGGAGATGGGAGTCTGAGAATGTTCCAAGAATTCTGTTAAATCTAAAGAAATTCCCTCCTCCTGACGCGGCACTCCAATTTCCCCAGAAGTCGCCGGAACTGCCAAGTAAAATGTCCTATCTAACATAAGAGTGTCAGCATTAGGGAGAAACAATATTTCCTTACAATATTGACGAAATAACAATACAGATGTCAATAAACGTGTCTTAGGAAAATTCAAAATTTGCAGATTTTTTGCCCAAAAGGCATTATCCAATACCTCTAATTGCTGATGAAACATTAAGGTATCCTTAGAAACTAACATATTAGCAGACTGCAAAGAGGCCACCTGCGTATCCAACCGATCAGAACGCTGAACCAGTTGGTTAACAGAGGCCTCAACCTTTTGAAATTTAGTGGAAACCTGTCGTGAAAACACAGCCGCTTGATTCATAAATTGAGATAACATTGAATTTGTTGCAGTAACCTGTTTCCAAATGTCCGCAAGAGTAACCGCATCCAAATTTTCAATTTGAGGAACGGTAGTTGCATCAACACCAGAAATCGGAAGGATAGGAATTAATGAAAGTACCTCGTGCGCAGAAGAAGGAAGAGAAACAGGAAAATTTTCTTCCTCCTCAGAAGATGAAGACGTCCGTTCAGAAGAAGATGATGTTTCTCGAGAAACTTGAGAAGATCCAGGGTTGGGTGGAGGAGTCCTTTCGATGGAACTTAAAGTTATGCCCGAGCCAGGCGACGGAGAGCATTGAACTGAGGGAGGAACCTGTGAAAGAACTACCACATGGTGATCCATAGGTCCAGTAACAGCTGAAGGCGTAGATGTAACGGTAGCAGTTTGTTGACCAGTTTGATTTCCCTGATGCTTTTTGCTCTTTCGCTTCGCGTGGCCTCGTGGCATATCAAGGCGACAAGGGCACAAGCCCCAATTTGGCACCAAGGCACCAAATGGCACTGAAGGGGCACCAAAGGGGCATTCCCCCTTTGGTCACGCCCCCTTCGGGCGCACGACCGCGGCCGCAAAGGCAGCCGACGCTGAAATACGCTGCCTGGAGCAGCCGGGGCAGTCGGGAAGATTCTGCTGCAGCCAATCAGATGGGTAGAGCTGCCTCACCGCACCGGTCTCAATACACAGCTGACTCACACCTCACACAGGCAGCCGACGCTGAAATACGCTGCCTGGAGCAGCCGGGGCAGTCGGAAAGATTCTGCTGCAGCCAATCAGATGGGTAGAGCTGCCTCACCGCACCGGTCTCAATACACAGCTGACTCACACCTCACACAGGCAGCCGACGCTGAAATACGCTGCCTGGAGCAGCCGGGGCAGTCGGGAAGATTCTGCTGCAGCCAATCAGATGGGTAGAGCTGCCTCACCGCACCGGTCTCAATACACAGCTGACTCACACCTCACACAGGCAGCCGACGCTGAAATACACTGCCTGGAGCAGCCGGGGCAGTCGGGAAGATTCTGCTGCAGCCAATCAGATGGGTAGAGCTGCCTCACCGCACCGGTCTCAATACACAGCTGACTCACACCTCACACAGGCAGCCGACGCTGAAATACGCTGCCTGGAGCAGCCGGGGCAGTCGGGAAGATTCTGCTGCAGCCAATCAGATGGGTAGAGCTGCCTCACCGCACCGGTCTCAATACACAGCTGACTCACACCTCACACAGGCAGCCGACGCTGAAATACGCTGCCTGGAGCAGCCGGGGCAGTCGGGAAGATTCTGCTGCAGCCAATCAGATGGGTAGAGCTGCCTCACCGCACCGGTCTCAATACACAGCTGACTCACCTCACTCGTTATTCCACTTTCCAGGTCATTTATGAATATGTCAAAAAGCAGCGGACCCAGCACAGATCCCTGGGGTACACCACTATTCACCTTTCTCCATTGGGAAAATTGGCCATTTAGCCCTACCCTCTGCTTTCTATCTTTTAACCAGTTCCTGATCCACAGTATTACACTGCCTCCTATCCCATGACTCTTTAGTTTTGGCAAAAGTCTCTGATGAGGGACCTTGTCAAAGGCTTTCTGAAAGTCCAGATACACTATATCAACTGACTCACCTTTATCCACCTATTTATTCACACCTTCAAAAAAAAAAACATAATCTGTGAACCCACTATTGTTTGTTAAATCAGTCAGGGCCTAGTAGCAGCAGTTTAAGTTTAAATTTAAAACACAGAAGAGAACTTTCTGGTTACATTTCATACCCAGCTGTGGGTTCACAGATTAATTAGCTTTAATACAAAGAATTCCTTTCAGAAAATTCCCAGAAGTATATACTCACAATTGCAGATCTCTCTCCAGAAGTAACAGTCCCCTTTTCTAGTCCTTCAAGATTGGTATACTCAAAAAAAATATGGAAATCTGGCAGGGATATAAGGGATGGAGGGAGAAAGGGCTGGTGGAGTTGTTGGGAGGGTCAATAGAGACAAGTAGGAGAGGTAATGGTAAGGAGTAAAGGACAGGTGCTAGGGATTGGGGGTGGGGGTGGCGACGGAGGAGTGGGTAGATAGGAAACGTATTATTAGGGCATGGGGGGAGGGAAGAAAGGCAATTAAACACACCAATAGTTTTTAGTAAAGGGTTAGGCTTTATTGTTTTCGTAGGCAATTGGTGAACACAGGCAGTAGAGACACGGAGTACACGACACTGAGAAAGTAGGGGGAAAGTAATGGATACTTGCTTTTGGAAATTGTATAGTCCTGTGTTTGTAATCAAAAGTGCAGACTAGCTAATATCTGTAAGTAGATGTAGAGAGTTGGAATGTTATGTGAAGTTGGTGTTGCTGTGTGTTATCAAAAACTTAAATTACAACAAAAAAAAAAGGGAACATTTTTTTCATGTTCAGAGGATACTGAATAAATTAATACTTCAGCGAGCCCAGAATGCTGTCTTATATGCCCGACGTTGTCTTTTCCCATTTGGTAAATATATCAAGTGCTTGTTTGGCCGGTTGATAGCATTCTGGACCCAAATTTATAATAGGCTTGAGACCAAAGTGGTGAGGTCATGGAATAGTGACATTAACGAGCTGTTCCATCTCTTCTAGCAGAAGAGGATGGAAGAGTACAGTTTATAGACTTTTTTACCAGGCTCCATTTGCCTAATGTTTCCATGGATAGTTTGGAGCAGTTAAACTCTCCTATTTCAGGGAAAGAAATACAACGGCTATTAAACAGCTTCACACAAATCTCTGAGGCCAGAGGTATATCCAGCCAAATGTTATAATATGGGTCACCACATAGAGCCGACAATGGGTGCAGTGTATGATGAAGCAACAAAAGCTTGACAAATTTTCAGAGATATCTAATACACTGTTCTTCCCAAGCCAGGAAGGGGCTCCTTAGAAATGACCACTTAGGATCTTACTATTTTATTTCCCTTTTAAATGTAGATGTAAAAATTTGTGTGAAGATTATGACTAATTGCCTTAATGATGTTCTGCCACAACTAGTTGGCTGCCCCCAAGTCGCATTTGTTAGAAAAGCGTAATACGGTCGCTAATATTTGGAGACTTCAGGCCACAGCAAATGAAGTCCAGTAACGGGGCTCGGAGACAGCGTTAGTTAGCTTTGGTATAGAAAAAGCATCTTACAGCATCTCATGAGAAAACGTTTGTGAAATATTCGGTAGGTTTGAGTTTGAGGACGACATTATTCAATGGATAAAAATGTTGTAGCCCAAGGCACAAATCCTCACTAATGTGGTGCTTTCTCACTTTGCGAAGAGGGACCACACAGGGCTGTCCTAGTTCTCCCACTCTTTTTGTATTATGCATGGAACCCTTAGTTCAAAAACTGTTGCAGGATCCCATGATTATGGGCACACTGGTAAGCACTGGGGAGTTCAAGGCAGCATTGTATGCAGATGATTTGTTGTTGGTTTTTGTAGACCCTCAGTGCATCTTAAAACTAGTTATAGACCATTTACTGCAATTTGGGGAATTTTCAGGCCTATGTGTGAATGCTCAGAAATCATCAGCTTTAAACCTTATGGACAGGTTGCAGCAGCATGGGGCAGGGTTTTTTTCTCTTGAAATGGGCAGAAGGATCCTTAAAATATTTAGGTTTACAAATACTCTGAGTTGTGAGTCAGCTATACAAATTGAAGATATCTCCATTTCTTTATGCTTTAGGAGAAGAAGTAGCACTATCCAATATCACCTAGTGGTCATGTGCAGTTAATAAGGATGATTTTGCTACAGAGGTGGCTCTATCTAATTCAGAATTTCGCTATAAATTTGCATAGCACAGATCTTAGAAAATGGAGTGGAATGCTTTCTGCTTTTCTTTGGGGTGGGCGTAAGGCATGCATGTTACAAATTCCCAGGGAGGATTGGACTTGCCAGATATAGAGGGCCCGATATTCATTTGGGCATGCTATGCGTCTCTATGGCGCAAAGTCATTCACGCCACCTTTAACCACAGATATTCAGTGCCAGTGTCATATGCGGCACCAGCACTGAATATCCAGGTTTGCTGCACATGCCCAGAAAACGCAGTAGCTAACCAGGCAGCAGCGATATTGCATACCACCCGGTTAGCTCCTGTGGCTTAAAGATAGGCGAGGGTTTTCCTTGCCTATCTTTTAGCTGCAAGTCCCTAACCAGGCAGCATGCAATATCGCTACTGCCCTGTTAGGGACTGTCACCGCCTCCGCTCCTCCCCAGAACGCCCCAATGCTAAGTGATAGCATCAGGGCGTGTAAGGGAGAAGAGAGGGAATATTAAGCCTTTCGAATATCAGGTTCAGAGTATATAACATAGTATGTCTGCCCACGCCGAAGCCCTTGACTAGATGAATGATAGCTCTGAGCTCTGTGATAGAGAGATATACATACAGCAAACTGTAAGATAAGACCAGCTGGAATTCTAACATGCTAAGGTAACACATTTTCTCTGGGAACATGCAAGAAGTCAGTCCTCATATATGAGTGATGTCGCCGCCAAAGGAGTACACGCGGAAACATCTCCCCAGCTTTCAAAGAAAGCCTTTGGGAGATGCACCATGCATGCGTGGTCCTCTTCCTGCCCAAGGGTGCCATATTGCCTCAGTCTCCTTTTTTCTACAGAGCCTACCAGACGTCTCTTTTTTGCCTTAAAAATTTTCCTTTCCGGTATGCGCACCAGTTCCTCTTCCCAAGCCAGCTCACCTTGGCATCACTCTTCAGGTTCATTTTCTTGTTTTTTCTCAAGGTGTCCCTCGACGGCACTTTGCACCCTTTTTGCCAGTAGGCCTCGGACCCTCGCCTGGGTTCAAGGACCCGTTTTTCCCCATTGGTTCCAGTGGCTTCAAAAAATGTGATCAGTGCAGTAAGATGATGTCCCTTACTAATTCACATGACTGCTGCCTCCGTGTCTCAAGCCGGACCATGACTACTCGGACTGCGACCTTTGCAAGTCCATGTCTGCAAAGGCCTTCAAGAGCCGCCAACTGCAGCAAGAGAAGTTGTTCCAGAGATCTGACTCTGCGACACCATGCTCCAGGGCCCCCTCTGGTACCTCGATGCCACGCAATGCCCGGGCTGCCTCGGAATCCCGTGGCTGCAGCTTCCCAAGAGAAACTCCCCAGACATGGAACTCAAGAAGAACTTGAAGCCAGCCTCGGAGGACGGGTCTGGAAAAGTGGGAAAATTCCACACCAGGCCCTGCCGTCCCCAGCGTGAGTCTGAGGGGTTGGAGCGGAATCAGATTCACAAGTTGTCACAGAAGAAATTGTCAGCATCGGGCAACCGGCCTTGGACACACGAGGCCATCCTGGTCAAGGACTCCCCCTCAACGGAATCGACACTGGGCCTGAAGCCATTGGTGCCCACATCAAAAGTTGCGGAGCCACTGATATGGAGACCAGAATGGGGACCTTGGAGCACAGTATCACTGCCCTCCTGGCACAGCCGCAAGCACTGATGTCTGGTTCCTCCAGTTCATCTGCCCCAACAACTGGACCCTCAGCCTCGAGGGCTTCTCCAGTCATTGAGCCAATCCTCGAGCGCCACCCACCTCGAGAGACCCATCGGCATCTGACAAGGTCCCGGTCCCGTTCCTCGGGACACCGGTCCTCTCTGGCAAGTGCACATGGCTCGGATCGCAGGCCCCCCGGGGTCATAGGCCTTCGAGCTCAGAGCCCAACCACGGAAGCCACAGAGCATTGGATTCTTCCTCTGACTTTCAGTCAGATTGGGAGACCGAGAACGAGGAGTCCCTGGACACCTGGCGACACCGAGACATGCCCTCTGACCCGTCTCCACCTGTGTCCTGGTGCATTTCCCCACCTGAGAATGCTGTCTTCCTCGACTTTGTGCGGGATATGGCAAAGGTGCTCACATTCAAGACCGAGACAGAAAATGACCCCCGCATGGAGGAACTTGATCCTCCAGTGTGAGGCCCCTCTCTCACAATTCTATGATCATCGAGTCGACCATAAAGGTCAAGGAAGCGGAATTACAAACCAAGGAAACAATAAAATACCTGGGGGTCACCTTAGACCGACATCTTGACATGAAATGTCATATAAGCAACATTGTCAAAGCGGTCTATTTTAAAATCCGTTCACTCAGGCATCTGCGCTCCCTACTGGAGCCAGATGATTTCCGGACCATATACCAAGCACTGATCCTACCGCACTTTGACTTTGCCAATTCCATCTTACAAGGTCTCCCGCAATCCACACTAAACCCGCTACAATTGGCCATGAATGCTGCAGCAAGGATTCTCTATGGAAGTGACCACGTTACTCCGATTTTAAAACAGCTTCATTGGCTACCAATACACGGAAGGATTATCTTCAAAACATTAATCCTCTCATTCAAGGCCATCAAGCGCCTATCCTCCATGGCACTTACTGAACTCATCCATACAGTGCCACCCAACAGAGCCAGAAGGTCAACAGCCCTAAATTTACTAACAACCCCGAAGACCTTGACTAAATGCAATAACACAACAGCAAATAGGGCCTTCAGTCTTTACGTCCCCAAATGTTGGAACGCACTCCCACCAGACATTTGAGCTATTGCAGACCTGACCCAATTCAGGAAGGCAGTCAAATATCACCTCTTCCTCCAATACTACCCAACCAGCGATGAATCTAGATAGCACCACCTAAGAAACACCGCCTTTTTGCAGCCCATACTCACAATATCTCAAGTATTCGAAACGGACTCATTATTTATTGTACAATTCAACCCTGTACAGGAACTTTAGCTCATGTATATAGCCTATTTCTTGTAATTAGTTCATGTATATAACCTATTTCTTGTAAATAATTAATGTATATAGTTCAACCCCTGTTATCCAAGTTTATACCCCTGTTCGATGTAAAACCAAACAGAATGTGTGTTTTGGTCACTTTGTTATACTGTAAACCGCGCTGATGCCGAATAGTGCGGTATATAAGCAACTGTAATAAATAAATAAATAAAAAATAAATGAGTCAAAAGACTCATTTCTCTGTGCCCCTGGGTACGGAGGCCCAGACTTGGATGCCCTTGGCTGAAAATGTTAGCAGTGCTTGGTACTGGTTTGCCAAGTCCAATCTCAGGAGTTGTATATCGGCATGTACCTAAAGGAACTGGCGAGGGAGCTCACCGGTTTCTCTGCAGGCCTCGATGGGGAACCTCTTCAGCGGTTCAAGTCTCTGGCCTCGACAGTCAAGGAGTTCTTGAAGTTTCTGTATCGAGTAGCATATGATGGCTTTGAATCCTCAGCAAGAGTGGTCGCCACAGGCATTGGGGCCTAATGCCAGGCATGGCTGCAGTCGTCTGACCTCAAGCAGCAGGTCCAGGATAAACTCATTGATGTCTCTTGCACCGGAGAGAACCTCTGCAGAAAACCCATGTCAGACAGGGCTGCTGAGACAGAGACTGAGTTCCTGACCAGGACCAGTCTCTCTGAGAAGACCTCAGTGCACCCCCATAAGAAGGCCCTGGGGAAGAAGCCAAGTTTGCATTAGCACAAGCCTTTTTTGAGGAGGAGCAGAAGCCTTTTCGGAGGATGACTATTCAAAATAATAATGAAAGCGACACAGAGTCCTTGGCTTGACTCAAAACACAGTACTGTGTAGCTGCTGTTGATTATAATTTGTTATTGCTGCCGTTGACTACAATTTGTTGCTGACCCCTCTGTTGACCACATTTTTGTGGTTGTTGACGTTAACTTTTGCAGTGTTTTCATTTCACTTCCTCTTTTAAAAGATCACTGTTTCTTGAGCTTCGACTGTCAGCTAAGTATCCATTTATATGTTTTTATAAATGAGAATATTGATAGCTTGACTTGTTGGCTTTTGGGTATTACAATTTACATAAAATAGAATAAAAAGGAGTTGTTTGAAATTCGGAGGGGACACCCTGCACATTCCAACATTTACTCTATATCAAGTACATTCTCTTTTTTTTTCTCTCTTCTTTTCTATGATCGGACCTTTTTTTGTTGAGGATTTCTTCCCGAGAAAGAAGGGTGTGTTTGGCAATGCCCCACTGTACCAGGCCTTCTCTGCTCCACAGCAGGGGTAACAGTCCAAGGGGCAAGGATACAGCTCCCGCAAGCCTAAGAGGCAGGCACCAGCCCCAGTCCAGCCTGGAGGGAGTTTTTGACTCTTTGAGTATGGTCTCCTCTTCCCCAGGATACCCTCATCAGCCCTCAGGGGACTTCTGACCCGTTTGCCCACAGGTGGTCCTCCATCACCACCAATTCCTGGGTGCTGCAGGTAGTCAAGGAGGGATACTTTCTCCACCTGCAACAGACGCCACCCCCATTCTTCCCAGGAGAACCTGTAAGGCGTCTCCTTCACCAGACTCTGCTCCTCGCTGAGCTCGCAGGCCTCCTCATGGATAAGGGGGTGGAGCCATTGTCCAAATATCTCTGGGGCAAAAGCTTTTACTCCAGATATTTCCTCATTCCCAAGTGAACAGGGGGCCTCGGGCCCATCCTGGACCTATGGGACGTGAACAGATTTCTGGTGAGAGAGAAGTTCAAGATGCTCTCCTTTGGAACACTGCTGCCTTACCTCCAGCAGGGAGACTGGCTATGCTCCTTAGACCTGAAGGATGCTTATACACACTGTCACCACCAGGTGGGCAGACTGCCTCCTGGCTAGCAGGGCTGCGCCTGATGGCTGTGAAAGTAGTTGCACGCCTCGAGTGGTAAAGGCAAATTAGGATTTATTCCCCTCCCGGGGTCGGATTATTCAAATAACAAACAAAACACAAGTACTCAAAAGAAATAAGCCATGTCCTCTGGCACAAACATAAAGAATATTAGAACAATTTCTTCTTGCTTCAAAGTAAGTAATAACGTTATGCATTCAACTGCAGCACACAGTCCCACTGTGTGGCAACCAGCCTTTATCAGATGTAGTGTTTTCCCTTAACACTATGCTCAGCTCTGACTAGCATAAAGACCTTATTTTATGCGACGAAATCAGTGTACAGTCCATTGGGTCACAGATGGACGAACACTCACTGAGTGTGTCAATTATCATGGGTCTTTGCACGCATTCAAAACCCTCCTTATTAAAGTAGGCTTGGAAATTCCCCTGTGCCGTGCCGTCACAGTGTCTCTCTTTATTTCTATCCTCAGCTTGGGATAGATAATATCCTTTTACCCTCTCTGGAGGTTTCACTGGCTCCTTGCTCAGCTCTCTGCTTAAATCTCTCGGTGGGGAGTTACAGCCCTGCCCCCACCTTAGACTTCCTGCATGAGGCTGCTCTGCATTCACACTGTAGGAATTTCTATCATTCACCACTTTTAACTTCCCACTATAATCATTCCTCAGGTCACAGCTTCCTGATACATACAGTTTTGTCTTTGGTTTCCACTCACTCCGGCTGGAACGTAGCCTCCGTGTTCCAAAGTGTTTGCAATCAGCAGACCAGTCACACCTGTTCTCTGCTCTTGCTAGCTGCTCCCTCCTGTAGGACTCTGGGTAGTTACTTGGGTGAATCCTTCCTGTCTCTGACTCACTTCCTAGGTCAAAGTAAGAAACTCCTTCTGCTTCCTCTCGGCCAGCTGCTTCAGGTAAGACAGCCTGTTCTCTCTGCTTACGCTGCTCACGCTGTTCTGCCAGTTCATGCTGTTCTGGTTCTAACCCTGTGTTCCCTGCACTGTCCTTATAAGGGCTGTAAGCTCTTCCCCTTCTCAGGTGCACGCTATCAGGAACTAGGGAGTTTCTCTCAGCTGAGTGTTTTTTCAGACCTCGTGGCTGCATTTGTTTCTGTTGTCCCTGACAACAGCTGCTCACATGGTCTGTTTCCCTGTCAGCTTCAGGACTAAAATGCCGTGAATCTTGTGCTTTTAAGGTAGAGAATGGGGCTACTTCATCACATATCCCCCCCCCCTTAAAACCTTACGGGCTGCTGACGCCCTCGTCTGACAGCACGTAAGCTTAGGGTGACTATCCCAACGCTTCTCTACTTTGACCAGCTGTACTGACACTGATCGGTCTTGCCAAGGTTTTAGTAAGTTTAGGTGGTAGACCTGTTGACGCCCCCTTTCATGCTCGACTCTATACGAGACTGGGCCCACTCTGGCTACCACTGTACAGGGTCCCTTCCACCTAGACTCAAATTTTGGACCCGCGGCTGGCACTAGGACCAACACCTTGTCCCCTATGTCCAATTGCCTTTCTTTGGTCCCCCGGTCATAGTACTGCTTTTGCCGGCATTGGCTCGCCTGCAAATTCTCTACAGACACCCGGGAAGTTCTTTCCAGGCGGTTTCTAAGGTCCCTGAGAAACTGGGGTACCCCTACCTCTTCCGCTTCGGGCTCAATCCATTGCTCTCTCAGGATATCTAAAATCCCCCTTGGAGCCCGACCAAATAGTAGCTCGTAGGGCAATGCCCCTAAAGATGCCTGCCTACGCTCTCTACATGCGTAGAGCACAAATGGAAGTAGATTATCCCATTCCCCCATGTTTCCCTCCAGGCCACGTCGTAACATTTGTTTAATCGACTGGTTCATCCTTTCAACCAGTCCGTTAGACTGGGGATGATAGGCGGAGGTTCGGATATGTCGTATCCCAAATGCGTCCCACACCAAGGCTAGTGGAGGAGTAGCCTAGTGGTTGGGGCAAGGTACTTCAGGCCGGAAGGTCAGTGGTTCAAATCCCACTAGAGGACAGCAACCTTGGGCCGGAAGGACTGGGGTTTCTAGTCCCACAGGTGCTCCTTGTGGTCTTGGGCAAGCCACTTAACCCTCCATAGCCCATGTTCCCTGTAAAATAAGTTATCTCCAAGTTATAATGCCCTGTTCAATGTAATTTCAGTTTGTTCAATGTAAACCGCACTGATGCAGAATAGCGCAGTATATAAGAGAATGTAAAAAAAATGTAAATAAATATTTAGAAGTGAAATTACTCCCTTGGTCTGTTAGGATCTCTTGGGGAAATCCGATTTCACAAAAGAGTTTGATGAGTTCTAGGGATATTGTCTTAGCCGAGATATTCCGTAGCGGAATAGCCCACGGAAATCTAGTGGCCACATCTACAATTACCAATAGGTACTGGAAGCCCCTTGGTGTCCTAATTAAGGGTCCAACTATGTCCATAGCCAGGCGACGGACTGGCGTGGCAATAGTGGGTGTGCTAATCATGGGCACCGGTTTTGGCTTGGAGGCAGTGACCTTTTGGCAAGCGGGACAAGACTGGCAATAGCGGGTGGTCTCTTTAAAGACTCCCAGCCAGTAGAATCGAGCCAAAATCTGGTCTAATGTGCCTTGTATGCCCTTGTGGCTGCCCACGGGATGATCATGTGCCAATCGCATCACTATCGTCTTAAAAGTGGTTGGCACAACTACCTGCTTTCGGATAGCCCCAGTATATGGGTCTGCACTTTCCCTATATAGTAACTCGCCCTCTAGCAAGAATCGAGGCAAGATGGCCCTACCCTCCTGAGCAAATTCAAAAGCTCTCTTTAGAGCAGGATCTGCCCTCTGCTCCTTTGGGAAGGATGGGAATTTCTGAACTAGTTCAGCAGGGACCCATGGTAAATCTTCCCCCGCTACCAGCTCTGCTCTCCCTTGGGACCTATTCCTTTGCTCCCGACGTCTCTCTGCCTTTCCCTTTCTCTCTTTAGAGGGAAGGTTGATCAGATCCTCATGAGAGGGGAGTACATTAACTAGCTCATCCCCTAGGCCCTCCTCCTCCTCTGGGGTCTCTTCCTCATCTGCGGGATCTGCCCCTATTTTTGAGGCCCTGGCCTGGGATCTGGTAGAAACTAAATTAGTTTTTCTACCTAAGCCTTCTTTTAGGCCTTGGTTAAACGGTGGCCAATCACGTTCTAAAACAAGCTTGTAAGGGAGATGTGGGACTACAGCTACCTGCACTTTCTCCTGAGTGTTCATTCCTTTCACAGACACTCCATAGCGTGGGTAACATATAGATGTGCCATGCACGCACCTCACTTTTATTTTGTCCCTTACTTGATTTAGGGTGAATGGGTTACGGGCTGTGATGGTCTGCCACATTTCCTGTGAGACCATGCTTTGGCTGGCTCCAGAATCTAGGAGTGCCAAAGCTTCTACCCTGTCTATCTGGACTTTTACCAGAATGCCCTTCTCTAGGGGGTTCTCTCCTCCCGACACTAGAGCATTGCGCACATCACATTTTCTGTATACATGTCCAGGCTGGCCACAATTAAAACATTTCATCTGAACATTCTTTTCCACATTTTTACCAAACACTTTGTCCTTATATACACTCTCACCATATGCATTTCCCTTAAAGGACTTTCTCACACCATTCATTCTCTCCAGGCCAGCCACTTTTAAAACACTACCTCCGGAGGTGCTGGCTAATTCAGCCTCAAAATAATTCTCCGTGAGGTTGGCTGCGTCTTGAGTAGAATTACACTTTTGCAACATTATAAATGCTTTTATCTCTGGTGGTATAGCCTCCAAATTTTGCTCAAGGATGACGGTGTCTAGCAATGACTCTACAGTCGCCCTCTCTGGAGCAAGCCATTTGGTAGCTAGCCCTCTTAATCTTTGTAACAATGCTTTTGGTGTTTCTTTATTCATCAGCTTGGCTTCTCTAAAGAGCCTCTTATAGTGCATGGGTGTTAATCCCAGCCTATCCCTGATGGCTGACTTTACATCTGGGTAACTGGACGAAAGACCAACCGGCATGGTTTTGTAGGCCGCTAGCGCCTCACCAGACAAGGTCATAGCGAACCTTACAGCCCACTGATCTTTCGGCCATTTAGCCGCTTCTGCGATCCGTTCAAATGCATCTGTGAAGTCATCGAAGTTATCGTATGACTTCAACTGTCCCAAGGACAAAGCACTACAGTCATTAAGTCCTACCGCCTTAGACACTGTAGGATTAACCTCTACTGCGGTACCAGTCCTCTTGATGAAAGTCTCAAGCAACTCTAACAGCGGCAGCAGCTGCTCAGTCATCGCGGCGATCATTCTCTCTTGGCTTAGCCTGGCCAGCTCCCCTTGGGCTTTCCATTGGGCCTCCATCCAGTCTTTCATCTGCTGGGGATCCATTTCCTCACTGCGTCACGCACCTGCAAAGGAAAAAGAAAGACAGGCCCACCAAGTGCGGCACAGACTATGTGGTTTCCTTTTTTTTTTTTCTCCTTTTACTTGCTTCTCTTTGCACCACAGCTCCCCCTTTCTCTGATCCTAGTCACCCCGTGCCTTCCTACCTTTACCTTAGCACGGTGAAGGATCGTGCGCTGAGAAAGCTGTGTCCTTTGCTGCGCTCCAGGTCAGGAACTTGGAAAATCCGCTCCGGTTTTTCTCTTTTTTCCTCCGTCGCAGGCAGCAAACTTTTTTCTTCTTTTCAGCAGGTAATCCTTTATGTATCTTGGGTACTGTGCTGTTTCTTTCTTTTTGAAAAAAATCCGATAGACTACGCCAGGTTATGTCACCACCAGGTGGGCAGACTGCCTCCTGGCTAGCAGGGCTGCGCCTGATGGCTGTGAAAGTAGTTGCACGCCTCGAGTGGTAAAGGCAAATTAGGATTTATTCCCCTCCCGGGGTCGGATTATTCAAATAACAAACAAAACACAAGTACTCAAAAGAAATAAGCCATGTCCTCTGGCACAAACATAAAGAATATTAGAACAATTTCTTCTTGCTTCAAAGTAAGTAATAACGTTATGCATTCAACTGCAGCACACAGTCCCACTGTGTGGAAACCAGCCTTTATCAGATGTAGTGTTTTCCCTTAACACTATGCTCAGCTCTGACTAGCATAAAGACCTTATTTTATGCGACGAAATCAGTGTACAGTCCATTGGGTCACAGATGGACGAACACTCACTGAGTGTGTCAATTATCATGGGTCTTTGCACGCATTCAAAACCCTCCTTATTAAAGTAGGCTTGGAAATTCCCCTGTGCCGTGCCGTCACAGTGTCTCTCTTTATTTCTATCCTCAGCTTGGGATAGATAATATCCTTTTACCCTCTCTGGAGGTTTCACTGGCTCCTTGCTCAGCTCTCTGCTTAAATCTCTCGGTGGGGAGTTACAGCCCTGCCCCCACCTTAGACTTCCTGCATGAGGCTGCTCTGCATTCACACTGTAGGAATTTCTATCATTCACCACTTTTAACTTCCCACTATAATCATTCCTCAGGTCACAGCTTCCTGATACATACAGTTTTGTCTTTGGTTTCCACTCACTCCGGCTGGAACGTAGCCTCCGTGTTCCAAAGTGTTTGCAATCAGCAGACCAGTCACACCTGTTCTCTGCTCTTGCTAGCTGCTCCCTCCTGTAGGACTCTGGGTAGTTACTTGGGTGAATCCTTCCTGTCTCTGACTCACTTCCTAGGTCAAAGTAAGAAACTCCTTCTGCTTCCTCTCGGCCAGCTGCTTCAGGTAAGACAGCCTGTTCTCTCTGCTTACGCTGCTCACGCTGTTCTGCTAGTTCATGCTGTTCTGGTTCTAACCCTGTGTTCCCTGCACTGTCCTTATAAGGGCTGTAAGCTCTTCCCCTTCTCAGGTGCACGCTATCAGGAACTAGGGAGTTTCTCTCAGCTGAGTGTTTTTTCAGACCTCGTGGCTGCATTTGTTTCTGTTGTCCCTGACAACAGCTGCTCACATGGTCTGTTTCCCTGTCAGTTTCAGGACTAAAATGCCGTGAATCTTGTGCTTTTAAGGTAGAGAATGGGGCTACTTCATCACAACACATCCTGATCCATCCCAACCACCAACAATACCTCCAGTTCGTGTGGGAGGAAGTCACTAACAGTATAGGGCACTACCCTTTGGGCTGGCGTCATCGCCAAGGGTCTTCACCAAGTGCCTAGCGGTGGTCACAGCCCACCTTCGTCTCCAAGGGGCCTTCATCTTTCCCTACCTGGATGACTGGCTCATAAGGGGAGGTATAGCTGCAGAGGTGCACCATGCCACCAAGTGCACCATCCATGTCCTGCAGTGTCTGGGGTTCATCATCAACTACCCTAAGTCCCACCAGTTTCCAGCACAGTGCCTGGAGTTCATAGGGGCTCAGCTGGATACCCTCCAGGCCAAGGCCTTCCTCCCTCCAGAGAAAACAGAACACCTTTAGCTGCAGAAGTGCAACACCGACAGTCAGTGCCCACTTGCCCTCTCCTCCGCCTGCTGGGCCACATGGCCTCCACGTTCCATGTAACCCATACGCCCACCTGCATATGAGGGCAGCTCAGTGGTTCCTTCACTCCCAGTGGACACAAGCCATGGACAGGCTTCAAGACAGGGTAAAAATGATCTGCCAACTGGCAGACTCCCTCGATTGGTGGCAGACCCCCCCCCCCCGTCACCTTCAGCCCGGGATGCCCTTCCAGGCACCCACCCCTCAGAGGATCCTTATTGTGGATGCCCCCCTGCAAGATTGGGGAGCTCATTGCGAAGACCTCCGCACCCAAGACACGTGGTCCCAGATGGAGTGCCAGTTGCAGTTCAACCTCCTGGAGCTCTGGGCAATATTTCTGGCCCTCTAAGCCTTTCGCCACCAGTTGCAGCATCAGTCAGTGCTGGTCCAGATGAACAGCCAAGTTGCAATGTTCTATGTCAACAAACAAGGAGGCACGGAGTCATACGCCCTCTGCCAGGAGGTGGTAGCCCTCTCCTGCGAGCGGTCTACCTCCTGGGCCTGGAAAACACTCTGGCAGACCAGCTGAGCAGAGTCCTCTAGCCACACGAGTGGCGCCTGGACTCCAGAGTGGCCTCCTGGCTTTTCCGACTCTGGGGCAATCCCCCAGTTGACCTGTTCGCCAGCCTAGACAACATACAGTTGCCCTGCTTCTGCTCCCACCAGCCACATTCGTCCCAGGTGATGGCAGATGCATTCCTCATCCCATGGATGGAAGGCTTCCTTTATACCTTCCTGCCAACACCGCTGGTTGCCAAGACCCTCTTCAAGGTCCAGCACGATAGGGCATCATTGATTCTGGTAGCTCCCCCAGTAGCCCAGAAAACCCTGGTTCCCGCTGCTTCTCTGTCGGAAGCGCCTCCGATTCCCCTGGGCTGTGCCCCAGGACTACTTTCACAGGAGGAGGGCTCTCTCCTGTACCCCAACCTGGGGTCCCTGTCGTTCACGGCTTGGCTGCTGAAAGGGTAGCTCTAGCTCCCTTCAACCTTCCACATGACATGGAGGAGGTCTCCACGAGAAGGGCGTATGTATTCAAGTGGCATCGATTTCCAGTATGGTGCTCCGAGAGGCAGGTGAACCCATTCTCCTGCTCGGTGCAGCAGGTGCTCCAGTACCTACTCCACCTGTCCTAGGTGGGACTGAAGTCCAACTCAGTCAGAGTGCACCTGAGCGCTATTGCGGCGCACCACCACACTGTCGACGGCAAGCCCTTCTTGGCTCAGCCCCTTATCTCTCATTTCCTGAGGAGCCTTATGTTGTCCAAGCCCCCCATCCACTCACCAATGACGGAGTGGGATCTCAATGTGATGCTCTCACAGCTCACTAAGCCACCGTTTGAGCCCCTGGCTACTTGTCACTTGTGATACTTCTCCTGGAAGGTTGTCTTTCTCATGGCACTCATGTTGGCTCGCAGAGTCAGCAAGTTCCAGGGTCTGATGGCAGAGACCCCTCCACAAGGTTCTACAAGTACAGGGAGGTGCGCCGCACACATCCCAAGTTTCTGCCAAAGGTGGTATGCCCCTTCCACCTCAATCAGGAGGTGGTGCTCCCCACCTTCTTCCCAAGACCTCATGCCATCAAGGCAGAGACCATTCTCCATACTCTGGATTGTAAAATGGCTCTGTCCTTCCATCTAAAATGGATTCAGGGCCACCACAAAGCACCTCAGCTCTGTCACCTATGACCCTAGTCATTTTGGGCTTCCAGTAACCAAGCGAACTCTGTCCACTTGGATGGCAGACTGTATTGTCTTCACCTATGAGCAGGCTGAGATCTTGCTAGACCACCGAATCATGGCGCATTGCATCACAGCCATGGCTACCTCTGTAGCAAAGCTGCCGGGCCATCACCTGGTCTTCAGTCCATACCTTCACAACTCACTACTGCCAGGAGAGAGAGTCCAAAGGGGACAGTGCCTTCGGCCAGACCATGCTCCATAATTTCTTCAGGCTGTAGGCAACTCCTGCATTCCGACCCTTCTGTGTTCAGGCTACCAGAGTGCTGGTTCCCCAATGGACACTTGGGTCTTGTGAGAGTATTTCAGTTGGGACTCAACTGCTGCAGCTTACAGCTCACCTTCTCTAGTCACCCGTGGTATTTTGGATGGGTTCTCAGTAGCCTGTAGCTGGGGAGTCCCATATGTGAGGACTGAATTCCTGCTTGTTCCCGGAGAAAATGTAGTTACTCACCTGTAACAGATGTTCTCTGGGAACAGCAGGAAGTCAATCTTCACAACCTCCCTTCTCCCCTTGGAGTTGCTTCTTTACCATATTTTATTTTTGCCATCTTAGCTATATCATTAGACTGAAGCAAGATGGCACCTTTGGGCGGAAAGGGGGCACCACATGCATGGTGCATCTCCCAAAGGCTTTCTTTGAAAGCTGGGGAGATGCTTCCATGCAGGCTCCGTCGACGCAGACGTCACCAATATGTGAGAACTGATTCCTGCTGTCCCCGGAGAACACCTGTTACAAGTGAGTAACTATGCTTTCCCAGGGAACTTAAAATTCATTTGCTGTTTGTTCAGTGCATTCAGCCTGGAGAGTGATTCAGAGGCATTTCTGCCTTTCCCCAAGAAGCTGGCAATATCTACCTTTGATAGGGAATGCAGATTTTCCACAGTGGGTCACAATTTAAGGCTGTCATAAAGCAGGTCAAAGACCTGTTTGAAGAAGAGGGTGTTCGGGTAAAATATTTTAATGAGCTTCAGGGGCCTATGCTTTGTTTAGTACCAAGTTTTAAGAACATAAGATCTTATATGCCATACTGGGTCAGACCCAGTATCCTGTTTCCAAGAAGCAGCCAATTCAAGTCCCAAGTACCTGTCAGGTTCCCAAAAAGATACATAGATTCTATGCTGCTTATCCCGGGGGAGGCAGTGGATTTCCTTGGTCCTCTTTAATAATGGTTTATGGACTTTTCCTCCAGGAATTTGTCCAAACCTTTTTTAAACCCAGCTACACTAACAGCTTTTACTACATCCTCCAGTAATGAATTCCAGAGTTTGATTAAGCAGAGAGTGAAGAAATATTTTAGACTTAAATGGGCTATATTGTAACTTCATTGCATGTCCCTATACACTGTATCTTATTGATTGTTTGCTGTTCAGACCGCCTTGATTGCAGGATAAGGCGGTATAGAAATACGTTTAAATAAAATAAATTAATTAATTAAATAAATAAACGTCCCCTAGTCTTTCTACTTTTTGAAGCAGTCAACGACTGATCTACGTTTACCCATTCCACTCATTCATTATTTTATAGATCACTATCATATCTCTCCTCAGCCATCTTTTTGCCAAATTGAAAAGCCCTAACCTTTTAAGCCTGACCTCACTGATGTGGGAGGTGTGGGAAGATCTTTGTTCTGCGGCAACGACACAGATGTGGCCAGTGGAGGAAGTAGAGAAAGAGTTGTATTCTAAATAGTTAAGGATTATTTGAATGAATATTGGACCTCTTCCTTTGAGAAGATAATACTGAAGTGGTCCCGAGATCTAGGGATCGAAGTGTTGGAAGAAGATTTCCAAGACGGGGTGGCAGAGGGCAGAGAACTTGCAGATAGTGCTCAGTTACAAGAGATGAAGTTTAAGAGTTTACATAGACTTCATGTGCACCCTTGCTGAACCTGTAAGGTGGAGATAGTGTACACAGGACCATGTAAAAAATGTGCCACCCTAGATGACACATATTAGCACTGTGTATGGGGCTGCTCTATGATCGCAAACTTTTGGCAGGATATTTGGGTCCATGTGGCTGGGCTGCTTAAAATCCAGATAGATTTAAAGACAGAGGTGTGTCTTAAATATTATAGATGACTTCTCATTGGGATCAGCTGCTGCAGTTTTGTTTTTATCTAGAAAGCCTATCTTATTGCAAAGAAGTGCATCTTCATCCAGTGGATAAAAGACCAATCCTAGGATCTTGAATTCTGGCGTAATCAAATGCATGAACTCCTACGCATAGAGCAACTGACTGCTTCAGGCTGGGAAACGTGCAATTCGTAAGTTTGAAAATATGGGACCCTTTTCTGCAATCCTTGTCTGTAAGACTTTGCAGCAAACTAGTGAACACATTGCAAGCTTGAATTCTAAGGACTGGACAGTTCTGATATCTCCTTCAGATGGCAAGGGGGAGGGTATCGTAAACAAAAAATGGCTGGACATTACTACATATAGTATGGTTAGAATTACTGTGTGTATTTGATCTTGCAGAATGCCTGCTACTGTGTAAAGGTTAGATCCCAATAAAACTAACTAAACTAAAACAAATTGGATAATATTATTGCACTCATTGCATTATTAAGATCTAGAAATTTGTTGTAGAGGATGTAATAAAAGTAGTTAGCATAGCTGATTTAAAAAAAGGTTTGGCAAGCTCCTAGAGGAAAAGTCCCTCTTCCCTGAGACTTTCATAGAGGGAGAAGAACCATGCGTGTAGTGACTTGCTCGCTGTAGCACTTACGCCAAAAATAGCTGAAGTTTAAAAGGTGTTAAAAAAAAAGAGAAATATCAGTCAAACAGCATACCACAAACATCTGCACAGAGAAAAATGTGTTTATTGTACAAGTTTTTTTAGAGTCGCTGCCTGGCAGGGGAAGAGTATGTATGTGCCAGCAGCTGAGGGGACTTCAACAGTGGCGGGGTCATAGGGAGACAGTACATAGTGTTTTTAGTGAGTGACAGAGATTAGAGAAGTGTGCTTTACTGCTGAAGCACACTTGGACAAGTGGGATGTATTAGCATAGTGCTAGTCAATGTATCTGTCTCACAAGCCGAAAGAAGTAATTTGTAATCATCTCCCACCCACTGATTCATTAGAACATCAGAACATAAGGTAAGTCATACTGGGTCAGACCAAAGGTCCATCAAACCAAGTAACCTGTTTCTAGCAGTGGCCAATCCATGTCACAAGTACCTGTCAGGTTCTCAAAAGGTAGACGGATTCCATGCTGCTACTCTTTTAAACCCAGCTACACTAATAGCTTTTACTACAGCTGCTGGCAACAAATGCCAGAGTTTGATTATATGTTGAGTCAAAAAATATTTTCTCCAATTAGTCTTACATGTGCTACATTGCAGCTTCATTGCATGTCCTCTAGTCTTTCTACTTCTTGAACAAGTACATAAACGATCTACATTTACCTACTGCCCTCCACTCATTATTTTACAGAGCTCTATCATATCTCTTCTCTGTGGTCTCTTTTCCAAGCTCAAGAGCCCTATCCTTTTAAGCCTTTCCTCATAGAGGTATCCTTCTATCCCCTTTAACATTTTGGTCACTCTTCTCTGTTCCATTTCTAATTCTGCTATATTCTTTTTAAGATATGGCAGCCAGAATTGCACACAATATTCAAGGTGTGGTCACATCATAAAGTGATACAGAGGCATTATAATATCCTTGGTTTTTATTCTACATTCCTTTCCTTATTTATTTATTTGGTTTTATGCCACACTATTCACGATCAGCACGGTTTACAATATAACAACATTTTACATAGAACAGTTTACACAGAACATAAAACATGTGAACCCGATAAAACAATTAACTATTTACATTAATAGATCACTAATAGATCATACACAGTAGCATATGGGCATGGAGAATTATTTACAGTCTGACAGAATCTTGAGTATGAGATTGATGGACAAGGCTTTAAGTTACATGGTCAAAAGCAAGATGTGGTTATGATTCCTATGATTCCTTGATTCCTAGCATTACATTAGCTTATTTGGCCATCACTGCACACTGGGCAGAGGGTTTCAATGTATTATCCATGATGAAGCCCAGATACTACTACCTACCACTTATTTCCAAAGCACTACTGAGTTACACAGTACTGTAAAAATACAGTATGTCCCAAAAATATGCATTGTGATCCCAGGGAAGTGGACAACTTCAATATCCAGGCTTGCTTCCGTCTTATGGCATGCTGATTTTGAATCATTTTGATTCAGTGGCTGGTCCTCTTGCCTGGAAAAAAACTTCTGTTAGAGTTATGACCTTTACAGCATTATTTTTATTTTAAAAAATATTAAATTTTTTATTCTAGGAAGACTTTTAGGTTACGGGCCAGTGAGTTTTCCCACCCTATGCAGAGCTATTTGAATATTAGATTGGGGTTAGAGTTTTTATTTCTGGAAATTTTTATCATTTTGTTGTGATTATATGCTATGTGATATCTTTAATGTTATGTTAATCGTGTCTGTGATTTCTGTTTGTTTATGATTATGGCTTATATTTGTAAACCACAGAGGTCGAGCTGGCTCCATGGAATAGAAGCCGCATAAATAAATAAACAAAATACTGGCACTGCCAGAGTCAAGAGCACCCACTGTTAGAACAGACAGTGGGACAGATGCTCCCAGCTTTTCAACCCTTCCTCTGTCCTCAGCCCCAGGTCCAACAGCTGTAACAGAAGTAGCAACAGTCCTCCCACCCACCCCCAAAGTAGTAGAGGGGAAGTATTGTAAAACCTCAGAGGTGGGGAGGCACTTTAAAGTGCTTCAGGATATGCAGAATGCTAGTACTTTAGGAAGATCATTAGTAGAGAGAAAGTGATGGGCCATTTTACCAAAAGTTGTATGCAGCATCATTTGCAGAAATAGCACCCTTTCCAGTTAAGTTCAAGGGAGGGTGCACTAATTCTAGCCTAGGTAGTCCATCCAATAGTGAAAATAGCATTGGGGGAAACCTTCAAAAAAGGGTAATTCATTTCCCAAGCAGAGCCTCCAGCATCTTCCCCAAATCAGGTGGCATTCCAGTAGCTCTGAAACATATTAAAAAAAAAGACACCATGGAGAAAATGAGATGGTCATGGGGCTAGCATCAGGAAGCACTGGAGATAACACAACGCATCAGGAAAAGCTTGCCCTGGGTAAGCAATTCATATAGGTGGTTGAGAATGTATGAGTTTAAAAAGACTGTTGCATCTTTTAGCCCCCAATTACCAGGTGCTTTGCAGGACTAATTTTAGTAGGGGGATGATCTCTAGCCTATAAAATCAGTTGCATGCCTAGCTGCAGGTAGAACTGGCACAGAAAGAGGGTAGTAGTGTGCATTTCACTGGAGTAATCAGAATGCTACACCTGCCCATCTATCTCCTATGGTTCATTGATGGCAGCTAGTTGAGACAGGGGAAGGCTGCAGGTATAGGGGAGGTGCACCAGGAGAAGGTACTAGTGAACTGTGCTGCACAGCCAGGTGATAGATGATAGCTATACCTGGGCCCATATCTTAGCAGAAATAAGGAGAATGCTGCGGCATTGGGAGTTAGGCCACAGGCAGATCATTATGCTTGCTGGCTATTTTGTAACAGACGGTGGGATGAACATGATTAAGTTAATGAAGGAGAGGGGAGGATTCATGGTACCAAAGCCTTATATCCTTGCTGCACCTGCTTATAAGAGATTCCCTAGGCCTGGGAAGCAAGAGAAGCAGAAACCCTGTTCTGAAGCTACTGATCAAGAAATGCTAAAAAGATAGCTGGGTATTTTCACCAGGGTGTAAAGGGTAAACATAAACTGCATGGGAAATGGTAAGCAAGGGCACCGGCATACCAGCTTATTCAGGATATCGGCACCAAATGAAATTCCACTTATCTGATGCTGGAGAGGTTAGTGGATCCATGGGCAGCCCTACATTAGATGCTATTAGACACCAAGATTGGTATCAAAAGCCCTGTGGCACAACAAGATTGGACAAATATGACTCAGGTCATAGCAGTTCTGAAGCCCTTCAAGGATGCTATAGAGGAAATGAGTTCCAGAAGAGCTTCCCTGAGCCTTCTCAACCCAGCACTAAATGTTCTACAGATGAAGATGGAGAGTTTTCAGCAGCACAGGGATACACAGTCGAGATTTTGGTACTGGTAGACTTTCTTGCATGTTAAAGCGGAAAATAGGTTGAAAATCCTCATGAAGGAGGATGCTTAGATGCCAGCTATTCTCTGTGACCCATGGGTGAAAGGAACTATCACTCTGCAGTGCAACATAGTGACTTACTATTTCCACTAACGTAAAATATCTCTCAGTGACAGCTATCCCCCCCCCCCCCCACCTTCATATGACAATCCCCCTTGAGCTCCAGGACAGGAAAATCGTTGACAGAAGCTCTAACTAAAGTGATAAGCAGCAAAAACCAGTCTGCCACAAATGAGAAACCTGCATGAATGTATTTATAACGCAGTTCCTTTCCAGGAGTGATTATAACTGGTCAATAAATCCTTAGGCTTAAAAAGGCCAGTACCTTAGGCCACTGGGATTGTCCTCCAACTTCTAAGCAACATGAGACCTTCTGTTTCATTGAAAAAGCCTTGAAACGGTGAGACGAATGCTCTAAAATAGTTCACCCAGCTACTGCTGGCAAAATTAGTTTCTCCTTCAGCCCCAAAAGCTCCTTCCTCCCCTCAGTTTTACGCTGGCTTGAGGGAGCTAGGGATAAATAACACTCTGTAGCATACCAGACTGAAGTACTGCTGTCTCCTACATTCTTGCAGCTCTGGAAGCAGTAACAGATGGGGAAGATGTCTCTTTAAATCTGTTGCAATTGCTGGTAGATCTTCAACCCCGTTCTGCAGAAAGTGCTGTTTTACTTAAACTGGGTCAGAGTCCTTCCACTTCAAATGCAGTAAAAGAAAACAAACAGTCTTTATGTATCTTACACTGCTGCCCTGCCTACTTTAGGTCCATCCTGCAGCCAGTCAGTTTATGCAACAAATGGTCTCTGAGGCTTCTTGTTACCATTAACTCCTATCATGCTATCAGCAAACAAAAGGTTCATGCTTAAATCACTTGTTCTCCAAGGACAAGCAGGATGAAGTCAGCCACACCTGGTGACGTCAACCGATGGCGCCGTGGACGGAAGTACTCTCTCTCTAGCCCAGAAGGGGTTTTCCCTTCCGGGCTGGCCACCTCCCTCTGGCCCTACCCCCGGGACCGCCCCTAGCCGCCCACTTTCACTTCTTCCGCCTTGCCAGCAAGACGGATCTCGACTCTCTCATCTTCATTTATTTTATTTTTTATTTTAATTTGTTTTATTACTCAAGAATTGGATCCTCGGAACCATGCCTAAGCCCAGGTTCAAAAAGTGCCCCTGGTGCTCGCGCAAAATGAACATCACAGACTCACATTCCTGTTGCATCCGCTGCCTGGGCGCCTCGCACAAGGTAGAAGACTGCTCCCACTGCTCAAAAATGTCTCCACGAGCCAGGAAAAGCTGCAGGAACCTGCTCTGTGAACTTTTTCTTTCCTCTCCGGCTCTCCCCGGACCCTCTGCTCCTGCTGCGGGCCCCTCGGGTGCTCCGACATCCACCTCCGGTGCCCTGGCATCTACCGCAACTCTGGCTCCCCTCCCGGCCTCGGACGTGCCTGTTCAGGCCTCCGTCCTCAGCCGCAGCGCTCCGGAGCCCTCTCCTCCGATCCTGAGCCCCCCCGGGGTGTTCCGGTGGCCTCAACAGCTTCCCAGAGCTCTCCCCAGCATGGCCAGCATGGAGGCGGCCATCTTGGAGGTCACTTCCGGTTCCGGCTCCTCCCCCCTCGGTGCCGAGGATCAACGCCGGCGCGGGTATCGGAGCAGGAGGAGCTTCTCACCGCACCGAAGAAGCAGGCGCAGGCACAGGACCCGGTCAGCACCGAGGAAGACATCTCCGCGCCATCGAAAGAGGAGCAGGAGACAACACAGCAGCAGCAGCAGTTACAGTGGCTGCAGCCGCAGACACCACCACCATGCTGCCAGAACTCGCCACCGCCGATGGAGATCCATATCCTCTTCTGCCTCCAGCGGCTACAGGTACCCCTCCCCCACGGCGATCTAGCATCTCCACGACCCCTCTCCTGAGACCCCTGCGGACCCTCAAGGGCAGACTCCCCAGGAGCCAGAGGGCGTTTTGACTGAGGGGAATAGAAGGGATTTTGTTTCCTTCCTCTCCTCCCTTCTTCAGCAGTGGCAAACCTCGTCAGCAACTGCTCCAGAGCCAGAGACTTCCTCCCACAACCTTCCTCAGACCTGCGTGCTTCCACAGCCCTCAGTCAGCGACTTTGCTATTAGGAGAGGAGGCAACGGTTCCCAGACCGTCGGACCCCCAGGGATTCCCCCCTCCGGCGTCTCCTGAAGCCCCCGCCCCTGCAGTGGACACAGAAACCTTAAACTCGGGGGCTGAACCCCCTCCCTCCGTACAAGAGGATCTCTCCTACACCAAGTTCCTCCAGAAGATTGCCTGCACACTAAACTTGCACATCTCTGGTGACGTCAAGGATCAACGCCCAGAGACGCAAGCAGCACGAAAACTTCTGGAAGCCCCAAAGTCGGTGACCGCCATTCCTATCTACCCGCTACTTCACGAGAACCTCATTACGCTCTGGAAGAACCCCGCCTCGGGCCCTCCTGTATCTCAAAAGCTGGATGCCAAGTACCAGGTCCAAGCTTCACCGGGTTTTGACAAGCCACAGCTTCCCCACCACTCCATTGTGGTGGAATTGGCCCTTAAACGATCAAAATCCACCCGCACCCACGCTAATTTTCCCCCGGGGAAAGAACTGAAATTACTAGACGACACGGGCAAGAAAGTTTTCCAAGGGGCCATGCTGTGCGCCAGGATCTCGGCTCACCAACTACAACAGGCCCTTTACCAAGACACCCTCGTGGAGAAGCTGAGAACAGTCTTCACCACCCAGGAACTGCAGGCGAACGCCATCCCAGACCTACAGGAGTGCACAAAGCACCAGGTGCGGGCTGCCTTTGACGCCTTTGATGCAGCGGCCCGCACGGCCGCATCCTCCATTGCCGCCCGCCGCCTAGCATGGCTTAAGGCTTCAGGCCTGCGGGATGATACTCACGACCGCATTGCTGATGCCCCCTGCACTGGAGATTCCCTCTTTGGTGACAAAGTCACCGAGACCGTCAACGCACTTAAAGACCACTGCTCAACGCTAAAAACCCTCTCGGATGAAGGCCTGGAGCGCATTGGTCGCAAGAGCGCATACCATCAAAGGCCACACTCCTTCTCGGGCTCCAGGCATCAATACAATGCTTACCAAAAGTGGCAACCACGGTACAAGGCGCAACCACCGCAGCACTCCTACCGGCAAAAACCCCGCCAGAGGGACAGGAAGCAGCAAAAGTCCTCCCAGCCCGGGACAGGGAAATCCAGCCAACCCTTTTGACAACCATGCCTTGGCCAATCCCCCCACGGGGGGACGTCTGGCCATGTTCCTTCCAGCCTGGCAGTCCGTGACCTCAGACAAATGGGTGCTCCGTATCATCAAGGAAGGGTACCGCTTGAAGTTTGTCTCGCCTCCAACGTAATCTGGATTTCCCCTCGGCAAGTCCTACGAGACCTGTTCTTCTCCTTTGGCAGAGGAGATTCGGGCCCTTCTTGCCTCCAAAGCCATTGAGCCCGTTCCGACATCGGAACAGCACTCTGGCTTCTACTACAGGTATTTCCTGATCCCCAAGAAATCGGGTGGCACGCGCCCCATACTCGACCTCCGGGCGCTCAACGTCTTCATTGCCAAAGAGAAATTTCGGATGCACTCCCTGGGGTCCATCCTTCCCCTCATCCAGCCCAACGAATGGCTGACATCCCTGGACCTTCTGGAGGCGTACACGCATGTCCCAATACACCCGGACTCCAGACAGTACCTACGCTTTCGGGCCATGGGACAACACTTCCAGTACAAAGTCCTCCCATTTGGTTTGTCCCCGGCACCACGAGTATTCACGAAGTGCGTGGCAGTAGCGGCAGCCCACCTACGCAAGCAGGGAATCTGCCTCTTTCCCTACCTGGACGATTGGCTCATCTCAGCACCCTCCTTCAAGGAAGCCGTGAGAGCGACCCACAACACTATCACCCTACTGTCAGCTGTGGGCTTCCTTGTGAACTACCAAAAGTCCCACCTGTGCCCCTCACAGCGGCTGGAGTTTATAGGGGCTCTCATAGACACCACCAAATCGAGGGCCTTCCTTCCCCAGCAACGACAGGAATCCATCAAGCAGCTGGCGCTCCGAGTACAGACAAGAAAGACCTCCACCGCTCGGAGGCTGCTCCGCCTCCTGGGTCACATGGCAGCAGCCACACAGACAGTTCCTCTGGGAAAGCTCCACATGCACCATCTACAATGGCACCTACGGGCACATTGGTCACAACACAACCAGTCATTGAACACGGCCATCCCGATGTCCGCAACTGTCTTCGCTTCTATCCAGTGGTGGACCCACGAGAGGAACCTCTCTCAGGGGAGACCTCTCTCCCAACCTCCACATCAGTTGGTCATCACCACCGACGCCTCCCCGGTAGGCTGGGGGGGCACACTGCCTACAACTACGGACACAGGGCGCCTGGTCCACGCAGGAGAAGCGGCACCACATCAACTTCTTGGAACTCAAGGCCATCCGCTATGCCCTGGAGGCCTTCCAAGACCTGATCAGCGGGAAGACCATCCTGATCCAGACGGACAGTCAAGTGGCCATGTTCTACGTGAACAAGCAAGGTGGGACGGGCTCCCGCAACCTCTGCAGGGTAGCTCTGCAAATTTGGGCCTTTGCAATCTCCAAACACTGCTTTCTCCGGGCATCTTATCTACCAGGGGTGGAGAACGATCTAGCGGACAGGCTCAGCCGCCAGCTCAACCCACACGAGTGGTCCCTCAAGCCAAGCATCGCCCGGACCCTCTTCAGGGACTGGGGTCAACCGGAGATAGACCTCTTCGTGACGGAGCAGAACGCAAAGTGCAAAACCTTCTGCTCGAAGTGCCCATCCGCCCTCAGCCATACAGCGGATGCATTCGACATGTCATGGGGGGAGTGGTCGCTAGTGTATGCCTTCCCCCCCATTCCCCTGATCTCCTTAACAATACAGCGCATCATCTCCGACGGAGCGCAGGCAATTCTGGTGGCTCCGCACTGGCCACGCCAAGGGTGGTTCCTGCTCCTGAAACGTCTATCAATACGCCCTCCCCGGCGGCTTCCACGGGTGCCAGACCTGCTCTCCCAAGAAGACGGGCACACCCTCCACCCCAACCTACAGGCGCTGGCTTTGACAGCCTGGCGGCTGAGCGGATAGCCTTGTCTCCCTTCGATCTGCCTCAGGAGGTAGAGGAAGTGGTCCTCACTTCACACTGCCCCACAACAAGAAAGTCCTATGGCCTTAAGTGGCGATGCTTCACATCCTGGTGCTCTTCCCAAGATCTGAACCCCTTCTCATCCCCAGCACCAAAGGTTCTTCAGTACCTAGCCTCTCTGGCACAACAGGGTCTGCAGCCCCAGTCCATTCGGGTGCACCTGGCGGCCATCGCAGCCCTCCACGACCGCCTTGGGGACAGATCAATCACGCAACTGCCCTTGGTAACACGTTTCATGAAGGGCCTGGCAAACCTACATCCCCCGGTCAGGGAACCGGTGCCCCACTGGGATCTCAACGCTGTCCTCAATCAGCTCACGTTGCCCCCCTTTGAACCCATGCAGTCAGCAGACGCAAAATTTGTCTCCTGGAAGACCTTGTTTCTTGTTGCCATCACCTCGGCCAGGCGCATCAGCGAGCTACAAACCCTGGTAACGCACCCGCCATATACGCAAATTTCCAATGACCGCGCCTCCCTCCAGACTCACCCGAAGTTCGTACCGAAGGTAGCATCAGCCTTCCATATCAACCAGACCATAGAGCTTCCTGCCTTCTGCCCGGAGCCTCACTCCTCGACAGAAGAGAGGCGGCTCCACACGCTAGACTGCGTCAGGGCACTACGACTCTACCTCCTCAGGACAGCTACACTGAGACACGGCACACAGCTCTTCGTCTCCTATGACCCGAACAAACCCGGCCGCCCCGTCACCAAGCGCACCCTGTCTCTCTGGATCTCCTCGTGCATCTCCTGCCTAAACCAAGCAGGCGTAGAGAACTCACTGACAGTCAACGCCCACCACCTGAGGGCACTGGCCTCCACCATGGTCAACCTGCCTTCGGTCTCTTTAGCGGACATCTGCAGAGCGGCCACTTGGTCCTCCATACAGACATTCCAGAGACACTATTGCCTCGACCTACAGGCCGACCAAGCTCTCGGTCAAGCAGTTCTTGCGGCGGCCCACACGCCTCAGTCGCGGAGCCAAGATACACAAGAAGCATCGAGCTCACCCTAGGGCAGGCTCGCCCTCTGGCCCTGAGTTCTCTGACTGTTACCTTGTTCCTTCTGTTGTTTGCACTGTCCTGTACTTATTGCTATTGCACATATCCTGCTGTACTCAGGGCCGGATTTACCTATACGCCAACTACGCTGTGGCGTAGGGCCCACAGCTGGCAAGGGCCCACAAAAATTGAACAAATTGTTAGCTTTTTTTAAATTAAATTTTAAAAAAAACCGCTGGCTGCTGCCGCGGCAGCATGGACTGTTCCGCGGGGCCCCCTCTGCTGCCGCGGCAGCATGGACTGTCCCGCGGGGCCCCCTCTGCCCGGCTGAGCCCCTCCGTGCCAGCTTTGAGAGGCGCAAAGGGAGAGTGTCTCCCTCGCATCTCTGTTAACGCTAACAGAGACGCGAGGGAGACACTCTCCCTTCGCGCCTCTCAAAGCCGGCACGGAGGGGCTCAGCCGGGCAGAAGGGGCCCCGCGGGACAATCCATGCTGCTGCGGCGGCAGTGGCAGCGGCCAGCGTTTTATTTTATTTTTATTAACGTTTACTTGAGCCGATGGGGGGGGGCTGGGACTGGAAATGGGCTGGGGGGGTTAAGACTGGAGTTGGGCTGACACGAAGAAACCAGAAGAAAGTGGCTGGAGCAATTGCAGCTGAAAAAAAATGCACAAAAGGTAGAAAAATATCTCTTTATTTTGAATTTATTAATTGGAATATGTCAGCTCTGGTAAATGTGCATCATTAACGTCTGCACTTTGTTTAGTACAAGAGCAAATTAATGTATAGTTTTATTTCTACAGTGTTGTACATTCCAAGTTTGGCTTTTGGGATTCCCAGTTTAATTATGACGTCAGGGCCAACAGCGCGCAGCTGATCCGGCGTGCTCGTTTTTATCTTTTCTGGGGGCCCACAAGTTTTGTTGGCGTAGGGCCTCACTCAAGGTAAATCCGGCCCTGGCTGTACTTATGGTTATTGCACATATCCTGTACTTGCACAAGTTGACTTTGCACATGTTGGTTCGTTGCACTGTTGTTATACATATTTTGCACATGTTGCTCACGTGATTTGACTAAATAAACCCTATTCTGCACCACGTGTCCTCCTATGTTCGGAGAGGGCCCCTCCACCTCAGCACTTCTCTGCTAGGGAGTCACTAGGTGTGGCTGACTTCATCCTGCTTGTCCTTGGAGAAATCAAGGTTACTTACCTGTAACGGGAGTTCTCCGAGGACAGCAGGATAAGTCAGCCACACACTCCCACCCTTCCTCCCCTGCTGGGGCCCATCTCCGGGCCTACCTACGCCCCTAGCACTCAATGACTCAGCTTGGGACATAGTGGCCGGCTAGGGGCGGTCCCGGGGGTAGGGCCAGAGGGAGGTGGCCAGCCCGGAAGGGAAAACCCCTCCTGGGCTAGAGAGAGAGTACTTCCGTCCACGGCGCCGTCGGTTGACGTCACCAGGTGTGGCTGACTTATCCTGCTGTCCTCGGAGAACTCCCGTTACAGGTAAGTAACCTTGATCTATCTCAAGAGTTCATTACCTCAATCTGTGTCAAGCTTTCTTCCAGAGTCCAGCGCAACAGGGTATAGCTTCAACATACATACATACGTAACATACAGCTGCCATCAACTCTTCAAGACTTCATTTGCTTCCAACACAAAAAGCTATTGGGGGGAGGAAATGACATCACATTGCCCGATGATGGCATGAAGGAATTGCTCCAGCACCGACCCTACTTAAAATGCTGCATCCTCCTTCCACGCAAGGCGGAAAACTGCAAAGAAAGGCAGCCGCCAACCCGGAGAGCGAGGAGAAGCTCGGGATGACCACTCGGCAGCGTGGGGTGGATTTAAAAGAATTTGCAGTGGGAGCCCAGCCTGAGACAAGTGGAGATAGCAAGAATGCAACTGGAGGGGCTAGGAACTCTGAGCCAGATGCTAGAGAGGAGAGGGCAGAGAGCATGGAAAGCAGTGACTCTGACCCAGGTTATCAGAGAACAGCTTAAAGAATGGTTTAAGGATTTAAAGATGGAAATTCAGGTGATGGGAGAGATGGTTGACGAACTTAAAGAGGAGATAGCTGAACTGGGCCAGAGAGTGGGTGAGCATGAGGAGGGGCTTGAGAAGTTGGTGGAGGAATAAGAGGAAATTGCAGCAGCAGTGCAAGTGAATGAGGACTGGAAGAAGCAAATGTTGTTGAAAATGGAAAATTTGGAGAATCGGACCTGTCGCAACAATCTTCGGATTTGGGGAGTGCCGGAGGAGCTGGAGTTTGCAGACTGCTGGAGAGTGGCAGAGTCTATTTGCAAGGAGGCCTTTCAACAAGGGTGAGAGACGGAGGTCCCAGACATGACTGAGTTGGATAGAGGGCATAGAGCATTGGGACCACCCCGCAATGTTGTGCCCAGGGACATTGTGATTTGTCTATATAACTACTGTATAAGATCAAGGAGCAGATTGCGGCAAAAATGTATGCCATGAGTAGCTTTGACTGGCAGGGATACCAGATCGCACTTTATTTTGATCTGGCGGTGGGGACTTTACAACGCCACAAGGAAATGTCAGAGATCATAAGACTTCTGAGACAGGCACATTTGAAGTACCAGTGGTTATACCCATTCAGACTAGCATTCACAAAGAAGGGATGCACCTGGCAAGCACGCACTTTAAAGCTTTGGTGGAGGCAGGCATGCAGGTGGACATGGTGGTACAAGAGCAGCGCAAGTCAGATGACCCGAAAAAAGTGAAGTGGTCGGGAGTGCCTTCGGAAGGTCTTAAGAAAAGGCACATGGGACCCATAAAGAAAGCACTAAAGTGAGCAGTTGGAGTCCTAAGACTTTACATTGGACATTTTAAAGTACCATTGTGATTAGGAGAAAAGAGATTCATGGTATAATGAAGGGAGTATGAAAGGGGGTGAATGAGTAGGAATGGCTTTAAGACAGGATATAAGAGGTCCCAATAACAAGTTTCATTGGAAGAGGGTGGGGGTCCGGGTTCCACTGTCAGAATTTAATTTTTCCTGGTGTGGGGAGGAAGTGGGGATTTTTGGGACTATTGGCATGTCTGGGAGAATGTCTGGGGATGTGTGAATAGAGTGTGTTGGGAGGCAAGGGGAGAGGGAGTGGGGTGTTGTAGAGGAGGTCTGACTGGGGGTCTGGAAGTGGGGGAGGGGAGGAAGGGAGGAATGAAAAAAAGGGGATGGGAAAGGTCTGGGGAATCAGGCAAGGAGATCACTACTCCTAGGTGGGGCCTCTGGTAGTAAGGGCACAGAAGTTGTGGAGGGGGGAAGGAGGAGGGGAGAATGAAGGTGAAGGTGGGGGGGCAAAGGGTAGGATGACAGACAGGTGAGGGAAGGAAGGGGTAGAAGGGATGAAAGGGGATGTGAGAGGGAAGGTGGTGGTGGCCACTATAAATGCTAAAGGGCTAAATTCATGCCAAAAATGGAGGTTGTTGGAAAAGGAGAAGGGATGAAATAAGGCCAATGTATTGTATGTTCAAGAAATGCATTTGAAAATGGGGTATGAGTGGATGCTCCAGTCATGAAGATATCTGCATGTGTTTTTGGCTGTGAGTCAGGAAGCTCCCAGGAAAGGGGGGGGGGGGAGTGGAAATCCTGCTGAGTGATAGGCTATGGGTGGAAGTGGATCAGGGGATTCAGGATAAAGGTGGTTAGTATGTGGGGGTGAAATTTAATATTGAAGGGGCAGAGGTGATGGTGGTGTGTATTTATGGGCCTAATGAACAACAGGGGGCATATTATGAAACTTTAAGGGAGAAATTGGAGGGCTTTGGTTCACTCCCTGTCCTGATAGGAGGGGCATTTAATTTGACAGTAAACCCCAGAGTGGACAATAGTAGGGAGGCTTCTATGGGAGGGAGGGACCGCAGGGTGATGTTGTGCTTGGAAGAACAGTTGGGGTTGGTGGATATCTGGAGAATTCATCACCCAGGGGAACAGAGATATACACATTCTATTCACATCTCCACGACTCCTACGATCTCTTGGATATGGTTTGGGTGAGTAGGGGATGGATGCACAAAGTAAAGGAGGAGGAGTGGGGTCAATTCCATGGACTGACCATGCCACCATAAGTGTAACTTTTGACTTGGGGATGGAAGGAGGGGGTATAAAATTTTGGAGGCTTAATGACTCCCCATTAGAGGAAGAAGATAATTTGGATCGGGTGTGGGGCGCAATTGATGAATACCTTAAATTTATTAAGGGAGTGGGGGTGGAGCTCGGT
This sequence comes from Ichthyophis bannanicus, assembly GCA_033557465.1. Taxonomy (NCBI): domain Eukaryota; kingdom Metazoa; phylum Chordata; class Amphibia; order Gymnophiona; family Ichthyophiidae; genus Ichthyophis; species Ichthyophis bannanicus. The sequence goes on from CM066033.1 coordinate 161,134,370, forward strand.
ACAGTCTGGGATGGTCTAAAGGCGGTTATAAGGGGCAATCTGCTGAGTATTGCAGCCAGGGTGCAGCATGCCCAGAGGGTCTGGGAGCACTCTCTCTGCAGTCAGATGCAATCTCTAGAGATGAGAAACCAGAGTGATCGAGACATAGAAACATAGAAATATGATGACAGAAAAAAACCACATGGCCTATCTAGTCTGTCCTTCCATATCAACAACCCGCTGTCTATGATGGCTTTGGCTCAGCTACAAGCGGAGTTAGGTAGACTCCACACTAGTCAGTTGGTGCATGAGCTTAATGTCTTAAAGCAAGCGCATTTTGAGGGGGGAAACCAGGCGAGTAGAGTATTAGCTAGCATATTGGCCAAGGTACTGGCTAATCAGTTGCAAAGTTATATTCCCAAATTAGTTAACAGGGATCAAATGGGGTTAGTGATGGGGTGGAAGGGGGGAGATAACATTAGGAAGATTTTTAATTTGACATGGCAGTTATAGAAGATGGGTGAGAAGGTACAGTAGTTTTTATTACTATAGATGAGGAGAAAGCATTTCATAGGGTAGAGTGGCACTTTATGTTTAAAGTGTTGGAGAGGAGATGGGGAGAAATTTCTAAAGTGGGTACAGGTCTTGTATACGGCCCCTGCTGCACGGATTAAAATAAATGGGGGATATTCAGACAGTTTTCGGCTGGGGAGAGGTACGTGGCAAAGGTGCCTGCTCCCACTGCTGCGGTTTGCCCTGGTAATTGAACTTCTGGGAGCTAGGATTTGAGTTTGGGAAGATATTATTTATTTATTTTATTTATTTAGCTGCATTTATATCCCGCTTTTCACCGGGTCAAAGCGGTTGGGGGATACATTTAACACGAGGGGATATGAGACACATACACTAACATGGCAACATGGGCAATGGAGGGTTAAGTGGCTTGCCCAAGACCACAAGTAGCGCCTGTGGGACTAGAAACCCCAGTCCTTCCGGCCCAAGGTTACTGTCCTCTAGTGGGATTTGAACCACTGACCTTCCGGCCTGTGGTACCTTGCCCCAACCACTAGGGGGGAGAGGTCTCAACAATTGCCCTATTTGCTGATGATGTCATTTTTGCAATTAGAGATCCATTTATTTCTTTACCGATTTTGATGAGGGAGATTGGTCAATATAGTGCAGTTCCAGGATACAAAATTAATTTGGGAAAGACCGAGATACTGGGCTTCAATTTGCCACAGGAGCTGGAGGAGCATCTCAGGGAAGGGTTTCCCTTTAAATGGGTGCAACGATCCTTTAAATAGTTCGGTATTCACCTGGAATGTCTCTGCAACCCCTAGTGGAATGGAATTACTAGCCTTTGATGGACACTTTAAAACGGAACTTAAATAAATGGAGGGGCTTGCATATCTCATGTTTAGTGAGACTAGCAGTTGTTAACATGAATGTGTTGGCCAAGGTGTTGTTTCTGTTTGTGTCACTACTGCGTAGGGTATCAAAGAAATTTTTGAAGAAGCTCCAGAGTGTGGTTATAGCCTATACTTGGGATGGCACAGTCCCCAAGGTAGCGAAGAATGTGATGTTTATGATGGGGAAAGAGGGGGGCTTGGGAGTTCCCTGTTTTTCCACCTATTATGAGGCAGCACAACTATGAGCTCTTTTGGCATGGCGAGGAGGGGGATAGGAGCCAGTTTGGGTACTTATGGAACAAGCAGGGCAGGGTAGTTTGGATAGTAGAGTGTGGGATGTGCAGGGAGGAAAAAAAGGGAAGGGGGATATAACCCATGCACTCAATTTACATGGAAGGTGTGGAACCAGTGCAGGGATTGATTGATGGGAGGGAGGCTATACTCCAGGCGAGTTTTTATAAGGGGGTTGCAGGATTTTCTGCCAGGAAGGATGGAGAGAGCTGTAGGTGGTGGGAGCTAAATGGGTTAGTGAGGTTAGGACTGCTCGTAGATGAAGGGGGCACGAGGTCCTCCTTTACCTCCTTTCAAGAGAGGTTTGGTTTAGGATAGGGATCATTTTGCATACCTCCAATTATGGCACTACCTGGGGCAAAAACACATACGCCAGGATTTGGAGCATATGTTAACCCTCTTTAAGACCTTAATGGTGCTGGGAGGGAAAAGAAGGGGTTTATTCTCCGCCCTTTATGGATGTCTTCAGGGGGAGGATGGCCTATTTCACAACATTTTGTAAGTGGGAGGAGGAACTTCCTAGTCCTTGGGATGAAGGGAGGTGGACTGCAATTTATGTGGCCACCAGGAAGCTAGCAACAGGAAAAGCCTTGTTAGAAAATAGTTTAAAGTTTCGCCTGTGCATGTACTGGACTCCGGTGAGGCTCCAAGCGGTGAATAAAGACTGTGGGAAGGTTTGCTGGAAAGGGTGTGGTAGTAGAGGGGATTTGAAGCATATGCTGTGGGACTGCCCAAGGGTACAGGAGGTGTGGAGGGAGGTGGAAAGTTTGTGTTTTGAAATCACTGAGGTCCAGGTGCATCTGGACCCAGCACAGATATTATTGAATGAGGTGCAGGAAGGTGGGGATGGGAACCTGGGGAAATTTCTGGGATATTGTGTAATAACTGCACAGATGGAGCTAGCGGTCTGTTGAAAGAAGCCAGACCTGCCTACTTGAGTTATGGTGGTAAGAAGCTTGGATAATATATTTTGCATGTGTGAGATTGCTACTTATAAACACCATGCAAAAAGCTCCTTCACTAAGATTTGGCAGTGGTACCAGGATTGGCGCATTGCACATTTGAACATTTGAAGACTACTTTGGGCCCTTTGAAGGGGGAAGGGATAAGTAGGAGGCATAAGCTGCTAGGTGGGTCCCGGGGGTGGGGGGAAATGGTCAATGAGGGTAGGACCATCCAGGGATCCAGAATCAGGAGTGGGAGGGGTCACAGGAAGGGGGGTATGGAGTAAGGAAACTGAAAAGGTTGGCATGGAGTGTGTGCAATGCCTGACAAGCCTGTAATGCCCGTGTGGAAAGGTAATAAAGGGAGGAGGGGGGAAGGGAAGGTGAGGGGGGAAAGGAGGTGAAAAAGGAGGTGGAAGAGATATTGGGTAGGGGAAGTAGAAAAGTTCCTGTATTTAGTTCATTTGGTTATTGCTGTACAATACTCTTGAATCTGTCAGTGTACTATAACAGATGGTTGTTGGTGATACTGAATAAAAAAAAAAACAACTATTGGGGGAATTCCCACCTCCTCTTTATAGGTTGCCCAGGGAGATAGCAAGCCCTTACGTAATGCTGAAGGGAGCTGAGTCATACTCATTCTACACTTTTCAGCTAAGCTTTTTGGAATCCCTCTCCATAAAGGGACCACCACTCAGAAATGCAGGGATCCTCTCAAAGCTACTCAGTTTACCATCACACACTGTAGCTGCCGCCACCTGTGTTACTACCTCTCCTGCTATATTGTTGTTTTTGGGGCCTTCATCATAATCATCTTCTGCTCTGTATCTAAATCCCTCAGGATCTCATATCAAACATTCATGAATTCTTTCCACTCTCCAAGGGAATCTGTATTACAGGCTCCTATGCTTGGACAAAAGTCCTCAGTGCCAGGGCTCTAATTTGCAGGCCAACCTCATCCCCAATCCCACTGCCTGCTTGGTGCTATGTCGGCTCTCTTCAGGTGTTTTAGGGCCTTTCATTTATCTAGGTACTGTATTGGTTCTCATTAAGTGTTCTACCAGCCACTTTGGGTTGCAGTGCCAAACTCGATGTGTCGGGGAGCAACTATTTGCCTAACACTGTTAGTGTGCCTTAACACAATAACATTGTAAATGTCAACAGATAAAGAACATCATGGTCGATCTAGTATGCCCAGAGAGGTGGCAAGAGTTGTTTCCACCGCTCTGTGCATCTTCCTATTTAGGGTTGTACCCACGCTTCATGCAGGTTACCCCCCTTTATGCCTTTGTTTAGGGTTGTACCTGTAACACTATGTAAGTTACCCCCTTTTACATCTTTGTTTAGAGTTGCGCCCGCCACTCCATATAGCTTATTCCCCTCTATTTTTTATTTATTTATTAACATTTCTATACCGAGATTTCCTACAGATCAATTGTGGTTTACATTGAAAAGACTGATCAGTACAGTTAGTACAGATTCAGTTTACATGGAACAGTAATAACTATGTACAGTGAACAGCAAAATTAACTTTGTTAACTATAGTTTATACAGGGTGTTCTTGTGTTACAGAGGTAATTTGCTTGAAGGTCATTGTTTGGGTGTTGGGTGTTGAGGTATAATGTATTATGATTAAGGGTGGTAGTTGTGTTATCGTGCCAAAGTGCTGAATGAATAGATATGTTTTGAGTTTTTTCTTGAAGCTCGAAAGGTCTTTTTTGAAGTGTAAAAGTTTTCTAAGTTTGCTTTGATTGCATCTGTAGAAATTTAGGAGGCAAAACCAGATCCCTGAAACAGCAGCTTCACTTTAATATAAAGTACACTGAAATAAAATAGACTGCGGCCGCAGACAAGATTTCAGTGTCAGCCAGCTGCCCACTAAAAATCTGCCCAAGCACTCCTGTGCAGGAGCTTATATAGTAGGCGGGCTTTCCCCATGTGATCATGACTCTCACCAATCTCTTCTGTTCTCATATCCTTTTTCACCATTCACACACACCCCTAAGCTCCCACACATGGCAAAGCTCAAGTTTGGCTCTTGGCCAATCAAAGTGATATGTTAGTGTAATTCCCATATATGGTATCTGCATCATAGCTTAGCATATGTTCAGTAGTGTTTTCTTTGTTCTCTCAAAAGCAACCAAGCAGCTATCTTGAGCACATGGCTTGAAACAACGGACACAGCCCTAAGCAATTTGATTTATGGCTTAACTCTCATTATCCTCAAATTCTCTTGATATAAAGGGATCCACTGTGTCTCTCCCATGCCTTTTTGAATTCTTTCACTATTTTTGCCCCACCATCTTGAACTCTCTCTTCAAAGTTATTTTCATATTTCTATTAATGTATTTGTTGACTTTGTCCCACTCACAGAACATTGGTTTTCCTGGTCCTTTAAAATTTTTCTTAGCAATCGCTGAAGTCTTGAATACATTGAAATGTCCCTGGGTGGTAAGGCATTTAAACCTTTCTAGGTGCTGTTGTGGCACTCTGCAGGTGTTTTAGGGCCTTCCAACCTACTCTGCTGCTGTATTGAACTTGCTAGCAGGCATTGGCACTTTACTACTCCCTATTTCCTCGGCTCACAGCCTTGGGGTCATTTTTGACTCCTCCCTCTCTTTCTCCACACACATCCAACTGATAGCTAAAACCTGTCGTTCCTTTCTCTATAATATCAGCAAAATTCGTCACTTCCTTTCTGAACACACTACTAAGACACTTATCCACTCTTTAGTGACCTCCCGTCTAGACTATTGCAACCTCCTCCTTGCTGGTTTCCCTCTGAATCATTTCTCTCCCCTTCAATCTGTTCAAAACTCAGCTGCGTGGCTAACGTCAGCCTCGATATGCTCATATAACCTCTCTGCTCAAGTTGTTTCATTGGCTTCCTTTCCATTTCCATATACAGTTCAAACTTCTCCTACTGACCTATAAATGCACTCACTCTGCTGCTCTTCACTACCTTTCCTCTCTAGATGCAAGGAGCTCTTTTCCCTCAGGGAACGTCCAATCTCTGGATGCAAGAGTAGCAGACTTGGAGGACATAAGGAAGACAGAGAGGTACATAGACAAGACCTAAAGGGACGTAGTACTGAAGTTCCACTTCCAGTCTGGCAGCTTCTCAGTTGCCATGGAGGAGAGAGGTCATGTGAAAGAAGACCATCACCTTGGTGTGGCAGGAAGTGATCTTGTAGCTACGACCTGTTCGCCAGGAGATGTAAAACCCTCTCACACTGAGGAGGTTTCTCCAGGCCCATGTGCCAATGAGGGAAGAGTTAGGATGGCTGTTATAGTTGGTGATTTGATCATTAGGTAGATAGAGAGCTGGGTGGCTGGTGAACAAGGATCACCTGGTAACATACCTGCCTGGTGTGAAGGTAGCAGACCTCACATGCCACCTAGACAAGGTTTTAGATAGTTGTGGGGAGGAGTCTGCCGTCTTGGTACATATTGGCACCAGACACATAGGAAAGTGTGGGAGGTAGGTTCTGGAGGCCAAATTTAAGATTTTAGGTAGGAAGTTGAAATCCAGAATTTCCAGAGTAGCATTCTCTGAAATGCTTCCCGTTCCACGCACAGGATCCAAAAGACAGGCAGAGCTTCAGAATCTCAATGCGTGGATGAGACAATGGTGCAAAGAAGAGAGTTTGGGATTTGTTAGGAACTGGACAACATTCTGGGCAAGGGAGAGGCTTTTACGAAAGGATGGGCTTCACCTTAACTGGGATGGAACCAGGCTACTGGCATTAACCTTTAAAAAGGAGATAGAGCAGCTTTTCAACTAGATAATAGGAGAAAGCCGACAGTCGCCCAGGAGCACATGGCTCGGATGATTGTATCCTTGAAAGATACTAGCAAAAGAGAGGAGTTAGGGCATACTGAAAAATATGTTCCAATAAAAATAAACATAATCCAGATACCCTTAGATACAGAGCTGAAAGATTCCAAATTACTCCTATCAACTGATAACCAGATTAATATGAATAAAATACGACTCTTAAAATGCCTGTATACAAATGCTAGAAGACTAAAAAATAAGATGGGAGAGCTAGAATATATAGCACTAAATGAAAGGTTAGATATGATTGGCATCTCAGAGACTTAGTGGAAGGAGGACAACCATGGGACACTGTGATACCTGGGTACAAACTATATCGCAATGATAAGGTAGATCAAATTGGTAGAGGGATTGCGCTCTGTGTTTATAGAGAGCATTGAGTCACGTAGGATTAAAGTTTTGCAGGAGACAAAATACACTGTAGATTCTCTATGGATAGAAATTCCATGTAAAAAGGGAAGGCGATGGCAGTGGGGATGTACTACTGTCCGCCTGGCCAGAATGAAGAGATAGATGATGAAATGCTGAAAGAAATCAGGGAAGGCAACAAAAGTTACAACACAACAATAATGAGTTATTTCACTTATCCCGATATCGACTAGATCAATGGCACAGCATGATATGCTAGAGAGATAAAGGGATATGTTTACTAAACTGCGGTAACGTAGTAGGGGCTACGTTAACACGTGTTAACGTCACTGGCCGCGGTAAGTCCCGCAGAGGGTGGAGAGAGGGCGGAGAGAAGGGGTCAATGGGGGGGAGTGGGCAGGGAGAGGCTCCTTTTACACTAACACAGGGAAATGAAGGGCCAAACATTACCGTGACTGAAAACCTGTCATTAGATGGACAGGTAGTCTACTGTCATGCGCAGTATTGCAACGTACATGGGTTGCATCTTACGCGCACTACAGTGCATGCACGTTGCAGTGCACACAATAATGCGCGTGACGTCTGTTTGGGATGTGCGTTGTTACGCGCCATAATCTGACCACATGTGCTAAGGTGCCTAGTCATATCTTATAAGGCACATAGACAGCTCTGTACGGTCAAGCACGTTATTGTGCATACTGCGCATCTGACACTCTGCTACGCGCGTTCTCTGCAACGTGCGTAGGACGCAGAACATGTAGGGTGCACTACTGTGTGTTAATCTAGCAGACACGATGTCCACTTGGTGGAACATATTTGCATTGTACTCGTTGTGATTGTTTGGGTTAGCGGTTGCAGCCGTGCATGGCACCAACATAGGTTGTGGGTTTGGGGCCCACAGGTTCCTTTTCCTTTCATTTGTTCTGCTCTCTTTACCATACAATGGTTCCAGCTTTGTCCCTTATCCACACACCCTTCCCTCTCTTCACTGTACACTGCAGTGTCCCCATCATGCTGCCTATCCGTCACATGCTAGCTGTTACATATGCTCCCTTCCCTTGGGATGTCAAGGTGGACAGGTAGCTCAGTGGTTTGGTATTGGTGTCAGTGAGCTATGTTTGGGCTCTTCAGTCTACTGGTTCAATTCCCTCTTACTCCTTTTTGGATTCCCTGCCCATTTTGCCCTTATACACACACCATCCACACAGCTGGCCCTTCAGACCGACCCCTGATGCTCTTTCCGTTATATTTGTTTACTCTTCTGCATGCTGTTTCACTGGACACCATTTCATGGTGTGTGTGCCTGTGTTACCTGTGGCTCACATCCCCATTACAGACTGCGTTGTCAGCTGCCTGTGGTCTATGGCCTTACACCTACAGCTCCTTTTCTCATGTGGCACCATGTCTGCACATCCCTCAGCGCGTCTTCTACTGTCAGCACGCCTTAGATTGCAACCCCTTCGGACGTGCTGCTGCTTCCTGTCTGCTGTGGTGTTCACGTGCGGTGGGTCCATGGTGCACTGTACCGCGCATTAGCGCCTTGTAACGAGCATTACCTGACGCAGCTTGCTTTAACGATGCACCGCCCACTCCTTTATATGGGCCTCCATACCATTACCATGGAACCTAACGCGGGTACCATTACCGCGGTTTAGTAAACATGCCCCCAAGTTTCTAGATAAAAGAAATGACTGCTTCTTGGAACAACTGGTTCATGAATTGACAAGAGAAGAAGCTATTTTGGACCTAATCCTTAGTGGAACACAGGATCAGGTGCAAGAGATAAGGGTTTTGGGGTCACTTGGCAATAATGATCATAGCATGATCGCATTTGATTTAATAAATGGAAGGATGATGGAAAGGAAATCCACAGTAGTATCTTTTAACTTTCAAAAGGGATACTATGATATAGTGAGGAAAATAGATAAGAAAAACTAAAATTAGCAGCTGCAAAGGCTAAAGTTTAACATCAAACATGGGCATTGTTTAAAAGTAATATCTTAGAAACCCAGACCAAATGTATTCCACACTTCAAGAAAAGTGGAAGGAAAGCCAAAAAACTGCCCGCATGGTTTAAAGGCGAGGTCAGAGAAGCTTTTGCTAAAAAAGTATTTTTCCGGAAATGGAAAAAGGAGCCAAATGACGAACACAGGAAACAACATAAGCATTGGCAAGTTAGATCCACGGCATTGATAAGGCAGGCAAAGAGAGAATTTGAAAAAAAGTTTGCCATGAAAGCAAAAACACATAATAAAGAATTTTTCAAGTACATTTGTAGCAATAAACCTGTGAGAGAGTCAGTTGGACCATTGGATGATAGAGGGGCTCCAGGTGAGGACAAAGCCATAAACGAAGAGACTAAATGAATTCTTAACTGAAGAAGATGTAGGGAAGTTATCCATGCCTGAAATGCTATATAAAGGTGTTGTATCAGAAGAATTGAAAGAAATATTGATAAATCGGGAAGATGTATTACAATTATTTGATAAACTGAAGAGTAGGAAATCAAGGGTGTTGAAAGAATTGAAATATGAGATTGCATATTTACTATTAGTAATCTGTGAACTATCATTAAAATAATCTGTAGTACCGGAAGATTGGAGAATGGCCAATTTTTAAAAAGGGTTCCAGGGGCGATCCAGGAAAATACTGACTGGTGAGCCTGACATCAGTACCGGACAAAATGGTAGAAACTATTATAAAGAATAAAATTGTCAAACGTGTAGATAGTCATGGTTATGGGAGAAAGCCAACATGGATTTAGCCAAGGAAAGTCTTGTTTTACTAATCTATTATATTTTTTTGAAGATGTGAATGAACAGGTAGACAAAGAAGAGCTGGTTGATATAGTGTATCTGGATTTTCAGAAAGCCTTTCACAAGCTCCCTCATGAGAGACTCTTGCCAAAATTAAAAAGTCATGGGATTGGAGGCAGTGTAGTATTGGGGATCAGGAACTGGTTAAAAGATAGAAAGCAGAAAGTAGGACTAAATGGCCAATTTTCTCAATGGAGAAAGGTGAATAGTGAAGTATCCCAGGGATCTGTGCTGGGCCCACTGCTTTTTAATAACTTCATAAATGACCTGGAAATGGGAATAATGAGTGAGGTGATCAAATTTGCAAATTACACAAAATTATTCAAAGTTTTTAAAATGCAAGAGGATTGTGAAAAATTGCAAGAGGACCTTGATAAACTGGAAGACTGGACATCCAAATAGCAGATGAAATATAATGTGGACAAGTGCAAAGTTATGCACCTAGGAAAGAACAACCTAAACTATGGTCACACGATGTAAGGTTCCACATTAGAAACCACCACCCAGGAAAAAGATTTACAGTAGGTGTCATCGTGATTAATACATTGAAACCTTCCACCCACTGTGCAGCAGCGACCAAGAAAGCAAATGGAATGCTAAGAATCATAAGGAAAGGAATGGAGAATAAACCCAAAGATATTATAATGACTCTATATCATTCCATGCTGGGACCACACCTTCAATATTGTGTGCTATTCTGGTCACCATATCTTAAAAAGGATAAAGCAGAATTAGAAAAGGTACAGAGAAGAGTGACAAAAATGCTAAAGGGGATGGAAGGATACCCCTATGAGAAGAGGCTTAAATGGTTGGGGCTCTTCAACTTGGAAAAGGGACGGCTCAGGGCGGGATATGATTGAGGTCTATAAATTAATGAATGGAGTGAAACAGGTAAACATAGACTGGTTGTTTGCACTGTTGAATAGTAGAAAGACTAGAGGACATAAATGAAGCTACAATGTATCCCATTTAAGACTAATAAGAGAAAATATTTTTTTACTCAACGCATAATCAAACTCTGGAATTTGTTTCTGGAGGATATAGTAAAAGCTGTTAGTGTAGCTGGGTTTATAAAAGGTTTGGACAAGTTCCTGGAGGAAAGGTCCATAAACCATTATTAAACAGGACCTGGTAAATCCACTGCTTACTCCTGGACATGCATTGTGGAACCTGTGTGCATTTTTGGGAACCTGCCAGGTACTTGTGACCTGGATTGGCCACTGTTGGAAACAGAATACTGAGCTTGATTGGCCTTGGTCTGACCCAGTATGGCATGTTCTCTTATCTCTCCCTACACCCCTCCTCGGGAACTCCACTCTTCTGGCAAATCGCTTCTGTCTGTGCCCTTCTCTTCCAGTGCCATCTCCAGACTTCGATCCTTCCACCTTGTTGCTCCTTATGCCTGGAACAAACTACCTGAGTCTATACGTCAGGATTCATCTCTGACCCTTTTCAAATCCAGACTGAAAACTCGCCTCTTCGAGCCTGCTTTTGGATCCCGATCCGCTTAGTCTTCTATGTCTTTCCTTAACATACCCCCAGATGGATCCTTGTTCTCAGCTGTTGTGTTGCCTGTCTCAATTAGATTGTAAGCTCTGATGAGCAGGGATAGACTTTTATTTACATGGGCCTGTACAGCACTGTGTACTCCTTGTAGCGCTATATAAATGATCAGTAGTAGTAGTAATATTGGCCCTCTTTTGCTCTTCTGAGTGCTCGCAGACAGTGCTGCTGCCCTTTTAACCTACTCTCACTACTTTTGAGGCTTTCATTACAGTCCATCATCTCTTCTCTATCTAAATCACATAGCTTCTCATTCCATAAGATCATAAGATATGCCATACTGGGTCAGACCAAGGTCCATCAAGCCCAGTATCCTGTTTCCAACAGTGGCCAATCTAGGTCATAGGTACCTAGCAGTTTCCCCAAAAGACACAGGTTCCACAATGCTTGTACTGGGTCAAGCATTGATATCCTGGGTCCCTTCTTAATAATGGTTTATGGACCTTTCCTCCAGGAACTTGTCCAAACCTTTTTTAAACCCAGCTACACTAACAGCCTTTACTACATCCTCCGGTAACAAATTCCAGAATTTGATTACACGTTGAGTGAAAAAATATTTTCTTTTATTAGTCTTAAATAGTTTACCCTGTAGCTTCATTGCATGTCCCCTAGTCTTTCTATATTCTGATAACGTAAACAATTGATCTACGCTTACCCGTTCCACTCCGTTCATTAATTTATAGACTTCTATCATATCTCCTCTCAGCCGTCTCTTGAAGGACTAGAAAAGGGGACTGTTACTTCTGGAGAGAGATCTGCAATTGTGAGTATATACTTCTGGGAATTTTCTGAAAGGAATTCTTTGTATTAAAGCTAATTAATCTGTGAACCCACTATTTTTTGTTAAATCAGTCAGGGGCTAGTAGCTGCAGTTTAAGTTTAAATTTAAAACACAGAAGAGAACTTTCTGGTTACATTTCATACCCAGCAGAGAGCTTGTAGTTTAAATGTAATAGTCACTCAGGGCCTAGTATCAGCAAAGTACCTTTAGTTTAAATTTAAAACATAGAAGAGAGGTTTCTGGTTAAATCTGGAACCCAGCAGAGAGCTTGTAGTTTAAATTTAATAGCCACTCAGGGCCTAGCATCAGCAAAGTACTTTTAGTTTAAATTTAAAACACAGAAGAGAGCTTTCTGGTTAAATTTAGAACCCAGCAGAGAGCTTGTAGCTTAAATTTCATAATAAGTTGGAGCCTAGCAGCAGCAAAAAGCTATAATTTAAATCAAATCAGAATATAGCTTAGCACAAAAGGCAAAACAGGGTCAGTACTCTTTGAGCAACAAATGCCAAGCAATCCATGAATTCTTCCCCCAACTAGGGGGATCTTTTCTACAGATTCCTATGCTGGGACAAAAGTCCTCATTGCCAGGACTCTTTCAGGCACAAAATTTAGCTGGCCTTACTCACTCTAGCCTTTTCTATATTAAAATATTTGATAAACCACCTTTCAATACAAATAGCTTCCTGCTGCCTGGGTTCGTGCAGCCTATCTTAGTACTATGTTGGCACTTTTCCGGCATTTCAGGGCCTTCCAGGCAATTTGGCTGCCATATTGGCCCAATATTCCTGCATCTTTCAGCCAATGTTATTTCTGTATTCCTCTCTCCGTGCTGCTTTGCACTTCTGATGGTGGCTTGTAGTATTCCTGCTACTGGAACCATGTGGTGTTTGTGACATTTGGTGAGTTTTAGTGGTTTTGCCAGTGCCTGCTAGCAAGTTTCATGCAGATTGGTTGAAAATGAATGGAAAGCCCCACAGTTGCATTCTAAAATTGCTTGCCTCTTAGCCTTACATGGGTATAAATGAAACAAAGGTATGAATGATTTGGCATGTGAAGACTAACCAAACCTAGTTACAGGACAAATATCAATCAACGCAAAACATTTTGGCATGCATATCCCTAATAGACATAATAGTAGGTATCTCAGAGACCTGGTGGAGGGAGGATAACCAATAGGAAGTTGTGATACTGGAGTACAAATTAAATTGGAATGATAGGACAAATTAAAGTGGAGGAACAATGGCACTATATATTTAAGGGTGACAGAGTTAAATACACAGCTGTGGTCAACATTATTGGCACCCTTGCATTTTAGGTATGTTGTGTACAGTATCTTGAGAAATAATTGGAAATATTCCAACTGTATGCCATCATAATAGTTTAATAGCATGTTCAAAGGTATAAAACAAAAAAAAGATGTTTGTGCAACTTAAATATAGTAATTTCTGAGAAAAAAAACAAAATATGACCTGGATAGAATTAATGGCACTCTTCACTAACCCTTGGCAGTGATGACAGCCTCCAAACATTTCTTATAGCCATCTATAAGTTTTGTACCTCTGTCTGCTGATAGTTTCTCCCAATCTTCAATTGTGATTTGTTCCGAAGGTTCTTGCTTGAATTGAGATCAGGACTCACTGCTGGCCAGTTTAAAACAGTCCATTTTTTCCTTTTTAACCATTCTTTTGTACTTTTGGATGTATATTTTGGGTCATTGTCCTGCTGGAAGACCCATGACCTTTGACCCAGACCTAGCTTTCTGACACTAGGCAGCACATTTTGCTTCAAAACACCTTGGTAGTCTTCTGACTTCTTGATTCCCTTAATACCTTCCAGGTCTCCAGTTCTTGAGGCAGCAAAACAGCCCCGCAGCATTATGGAACCTCCACCATATTTAAATGTAGGAAGTGTTTTTCCCTTGTAAGCTTAATTTCTTCACCTGTAAATCTGTTGCTGGTCTGCATTGCCAAAGAGCTCAAGTTTGGTTTCATCTGTCCTCAGAACATTTTCCCAGAAAGATTGTGGTTTCTCAAGGTGGGTTTGGGCAAAGATCAGGCGTGCCTTTTTATTTATTTATTTATTTATTTATTTATTTATTTTATTTGCTTACATTTTTATACCGCCCCTTCCAGAGATCAGGGGTGGTTTACATTATAACAATGAACTTTAACAATAATAGTTACATGTAACAAGGTTTGGAACTTTATACATAGAACATTTGAGTGAGGGGATGCCTCAAACTATTTACATGAAGCAGTACAATGAAAGACCACTGTAACTATTTACAGAGAGAATTTACAGTAGTGTTCTTACTGGCGACAGCTAATCGGTACAAACAACAACTAGAATTTAGTTGAAAGGGGGATGAGTAGAGGGACAGAGGATAGCATAGGAAGGAGGGGGGAGGATAGTAGGTGGAGGAATGGGAAAGTGGTCTATGTATTATAGTAATATTCTCGAAATAGGTGCGTTTCTAGACCCTTGCGGAATGATTGAAGGACCTTGTTTCTTCTTAGTGTATCCGGAAGGTTATTCCATTGGAGGAGGGATATGTATGTGAATGCTTTGTTGCTCGTAGATTTTTTGGTGTTGCATATAGTGTGTGATACCTTTAGTATGTTTTGGTTGTGGGTTCTTCTGTTTCTATTAGGGGGTTGTATTTTGATGAGTGTGGAAAGGTGCGATGGGGCTATGTTATGTATTAATTTGAAATTTGTCATTATTATCTTGTATCATACTCGAGCTTGAATAGGGAGCCAGTGGAGCCCCTTTAGGATGGGTGTAATATGATCCGAGAACCGCGATTTCATTATGATTCTCGCCGTGACATTATGTGCCAATTGAAGTATGGTTAGTGTTTTTTTTAGGAATTCCTTGTAGTAGGCCATTGCTGTAGTCCAAGTGAGGAGTTATAAGCGCTTGAACTACTGTTCTGAAATCAGACAGCTCAATGAGGTTTTGTAGAGATTGTACGCTTGTAGAATATTGTTCTGTTTAATGACCTTAGATGGGTCTCCATACTGAGCGTTTTATCAAGGGTGACCCCTAGGTATAGTTATATAGGAGGAGAACCAATTCAGGGTGGTTCCTTTTATTCCTAAGGACTTAAGTCTTGTAATAAGGGTCAGGTGGTTTACAGTGTCAAATGCTGATGTTATATCAAGGAATATTAGGATAAACATTTTTTTGGTGTTCTCAAGGCCTTGTATTAATTTGTCAAACAGCACTAGGAGAAGTGTTTCTACTCCATGAAAGGGTTGAAAGCCATATTGTTGATCATCTAGGGAGTTTGTTGAGTCTATAAAGTCTTGGAGCTGACGTTGAACTGCTTTCTCAATGTTTTGGCTATAAAAGGGATGCTTGAAATTTATTTATTTATTTATTTAGACAGACTTGTATACCACCTTATCCTTCAATCAAGGTGGTTACGTAACATCACAATTGGAAGGTTACAATTAACATTAGGGTACATGTAAACATTTAGACAGTACAGTTACATAACAGCATTTTTTTAGACAGTACAATTAAAGGTAACATTTAACATGAGGGTATTTAATAACGTGGTATGATAAACTTGTGTGTGTGGATAGGATGGGTACGTGTCTGTTGGCGGGGTAGGTGGTATTTCAGTTTGGCTATGGGATGTTGCCTGGATGCTCATATGTTTCTATAAATAAATATGTTTTGAGTTCTTTGCGGAAGTCTTTAAGGTCATCTAATGCTCTCAGGTTTGTTGGGAGGGAGTTCCATAGTGTGGAAGCCAGTAGTGATGGTGCTCTTTTTGATGTTGTTTGTTTGGTTTTATGATAGCCTGCAGGTGTGCCGATCATGTTGTCGTTATTGGTTCTTCTAGGTTTATTGCTGATGTCTCTTGTTATGACATTTTGGAGTACGTCTGCTTGAAGATGGTGAATGACTTTTAAGATGATCATGATTGTTCTGTATTTAGCTCTTGTTACCATTGGGAGCCAGTGCAGTTGCTGTAGGATGGGAGTGATGTGCTCGGTCCTTGGTGTGTCTGTAATGATGCGTGCTGTGGTGTTTTGTACCATCTGTAGTGGGTGGAGTGTCTGCTGAGGTAGGCCTTGATATATTGAATTTCCGTAATCAAGCAGTAATG
The DNA here is from genome assembly GCA_033557465.1 of Ichthyophis bannanicus. Lineage (NCBI taxonomy): Eukaryota > Metazoa > Chordata > Amphibia > Gymnophiona > Ichthyophiidae > Ichthyophis > Ichthyophis bannanicus. The sequence continues at coordinate 161,150,480 of CM066033.1, forward strand.
TGATGAGTGCTTGGCACACTGTGCGGAAGTGGTCCTGGCAGAGCATTGGTTTGATTTGTCTGATTGTTTTCAATCGTTGATAGGCCTTGTTTGCGGTTTTGGTGATGTGGGATTTCAGGTTTAGAGCTCTGTCTAGTATGATGCCCAGATACTTAACTTCTTCTTTGACTACTATGTGTTTGTCTAGGATGCTGATAGTTTGTGGAGGTATGAAGGTGGGAATCCTGGTAATGAACATTGCTTCAGTTTTATCGTAGCTGACCGTTAAGTTGTTGGCTCTGAGCCAGTCATTCATGTCTTCGAGGCATTTGGTTATTGTTGTTGTGTTTAGTGCTAGTATGTTGATTTGAGCGTACACCATGATGTCGTCTGCATAAATGTGATAGTGAAGTTTGTGGTGCTTGATGATGTTGCATATGGGCTGTATGTAGATGTTGAAGAGCATTGATGATAGGGCTGAGCCTCGAGGTATTCCCTGTGTGACGGGGAATTGTAGTGATTTCTTTTGGTCACATTTGACTTGTTGCGTTCGCCCTTCCAAGTATGATGTGAACCACTTCAGGGTATTCTTGCATAGTCCTATCTGTTGTAAGCGTTGCAATAGCTTGGTGTGGGTCTATACGCAGAGGAGTCATCTTTGTTGAGTGTTTTGTTCTTTAGTATTGGTCAGATTATGGATCTTTTGAGGTTAGAGTGCATAGTTCTTTGCTGGAGGGATAGGTTTACTATATTTTGTATGATTGGTGCCATTTCTGTTTTCATTGCCTTGATCCAGGATACTGGGTAGGAATCTAGAGGGGATGTGGTCGTGTTTAAGTTTGATATTATGTCCAAGATTTGTCTTGAGTCAATAGGGTGGAAGGTATGCCAAGTTTTTGCAGAGGCCACAGTTACTGGTATCTGTTGAGTGCAAGTTTTGGTTTTGGGATTTAGTTTGCTGGCATTGAAGTCAGCCAGGATCTGTGGCTGGATTGGGCTTTTTAAATTACTATCTTGTGGGGGTTTGGTAATCGATTTTACAAGCTCAAAAAGTTCCCTTGGGCGATTTATGGCATTATCTAGTATTTTGGAGTGATAGTTCTTTCTCGCTATGTTTATTGCCTCTTTGTAAATTGCAAGAATTGACAAGTATTGTGTTATATTTTCTGTGGTCTTTTTAGCTCTCCATTTCTGTTCTGCTTTTCTGAGGTCTTTTTTTCTTGATTAGGTCTGGGGTGTACCATGCTTCTGATTGTTTATTCATATTGGTTGGTAGCTTAGGTGGTGGTTTTGTGACTGCTTCTATTCCTGCATTCCATTCCACGATGCAAGGTTCCACATTAGGAACCACCACCCAGGAAAAAGATTTAGGCGTCATTGTGGATAACATGTTAAAACCCTCGGCCCAGTGTGCAGTGGCGGCCAATAGAGCAAATAGAATGCTAGGTATCATAAGGAAAGGAATAGCAAATAAAACAAAAGATATTATAATGCCTCTGTATCGTTCCATGGTGAGACCGCACCTTGAATATTGTGTGAAATTCTGGTCGCTGTATCTTAAAAAGGATATAGCGTTATTAGAAAAGGTTCAGAGAAGAGCCACCAAAATGGTAAAGGGGATGGAAGGATACTCCTATGAAGAAAGGCTAAAAAGGTTAGGGCTCTTTAACCTGGAAAAGAGACGGCTGAGGGGAGATATGATAGAAGTCTATAAATTAATGAACGGAGTGGAACGGGTAAACGTAGATCGATTGTTTACATTATCAGAATATAGAAAGACTAGGAGACATGCAATGAAGCTACAAGGTAAACTATTTAAGACTAATAAAAGAAAATATTTTTTCACTCAACGTGTAATCAAACTCTGGAATTTGTTACCGGAGGATGTAGTAAAGGCTGTTAGTGTAGCTGGGTTTAAAAAAGGTTTGGACAAGTTCCTGGAGGAAAGATCCATTAACCATTATTAAGAAGGAACCCAGGATATCAATGCTTGACCCAGTACAAGCATTGTGGAACCTGTGTCTTTTGGGGAAACTGCTAGGTACGTATGACCTAGATTGGCCACTGTTGGAAACAGGATACTGGGTTTGATGGACCTTGGTCTGACCCAGTATGGCATATCTTATGTTCTTATTGATTTATGAGTACATCGAGGTCAGTTTGTTCCGTATTGACGTGGGAGTTAATTGAACTTATTAGTGCGTCTTCATCAAAGGTTTTGAACCTGTTTGTACATTGGGCATGAGAGGTGCATTGACATACTAAATGTAAATTGGATTAGATAGTGATCTGACCACGGGACCTGTGTTATGTTAGGGGGAGTGGATGTATCTATGGGGACGGATGTCAGTTTAGGGAGGAATACCATGTTGAGTATATTTCCCTTATTGTGAGTGGGGTTGTGTATTATTTGTTGGTATCCCATTTGGTCCATTGCTTCCAAGAATGAATTTGTGCGTGTGGTTTGTAGGGATGCTAAGTTGATGTCTCCTAATATAATCTGGGGTTTTCTTATTGGTGTTGCACATATTGTTTCTAGCCTAGTTGCTAGTACTTCATGGCTAGATGAGGGGGGTCTATAAACAAGGCAGATTGTAAGCCTTCTGTTCTCAATTTTGAGTATATCTACTCCTTCAAGTGAATTATGGGTGCTGGTCACTGTTCCCTCTAAGCTGTGCGCGTGTGCGCGCGCACACACCTTGCCGAGCGAGCGCACATACTTTACAACAGAGCGCACAAAAATTACGGTTCTGATTCTGATAGCAAACACAGACGTCTTAAAATTTAAAAGTTGTGATTGTAGTTACTAGAAATTTTCCGCTTCATTTAGTAATCATCTATTTTCATTTAATTTGATTAAAATAAATGTGGTGTACATACTGTATTCTGACGTGTAGTCAAATTTTAAAGTATATAACTCCGAGTGTCATTATGTGGCGCACAAAAATTTAACCTTCCTTCAAAAGCTGCACAGCTGATATTTTATGCGCACACAACCTACAGAACATTAGAGGGAACATTGGTGCTGGTGGATACGTTTAGGGCAGTTTTTGCAATTATCATTACCCCTCCTCCTCTCTTATTGGTACAGGGATAATTAAATATGGTATAACCTGTTTCCCTTAGTTGGTTAAGGAGAACTGTGTCAGTGTCAGCTAGCCAGGTTTCCGTGATACATAGTATATCTGGCTTTTCATCAATAATGAGGTCCTGTATGAGGGGTCATTTATTTCTGATTGACCTGACATTAATTAGGATACAATTTAGTGGGGCTGTTGTTATGGTGTTGTGTGCCATTAAGTTTGGTGTTCTTTTCATTTTGATTAGTCTAGCATAGGGTTTCTTTGATTTTGATTTTCGGTGGAATGGGTTATACTGAGTAGTTCTGAGAGGAGCACTGTGAATGTTTTGTATAGGGTATTTTTATGTCTGTCTTTGAGCAGTGTGGTCCTCCTTTGCCTTTGCCCATGAAGTCCTTCTTTGTTTAGTGCATGGCCTATGATATGGGTTGAAACCACCACTCCAGATTGCTCCAGGTCAGCGTTAAGCTCTTTGGATGTTGTACATGGTATTTTTCCAACAGTTCACTCTAACCTTCGAAGATTTCTTGGATTAATTTTCCTCTTCCCACCACATCCTGGAAGGTTTTTGACAGTTCCATGAGCAGAAAACTTCTTATTAAAATTGCAAACTGCAGACACAGGAATCCCAAGGTCTTTGGTGATGGCCATGTATCCCTTTGAAGTTTGTTGTTTGGTAATTAGGCTTTTCTGGCAGTCTCAAGCAGCTCTATTGTCTTCACCATTGTGAAAATGGAACAGGGAGTGAATATGGCCATTTTAAACATTAGAGCCATCATTCATTGATTCAAATCATGTGAGTACTGACAATTGATTACAGGTGTGTCTACTTTTACTGCAATGGGAATGTAGTTCTTCTGTTCAGCCTGATTTGAATTGTTTATAAGGGTGCTGATAATCATGCCCTGGCAATGTACTAGTTTTTAGGGGTTTTTTAACTCTGTTTATTAAGCATATGCACAACAAAAAGTACAACACTCTAACAGACTTATACAACCATGAAATAACAGTGCAGCTTACATGGTACCATAATATCGGCAACATACTTTTTTTTTATTTTATTTTCCACACACTCCCCTTTCCCATCCCTTGGGTCCCCTCACATTATTTAACTTCTTTATTTAAAGAACCACATTCCAAAGGAAAGACAACACTCTCACAAGTCAACTCTGTAGTTACAAGCGCATTGCCACTGGGTGGGGCTTATTCTTGTCCACCAACCCAGGGCCCAATTGTCACTCAATTGTAATACATCATTTTTCATTATTTGTCCCCCCCTCCTCTCCTCCCCCACCCCTACCCCCCCAGCACGGCTCCCCTCTAGTCCCGAACCTTCCCCCTGCCCCATCATTCACCCTCTTTATCCCCAAGACCACCCCTAATTACCCCACCTGTAGGACCTCATTGTGGGCATATGGCCCCAGTTGTTGAATGTGCGGCTCCCAGATCAGCAAAAAAGAGGCCCACCTTTTACTATTACCTTTAGCCCCTCTCCTTTCGAACAACATCAACTGGTGAAAGCTGTTCCGCCATTCCCAAAACGTAGGAGGGGTCTGCTCCCTCCAGTGATGAAGTATCAGGCCCTTCCCCACCAGACACGCGTTTCCAACATGCGTTTTCATTTCCCTTTTGGATGGAGAGACCCCAACTGATCCAGAGCTTCCAACGCTCCAGACCATTTGATTTGTTGCCGGAGCAAGACACTCATAAAGTGGCTAATCTTTTCCCAGTATATTCTAATTTTCCGACAGCCCCACCACACATGACCCAAACCAAACAGGGGTGACATACACTTCGGACATCTCCCATCACATTCCAAACCACTCCGCAATGCTCTTCTTGGTGAGAAGTGTGCCCTTATAATGCAATTAAATTGAACCTCCCTCCACTTAGTCCCCTCTACCAATCCCCTAATCCTGCCTAAGGCCTCCCTGATAGAGCCCGGGGGCACCGCCTGCGTGAACTCTTTTGCCCACCCTGCCTCCTCTCTCTGATAGTCCGGTATTCTACCATAGGGAGCTAGTTTTTTCCGCAGCGAAGACACTGTTGGTGACAAATTCTCCCCCAGTGCCAAGAACTCGAGTATCCTAGTCGAGTTTTCAGATGTTAACTCGTGTCTTGGCAGAGACGAGACATAGTGAGAGACCTGGAGAAAGGCATAGTAGTGACGAACCCCCAGCCCATACTCTGCTCCCGGAACCCTGAATGATTTGCATTTCCCTTGTACGTCTACCACATGCCCAATGCATCGTATACCTTTCCCCCTCCATACCTGAAATGTCACAGAGGTAGAGCCCGGGGTGAACATAGCATTACCCTGCAGAGGCAACCAACTGGACACTCCTGGGGACCTCCCCCAGTATCGACACAACACCCTCCACGTGCGTCGCACCAGAGTCACTAAGACGCTGTGGAGGACCCGCCCCAGGAGATGCACTCCCTCCAAATGCACCACTGCCATGAGTGTCTGGGGCGCCACTAGGGCTTCCTCCATTGCCCTGGGAGTATATACCTCCGTGTCTCCCAGCCAATCCCCTAAATGACGTGCCTGACACGCCAATGCGTATTGTCGTAGGTCTGGGATACCCATCCCTCCATCTCGCCACTCGCCTTTCAGCCGTGCCAGCGGGACGCACGCCCTCGCTCCCCTCCACAGGAAGCCCGTATCTCCCTTTCAAGCCGCCCCATGTCCTACTGTGTTAACCACACTGGGAGGAGTTGCATCCAATAAAGTACCCGGGGCAAGATCACCATCCCCACCGCCGCTATCCTCCCTCCCAGGGACAAGGGGAGGGGGCACCATGCTCGCAATTGCTTTTAAAGTTTGAATAGGATCCTTTCCAAGTTTTACTTATATAGTTCTGCTGGATCTCTGGTTAGGAGGATTCCCAAATAGAGGAAGGCATCTCCCACCCATCTCAGCGGAAACACTCCCTGCCACCTCTCCTTGAACTGCCCCAACACATCTAGGGCCTCTGACTTGTCTTATTTATTTATTTTATTTATTTATTTTTCTTATATACCGTGCTATTATAATCAGTGCGGTTTACATTTGAACAGAACATACAAGAATGTAACAAGTTACATTGAGTTTTTTACATTGAACAGAGACTGTAAACATGGAGAAAAGAACGAGGGAAAACTATGTACAAATTATATACAAATTATATAAATAGGGACACTCTTACGGATAAATAAGGATAAGAACTTTACCTAGAGGCTTGGCTGGTGGGTCAAGGAGGCAGGTAGGGAAAGAATGGTTAGCCGTTATCTACAGGAGGGTGATCTAAGGGATGGGCTAGGTAGGGATGTGAGGTGGTGGCCGTGTGAGTGTCGGGAATGGTGTCAGGGTAATATTGTAAGAATAGATGGAATTTGAGGGCTTTTCGGAATGGTGCCAGGTTTGAGATGGCCCGGATTTCAGCTGGGAGGGCATTCCATGCCATATGCGTAACCCCGCAAACCTACCAAACACCGTGAATTCTTCCAACAATTTGGGTAATGACTGTTGTGGGGAGAGCGTATGTACTAGAAGGTCGTCAGCAAATGCCGCGATCTTAAACCCCGATCCCCCCACTCGTAGACAATGTACTAGTTTTTATACTATTTCCTATTTCCTTTTTTAATTGGTCTTGTTTTATTTGAGTCTTTTATGTGTCAAATATATGTCCAAAGCTGCTTCACTGGCCACTTTTTTAGGAGATATTGGACATTAAGGGGTTGAACTGTCAGGGTGCCAATAATGTTGACCACAACTGTAAAAGTCCTTCAGGAAACAAGTGCACTTGTGGAAACTTTACGGATAGAAATTCCATGAGTGATGAGAAAAAGTATAAACGTGAGAGTATACTGTCATCCACTTGACCAGGATAAGGAAACAGACAATGAAATGCTAACAGAATTATGAAAGGTAACATAATTAACAAGACATTAATAATGAGGGACTTCAATTACCCTGATATTTATTTTTATATATTTACAAATACTGCATTTGAGCTCTTTAACATGCACATAATTTACAGATCTTAGGGTTTCTTGTCCAATGGTATCGGAAAGAAGAAGGCCAGCAACATTAGCATCAATAATATGACCCACAATGTAGGTTGTCTTCAACTTTCCTATTGAGTATGCTTGCATCGTTTCCAGGGACAAGGCTTTTGTTTCATACCTCCCTTTTCTTACAAAGATATGAGCATTTTAGCCTTTATCTCAAGATGATCAGCATTCAGAGCCAAAATATTTCCTTAACTCAAAAAGAGTGATCTCAGGGCCTGGGGGAGAATTACAGAAGTAGGTGGAATTAACAGATATGGGCATTCCCTTACCCAAAAAGCATTTGTAAGGAGCTAAGCCATCTCTATCAATTTGACCAGTACAAATAACTGTTGGACACACAATAAAGAGCCAAACTAGTCCATCAATATTTTTCTTGTTCAGTGATTTCTTTAGTAACTCCTTGATAGGCCTGTTAAAACTTTATCTTTATTTTTATTACATCACTTGCTTGACTGCCCAGGCCGAAACGTCAGGGCGGCTTACAAAATAATAAAAAAAAAATACACTGCATTAAAAAAGGGAAAGGAACACCAATTTGTGACAGGAAAGACAAGATAAGAGATGGCGAAGGTACAAAGTGGACTGACTAACATCACATAGCTAAGTGGGAGAGAAAGGCAGGTCAAAGGCCTTGCAGAAGAGGTGGGTTTTTAGGAGGGATTTAAACCAGGGGTAGGAGTGTTCGGTGCGGAGGAAGGTGGGAAGGGAATTTCATAGGGCTGGCCCAAGAAAAAAGAAAGCAGAGTGATGGGTGCATTCTAGGTGGGCCCGGGCCGGGAATGGAAGAGCCAAGTGGTCATTGTGGATAGCACAGATGGTACATGGAGGGAGGTGAACCTGGATGAGATCAGCAAGGTACTGAGGCTGACCAGTATGGATTGTTTTATGGACAGTGGTAAGAATCTTATATTAGTAACGGTAGGCCATTGGGAGCCAGTGGAGTTCTATGAGAAGGGGAGTGACATGGTCTCTGTGACTGGCGTGAGTGAGGAGATGAGCGGCGGTGTTTTGAATGAGATGTAGACAGCGTAGCTGGTATTGGGGAACACCCGCCAAGACTACGTTGCCGTAGTCGAGGCAGGATAGGAGAAGAGAAGCTGTGAGCATGACCAAGGAAGCAGGAGGAAGGGACGAACATACTGCGTGAAGTTGTCAAAGAGTACAGAATGATCATCTAATGAGGGAAGAGATATGCTGGTGAAACGTAAGGGCTGAGTCAAGAGTTACCCCCAAGTACCGTAGAGTGGAATGGGAGTGTTGGAAAGGGAGGGTGAAAGGTCAGAAGTGGGAGCACCAGAAGTGAGCCACATAACAGCGGATTTGGAGGGATTTAAGTTGAGGTAGTTTGCTGACAGCCAGGAAGAAATATTGGAATGACAGGCAAGAGGAGAAAGACTGAGAGCGAGTGGACAGATGTGAAAAAGCAGAAGTATATCATCAGCATAATAATACGCCAAGATTCCTGATTGCAGGACAAGCAAGATAAGGGAGGCGAGGAAGAGGTTGAAAAGGAGCGGAGAGAGTACTGAACCCTGAGGGACCCCACAAGGGAGAGGGGTTGGAGGAGAGGAGGAAGAACCCATATGGACCGAGAAGGAATAAGAGGACAAAAAGGACTGGAACCAATTGTGGACCGTTATATAATCCCAGGTGATTGTGGATGCTATGGAGTATGTAACTTATGGGTTATCTCTAATCTACACAAAACCTCCTGAAATAAAGGAGACAATCAGGACCATTCCAAGGGCTATGCTAGAAATGCTGCTGCACAGGACAAAAGCACAGAATAGGGTGCTGATATCTTCACTGGGCTTCCAGGGTTTCCAAAAAGAGTGAGTTACTGAATGTGGCTGGGTGGAGGGGAGGCACCAGATTAGTTAGTCGCACAGGGAGAATTTCTAGCTTGGTATGGTCCTGGAGACCCCTATCTGAATGAATCACCTGGAGACATCGAAATCTATAAAGCACTTGTTCAAACAGCAATAATGCAGTAGTTTGTTTTTTTAATTTAATATTTTATTAGACTCTACTCCATAACATACATCAAACATAAATTAGTTTCTATTTCTTCCTCAATACAAATTTTTACCTCTTGTTCATCAACTATCTACCATATCAACCTAAAGTCCCCCAATCCCTCCCCCTCACTTCACTGCTGTGATATCATACTTTTTAGGACTAAAAGCACAATATCAGGGCGAGGAAGTGATGTCACCCAGCGGTACGGCTGCCTGAACCTTCAGCTCCGGCACACAACCCCCGTGTGCACATATCTGACTTTTCCATGGTGGAAAAGCTTGGGTGAAGTGGTGTGGTGGTGGTGGAAAAGAGCTGCAGTAGGTTTGGGCACGTCGATGAGGCGGCAAACTGCTGATCTATAGGAATTTGCATATGCAGTAGTGCGAACAGAGAACTGCATGGATCCCAAAATGGCAAACTGTGGGGCTGAGAGTCGGAGGAGGAGGAAGAAAGTGAAGGGCGGCAAACCGCAGCAGTGGTGACTCTAGTGCAAGCTATGTGAGCAGTGCTTCTGGACTGGTTTAATGAACTCAAGGAGAACATTTCAGCGACGCGATCAGAGCTGAGTGGTATGGTGGCTGAATTGAAAGAGAATGTGGCAGAACTCGACTACAGAATAGAGGACCATGAGGAGCGCCTGGATGCACTGAGCGGTGCAGTAGTGGAAGCGATTATGAGGCTGGATGCCTGGGAGGAGGTAAAAGAGGCACTCACACTTAAAATAGAGGACTTAGAAACTGCTCATGCAGGCAAAATCTGTGCCAAAGGAGCCAAAGTTTATGGACTGCAAGAAGATGGCATAAGCGATATTTGTGGCATTGCTGTGTAAAGGTGGTGAAACTAACATCCCAGAGGAGATCAAGCTGGACAGGGCACACAGAGCCTTGGGGTGTCCCATAGTAATTTGCCCAGGGACATTGTGATATGCATTCAGGACTATGAAATGAAAGAGCAGCTAGCAGCCAAAATGAGGTTGATAAGTGCCTTTGAATGTTAGGGTTACTGTGTGGCTGTATTTGCAAACTTGGCTGCTGGGACTTTGCAACAGAGGTGAGAGTTTCCAGTAATAACTGAGAAACTGAGTGGGGCATTTATGGTATAGGTGGCTTTACCCTTTGGTCTGGTGTTCACTAAAGCTGGTTGCACATTGTGGAATTGGAACTTTGGTCAAGCAATGGAGGCATTCAAGGAAGCTGGACTGGATACAGAGGGACTTGTGCAACCGGAGAAGTCGAGGGTGGTTGCTGCAATGAAACATGCAAGTAGGAAGTTGGTGGCCAAGGAGGGAGTGAAGAGGAAGAGGACGACTACCTGAGCAGTGGAAGGATTTCTTTATGCAGAGTGTTTGGGTAATTAGAGGGCGATTGATTGGATGACTGAAAATGTGAATGTCCTGTGGAGTATGAGGAGTAAGGAGACTTAGGGGTGATGCTGGTGTGAACAAAATTGTGGAAATGCAGGGGGTGGTATGTATGGACCCCAAGGGGGTGGAGGGGCGGATGATAGGTAAGTGTGGAGGGGCTTGGTGGGGGGTGTCACTACTCATGGAAGGGGGGGTCTTCAAGGGAGTTGAAGGTGATAGGGCACGAAGGGAGGAAGTACAACAGGGGAATGGGAGGAAGGACAACAGGGGAAAAGGGGTTGGAGGAGAACAGGCTGTATGGAATAGTAAAGGGGGTTGGGTGATAGCATCCTTAAATACAAAAGGTCTGAACTCTTGGAAAAAGCGTAAAAGTCTGGAAAGGGAGGGTGAAAGATTAAAAGAATCTCTTTCGATTGAAAGCAAGCTCTGCTACGAGGGAACATAGGATGAAGGTGAAAGGGGATAGACTCAGGAGTAATCTACAGAAATATTTATCTACAGAAAGAGTGGTAGATGTGTGGAATAGTCTCTCAGTGGAGGTGGTAGAAGCAAGGACAGTATCTGAATTCAAAAAAGCATGAGGCAAACACAGAGGATCTGTAAAGGTAAAAAGGGGACTATTGTAGTTGATATGAAAGGGCAGACTAAAAAGTCCATGTGGTCTTTTTCTGCTGTCTTATTTCTATGTTTCTAAAAGCCAATTTACTATGGCCCTCATTCTCAAACGCGGGTTATGGGGCTGCACGTCCTGTTGGAACGTGCAGACCCGCAATCTGCCTAGATTCTATTCCCTCACCAGCTCTCCCCATACATCCTGTGCTTCAGGACAGGGAGAGCCATCAGGGGGCAGGACGGGGTGGAGCTGGGGCGGGTCCCCCTGCAGCATGTACAGGGCTGATTCAGGTCACTGCCCTGTACGTGCTGCTGGGCCTGCTAGGACATGCTGCTTATACCATCTCAGAGGTGGTATAAACAGCATAATTTGCCAGATCGGGGCAGGGAAGCAACCCCCAGTGGTTGGGGCCAGGTAAGGGTGGGTCCCCACCGCCTGATCCAAGCCACGGGAGGCCAGCCATGGGTCGGGTGGCGGGGATGCTGGGGGTGCCTGCGGGGAGGACATCCCCCCCCCCCTGCATGTGGAGGGGTCATGCCGGGCCCTCCTCAGGCCTGATTCTGGCTCCTTCCCACAGACCAGAATCAGGTCCTAACGGCCCTGTCTTCAGCAGGTACATCCAGACGTCCCCCTCCCAGAATGGGGCTCCACATGTACAAGAAACTCATCTTAGGGTCAATAGGATAGATGTGTGATGACTAAATGTTACCCCAGGGTTTATTTGATGGGGAATAAAAAGACTCCAAAGAAGGGAGGAATGGGCATTCTTATAGTGGGGAAGGTGGGAATGGAAGTAAAAAATGTAGTGAGGGATGGGGTGGGAAGGTATTTCTTTGAGCTGATTTCTGGAATATTATGGCACGTTTGTCTGCTTTGTTTTTCCTTTTGTTTCTGACAGTAATTTATGTTTTGTTTAGGAGATTTGCTGTTATGCTATTACATTCCCTTCCTTATGTGGTTTTTTTATGTCTATGTATGATTGTTGTATATTTCTAGCTGGCTTTCTTTGGTATTGTAAACTGCTCAGATGCATGCCTTTGTAGTTATTACTAGCAGTAATAAATCATTTCATTGCCATACACAAATTACCTATTTAAATGCTCATGGCATTTTCATATCTCACTTGAGACTACTGTGATATCAATTCTTAGCTTGACTACTTCTTCCACTCCGTATCAGCATGCAGATAAGGCTGGCATAATAATGCCCTTGGTGGCTTAAAATTCAAACTCCCTCATGAATATTTATTGTGATTATCCTGACAACCTGTTTGGCTATGCGTGTCCCAAGGACTGGGTTGAAAACCCCTTTTCTAGAGACAGGAGGGGATTGAGAAGGGAGAAGTAGCTTCTGAAGGAAAGGGGTGAGAAAAGGGGAAAGTGTCTAGTGGTAGAGGGTGAGATGTGGAGAAGAGTCTCTAGAGAAAGGGAGCGAATGATGAGGGAAAGGGTGTCTGGAGACAGGAAGGGAGCAAGTGAAAAAGGAATAGAGTATCTGGAGGGAGGACGTGGTAGGCATGAAGGAGAAAGAGTGGAGGGGGCAAGAAGTGGGAAGAGTGTCTGGCATTTGGGAGTGAGAAGAGGGTAGCAGTGTCTGGAATGCGTGAGTGTGAAAGAGAGAGCTTCTAGAGATGGAGGAAGAAGATGAGAAGGGGAAGAGTATCAGAAGGAAGGAGTGAAGAGATGGTATGAAGGATCTGGAGGGCCTGGGAAGGGATAGAGAGAGTATGTAAAGGGACAGCAGACTGTGAAAGGGAAGAGAGAATGTGGAAGTAGAACTGGGGAGGAGTGAGAGGGGAAATGGAAACCTGGGTAGGAGGTAACTTATTTATTCATTTATTTCTGGACGCTATACTGCTTTCTAAATTTTTTCAAAGCGGTTTACAATTTAAAAATTAAAAAATACAAAAAGAATAAAATAAGATAAAATACAAAATCAAAATCCAGAAGTAAAACACAAGCTACAGTGAAAGGGAAAGAAAGACGTTGGGAGAAGGACAGAAAGAGATACAATTGGTAGGGTGTATGGTTACAGTGGGGATGGTTATGGAGAGGTGTCGCTTCTCAGCTGTTCACCAAAAGCTTGTGTGAAGAGTATTTGTAATACCACTTTTGAATTTTTTATAATTCGATTCCTAGCAGAGATATGAACAGAGAGAGCTCCAAAATGATGGAGCTGTGTAGAAGAAAGCAGCAAGTCAGCTAGTGTTGTACTGTGCCCAAATTGTGGGAGGAGATGCAATATATTTACAGATTGAGAGGGGTTGGTCAGAAGGAGGAGGGGGCAAGGTAGAAGCACAAATAACAGGGAAGGCCAATGTCAGAGCCAGTGTAACACAGTTAGCAAGGCAAGCATGGCAGGGGCGCACCGACTTATGAGGGGGTGCCAAGTGCAAAACAATAAAAAATGAGGAAATTAAACTGGCAAAAAGTAAAAGAAATATGAAAAAAAAGATGTAATCAAAAGCAGCACTGTGGGTATAGCCACAGGTCAATGGCTAATGAGGAAGGAGGGCACCAATTTATAGGTTGAAGGGGATGCCAGAAACCCTAATACCAGCTCTGGCCAGTGTAGAAGGATTTTTGAGCAATGAGTAGATAAGAGAAACGAGAAAGGGAATGGATGCCAGGTGGGGTCCGGTGCTAGGGAAGGAGCTAAGGCTGGTGAGGGAATGAGAGTCAGAGGAAAGTAAATGAGGGCTTGAGAGGTAGCATGTACAGATGATGAAAATAGGAAGAGGTATTACTGAAAGAGAAGAGGGAGAATTTGAAGCTGGGAAAGGAAAGGAGAGAGAAGGGACAATGGGAGGGCTGTGGAAGGGGTAAGTGAGAGAGATGGAAAGCTAGTAGGTAAAGGCAAGATGAAAAGAAGGAGACTGAATGAGGGATGAAAACTGAATGGAAAGGCAGAGAAGAGAGAAACTGATAAAGGAAGATCAGTGTAGGGAAGGAAAAAGCAGGAGAAGAAGAAATGGAAAGGAAATTTAGAAGATTGATACAAAGAAAATGAAAAGAAAGAATGGAATCTGATTAGAAAAATATCCAGAAAATAAAAAGTTGCTTTTATATTGTTAGTGCTTGGAATGTGTCAGCTTTGGGAAATCTACATCTCTTAAACTTTTGTATTTTTCACAGTACAGGAGGAAATACGATTTTTTCTCTCTTTTTCCAGTACTGCATTGTCCTTTGTGGAGGTTTCCATTTCAGATTTTGCCTACATGTTTGTTTCTAATCTGTGGTCTCTTATTAGGTGTGTTTTGCATCAGGTGAAATCGCCTGTTGAGGGTTAATTCATCTGTCTCTCTGTCTATACATATAGTTTTGTTTGTGAATGTGCAAACAAAGCTATTTCTAGGAAGGCAGAATAATGTAGGCCACACATGCACGCACGCACACACACACACACTCCCTACCCCCATACTGTACGCACACCCACACACTATCTCAAAAGAGAGACACAAATATATAGACACCATCAGCCCCTGCTAACCTAAGGAGGCACACTAGAATCATTCTTCACTCTTCCCCTCCCCCCCCCCCCACCCCACCCCCACATGAGCTTACAAAGGGAGGAAGGGAAAATACACTGTTTTATTACACTATAAATTCATTAATCCTGTTGCAAGTCTTAAGTGCTCCAGCTACTCATTTACATAGGCAACCATGCACTCCACCAGTGAAATGAACCTTTTTGCAATGCTTACAGCATGCACTTTTCAACTTGTTCTGCATTAGCTGAGAGAGTGTGTCCGTGTTCTGCATGTACAACCAAGGTGAAGATTTCTGCTAGTATGTAGTTTCTGTGTGGGATCTGTTGCAATTCTGCTTGTTCTAGTTTGCCAGTAATAGGTGCATTTGTTCTTTAGGGCCTGGTATAATATTTACAGTGTTGTTTTTTCATAGGTAGTGTTGTTTCGGTTTAAGTCCTGGGAGGTAGAGTCATTATAGTATGGCAGACATGCCAAGTCACATGCATTAGGCGTGTTACACACGCTGTCAGCCCGACCCTCACGCTCATACACTTTGCCCTTTTTCTCTCACGCAATCCGCCAAGCTGTGTTGGCGTTTCCATCGGGCTCTGCTCACCACCAGGCAGGACTGACTCCAAGAATCTGATTGCTGATTGCAGCTCCTCACCCCCCGCCACTTACCACTCGTCCGCCCATTGTCACTGCTTTTCCTGTGCGGTGGGCCTCTAACTTTAAAAATAAAACAAACTCAGGATCTTTAAGTCCTGTACTGAGAAGGCTGGTCTGGTCCTGCCTCCCTCTAATGCATGTTTCACATCAGAGGAGGCGGGAACGGACCAGCCTTCCTAGCGCAAAGATGCATGCTTTTTGTTTTCTTTTTTCTTAAGTTGGAGGCCTGCTGTCGTGGCACAGAAAAATCAACAGCAGCAGTGGGCAAGCAGCACAGGAGAGGGGTTGCGAAGGAGCGCAATTATGGTCAGAGGCCAGATGTTAGATATGAAGGGGGGAGCAAAGAGTAGATGCTGGACTCAAAAGGGGTGATAGAGGGCAGATTCTGAACACAAAGGGAGGATGGGAGGGTAAATGTTAGACACAAAGGGGAAGTTGGAGGGCAGAAGCTGGGCACAAAATAGAAGGGGTGAAGCCTGAAGCAGATTCTAGACATAGTGGACATAGTAGAGAGCAGACACAGGGTAGGGGACATAAGGAGATAGAGGGTAGATGGTGGATACGGAGTCAGGGGGGAGATGCTGCACATGTAGGGGGAGAATAAGGTGACAAGGAATATGCTGGATAAGTGAGGGGTGAAATAATGTGACAAGGGAGATACTGGACACAAGGGGGAGTATGAAGAAAGAGGGGAGATGCTGGACGTAGGGAAATAGGGTTACAGGAAGATGCTTAACATGGGAGAGAGTAGGAACACAGAAGAGTAATGCTGGACATGGGGGGAAGTAAGAGAAGCTAGATGGAGGGGTGAATAGAGAGAGATGCTGGATCAAGAGAAAGAGAGAGAGAAGATGCTGAACAAAGCAGGGAGAATGAGGCGAGATGCTGGAAGGAAGGGAGAGAGAGAGAGGAGATGCTGGATGGTGGGGGGAGACTGGAGAATATGGGGATGGGGAATGGGAAGGCTGGGTGAGGGAAAAAGATGGAAAGTAATAAAAAGTAGGAGATTGAAGACTGGATAGTAAAACGAAGTGAAACAAAAACCTGAAAGAGAATGACGTAGGGGAGGAAGTGAAGAATACAGGAGCAAATGGTTTGGAGATCCTAGAGAGAGAGAAGAGAAAATGGAAGAAAGCAGAAACCAGTGACTGGGACCAACACCATTAGAAAAATGACTTGGCCAGATAGCAAAGGTAGAATAACAATTTTTATTTTTCATTTAGTGAATTGAATATGTTCGTTTTTGAAATTTTTATCTGCTGTCTTAATATTTGGCACAGTACTGGGGGAAATGCACCGCTGTTTCTATTTCTCTGGTATTGCACTGCATGCACAGTCTGGCTTCTTGGAGTTTCAAGTTCAATGTTTGTCTTCATATTTCTTTTATCAGTTTGTGGTAATTTGCTCTGTACTTGGTGAGGGGCTATCTATGTTTAGTATGTGTAATTGTGGTTAGGTATTTTGTTAGCACTCAGTGTCTGTGTGGGGTTCTGCAGTAATCTGGCTTGTTCAATTTTCCTAATAGGTGATATTGATTTTATCAGGCTCACTGCAATATTTACAGTGCTGCTTTTTTCCTATGTAGGTCCTCACTGGTGCTGCTATTTACTTATGTATTTATTTATTCAGATTCTGGATATACCACTAGGGCCAGAGCATAATAGCACAGACAGAGAAAGTCAATCATGGCTGGTCAGTTAAGATGAGTGGTGAAGTTTTTCAAATGCTAGCTGGAAAAAATGGGTTTTTAAGGCGGCTTTAAACCTGGGGAAGGAGGGCTCAGAGTGGAGAGAGAGAGGGAGAGAATTTCAAAGCGCAGGACCCAGAAAGAAGAAATCAGCGCCTCGCGACACTCAAGGAGTGCTTGGGAAACTGAGGGGAGAGCTAAATGATGAGTATGAATTGAACGGAGAAGATGATGGGGATGATGGAAGTGGAGGAGATCAACCAAATACCAGGCAGTGGAAGTGTGAAGAATCTTGTGGACAAAGATAAGAATTTTATACTGGATTCGGAATGTTAGGATTTGTTCTGTCCTGAGCGACTTTTGTAGGATTTTGTATTATGTCACAATATGCCTTGCTACAGGAGAGGGATTATGTTGTTACTGAGATGAAACCAGAATAAGATTGTTTGTTTGGTTTTATTTATTTATTTAACAAGGTGTTTTTTTTATACCGCCTTATCATGTATTCAAAGCGGTTTACATTGTAACACAAACCAGAAATGTACAAAGAACAGGGTAAATAAACTTGGAAGATTATATAGGGGATATCATATGGTAAAATAAAATATATTCTAATTTCTTCAGGAACCAAAAGGAAGTCAGTCCTCACATATGGGTGACGTCGGCGCCGACTGAGCCCACATGGAGCATTTCTCCAGCTTTTGAAGAAAGCCTTTGGGATATGCTACCACAAATGCGTGGTCCCCTTCCCTACCAAGGGTGCCATTCTGCTCTGTCTCCTTTTTTCTGTGGAGCCCAACGGACATCTGTGCCGTCTTCCCGGAAAAATCCTTGCTAATTATCCTTAAAATAGCTTCCCGGTTTGCGTACCGGTTCCTCTTCCCGCCTCAAGCTGGCACCGTCACTGGTGCTGTTCTCTGCTCCTTTTGTCTTGTTTATCGAAGCTCGCCTCGACCGGCGTTTGCTGGTGGGTTCAAAAAATGTGACCGCTGCAGTCAAACCATGTCAGTCACCGACACCCATGACTTCTGCCTGCACTGCCTGGGCCCAGACCATGAGAGCACCTCCTGCGACCTGTGCCAGACCATGACACATGACACCTAAAACCAATAAAAAGAGGTTGGAGTTGCAGGAAAAAATGTTCCCCAGGTCCGACTCAGCACCGGTCTCCCCAATGCTGAGCTCCAAGCCTAGTACGTCTGGTGAGGCCCAAATGTCCTTGGAGTCCCGCAGCAGCAGCTCCTCTGAGAAGACCTCGGACCCCAAGAGAAAGAAGAAAAAATCCTCTAAGTCCACTGAGGTTGCACCAGAGAAACCCAGTAAAACCGCTCGAAGGGACTCGGGTGGCTCTGAAAAGCGCTCTACCAAGGTCCTCAAGAAGGATTCCTCGGCAGACAGAGACCGTGTGAAGGTTCCTTGAGACCAAAGTCCTCATCGAGGATACACTCGCAAGAGTGCTGGCGAAGGGCCTGAGGTACTTGGTGCCCTCACCGAAAATTGCAGAGCCTATTGGCTTGGAAACCAGAATGGCGGCCTTGGAGCAGAACATCATTGCTATCCTGGCCTTGCAGCAGGCAATGATGGCTGGTTCATCTGCATCATCTGCCCTGACGACTGGATCCCTGACTGCGGGGCAGTCCCCTATGGCTGATAAGGCGGCAGAGATTGAGGCTTACGTGGTAACTCGGCAGAGATTCTCCAAAAAGACCTCATCTTTTCCCCGTAAGAAACCATCGGGGAAAAGACCCCTGTTCCTGAAGAAAAAGGGGCCGTTTCATCAGAGTCACCACTACCAGCCCTTCTTGGGCCAGCAACAGGGTTCTCACCCTAAAAGACAAAGCCATGGAGCTCAGACGCCAAAGGCACAGAAGCCCCAGGCCCCAAACTCCAGCTCCCGCCCAACTAGGGGGGAGCTTTTGACTCCCAGGGCAGGGCTTCTCCTCCCCCGAGAGACCTTGGCTGCCTGGCACTCTTTGTCCACAGGTGGGCCAAGGCCACCTCGGACCAGTGAGTACTACAAGTGGAAAGGGAAGGATACCTCCTCCATCTACAGCAGGTACCACCCATGTTACTCCAGGAGAGCCAGTGCAACCTCTCCTTCACCAGACCCTTCTGCTCTCAGAGCCTGCAGGTCTGCTCAGGGACAACGAAGTAGAGCCTGTACACAAACATCTATGGGGGAAAGGCTTCTACTCCAGATATTTCCTTGTCCCAAAGAGAACTGGGGGCCTCAGTCCCATACTAGACCAGAGAAACTTAAACAAGTTTCTGGTGAGGGAAAAGTTTAAGATGCTCTCCCTTGGAACACTGTTGCCTTACCTCCACCAGGAAGATTGGCTGTGCTCCTTCAACCTAAAGGATGCATACACTCACATCCTGATCCACCCTCCCACAGATAGTACCTATGGTTTATGGTGAGAGGAGGGCACTACCAATACAGGGTGCTACCCTTCAACCTGGCCTCCTTGCCAAGGGTCTTTACCAAATGCCTGGTGGTGGTAGCTGCCCACCTGTGCCTACAAGGGGCTTTCATCTTCCCCTACCTAGACGACTGGCTCATCAGGGGCGGTACAGCCTCAGAGGTCAGTCAGGCCACAGAGCGTGCAACCTTCCTTCTGCAGCACCTGGGGTTTGTCATCAACTACCCCAAATCCCATCTCTCTCCAGTCCAAATCCTGGAGTTCATAGGTGCTCAGTTGGACATCTTACAAGTCAAGGCCATCATCCCAAGAGAAAAGGCAGAATATCTCAGGCAACTACCAGGAGAGGTACAATGCCATCGATCAGTGCCAGCTCATCTCCTCCTCCGCCTGCTGGGCCATATGGCCTCGACAGTCCATGTCAAGCCCTCAGCCTGCTTACACATGCGGACAGCACAATGGTGCCTCTTCTCGCAGTGGACTCAGGCCACGGGCAAGCTATGGGACAGAGTCAGGGTTACCCACTAACTGGTGAAGTCCCTCACCTGGTGGCAAACTTGTGCTACCTGCAGGTGGGAATGCTCTTTCAGGCACCCTCGTCACTGTGGACCCTGACCACAAATGCCTCCCTTCTGGTTTGGGGGGCACATTGTGGAGACCACCGCACATAGGGCAGCTGGTTTCAATAGGAGCCTCTCCTACAGATCAATCTCCTGGAGCTCAGGGCAATCTTCTTAGCCCTACGAGCGTTCCACCACCACCTATGACACCAGCCTGTGCTGGTCCAGATGGACAACCAGGTCACTATGTTTTATATCAACAAGCAGGGGGGCACGGGCTCATACTCCTTCTGCCAGGAAGCGGTAGCCCTCCTCTCTTTCGTAGCACGCAAAAGCATGCTTCTGTGAGCGATGTACTTCCTGGGCCAGTACAATTGCCTAGCAGACAGGCTGAGCAGTGTCCTCTGCCCACACGAGTGGTGCTTAAACCCCGGAGTAATGAAGCAGCTCTTCAATCTCTGGGGCAGGCTCATGATAGACCTATTCACCTCTCCAGACAACACACAGCTACCCCGCTTCTGCTCCCGTCAGCCGCACACAGAGAGAGTGGTGGCAGATGCCTTCCTGATTTCGTAGTACGAGGGCCTACTCTATGCGTTCCCACTGACCCCCACTCCCCGGTCTTCAGGACCCTCTTCAAGTTCCAGAGTGAAAGAGCATCAGTTATACTGATTGCCCCCAGGTGACCCAGGCAACATTGATTTTCTCTGCTGTTTTCCCTGTCGGTGGCACTCCCAGTCCCTCTGGGCCGAGCACCAGACCTCCTGACCCAGGAGGAGGTCTCCCTCCTGAACCCCAATTTGGAATTGCTAATGCTAATAGTGTGGCTGCTGAAAGAGTAGTGTTGGCCCTTTCAATCTTCCAGGGGAAGTCGAGGAGATCCTACTGGCCTCCCAAAAACCCTCCACCAGATGGGCTTATGCCTTTAAGTGGAGTCCTCCATCTGGTATGTGGAAAGGGAGGGGAATCCCTTCTCCTGCCATGTGCAACTAGTACTTCAGTACCCTCTGCACCTGTCACACACCAGGCTGAAATCTAACTCTATGAGGGTACATCTGAGTGCCATAGCTGCTCACCGCCTCCCTATTGAGGGAAAACTGCTCTCAAGCCAGTTCCTGGTCTCCAGGTTCCTCTGGGACCTCCTGTTATCCAAGCCCCCTATCTGGCCTCCAGCAGCAGAGTGGGACCTCAATGTGGTGCTCTCCAAGCTCACCAAACCACCATTTGAACCCCTGGCCACTTGCCACCTGCAGTACCTACATAAGAACATAAGATATGCCATACTGGGTTAGACCAATGTCCATTAAGCCCAGTATCCTGTCTCCAACAGTGGCCAGTCTAGGTCACAAGTACCTAGCAGTTTCGCCAAAAGACACAGGTTCCACAATGCTTGTACTGGGTCAAGCAGTGGACATCCTGGGTCTCCTTTAATAATGGTTTATAGACCTTTCTTCCAGGAACATGTCCAAATCTTTTTTAAACCTGGCTGTACTAACAACTTTTACTATATCCTCCGGTAACAAATTTGAGTTTGATTACATGTTGAGTGAAAAAATATTTTCTCTTATTAGTCTTAATTAGGTTACCCTGTAGCTTCATTGCATATCTCCTAGTCTTTCTATATTTTGATGGTGCAAACAATCGATCTACGTTTACCCGTTCCACTCCATTCATTAATTTATAGACCTCTATCATATCTCCCCTCAACTGTCTCTTTTCCAGGTTGAAGAGCCATAATCTTTTTAGCCTCTCTTCATAGGGGTATCCTTCCATCTCCTTTACCATTTTGGTGGCTCTTCTCTGTGGAGGTGTGGGTTTAATTACCACTTCTGACAAAGACCTCTTTATCCTCATCAGGCATACATTAAGGACTTGAGATTAATTAAGCTTCAGATGAACAAGGTACATTAAACGTATTAGGTATAGTTTTATTACTATAAGTATCCCCAGCAAACCTTAGTAAGTAAAGAACTTAAATATCTAAACACAACCTTAAAACTAAGATACAGACAGCAGTCCAGTAGCGGGATGTGGGCTTTCCAGTCTTTTGCATTGAGTGTCACATGTATGATTTTCTCCCAGTTGGTGATGGGTCTTACGTGTGCACTAGGTGCAAGGAGCTCTTTGCTCTCAGGGAATGAGTCCGATCTCTGGAGGCTAGAGTAGCAGACTTGGAGGACATAAGGAAGAGAGAGAGGTATATAGACGAGACCTTCAGGGATATAGTTCTGAAGTCCCACCTCCAGTCTGGCAGCTTCCCTGTTGCTATGGAGGAGAGAGGTCACATGACAGGAGATCATCACCCTGGTGTGGCAGGAAGTGATCCTGTAGATAGGACCTGTCCTCCAGGAGACGTAAAACCCTCTTGAACTGAGGAAGTTTCTCCAGGGCCATGTGCCCGTGAGGGAAGGGTTAGGACAGCCGTTATAGTTGGTGATTCGATCATTAGGCATGTACTGTAGATACCTGGGTGGCTGGTGGACATGAGGATCGCCTAGTAACCTGCCAGCCTGATGTGAAGATAGCAGACCTCATGCGCCACCTAGACAAGGTCTTAGATAGTGCTGGGGAGGAGTCTTAGATAGTGCTGGGGAGGAGTCTGCTGTCTTGATACATCTCAGTAGCAATGACATAGGAAAATATGGTAGGGAGGTTCTGGAGGCTAAATTTAGGCCTTTAGGTAGGAAATTGAAATCCAGAACTTGCAGGGTAGCATTCTCCAAAATGCTTCCTGTTCCACGCGCAGGACCCAAAAGACAGGCAGTGCTCCGGAGTCTCAATTCGTGGATGAGACGATGGTGCAAGGACGAGGGGTTTGGATTTGTTAGGAACTGGGGAACATTCTGGGGAAAGGAGGGGCTCTTCTGAAGGGATGGGCTTCACCTTAACCGGGATGGAAACAGGTTGCTGGCATTAACCTTTAAAAAGGAGATAGAGCAGCTTTTAAACTAGATAATAGGGGAGTGCTGAGAGTCGCCCAAGAGGGCATGGTTCAGAACAATGTATTCTTGAAGGATACTCCCAAAATAATGAAGTTAGGGAATATCAGCAGAGAGGTTCCAATAAAGACAAAAGTAGCCCAAATGCCCTTGAGAACAGAGCAGACAGAGCTTAAAGATTCCAAATTATCCTTGCCCACCGATAGCCAGATTAATATGAATAAAATACAGTATCTAAAATGCTTGTATGCAAATGCTAGACATCTAAAAAATAAGATGGGAGAGTTAGAATATATAGTACTAAATGAGAGGTTAGATGTGATTGGTATCTCAGAGACATGGTGGAAGGAGGACAACCAGTGGGACACTGTGATACCTGGGTACAAACTATATCATAATGATAGAGCTGATCAAATTGGTGGAGGGGTTGTGCACTATGTTAGAGAAGGCATTGAGTCACAAAGGATTAAAGTTTTGCAGGAAACAAAATTTGCTGTAGAATCTCTATGGATTCAAATTCCATGTAAAAAGGGGAAGGTGATGGCAGTGGGGGTGTACTATCGACCGCCTGACCAGACTCTATCCTGCCTTTGCTTGCTTGTTTTATATTATAATTACTGTCACTAACAGCTGATACTGTGCTTCCTACTGATACTGTTTTATTTGACGATTAAGGTGCCACCCTGCTTATACAGGTGACTGCTAACGTACTATTAAGAGTTTTGCAAATACAAGTCACTAAAAATCAATAATTGTCAAATATAGCCTCCTGCAATAGTCTTCTAGAAACTAAGTCTGTTATTAGCTTTCTTGTCATTGCATATATATCTCTAAAAATTTGGCCCTTGTATCCAATACCAACACCTCTGTAGGTAAGCCGAAACTGTAAGGGTTAACCCAAAAAAGCCTGGGAAAGTCTTCCCAAAACTTCACTCCAGAGCTATGGGTACCCTAAATTTCTTTATGATGCTATGCCTGATCACACTGATTCCAGTTTATGCATTTAATTCAAGATTGCACCAACCCATGACTTACCTATACACCCCGCTCTACCTCCTACTCACCACGCAAACACCCGCAGTATCAATACTCGCACCTTACTCCACCCCCCGAATTGTACAAATACACACACCCAACCTAAAGGACTACATCAACAACAAAGGGCGAACACAGAGACACCGCAAACCTAGAGCAACAAAAACAAGGTTAAAGCTCCCCCCGCACCAGACCACTCGCAACATGGATCTGCAAAGAACGCATGATGACTGTACCATCACCCTCATCAATGCTCGTTCAATTAGAAACAAGACCCACATAATCTACGACATCATTAAAGACGAGCAACCAGACATCCTCTGCATAACTGAGACCTGGATCACCGTCACTGATGCAGCCATATTAAACCAGATAAGCTACCCCGGATACAACCTGTATAACTGCCCAAGAGAAAATAAAAGAGGTGGAGGAGTCCTCATAATGGCTAAAACCAACCTACAACTTACCACAACATACCTTGACTCAAACACTGATGTAGACATGCTTAAAGTTGAGAACCTGGCACTAGCTATATGTTTGATCTACAGAGCCCCCTCAACAAAGCAAGAAGTACTTGCCTCGGTACTGGAAAACATCTCTACGACGCAACCAAGGAAATTCCAAATGATTCTAGGAGACTTGAACTTATCATCAGCAGCTGCCGCACACGCAGTTAATTTCCTAGAAGCCATGTCACAACTTGGATTTCAACAAATAATAAACGAGCCAACTCATGAAAAGGGCCACACACTCGACATGGTCTTCACTCCCATGGGGGACCAGTTCATTGCAGAGAAGCCATTAATAAAGATCAACCCTAAACCATGGTCAGACCACCACCAAATCGATATTCGGATGAAACTACCGTCTATACCAAAGGACACAAAAGCACGAAGACTAATACAACAACAAAGGAGATTCAACAAACTAAACCTGGAATGCCTGATAAATAACATTCAGACCCACATTGACCTTAAAAGCACGGATATCGATGCGCTAACAGAAAGCTGGAACACCGGAATACAGGCCGCAGCACACCCCAAATGGTGCACCACTCCGAACCTAGCTAAACAACAATCGGAACCCTGGTACACCGAAGTACTAAACACCAGGAAGAGAGAACTCAGAAAGCATGAAAGAAAATGGAGACGTACAAAATCTATGGAACATAGGATGGAGTATCTCACCCTCCTCGAGAAATACAAAGAAGAGGTGAACGCTGCAAAAAGGTTGCACCACACGAACCTATTGAACAAAGCGATCAACAAACCCAGGGAACTATTTGAGCTGGTGAAATCCTTAACAAAAGCATCCCAACCAGACCAACAGGATACCTATATCAACCCACAAACCCTGGCAAACCACTACGCGAGCAAGCTGACTGCAACTCTGTCCGACCCCTGCAGGGGGGAGGTACACCGGGAAACTATTGTTGAGCAAGAACTGACATGGAGAAACTTCCACAAGATCGATGAGCAACAAACAAGCAACATAATAACTAGCATCAACACCACCACCTCCCCACTTGACCCCTGCCCCACTGCTTGGATCAAGGCAGCGAAAAAAGATATAGTCCCCCAAGTCTCTCACATTGTGAACCTATCACTGCATCAAGGAATTATGCCTGACCAGCTCAAGAAATCTATAATAAGACCAGTACTAAAAAACAATAAACTTAACAAAACAGACCCAACATCTTATCGCCCCATCTCCAGCATATCCTTCTTAGCAAAAATCATCGAAAAAGCAGCCCTCATACAACTGCAAGAGCATCTAGATGACCACAACATACTAGACATGCAACAATACGGGTTCAGGCGAAACCATGGAGTTGAAACGCTTTTAATAGCACTACTCAATAACCTCCACAAAGGCTTGGAAGACAGGAAGAAAACTTTCTTACTAATCTTCATTGACATCTCCGCCGCTTTTGATACTGTACATCATGGTATCCTGCTAAAAAAACTGGAATCAATAGGAATCTCAGGAACCACCCTTAAATGGTTCTCCTCCTATATCACGAACCGAAGTCCACAGGTACAATTCAATGGAGAAAAAGCTGAAGGGTTCACTCAAACACAAGGAATACCCCAGGGATCAGCCCTCTCGGCTCTACTTTTCAACATCTACATGCAGCCCCTCTGTGACATTTTCAAAAAACATAACATCAACTACCATATCTATGCAGACGATATTATGTTATACACTCAATTGGACACTAATAACCCAAAGTATACACAGCTTGAAGCATGCCTGTACGAGATGTTAGCATGGCTCCAGCAAAACAACATGGCGATTAACCATAAGAAAACCGAAGTAATGTATATATCAAGTAAACCGAACTTTGAACCCCCTCCGACAGTTACCCTCTGCAACAACACATACAACACAAAAAACGAGATCAAATACCTGGGTGTCACACTGGACAGCAAGCTCCAACTGGAAAAACATCTGCGAAGAACAAACAAAGCCATCTTCCACAAGCTCAGAGTCCTACAGCCACTGAGGAACTTAATCGAACCCTGTGATTTTCGGACGGTGGCACAAGCACTCATTATGCCGCACATAGACTACTGTAACGCCATACTACAGGGTCTGCCAAAGAAAACGCTAAATATATTGCAATTGGCCCAAAATGTGGCAGCAAGGATCATCACACGAACAAGAATCACTCAGCGCATCACACCTGTACTGATCGATCTACATTGGTTACCAGTTGTGGCCAGAATACAATACAAAACTTTGGTAACCACATTCAAGCTCATACATGACATAGCACCCTCATTCCTCTCAACACTGATCAACAAGCAACCAACCAACAGAGACAGGCGAACTATTAACTCTGACACATTAGAAGTTCCTAATAATATCAGATCAGTAAAAACAAGCACCAGCAACAAAGCATTCTCATTCTCAGCCCCGATAACCTGGAATCATCTACCACATGAACTGCGAGCTATAAAAGACATAAATGACTTTAGAAGGAAAATAAAAACCCATCTTTTCAAATGTCACTATAACCTGATGTAAAAAGTGAAACCATGATGCCGACCTGTGTAAATGTAATTAATAGAGAACTGTAATTATGTAAATATTGTAAACCTAATTTTTGAAGTGTCTAACCCTGCATGTTGTGCCTAACCCTAAATCTATGTATATATGATCCAATTTTCCTGTCTTGATTTGACATATCCCACATTTGTAATCAAACCGCTGCTGATCGCTGGAAGTAGCGGTATATAAGTGTAAACTAAATAAATAAAATAAATAAATAAATAAATGAACAAATGGATGATGAAATGCTCAAAGAAATCAGGGAAGCTAACAAAAGTTACAGCACAGTAATAAGGGTGATTTCAATTACCCCGGTATTGACTGGCTCAATGTCATGGCAGGACATGCTAGGGAAATAAAGTTTCTAGATGAAATAAATGACTGCTTCTTGGAGCAGCTGGTTCATGAACCGACCAGAGGGGAAGCCATTTTAGACCTAGTCCTTAGTGGAACACCAGATATGGTGCAAGAGATAAGGGTGTTGGGGCCACTTGGCAATAGTGATCATAGCATGATCGCGTTTGATTTAATTAATGGAGGAGGGATGGTAAGGAAACTTTCAAAAGGGAGACTATGATAAAATGAGGAAAGTAGTTAAGAAAAAAACTAAAAGAAGCCGTTGCAAAGGTTAAAGACTTACATCAAGCTTGGGTGTCATTTAAAAATACTATCTTGGAAGCCCAGACCAGCTGTATTCCACGCTTTAAGAAAAGTGAAAGGAAGTCCAAAAAACTGCCAGCATGGTTAAAAGGTGAGGTCAGAGAGGCTGTTGTCGCCAAAAAAGCATCTTTCAGGAAATGGAAAAAAGAACCAAATGATGAAAACTGGAAACAGCACAAGCACTGGCAAGTTATATGCAAGGCATTGATAAGGCAGGCAAAGAGAGAATTTGAGAAGAAGCTTGCTGTGGAAGCAAAAACGCGTAATAAAGACTTTTTCAAGTATGTTCGTAGCAAAAAAAATGTGAGAGAGTCAGTAGGACCATTAGATAATAGAGAGGTAAAAGGGGCACTAAGAGGGAACAAGGCCATAGCGGAGAAACTGAATGAATTATTTGCTTCAGTCTTTACTGAGGAAGATGTAGGGATGTTACCCATGACTGAAGTGGTATTTAAAGGTGATATTGCGGAAGAATTGAAAGAAATATCTATACACTGGGAAGATGTATTACAACTATTTGATAACCTGAAGAGTAGCAAATCACCTGGACCGGATGGTATACATCCAAGGGTGTTGAAAGAACTGAAATATGAGATTGCAGACCTGCTATTAGTAATCTGTGAACTATCATTAAAATCATCTGTAATGCCTGAAGATTGGACGATGGCCAATGTAATACCAATTTTTAAAAAGGGTTCCAAGGGTAATCCAGGAAACTACAGACCAGTAAGCCTGACGTCAGTACCAGGAAAAATGGTAGAAACCATAATAAAAAACAAAAGTACTTAAAATGTAGATAGTCATGGCTTAATCTGTTATGGTTTTTTTGAAGGTGTGAATAAACATGTAGACAAAGGTGAGTTGGTTTATATAGTGCAGATGTACTCAAATCCAGTCCTGGAGGACTGCAAACCAGTCAGGTTTTCGGGATATCCCTAATGAATATGCATGAGATAGATTCAAATACAATGGAGGCAGTGCATGCAAATATATCTCATGCATATTCATTAGGGATATCCCGAAAACCTGACTGGTTTGCGGCCCTCCAGGACTGGATTTGAGTACCTCTGATATAGTGTAGTTGGACTTTCTGAAATCCTTTGACAAGGTCCCTCATCAGAGACTTTTGGCAAAACTAAAAAAGTCATGGGCTAGGAGGCAGTGTACTATTGTGGATCAGGAACTGGTTAAAAGATAGAAAGCAGAGAGTAGTGCTAAATGGCCAATTTTCCCAATGGTGAAAGATGAATAGTGGAGCATCCCAGGGATCTGTGCTAGGTCCACTGCTTTTTGACATATTCATAAATGACCTGGAAAAGGGAATAACGAGTGAGGTCATCAAATTTGCAGATGACACAAAACTATTTAAAGTTGTTAAAACCCATGAGGATTGTGGAAAATTGCAAGAGGATCTTGATAAATTGGAAGACTGGGCATCCAAATGGCAGATGAAATTTAATGTGGACAAGTGCAAAGTTATTCACCTAAGAAAGAAAAACTCAAACTATGGTTACACGATGCAAGGTTACACATTATGAACCATCACCCAGGAAAAAGATTTAGGTGTCATCGTGGATAACATGTTAAAACCCTTCATCCAGTGTGCAGTGGCAGCCAAGAGAGCAAATAGAATGCTAGGTATCATAAGGAAAGGAATGGAAAATAAAACAAAGGATATTATAATACCCTCTGAATCGTTCCATGGTGCAACCACACCTTGAATATTGTGTGCAATTCTGGTCGCCGTATCTTAAAAATGATATAGCGTTATTAGAAAAGGTAAAGAGAGGAGCCACCAAAATGCTAAAGGGGATGGAAGGAAACCCCTATGAAGAGAGGCTAAAAAGGTTAGGGCTCTTCAACCTGGAAAAGAGACAGCTGAGGGGAGATATGATCGAGGTCTATAAATTAATGAATGGAGTGGAACAGGTAAACGTAGATCGATTGTTTACGTCATCAGAATATAGAAAGCCTAGGAGACATGCAATGAAGCTACAGGGTAACCTATTTAAGACTAATAAGAAAAAATATTTTTTCACTCAATGTGTAATAAAACTCTGCAATTTGTTACCAGAGGATGTAGTAAAAGCTGTTAGTGTAGCTTGGTTTAAAAAAGGTTTGGACAAGTTCCTGGAGGAAAGGTCCATAAACCATTATTAAAAGGGATGCAGGATATCACTGCTTAACCCAATACAAGCACTGTGAAACCTGTGTCTTTTGGGGAAACTGCTAGGTACTTATGATCTAGATTGGCCACTGTTGGAAACAGGATACTGGGCTTGATAGACCTTGGTCTGACCCAGTATAGCATATATTATGTTCTTATGTTCTAAGATACGGCGACCAAAATTACACACAATATTCAAGGTACGGTCACACCATGGACGACACAGAGGCTTTATAATATCCTTTGTTTCATTCTCCATTCCTTTCCTTATTATGCCTAGCATTCTATTTGCTCTCTTGGCTGCCGCTGCACACTGGGCAGAGGGTTTTAGCATGTTCTCCAAGACCAAGCAGGAAGTCAGTCCTCACTTATGGGTGACGTCGGCGCCGACGGAGCCCTCGCGGAGCAATTTTCCCCAGCTTTCAAAGAAAGCCTTTGGGAATTGCAGCGCGCATGCGCGGTCGTCTTCCCGCCCGAAGGTGCCATCTTAGCCAGTCTTCTTTTTTCCGCGGAGCCCTACAGACGTCCCCGTCTTGTCCCCGCGAAAAAGTTGATTTTCCTCTTTATTTTACACTTTTTTCTTTCGGTTCGACGCCGATCGTTTTCCCGCCCGGACTCGCGACGCCGGTCTCGAGTCCTCTTCCGTTTTTTTCGGTTTTTTCTGACTTAGTCAGCTTTCGTTTTCATTTTCCCTGGCAGCCCGGTCCTTTGACCTCGCAGGGGCCCTTTTTCCCCCGATGGCTGCCAGTGGCTTTAAGCGGTGTGGTCGGTGTGACCGAAATATGTCACTAACCGACACACACGACTTTTGCCTCCGCTGCCTGGGCCCGGATCATGAGGAACTGATCTGTGGGCCCTGCAGCAAACTGTCCTCAAAGGCGTTGAGAAGTCGGCGGCATCAGCGCGAGAGAATCTTCGCTGACCCCAGCCGTACCCGGACCTCGTCGGAGGCCTCCGTGTCGAAAGGCTCCAGCTCGGACCGTCGCCGGAGCTCCTCCGACCGGGGTTCTCCCTCCGGGGACCATCGTCGGAAGGAAAAACCCGCGAGGGCGGCGTCGGTGGACGCTCCTGGCTCCGCGAGGGCCAGGTCGCATAGCCCCGACAGCCGCCCCGGGTCCTTGGAGAAGGAGCACCTCCCGAAGCGACCTCGCCTGGAGTCGGAGATGCCTGCCCGGGTAAGTCCTGTAGTCCTTCTGGACTCGCCTCCGCGACAGCCGACGTCGGGCCCGACGCCGTCGGGGCCCGAGTCGGGGGCTGCTGGGTCACCTGAGCTCGGACTCAGGTTGACGGCCTTGGAGAGCAGACTGTCTGCCTTCATGGACCAGCAGCGGGCACTGCTCGCTGGCTTCGCTGGCGTCGCTGCCCCGACCGCCGGGACGTCGACGTCCAAGTCGACCCCGGAGACCGAGCCGATCCTCGAGTCGATGAGAACTCGAGTCGATCCTCGGTCGAGGTCGCCCTCGGCCTCCCGTTCGGGACCGAGGTCGCCGACGCCGACTCCCTCGGCGTCGGGGCGGCTGGCGCCGCACCCTGCCCGGGCCGACCCCATCGGAGTCGGTCTGGGAGTCTGAGGAGGAAGAGTCACCTGATTCTTTCCGGACTCGGTGTGTCCCATCGGACTCTCCGGAGTCCGAGCCTCGGAAGCAGTCCCCCCCGGAGGATGCCCGGTTCTCGGACTTCGTTAGGGATATGGCCAAGGCTTTGGCCTTCCCTGCGGATCCCGAGGAGGAGCCTCGAGCCGAAGAGCTCGACGCCCTCCAGTATGACTCTCCCGCGAGGGAACACTTTACTGTGCCGGTTCCTCCTATGCTGGAACGACTACTCTTCCGCATGTGGGAGAGTCCGGCCTCCTCGCCGGTCCTGAGCAAGCGGGTCGATTCTATCTATCGAGTCCGCAAGAGCCCTGGCTTTCAAAAGGCACAGCTGCCACACCATTCCATGGTAGTGGAATCGGCCATGCATCGTCTTAAGAGCCAGAAGATGCACTCCTCGGTGCCTCCTGGAAGGGAGGCCCGTAACCTGGATGGCCTTGGCAAGAAGTGCTTCCAGGGCTCTATGCTCGCCTGTCGTGTCCAGACTTACCAGCTATACATGGGCATGTATCTCCGGGATCTGGCTAAAGAGCTAGCCGGATTCTCCGCTGGTCTCTCCGAGGAGCCCTTGCGGAGGTTCCTAGCCTTGTCCACGGGTATTCGGGAATGCTCAAAGTTCATGTCCCGAGCAGCCTATGATGGCTTTGAAGCCTCGGCTCGAGTGGCCGCAGCCGGCATCGGTGCCCGCCGACAGGCTTGGCTTCAGTCGTCCGACCTTGAGCCCTGGGTACAGGACAAGTTGGTCGATGTCCCCTGCCGAGGCGAAAACCTCTTTGGCAAGCCCATGGCGGAAAAAGGCTGCACAAATTGAGACTGAGACTCTCACCAGGACCAGGCTTTCTAGGAAGACCTCCGCCCCTTCCCAGAAAAAGAAGGGCTCGGGAAAAAAGTCCTTTTACCCGAGGAAGGCAGCTGCCTACAAACAATACCCCCATTATCAGGCCCCTTCAGCTCCCCAACAGGGCCAGCAGGCCAAGGGACGGGGTAACGGGTCCCGTAGGCAGCAAGCCCCCAAGCCTGCACCACCAGCCCCTGCTCAGCAGGGTGGGGGTTTTTGACTCGCTCAGCATAGCCTCTCCCCCCCCGCTGGTTCCCCCCAGCACCGGAGGCCGGCTGGTTCACTTCGCCCACAGGTGGTCCAGCATCACCGCAGATGCCTGGGTGCTTCAGGTCGTGCGAGAGGGCTACCTTCTCCACTTCCACCAGGTCCCTCCCTCCTATTTTCCGGGAGAGCCTCCGCGCCCCCCTCTGCACAGGGAGTTGCTCCTTCAGGAGTTGGCAGGTCTTCTGCAGGAACAGGCGGTGGAACCGGTGCCACACCACCTGAGAGGTCAAGGCTTCTATTCAAGGTATTTTCTGATACCAAAGAGAACAGGGGGCCTCAGACCCATCCTGGACTTGCGCAACCTCAACAAGTTCCTTGTGCGGGAGAAGTTCAAAATGCTTACCCTTGGAATCCTTCTGCCCTACCTCCAGCAGGGAGATTGGCTATGCTCCTTGGATCTAAAGGATGCCTACACGCACATCCTCATCCACCCAAGCCACCGCCAATACCTAAGGTTTGTGGTGGCAGGAAATCATTACCAGTACAGAGTACTGCCCTTTGGCCTGTCCTCCGCACCGCGAGTCTTCACAAAATGCCTCGCGGTCGTGGCGGCCCATCTCCGGCTTCGCGGCCTCTTTGTCTTTCCGTACCTCGACGACTGGCTCATCAGAGCAGCGTCCGCTCAGGAGGTCACCCACGCCACGTGCCGCACGGTGACTCTGCTGCAGCACTTGGGCTTTGTCATAAACTTCGCAAAGTCCACTTTGCTCCCCTCACAGGATCTCGAGTTCATCGGCGCAAGGCTGCACACCCCTCAGGCGCGAGCGTACCTACCGCTCGACAGGGCTCAGCGGCTCATGGACCTAGCCGACCGCTTTCGCAGCCAGCCCCTGGTCTCCGCCAGGCGCTTCCTGAGACTGCTCGGCCATATGGCTTCCACCGTCCATGTGACCCCCAATGCCCGCCTGAATATGCGGTCTGCTCAATGGTGTCTCCGCCGGCAGTGGCGACAAGCCACAGGCGGCCTAGCAGACCTGGTGCGCGTCTCCGAGCCGCTGGTCTCGTCTATCCGGTGGTGGCTCCGGCAGCCGAACCTGGTATTAGGAATGCCTTTCCAGTCACCTCAGCCGACCCGGGTGCTGACCACCGATGCATCCCTCCTGGGCTGGGGAGCCCATTGCCAAGAGGCACGTACTCAGGGCCTCTGGACCAAGTGGGAGTCTGCTCAGCAGATCAACTTCCTGGAGCTCAGGGCGATCCGCCTAGCTCTCAAGGCCTTCTCCCACCTGACCTCCCAACAGTCCGTCCTTGTCCAGACGGACAATCAAGTTGCCATGTTCTACGTGAACAAGCAGGGGGGCACGGGCTCCTTCCTCCTCTGCCGGGAGGCACAGAAGCTCTGCTCTTGGGCCGTCAGTCACGGCATTCTCCTCAAGGCAGTTTATCTCCCGGGCCCAGAAAATTGCCTGGCGGACAAACTCAGCAGGGTCCTCCAGCCGCACGAGT
This sequence comes from Ichthyophis bannanicus, assembly GCA_033557465.1. Lineage (NCBI taxonomy): Eukaryota > Metazoa > Chordata > Amphibia > Gymnophiona > Ichthyophiidae > Ichthyophis > Ichthyophis bannanicus. The sequence goes on from CM066033.1 coordinate 161,184,393, forward strand.
GGCGTCTGGATCCCTTGATCGTCCAGAAGCTCTTCCTCAGGTGGGGCCTCCCCACGGTGGATCTCTTTGCCAGTCCTCGCAACCGGCAACTTCCTCGCTTCTGCTCTCGTCAGCCTCACCCCCTTCGGGTTGCGGCGGACGCCTTTCTGATCTCATGGTCGGGGAGCCTTCTGTACGCTTTCCCTCCCATTCCGTTAGTCTCTCGGACTCTTTTCAAGGTTCTCCGAGACAAAGCCTTCATGATCCTGGTGGCCCCTCGCTGGCCCAGGCAGCCGTGGTTTCCGCTCCTGCTGCAACTGGCGGTGGAGGATCCAATCCCTCTGGGGGTGCAACCGGATCTCCTCACCCAGGATCAGGGGTCCCTACTGCACCCCAACCTCAGGTCTCTCAACCTCATGGCCTGGCTGCTGAGAGGGTAGTCCTTGCTCCCCTTCTCCTGCCGGCGGAGGTGGAGGAGGTCGTCTTGGCTTCGCGACGGCCTTCTACCCGCAAATGCTACGCCCTTAAATGGCGTCGCTTTGCAGTCTGGTGTACCGAACAGTCTCAGGATCCCTTCTCCTGCCCGGTGTCGGTGATCTTGCAGTACTTGCTACACCTCTCTAATCTAGGACTTAAGTCCAACTCCGTCAAAGTTCACCTCAGTGCTCTTTCGGCACATCATGTGCCGGTGGACGGTAGACCTCTCTCCAGCGACCCTCTCGTAGCGAGGTTTCTCCGAGGTCTCCTTCTACTTAAACCACCTCTGCGCCCGCCAGCGCCGAACTGGGACCTGAATGTGGTTTTGCAGCGGATCACCTGTCCGCCTTTTGAACCCATGGCTACATGTTCTCTCCGTTTTCTGTCTTGGAAAACACTGTTCTTGGTAGCCCTCACTTCCGCTAGGCGCGTAAGTGAGTTGCAGGCCCTCGTGTCTGATCCCCCCTACACTCGGTTCTACAAGAATAGGGTAGTCCTACGGACTCACCCTAAGTTTCTGCCTAAAGTGGTCTCCCCTTTTCACATCAATCAGGAGGTGGTACTTCCAACCTTCTTTCCCAGACCACACTCCAGCCGAGCCGAGACGGTCCTCCATACCCTGGACTGTAGAAGGGCATTGAACTTCTACCTTGACCGTACGCGGGAGCACCGTAAAGCTGCTCAGCTTTTTGTGTCTTTTGACCCCAATAAATTGGGACTCCCGGTCTCCAAGCGTACTCTGTCCATCTGGGTTGCGGACTGTATCTCTTGGGCTTATGGGGCAGCCGGACTCGCCTTAGAAAGTCGAGTCATGGCTCATTGTGTTCGGGCAAAGGCCACGTCAGTGGCTTACCTCCGCTCTGTTCCGCTGGCAGACATCTGCCGGGCCGCTACTTGGTCTTCGAGCCAGACTTTTGCGGTCCATTACTGTCTCGAGAGGGAGTCCCGTAGGGCCAGTGCTTTCGGACAGGCAGTCCTCCGCTTTGAGGTCTGAGCAACTCCTACCCTCCATCCCGGATGTGGGCTACCGGTGGGTGATAATTCAGCGAAGATTCTTTCCTTCTGTGCTGCTGAGCTAGAGGGAGCTCATTTTTGTGCTTAGGGTCTCCGGTAGCCTTGAGCTTGGGAGTCCCATAAGTGAGGACTGACTTCCTGCTTGGTCCTGGAGAAAGCGTAGTTACTCACCTGTAACAGGTGTTCTCCAGGAGCAGCAGGAATCAGTCCTCACTACCCTCCCTCCTCCCCTTGGAGTTGCAATCGTCTGCTTATGTTCTTTTTGCAAATTTTTATGCTGTCTTTTTTAGCTATGTCATCTGACTGGCTAAGATGGCACCTTCGGGCGGGAAGACGACCGCGCATGCGCGCTGCAATTCCCAAAGGCTTTCTTTGAAAGCTGGGGAAAATTGCTCCGCGAGGGCTCCGTCGGCGCCGACGTCACCCATAAGTGAGGACTGATTCCTGCTGCTCCTGGAGAACACCTGTTACAGGTGAGTAACTACGCTTTATCCACAATGACACCTAAATCTTTTTCCTAGGTGGTGGTTCCTAATGGGAACCTTGCATTGTGTAATCATACTTTGAGTTGTTCTTTCCTAGGTGCATAACTTTGCACTTGTCCACATTAAATTTCGTCTGCCATTTGGATGCCCAGTCTTCGAATTCATCGAGATCCTCTTGCAATTTTCCAGAAACCTCATGGGTTTTAACAACTTTGAATAATTTTGTATCATCTGAAAATTTGATTACCTTACTTGTTATTCCCATTTCCTGGTCATTTACGAATATGTTAAAATGCAGCGGACCCAGCACAAATCCCTCAGGTACCTACTATTCACCTTTCTCCATTGGGAAAATTGGTCATTTTGCCCTAGCCTCTGCTTTCTATCTTTTAACCATTTCCTGATCCACAAAAGTACACTGCCCTATTATCCCATGACTTTTTAATTTTGCCAAAAGTCTCTCATGAGGGACATTGTCAGAGGCTTTCAGAAAATCCAGAAACACTATAGCAACTGAATCATGTTTGTCTACCTGTTTATTCATACCTTCAAAAAGTCATAACAGATTAGTAAGACAAGACCTTACTTGGCTAAAGCCAGGTTGGCTGTCTTCCATTAAGCCATGACTATCCACATGTTCAGTAATTTTGTTCTTTATAATGTTTTTTTCTACCTTTTTTCCTGGTACTGACATCAGGCTCACCAGTCTGTTGTTTCCTGGATCACCCCTGGAACCCTTTTTAAAAATTGGCGTTAAATTTGCCATCCTCCAGTCTTCAGGTATTACAGATTATTTTAATGATAGTTTACAGATTACTAATAGTAGGTCTTCAATCTCATATTTCAGTTCTTTCAACACCCTTGGATGTTTACCATATGGCCCAGGTGATTTGCTACTCTTCAGTTTATCAGATAGTTGTAATACATCTTCCTGGTGTATCGAAGTGACTTTTCTGGTGGCCCTCACGTCCGCTCGAAGAGTGAGCGAATTCCAGGCAATGGTGGCAGATCTACCATATACAAGGTTCTACAAGAACAGGGTAGTGCTCCGCACACACCCCAAATTCCTCCAGAATGTGGTGTCTCCTTTCCACCTCAACTATGGTCCTCCCCACTTTCTTCCCGCGGCCTCATGCTGGCAGGGAGGAACTAGTACTTCATACACTAAACTGCAAATGGGCCCTGTCCAGGCCCATCAAAAAGCTCCTCTGCTTTTCATGTCTTATGACCCCAGCAGACTGGGGCTCCCCGTGACTAAGTGAACTCTGTCCGCTTGGATGGTGAACTGTATTGCCGTCACCTATAAGTGTGCTGGCATCTCCCTCAAGCACCGTATCATAGCATATCACATGAGGGCGATGGCCGTGTCAGAGGCCAACTTCCGCTCAGTGCCAGTGACAGAAATCTGCAAGGCCCCCACATGGTCTTCAATTCATTTGTTTACAGCTCACTACTGCCTGGAGAGGAAGTCCCACAGGGACAGTGTCTTTGGCCAGGCAGTATACCGTAGTTTTCTCGGGGTGTAGGCCACTCCTGCCTGCCGACTACCAGAGTGATAGTTTCACTGGACACGAGGGTCTGCAGAGTCTCTCAGTGGAGATTCACCTTCTGCAACTCATGGCTACCCGATTGGTTGTCATTGGTGCTGTTGTGGTTCAGTCCTCAACAGCCTGGAGCTAGGGAGTCCCATATGTGAGGACTGACTTCCTGCTTGATCCTGGAGAAAGTATGTTACTCTCCTGTAACAGGTGTTCTCCAGGACATCAGGAATCAGTCCTCACAGCCCTCCCTCCTCCCCTGGGAGTTGCCTCCCTATCTTTTTTTAGATTTTACTGCCTTCCCAGCTATGTCATCTGACTGAGCAAGATGGCACCCTTGGCGGGAAGAGGACCATACATGTGTGATAGCATATCGCAAAGGCTGTCTTTGAAAGCTGGGGAAATGCTCCATGTGGGCTCTGTTGGCGCCGATGTCAACCATTTGTGAAGACTGATTCCTGCTATCCCTGGAGAACATCTGTTACAGGTGAGTAACTATGCTATATTGGCTAAGGATTGGAAGTGGACCCCATGCTGAAGCATTCAGGGCTAGATATAGGTTCAAGGAGTGCATAAGTAAAAGGAACGGGATAGGGAGAAAGAAGGGGGGCTTATAGGTAATTGGTAATTCAGTACACAGGGAAGGGGGGCATTGAGTCAAGGAGCTCAGGCATATGGGAGAGAGGACACATTATACAAGCGGTACAAGGGAAGAGAATGCAATATGTTCATATGATGGACCCATTAGGGAGGCTCATACAGTGGAGTCATAATACTCTATGAAAAAAGATGTTTTTATTGCGTTTTAATGTTTAATTTTTTTGGTATAGTGAATTCTACAGGGAAATGTCCTAGTTTTGCTATAATTTTTTACATCAAACCACAGAAACCTATATATCATTTTCTGGTACTCCTTTCCTTTGCATAGCAAACATACAGATCTTTCCAAATTCATAACATGAATGTGCCAAGAGGAAAACCTCACTCATTAGCTTCAAATCCCACTCATTGGGATGGGACACCCTTGGCATCTCTGGTATGGTAAGCATTCTATATAGGTTCCAAGTGTCTTTATGCAGGTTTTTGTGTTATTCCACAGTGTCTGGCAGTGGAAGAAGGTATGTTTCTGTTTTTGAGGTGATGCAATTTTGAATACCTTTTATATGGTGAATTGTAAGGAGAAACAAACAGTCTAGCTCTATTGTTATGGAATACAGAAAGTGTGTTACAATACTGGAGAAGCAGAGTTCATGCTTGACATTCTCTCTCATCCTGAATAGATTCCAGACTTCACTTCCATATAGATAAATTTGTTGAAGATGCTATCAGGTATAATGGTAGTTTTACTGACTGGCTGAAACTGGTTGAGGTGATTCTTTATGCATGGAATGACCTTGGCCTTTCTTACAGTGTCTTGTAAAAGTAAGGGAAGAGTGTAATGTGTTGGGTGGCATGATATTTGGAAATACCACTTTAGTTTGGATCCCCATACTAAGCTTCCCCTCTACTCCAAATAGTTCTGTTCAGAGATGCCACTAGCATGAAAGTCCATCTTTTTGTTTCTGTTGACTCTAAGAAGACTGGAATTGCTAATACCAAATGGTTAGTTTCCAAGGGTGGCATTTTTGAAGGCATTTACATGGATAGTGTCTTTGAAAATTCTCTGGTTTGTCCCTTATGCACCTCAATGCTATGCGGTTAGCATCAGGGCATTCCAGGGCAGAGCAGGGGCAAAGGAAGTAGCTAACCAGGTAACACTGATTTTCGATGCTACCTGGTTAACCCTCGGTGCCTTAAAAATAGGCGTGGAAAACCCTCACTTATCTTTAAGGCGATGGAGCTAACCGGGTAGCATCAAAAATCGGTGCTACCCAGCTAGCTCCTGCGGCTTCCAGGTTGTGCGGCGAGAACCCGATTTTCAATGCCGGGGGCTGCATATGACCCCAGCATTAAAAATCTGGGTTAGACGGACATGCTATGAGCCGACACGGCACATAGCACCATCCAAATGAAAATCGGGCCCTAAGTGGATAGCAGATTGAATCTCCTGTTCTGCCCAGGCAGACCTAACTCCAGAAGGACATGTTACGATTCAAAGTGTTAAAGACATGGCAACATCAGTGGCCCATCTGAAATCAGCCTTCATTGAGGCGATCTCCAAAGCTGACACATGGAATACAGTCCACATGTTTACCTTCCATTACTACTTAAACATTAATCGCAACACAGCAGCAAGCTTGGCCAGTCTATTCTGGAGACACATCAAACCAGCTAGTATCCAGAATTGTTACAATGAGTATGCATAAAACAGATTAACATACACCAAAGACTGAATGTATGCAAATCTCTCTCATGCATTTTCATTGTAGCAATCGTGAATATCCAACTGGCTAAGTGAGCTCCAGGACAGAGTTAGCTAGACTCTATCTCCATCTATCTCAGGATTACCTTCCTTGTAAAAAAAAATGTAAAAACAGAAATGGTTTTTATCCAACAATAATGTTTTTATCCGCCAATAATATTCACGGATGGTTTTGTTATTCTCATTTCTCCTTTTTTTTGTTGCACAAAACCATTAGCTGAGAATGCCCATATATGTAGCTGGTCATTCTGTTTGTCCTTAAAGAATGCAAATTGTTTACCTGAGTAGTTATTCTCAAGAGGATAGCAGGATAATCGGTCACACATATTCCCTTCTCCCAGTCTGGCCCAAGGATATCTAATGCCCTAGGCAAACCTTCAGCCATGAGCCTACCCTGTAATGCATCCCCCCTGCTGCCTACTCCTCAGCATGTAATGCCCCTGCTTCTTATCCATGTCCAAACAAGCCTTAACCTCAAAAACAGGATAACCTCAATAATAGAGTACAACAACAAGGGGTCACCTGAAACACAGCAGTGCACCAGCAACTGAAAATACCTATATAACGTTTGTCGGGTTAAACAATCAGGAGGGGAGTTGGAAACCACTCCGCTCGTATGATTGTAAAGTCCTTTTTATTATTTTTTATATATAGTGAAGAAACATCTGAAAAGCAACGAAACTCATAACACAGAACCATCTCTCCAAAAGCAGTTAGTTCCCACACAACATGCATGTTTCGGGCCTACTCCGGGCCCTGCTTCAAGTGTCAGACAAGCTGTGAACTGGGATTTTCATTTGTGCACTGCTGTATTTCAGGTGACCCCTTGTTGTTGGACTCTTATCCATGTCCAGCATCTATTCCCCTGCATCTTCTCCCTTACTTTCTTCTCCCCTTCCCCAGTATCTTCTTCCATACCTCCTTCTCAAATATCTATTTACTCTGCCTTTCCTCCAACTTAACCCCAGCATCCATCTCTCTGCCCCTCCATCTTCATAGAAACACGTCAGCAGAAAAAGAGCACATGGCCTTTCTAGTCTGCCCTTCCATATCAACTACATAGTAACATAGTAAATGATGGCAGATAAAGACCAGTATGGTCCATCTAGTCTGCCCAGTAAGATGGCAAGAGTAGGTGCACCTGCCGCTCTGTGCAGGCCACCCTTCCCCATGTCTTTATTTAGGGGTGAACCAACCGCTCCGTGTAGGACACCCCTATTTTTTGAGAAATTAGATAGTTATGTTTATTTTGATTTTATCCTGTTGCTGTAAAGGGATCCACTGTGTCTGTCCCATGCCATTTTGAATTCCATCACTGTGTTTGCCCCCACCACTTCCATCGGGAGGGCATTCCAAACATCCACCACCCTTTCAGTGAAAAAGTATTTCCTGACATTGCCTTTCAATTTACCCCCTTGCAGCTTCATGTTTTGCCCTCTAGCTTTACAGCTTCCCCGTCTTTGGAAGAGGTTTGTTGGTTTATATTTCTTTTTAAGTATTTAAAAGTCTGAATCATATCTCCCCTATCCCTCCTCTCCTCCAGAGTGTACATATTTAGGTCTTCAAGTCTCTTACAATAGTCCCCTTTTTCCCTTCAGAGATCCTCTGTGTTTGTCCCATGCTTTTTTTAATTCAGTTACTGTCTTCACCTCTACTACCTCCACTGAGAGACTATTCCACGCATCTACTACTCTTTCCATAAAGAAATATTTCCACATGTTAGTCATGAGTCTATCCCCTTTCACCCTCATCACATGTCCCCTTGTAGCGGAGCTTGCTTTCAATTGAAAGAGGGTCTCCTCCTGTGCATTTATGCCATGGAGGTATCTAAACATCTCTAGCATATCTCCTCTATCCCGACTTTCCTCTAACGCATGCATATTAAGATCTTTAAGTCTGTCGTCATATGCTTTATAACGAAGCCCACTAACCATTATAATAGCCACCCTCTGCATCGACTCAAACCTGCCTATATCCTTTTGAAGGTGTGGTCTCTGGAAATGCACACAATACTCTAAATGAGATTGCACCAAAGACTTATACAGAGGCACTATCACCTCCTTTCTTCTGCTGGCCATTCCTCACCCATTCCTTCCCCTTTCCATATGCCCTTGCTTCTTCCCCCACAAAGTATCTGTCCTTCTGTTCCTTCTCAGTCTCCCAATGCAAAACCCTTTTCCCATCCCCAGCATCAGCCCCAAGCCCCTTTCTCCTACCTGCCTCCTTGTCAGCCCCATTCTCTCAGGCCCAATATTAAACCCCTTCTCCCACCCCTATCCTTTAGCATCTGCCCTTTCTCCTATCCCCAACCCCCCATGTTAGCACCATGCTTCCTGCCACCCACACCAACCACCTGTGACAGCCCCCTTCTGCTAGCCCCAGCCTTACATCAGCCTTGCACCCCATTTCTCCAGCCCCAGCATCAGATCCCTTCTCCCAATCTATCATTTGCCAGAATCAGACTCCTGTCTCTTTCTTCCTCTCCCCCCCAATCCATATATTCCCCTCCCTATTCCCTTCTCTCCATGTCGAGGATTTTCCCTATCTCATCCTTCCACCCCTCCAAAGATGTTCCAATATCTTTCCTCTCCTTCCTCTTCAGATGCAGTCCAACATCTCCTCCTCTCTGTGTGTCCTCTCTCCCCATCCAGTAGTTCCCCCTTCCCTCAAACCTTCAAGGTTTCTGTCACAGCTCCTTCCTGTTTCCGCAACAGTGCTAGCAGTAAAAAGAAAGCTAACATGCCATGGAGTCTCTACACTCAAACCTCAGCAATTTTTTGCCTGGTCCTTCCCCCTCCGATACCCACTTCCTGCTGCCGTTCTACCAGAGAGCTGAAAAGGCTTTGTGGAATGTTAACTTTCCTTTTACTGCTGATACTGTTGTGGCAAAAGGAAGGAACGGCAACAGCAGCCTTGAAGACTTCAGAGAAGGGAATAGACCACATGGGAAGGCAAGAGGTGAGGCCTTTATTCCATGCATCCATATCTTGCAGCATTGGGGGTGGGCAATGCTCCCCCTTAGCCCCCCCAAACTATGTCCATGGTCTGACACCCTTAAACTTATGCCACCCCATGCAGCTGCCTAATCTGCCTGGTGCTAGGATCAGCCCTGATGAGCCAGAATATAGAACTGGGGATTCTTCAAGCTGACAGTTGCATTGGAATTCGCATACATGCCCAGAAATGTCTTTCCAAAAATCTCTAGAAGATGCTCCATATTGGCACTGTTGCATAACGTCACCCACATGTGTGACTAGTTATCCTGTCTTTGAAGAACATTATTTAGAGGTAAACAACTTTGCTTTTTTGATTATCCATACAAATTCTGGACTAGTAATACCTCATACAAGTAGACCCTTAACAGAGTAAACCCTTATTGCTGGACATATATTTCAACTGTCTATCTGAACTCTGACTGTGACAAATTTCACATTCACGTGAAGTTTAGTAGAACGCTTTTATAAAAAGCCTGAAACATATTGGACTGCTGTCCTGATACCTGGATGAGAATTTTCAACATTGTAAAAATAAGTGTGGACATTTCACATTTACATCCCATAGAGAGTACCCTCTTTATTGTTTTGTTTCTGACTTCTCTTAGGGGAATATAGCTGGAGCTCTGAGCTCTGATGCACAAGTGATGCTTTTTGGGGCACACTGTTTGCTCAAACAGCAGCATATTAAATGCTTTTACACAAATAAGATATTTGGGCCTGGAGTGGATATTTCTAGCCTGACCTCATATTTTTCTGCATATTGACTAGTGCACTGATTCCGTGAACCCCGGATGCATTTATCTGACTTTTTAAATCTTCAATATGCAGGAGGACTGTTCAATTATGTATCTGGAGCTAATTTCTTGGGCGAAATTGTGGAATGGTTTGGCTATGCTGTAGCAACATGGACACTGCCAGCCTTTTCATTTGCGTTCTTCACAGTGTGTTCAATCGGACCACGAGCTTACCATCATCACAGGTAAAAAAAAAAAAAAAGCCATACTGTTTCATATTTTATAATTTTTTTTCTTTTTCAGCATGTCCATGCATGTGCTCAGTAACCCAGGCAGTAACAATTACTATATGGAAAGAGCTGCTAAAAGATTCGGAGGAGGATGACTATGATGGACCTTTTTTCAACCTAACCAAAAATATGTAGCCATGAATAAGGCATAAAGCTCAGATGATTATCCGACTTCCAGGGTTGCAAAATCTAATCCTTGCTATTGAATTCCCTAATCCCCGGGGCATCACAAGAAATCACGAAGGCTATGTCAAAGTAGAAGTGGTGACCTGAGCATCTCTCTCCCCAGGCCCAAATTTACATATAAAAATATAAGAGTTGCCAAACTGAGTAAAAAAAAAAAGATACATCAAGCTCTGTGTTCTTTTTCCAGCAGTGGTCAATTCGTGTCACAAGTACCTGGCATATTCCAGGTTCTTGTGGATCACAATATAAAAATGAAATGGATATCAAGAGAGATGTGAAAATTTTCTGATTTTCCCTGATGCAGATATCAATTGATACAGAGTACTGCATCGGACTTTGATAGAAATTGATTTTAGATTCAATATGGATTTGAATTTAGGAGTGCAAGAAAAATGTGGAGTTGTGTGGTATGGGAATTGATTCATTACTACACTTTATATATAAATTTTAAAAAGGAGGACTGAGGTTTATATTCAACATTTCATATATGTTTGAATTGATATGTGGTCCTACATATATATAAACCTTATACTGAAGTGTTCATCAGGTGTGGTTTTTGTGATATATATTTGTGAACGCCACCTCCGGGTTCTGGATTGGTTTTGTTTGTTTATATACCAAAAGTAGCCAGTTCCATGCTATTTATCCCCAGGAATATGCAGTGGTTTTTCTCTCAGTCTTCCTTAATGATTTACAGACGTTTCCTCCAGGAATTTATCCAACCCCCTTTTAAATAGGCATGTGCATGACAGAGATGTCCATCACATTCATCGCATAGGAACTGAAATTTTTTTGGTTTTCATTGCAATTGTAGACCTGCTATCCAAGCAGATTGCTTATGCTCATGTATACGTCCCAATTTACATGCACACTATCAATATATATGTATGCACAAGCAATTTGCGCAAAAGCTTACAACTTAGGAATGCAAACAAATGGCTAAACAAGCCCAAAATGCACAGGTCTACTTTTAAACCCAGCTATATACCTGCTTTTACCACATCCCCTGGCAATAAGTCCCAAAGCTTAATTACATTCAGAGAAAAAATATTTTCTCCTATTTGTTTTAAGTATACTACTATGAGGCTTTTGAGATGTCCCCTAGTCCTTGTGATATCTTTTCTACCCTCAGTCGTCTCTTCTCCAAGTTGAACAGTCCTAACCTCTTTAGCCTTTCCTCATAGGAGTCGTTTCATACCCTTTATCATTTGGTTGCCTGTTTCTACATTTTCTAATGCCAATATATCTTTTTTTGAGATGCCGGAGACCAGAATTGTACAGAATAAAGGTGCAGTTGCACCATGGAGTAATACAGAGGCATTAAGATATTCTTTGTTTTATTTTCTATTCCTTTCCTAATGATTCCTAACATTCTGTTTGCTTTTTTGACTGCCACTGCACACTGAACAGAAGATTCATGCCTAAATTCCTTTTCTGGGTGGTGTCTCCCAGTGTGGAACCTAGCATTGTGTATCTATAGTTTGGATTATTCTTCCTTACATGCATCACTTTGCAATTGTCCACACTAAATTTCATCTGCCATTTGCCATACATGCAACATAGGCAACTCCATCTGGGCTTGCCCTTTGCTTTCTCATGGCTGCCACAGCATATTGTAACATAGAGCACAAAGGAAAATGTGAGAACAGGGCCTGCTGACAGGCTCTGTGGCACTTCTGTAGTCTCTTGCATGGGTTTCCGTGGCAAAGAGGGGGTTACCCCACCCGTCTACGAAGTTCTCTCTTTTTTGCTGTCATCCCTTCTATCTATCATATCCTCAACCTATTGCTTTCCATTGCAACTGTTCCTGTAGCCTTTAAACATGCTGTGGTTACAGTTCTCAAAAAACTTTCACTAGACCCTCTTCTAATTATTGGCCATCTCCCCTTTTCTTCTAAACTACTCAAACATACGGTTCACCGCCGTTGTCTTGATTTTTTCTTTCAAGCCCTTCTAGATCTTATGCAATCTGGCTTTCATCCTCTACATTCTACAGAAGCAGCTCTTGCCAACATCTCCAGTGACTTGTTCCTTGCCAAATCCAAAGGCCTTTACTCAATCTGTTTGTCTTCAAATAATTGTGAATCTGTTTGTCTCCACATATTTATCTATCTATCTGTCCTTAGTAGTGGGTTCCCTTACCTACTCCATTGCTGCAGAGTTTTGAACTTTCTCTTAGCCTACCTGAGGGACTACCCCTCCCCCCTGCTGAGTTAGTGTTGTGGACTTCCATGTCCTGTGCTGCACGTGGGCTTGCTTAGATTGCCTTTCTGTTCCCTAAGAAAAGGAATGCTTTCCAGAGCTCTCCCAAAAGGTGATTTTTGCTGAGTTTGCTGCATAACTGTGAGCCTGTTTGTCTTCAAATAACTGTGAATCTGTTTGTCTCCACATATTTATCTATCTGTCCTTAGTAGTGGGTTCCCTTACCCACTCCATTGCTGTAGAGTTTTGAACTTTCTTTTAGCCTACCTGAGGGACTACTCCTCCCCCCTGCTGAGTTAGTGTTGTGGACCTCCATTTCCTGTGCTGCATGTGGGCTTGCTCAGATTGCCTTTCTGTTCCCTAAGAAAAGGAGTGCTTTCCAGAGCTCTCCCAAGAGGTGATTTTTGCTGAGTTTGCTGCATAACTGTTAGTCTGTTTGTCTTCAAATAACTGTGAATCTGTTTGTCTCTACATATTTATCTATCTATCTGTCCTTAGTAGTGGGTTCCCTTACCCACTCCATTGCTTAGATTTTTGAACTTTCTCTTAGCCTACCTGAGGGACTACTCCTCCCCCCTGCTGAGTTAGTGTTGTGGGCCTCCATTTCCTGTGCTGCACTTGTCTATTTGTCCTTAGTGGTGGGTTCCCATGCCCACAGTTCAGGAACAGCCTACTGGCCAGAGACACTTAGGTTCCTGCCCACCCTACCCCTCACCCCACCCACCCCAGGGGCTACATTACCTATATAGTGGTCACATACGTGCCATCTATCGTTCCTAACCTGGGTTAAAAGCCACATCATCTTCATCTTTTCTTCTTATTCTTCCTCTTCTGGGACTGCATAAACAACATGTCATGTATTCAGTGCAATAACTGTGGTACTTTCATTCCAAGACAAATCATTTGGAGCCTAAGAGCTTGTCCTATATGCCTAAAGTCAGCCGCCATGCATGAAGAACTGACTGTACTAAGGAAAGACCTAGCTGCCATGCATAAAGAAGTGTCTCTACTGAGGGAGGAACTGGCTGCAATGAAGCGCACCTCTTCTAGGATACAAACTGAACAAAGTCCACCACAGCTCCCACAAAGAATCAAACGCCCCAGGAACAAATGGATCACAGTGGGTTCTGGTAGATTGCGACCTGTAACACAGAGACATCCTGTACATCAAGAGATATCCCTGCACAATGCCTTCTCTGCCTTGGCTAATGAGGATGCCCAATCCAAAGAAACTGAAGGGCCCTTAAATGAGTCAGACAATGCCCAATCCCCTGCTAAAGCACCAAATATGAAGAAAACCTCACCAAACAGAAAACTACTACTACTTGGTGATCCCATCATCAGAGGCACCAACTTGGGAACACAGGTCAAAGGAGAGAAGATAGTCATGTGCCTACCAGGCTCTTCAGCCAGCAGAAATACAAACCAAGTTGTTGAATTACTTAGCGCAAAAAGTGAACACTCCAAACTTGATGTTATTATCCACTTAGGCACAAACGACCTGGCTAGGAATAGTGCCTCCACAGCCCAAAAGGACTTCCAATCTCTGGGAGAGAAACTCAAGCGCATTGTTAACACTGTTGCATTCTCAGAGGTTCTACCTGTTCTTGGTAAGGGGACAAAAAGGCTGCATTGCATTAACAGCTTTAATACATGGCTCCAGACCTGGTGCAAACAAGAAGGATTCAGATTTATTGGCAACTGGGACAACAGATGGACCAACAAGAGACTATACTGTGCTGATGGACTACATCTCTCTGTCGCAGGGAAAAGAATCCTAAGTGAAAAATTCAGGCAGTATGTGGATATGCATTTAAACTAGGAAGAGGGGGTGACGGATGTGGAAGGTCAACATCTGCATGCAACCCCCAGCAAAAGCAGAACACCATCAGAAACAGCCACACTTTTAAACCACACATCAAAAACATGTGGGAAGAAGTAGGCAGAACAAAATCAATGCAAAATACACACAAGCCAGGAAAATGCTGGAAAGCAATGAGCACAAATGCTCGAAGCTTAGCCAACAAAATTCCAGACCTGGAAGCCCTAATGGTGGAAATGAATTTGGACATTGTGGCCATTACAGAAACATGGTTTAATGAATTGCACGATTGGGATATAGCCATAGCTGGCTATAATCTATTCAGAAGAGACAGAGAAAATGGAAAAGGAGGAGGAGTAGCCTTGTATGTCAAAAGCAATATTAAAGCTACTGAAATGCAGGGGACATGGGGAAAAGAAGAAGCTTTCTGGATTGCATTGGAAAGAGGAGATGGCACTGTCATCCATATTGCTGTAGTCTACAGACCTCCAACTCAAATTGAAGAGAGAGATAACGAATTGATTAAAGATATTGCCAAGATAGCAACAAAGGGGGAAGCGATCATATTGGGTGACTTTAATCTACCTGATGTAGATTGGATTACTCCTTCTGCACATCTGGAAAGAAGCAAAAAAATTGTGGATGCTCTCCAAGATGCAATATTTAGACAAATGGTGATGGAACCAACCAGGGAAAGCTCAACGCTGGATGTAGTGCTCACCAACAGTGATAGTGTGTCGAATGTCTGCGTGAGTGCCCCTGTGAGCAACAGCAACCATCACACTGTGTGGTTTGAGATAAAAGCCATGGTACAGGCCAATCATAGCAAGCTCAAAGTCCTAAACTTCAAATACACTGACTTCAATAAAATGGCAGAGTACTTAAAGGAGGAGATGACGGGGTGGAAGGAGATAAAGGAAGTGGAATTACAATGGGCTAAACTAAAGAAGGCAACAAAAGGGGCAACAGATAAATATGTAAGAAAAGTAAATAAAAACAAGAGGAGAAGAAAACCTATTTGGTTTTCCAAAGAGGTGGCTGCTCAAATAAAGGCAAAAAACACAACTTTCGCAAAATTCAAAAGCTTGCAAACAGAAGAACACAGAAATGAATACAGGATCCAACTCAATGAGTCTAAAAGAGTAATAAGGATAGCAAAGTCAAAGGCAGAGGAAAGGATGGCTAAAGTTGTTAAGGGTAGCAACAAAACTTTCTTCAGGTATATTCGGAAAAGGAAGAAGATCAGAGTTGGAAATGCAGGACTCAAAAGTGCTGGGAAAGGACTCGTGGAAAATGACACTGAAAAAGCAAACTTGCTAAACAAATACTTCTGCTCTGTTTTTACTAAAGAAGATCCTGGAGATGGACCAGCTGTAACTCCCAAATATAAAAATGGGAATGAAGTAGATACCACACCATTCACAGAAGATGAGGTGTTAGAACAACTTGCTAAACTGAAAGTGGACAAAGCCATGGGACCAGATGGGATACATCCCAGGATACTGAAAGAGCTCAGAGAGGTTCTTGCAGGACCATTAAAGGATGTCTTCAACAGATCCTTGGAAACAGGAGAGGTTCCTCAGGACTGGAGAATGGCTGATGTTGTACCTCTACACAAAAGTGGTGACAGGGAAGAAGTGTCAAACTATAGGCCCGTGAGCCTTACCTCGGTGGCGGGAAAAGTAATGGAGGCGCTCCTGAAAGAGCGAATAGTGAACTTTCTCAAAACCAACAGGATGCAAGATCCGAGGCAACATGGTTTTACCGAAGGACGGTCTTGCCAAACAAATCTGATTGAGTTCTTTGACTGGGTGACCAAGGAACTAGATCAGGGGCATGCGATGGATGTCATCTACCTGGATTTCAGCAAAGCCTTTGATACTGTTCCTCATAGGAGGCTTGTCAACAAACTCAGTAGCTTGGGGGATGGGTCCCAAGATGGTAAACTGGATTAGAGATTGGTTGACTGACATACAGCAGAAGGTGATTGTACTTGGAGCTCACTCGGATGAGAGGAAGGTGATTAGCGGGGTGCCCCAGGGTTCAGTCCTGGGCCCGGCACTGTTCAATGTATTTGTGAGTGATATTGCTGAAGGACTGAATGGAAAAGTCTGTGTTTTGGCAGATGACACAAAAATTTGCAACAGAGTGGACTCCCCCGAAGGAGTGGTTAACATGAGGAAAGATCTACAAAAGCTGGAAGACTGGTCTAATGCTTGGCAACTATGATTTAATGCAAAAAAGTGCAGTGTCATGCACTTGGGTAGCAGAAATCCAAGGGAAATGTACGCGATAGGGGGCACGAGGTTGGTATGCACGTTTCAGGAGAAAGACCTTGGTGTGATTATCTCTGATGATCTCAAGGTGGCAAAACAGTGCGACAAGGCGGTGGCAAAAGCCAGGAGGATGTTGGGCTGCATACACAGGTAGGTGATACATTAAATACCTTTATGGAAATGGGTAACAGGGGTAACATATGGAAAGCAGTGTGTATTAATGCCCGTAGCATGGGAAATAAGATCCCTGAAGTTGAAGCTTTGGTGGGAGTGGCTGACTTGGATTTAGTGGCAGTTACAGAAACATGGTTCACAGAAAACCATGACTGGGATGTAACTAAACCTGGCTATACCTGGCTATACCTGGCTATACTTTATTCAGAAAGGACAGGATAGGAAGAAGGGGAGGAGGAGTGGCACTATACGTAAAAACTACTATTAAAGCTTTGGAATTACAGAGCTTAAAAGGGAGAGAGGAGGCATTGTGGGTTAAACTAGAAAGAGGGAAAGAGAAATCTATTTGCATTGGTGTGATATACAGACCTCCCTCACAAGAGGAAGAGGTGGACAGAGAGTTAATTGAAGACATACGCAGCATTTCTAGGAAAGGGGAAGTGCTACTGATAGGAGAATTCAATATGCCAGATGTTGATTGGCACATTCCTGCTGCAGTATCATCTAGAAGTAAGGAGATCCTGGATTCTCTACAGGGAGAACTATTCAGGCAATTGGTAACAGACCCCACACGTGAAGGGGCCATACTGGACTTGGTGCTTACCAATGGTGAAAGTGTTTCTGATGTTGTAGTGGGAGATCATTTTGCATCCAGTGATCACCAGATGGTGTGGTTCAGTATTAGGACTAGGGCTGTTAGAATCCATTCCAAGGTGAGGATCTTAGACTTTAGGAAGACTAACTTTGCGAAGATGGGCCAATACGTCAGGGAGTCGTTAGTGGGATGGGAACAGCTGGGGGATGTAGAAAACAGTGGGCAAAACTGAAAGGGGGTATTTTAAGGGCAACCAACCTTTTTGTTAAAATGGTAAATAAAGGCAAAAGGAAAAGGAGACCGCTATGGTTTTCGAAGGAAGTAGCTGAAAAAGTGAAGAAAAAGAGGGAGGCCTTCATGAAATACAAGAGATCACAGAGAGAGGAAGACAGGCATCTGTATTTGGAAAAACTTAGAGAAGCTAGCAAAGTAGTCAAGAAGGCAAAGATTCAAAAAGAGGAGGAAATGCAATAAAATGGGGGGATAAGACATTTTTCAGATATATTAGTGAGAAGAGGAAGGGCAAAAGTGGTATTGTCAGACTCAAGGGTGCAGGGGGGGAATATGTAGAAGCTGATAAGGATAAAGCGGAATTGCTTAACAAATATTTTTGTTCTGTGTTCACAGATGAAGAACCAGGAGCAGGACCTCAGAAAACATCAACAAATATGAACAGAAGCGAGGGACATCTTGAACAATTTTCAGAAGACTGTGTTCGTGAGAAACTAGCTCAACTTAAAGTAGACAAAGCGATGGGACCGGATGGGATACACTCTAGACTACTGAGGGAACTTGGGGACGTTCTAGCAACTCCACTGACTGACCTTTTCAATGCCTCGTTGGAGTCGGGAGTGGTGCCAAAGGACTGGAGAGAGGCTCATGTGGTGCCTTTACACAAAAGTGGAAGTAAGGATGTGGTTGAAAACTACAGGCCGGTTAGTTTAACTTCGGTGGTGAGTAAATTATTGGAAACGCTGCTGAAAGAGACAATAGTGAGGTTTCTGGAGTCCAGCGGATTACAGGATCCGAGGCAGCATGGATTCACCAGAGGCAGGTCTTGTCAGACAAATCTGATTGATTTCTTTGACTGGGTGACCAGGGAGTTGGACCGAGGGAGAGCTCTAGATGTGGTGTATTTAGATTTCAGTAAAGCCTTTGACACTGTTCCTCATAGGCGACTTATAAACAAACTGAGCACCCTAGGGATGGACCCTAAAGTTACTGCTTGGGTTAGAAATTGGTTGGGTGGGAGGGGACAAAGAGTACAAGTAAATGGAGCTCACTCTGAGGAGAAGGATGTTACCAGTGGTGTGCCCCAGGGATCTGTCCTTGGTCCGATTCTTTTTAACATCTTTGTTAGTGATATAGCGGAAGGGCTGTTGGGTAAGGTTTGCCTCTTTGCAGATGATACCAAAATCTGCAATAGAGCAGACACCCAGGAAGGTGTAGATAACATTAGATCTAGCTAAGCTTGAAGAATGGTCTAGAATTTGGCAGCTGGGATTTAATGTTAAAAAATGTAAGGTCATGCATTTGGGCTGCAGAAATCCAAGGGAGCAATACAGTATAGGAGGTGAAGTACTTTTGTCCACTAAAGAAGAGCGGGACCTAGGCGTGGTTGTGTCTGATGATCTTAAAGTAGCTAAACAGGTAGAAAAGGCGACGGCAAAAGCTAGAAGGATGCTTGGGTGCATACGGAGAGGAATGGCTAGCAGAAAAAAGGAGGTGATAATGCCTCTGTATAAGTCTTTGGTGCGACCTCATTTGGAGTATGGTGTGCAATTCTGGAGACCGCACCTTCAAAAGGATGTGAACAGGATGGAGTCGGTGCAGAGGGTGGCTACTAAAATGATTAGTGGGCTTCATTATAAAGCATATGAGGACAGACTTAAGGATCTTAATATGTACACCTTAGAGGAAAGGCGGGATAGAGGTGATATGATTGAGATGTTTAAATACCTCCGTGGCATAAATGTTCAGGGAGAGAGCCTCTTTCAATTGAAAGCAAGTTCTGCTACGAGGGGACATGGGATGAGGGTGAAGGGAGATAGATTCAGGAGTGATATGCGGAAATATTTCTTTACAGAAAGAGTAGTGGATCCATGGAATAGTCTCCCAGTGGAGGTGTTAGAGATGAGGACAGTAACTGAATTCAAAAAAGCATGGGACCAACACAGAGGATCTCTAATGTTAAAAAGTGTACTGTTGTTGTTATGGAAAGACAGACTAGATAGGCCATGTGGTCTTTTTCTGTCATCATGTTTCTATGTTTCTATTACCAGCAGAAAGGAAGAGGTACTTATGCCACTGTATAAGTCACTGGTGAGGCCTCACTTGGAATACTGTGTTCAGTTTTGGAGACCGTATCTTGCAAAAGATGTAAAAAGACTGGAAACTGTTCAGAGGAAAGCGACCAAAATGATTTGGAGCCTGTGTCAGAAGCCTTATGAGAAGAGACTTGAAGACCTAAATATGTACACTTTGGAGGAGAGGAGGGACAGGGGAGATATGATTCAGACCTTTAAATACTTAAAGAGAAATGATGAACAAACAAACCTCTTCCAAAGACGGGGAAGCTGTAAAACTAGAGGGCATAACATGAAGCTGCAAGGTGGTAAATTGAAAGGCAATGTCAGGAAATATTTTTTCACTGAAAGGGTGGTGGATGCTTGGAATGCCCTCCCGATGGAAGTGGTGGGGGCAAACACGGTGACGGAATTCAAAAAGGCATGGGACAAACACAGTGGATCCCTTTACAGCAATAGAATAAAAACAAGATAAATGGTACCATCTAACTTCTGAACCATATAACGTCTCAACAAATAGGGGTGTCCTACATGGAGTGGTGGGTTTACCCCTAAACAAAGACATGGGGGGTGTGGCCTGCACAGAGCGACAGGTGCACCTACTCTTGCCATCTTGCTGGGCAGACTAGATGGACCATGCTGGTCATTATCTGCCGTCATTTACTATGTTACTATGTTACAATCCTCATCCTTCTTGATCTTTCTACTGCTGTTGACACTATTGATCACCACCTTCTCCTCAGTATCCTCACTTGGATTTAGGGTTTCTGCCCTGTTCTACTTTTGTTCTCTCTCCCATTGGACTTTTAGTGTATGTTCTGGTGGATCCTCCTCTACTGCCACCCCGCTTTCAGTCAGTGTACCTCAGGGCTCAGTCTTGGAACCTCTCCTTTTCTCTCTACACTCAGTCCCCCTTGGTGTCCTGATCTCCTCCCATAGTTTTCAGTACCATCTTTACGCGGATGACTCTCAGATCTACCTCTCTGCACCTGACCTTTTTCCAGCAATCCAGGCCCATATCAAAACCTGCTTATCTGACATTGCTGCCTGGATGTTCCAGCACAGTCTGAAACTGATCATGGCCAAAACCAAGCTCCTTATCTTTCCCCCTAAACCCATTTCCTCCCTTCCTCTTCTCTATTTCTGTGGATAACACTACACTCCTCCCCGTTTCCTCAACTTGAGGTCATCTGACTCTTTCTCTTTCCATATGCATCCAACAGATAGTTAAAACCTCTCTTTTCCATTAAAACCTCTCATTTCTTTCACAATAGCACTGCAAAATTTGACCCTTCCTTTTCTAGCACACTACTAAAACCCTTATCCACTCTCTGGTCACCTCCCATAAAGACTATTGCAACCTGCTCCTCATTGGTCTCCCCCTAAATCATCTCTCTCCCCTTCCATCTTTTCAAAACTCAGCTGGATTTAGGGGTTCTGCCCTGTTCTGCTTTTGTTCTCTCTCCCATTGCACTTTTAGTGTATGTTCTGGTGGATCCTCCTCTGCTGCCACCCCGCTTTCAGTCAGTGTACCTCAGGACTCAGTCTTGGAACCTCTCCTTTTCTCTCTACACTCAGTCCCCCTTGGTGTCCTGATCTCCATAGTTTTCAGTACCATCTTTACGCTAATAACTCACAGACAGAGGAAGACAGGCTTCTATATTTGGAAAATCTTAGAGAGGCTGGCAAAATAGTCAAGGACCAAAATAGGAGCAATTACTCTATTAACAACAGCATCGAATGAAGAACTGTTTAAACAGGAGCCAATATGAATCATCTATAAACAAAGTACAGGGATGTCTCAGACCACCGGCTTAAAACAGAGACACAAAAGTGTCTAAGACTGCTGTAATAGCATCAATGACTGTCCACTGGCCATTAAATTGTCATGTTCAAAACTCCATTTGTAAAAATGTTCAAAAACAGTGCCAAATAGCAATAATGTAAAAAATCAGTACTTAACTTCAGAACCCCAACGCCAGCTATCATAGCGCCATACAATGCGTTTCACTCAACGAAATTGAGTTTCTTCAGGGGGATTTTAAACTGAAAAAACAAAAGTTAAGTAAAAACACTGTTATAATAAAATCTTCATGTGAATGCAGAAAATCATATATAACTCTTTACCCAGCCGAATATCATACCTGAAGGTATAAACCGCTGCTGCCCACGTTTCTCTAAAGAGAGCCAAAACTCGAGTAGTATCAGTGCTCAAAAAACGCCGCGCATGCGGACTAAAAACTGAAAGCACTATTTAAATGCTAAGCGTGACGTCAAATGACCACGTCACTAATAGAACCCATAATTAGAATCTTCATTTAAAAAACACACAGATGTTAAAATCTTGTTGCCCAGAATTTTCAATAAAGGCCAGTGTTATCAAACAAAATACACTAAAAATGTTGTCGTCTAAGTAACTTAGATACACGCACCCCAGTCAATGGCTGCATTAAGTCCACATGGGGATACTGATTGTAGCGTGAAAATCCACCATTGTTCTCGATATAGTAAAAATTCTGCTTGCGATTTACCATTGGCCCCTCTCGCAACCTCCTCAATGCAAAAACATTGTAAGCTGTCAAAAGTGTGTCCCAGTAATTTACAATGATGAACAATTGGTGCCGTTTATACTTCATGTTTTAAATGACTTTTGTGTTCTTGTAACCTAACTTTCAAAGGTCGAGTCGTTTTACCAGTGAATAAGAGATTACAGGCACAACGAATACCATAGACAGCATTGCTAGTTGCACAGGAGGTATGTCCTCTCAAATGATATGTGTGTCCATGATAACTGAAATGATCTGTCTCCCAAGTTACAGCACAGATGTTACACCGGCCACATTTCTTATGACCGCTCGATTCACCAGATACATCAGGAGAAGCTGTAGTATGCAGGACAGCAGGACTCAATCGCTCCTTAAGATTTCGGCCGCGTTTCCATACGCAGCGAATCCTCTTGCTGGCCAATCCTGAGACAGATCTCAATACATTCATGTGTTTTGATACTATTTTTTGAATCCTGAAACTCAAAGGTGAGTACCC
Organism: Ichthyophis bannanicus; assembly: GCA_033557465.1. Classification (NCBI taxonomy): domain Eukaryota; kingdom Metazoa; phylum Chordata; class Amphibia; order Gymnophiona; family Ichthyophiidae; genus Ichthyophis; species Ichthyophis bannanicus. Next base: position 161,206,871 of record CM066033.1, read on the forward strand.
AGTAATTAAATTGATACAATCAGTATCTGTATTTTGGATTTCAATAGCAGCACGGGACTGTAACAATTGTGTGCGATCATTGTACAACACACGTTGGTATGCCTGATTAACAACCCTCGAGGGATAGCCTCGCGCAGTGAAATCTGCTGCTAACTTGGTGGCTTGTATTTTATAATCCCGTACTTCTGAACAATTTCTGCGATATCGCAAAAATTGAGAAATGGGCAAACCATCCTTCAATCGCAAGGAGTGAGCGCTGGTGTAGTGTAGAAAGGTGTTTCTATCCACTGGCTTTCTATATAAGGACGTCTGCCACCCCAAAGGACCCCTGGACACTTGAACGTCCAAAAAGGCTATAGTAGAATCATCAGACATAGAAGTGAATTGAATATGATGATCAAGTCCATTGAGCCAAACCAAAAAAGTGGCTAAAGAGTCTTCAGACCCTGACCAAATTAAAAAGACGTCATCGATAAACCGCAGCCACAATTTAACATGATCTTGATAAGGGGAGGAGAGTATCCAACGTTGTTCAAATAACCCCATGAAAAGGTTGGCAATGGAGGGGGCACATGAGGCCCCCATAGCAACTCCAGAAACCTGATGGTAAATCCTCTTCTCAAAACAAAAATAATTATGGTTAATGACCAATTCAGTCAATTGTAACAAAAACGCTAGTTGTTCGTCTGATAGATCCCCTCTTTGTATCAGGGCATGTTTTACCGTAGACACGGCTTGTGTCTGGGGAATGCTTGTGTATAAAGCCGTGATATCTAAAGTCACTAAAAGTGTGTTTGATTCAACGGCCAATTGTGAATGATGAGATAACACATCCAAAAAATGAGAAGTGTCTCGAATATAAGAAGGAATCTCCTTTAACAGAGGTCGCAAATAAGAATCCACAAATAAAGAAAGTGGTTCTAATAAGGTGCCAGTAGTAGAGACTATAGGCCTTCCAGGAGGCCGTTCCAAATTTTTGTGAATTTTCGGAACTAAATAAAAGCGAGACATCGTGGGAGCTGAAACATTCAAAAATTTATATTCCTTAGCTGTAATAACACGAGCATCTACTGCCCCAACTGTCAATTCTTTGATCTTGCTTCGGAGAGATATTGTTGGATCATATGACATAATTCGATAAGTTGTTGCGTGACTATGATGATTATCATACAGGTTTTGTGTATCCATGGATGGATTTAAAAAGGAAATCTCGACGTGCTCGTAAGCAGGTTAATTTTGATATGACGTCAGATGAGGCTAGTTCAGCAGAATCCGCTAGGTCCTCAAAGGAGGATTTTTTGGATGCCGAAGAAAAGAAGAAAAAGGAGGAAAGAGGGAGCAAAACGACGTCAACAATGATTTCAGTTATAGGACAGCCAGTTGATTTTTACACCATTCCCACTGATACAACTAGGGATTTGGTGATTAATGTTTCTGGAAAAATATTGACTAGTGTACAAACCACTGTCCTAAATAAGGGCTTGACATTCTTGCCTGCAACTTTCTATGATCCCTTTAAGTTCCGAGTTGATTTTGAGAGTTTATTGCAGAAGATAAATTGAAAAATATTTTTTGCGGATACATCTGCGTGTCAAGGTGAAAGTGTTCTTGACCCTCGCCGTGTACGTCTACCTTTCAAATCGACTTGGACCCCTCCGGGACCTATGCATCCAGCTGTCACTATTTTCAGAGATTTGGTTCTCAAGGATCTAATCGATTTGGAGAAGGCACCTCGAAGATCGTATTGTGCTTTATCTGCTGTTGAGCGTTCTGCTCTAAAAGAATTGGAAACTCGGACTGACATAGTGATCCGCCGCACCGATAAAGGTGGCACGGTGGTCGTCTTGAGTAGAGAATATTATTTAGAAGAAGCCATGCGACAGTTGTCTGATGCAACAACTTATCGAATTATGTCATATGATCCAACAATATCTCTCCGAAGCAAGATCAAAGAATTGACAGTTGGGGCAGTAGATGCTCGTGTTATTACAGCTAAGGAATATAAATTTTTGAATGTTTCAGCTCCCACGATGTCTCGCTTTTATTTAGTTCCGAAAATTCACAAAAGTTTGGAACGGCCTCCTGGAAGGCCTATAGTTTCTACTACTGGCACCTTATTAGAACCACTTTCTTTATTTGTGGATTCTTATTTGCGACCTCTGTTAAAGGAGATTCCTTCTTATATTCGAGACACTTCTCATTTTTTGGATGTGTTATCTCATCATTCACAATTGGCCGTTGAATCAAACACACTTTTAGTGACTTTAGATATCACGGCTTTATACACAAGCATTCCCCAGACACAAGCCGTGTCTACGGTAAAACATGCCCTGATACAAAGAGGGGATCTATCAGACGAACAACTAGCGTTTTTGTTACAATTGACTGAATTGGTCATTAACCATAATTATTTTTGTTTTGAGAAGAGGATTTACCATCAAGTTTCTGGAGTTGCTATGGGGGCCTCATGTGCCCCCTCCATTGCCAACCTTTTCATGGGGTTATTTGAACAACGTTGGATACTCTCCTCCCCTTATCAAGATCATGCTAAATTGTGGCTGCGGTTTATCGATGACGTCTTTTTAATTTGGTCAGGGTCTGAAGACTCTTTAGCCACTTTTTTGGTTTGGCTCAATGGACTTGATCATCATATTCAATTCACTTCTACGTCTGATGATTCTACTATAGCCTTTTTGGACGTTCAAGTGTCCAGGCGTCCTTTGGGGTGGCAGACGTCCTTATATAGAAAGCCAGTGGATAGAAACACCTTTCTACACTACACCAGCGCTCACCCCTTGCGATTGAAGGATGGTTTGCCCATTTCTCAATTTTTGCGATATCGCAGAAATTGTTCAGAAGTACGGGATTATAAAATACAAGCCACCAAGTTAGCAGCAGATTTCACTGCGCAAGGCTATCCCTCGAGGGTTGTTAATCAGGCATACCAACATGCGTTGTACAATGATCGCACACAATTGTTACAGTCCCGTGCTGCTATTGAAATCCAAAATACAGATACTGATTGTATCAATTTAATTACTGGGTACTCACCTTTGAGTTTCAGGATTCAAACAATAGTATCAAAACACATGAATGTATTGAGATCTATCTGTCTCAGGATTTGCCACCAAGAGGATTCGCTGCGTATGGAAACGCGGCCGAAATCTTAAGGAGCGATTGAGTCCTGCTGTCCTGCATACTACAGCTTCTCCTGATGTATCTGGTGAATCGAGCGGTCATAAGAAATGTGGCCGGTGTAACATCTGTGCTTGGGAGACAGATCATTTCAGTTATCATGGACGAACATACCATTTGAGAGGACATACCTCCTGTGCAACTAGCAATGCTGTCTATGGTATTCGTTGTGCCTGTAATCTCTTATACATTGGTAAAACGACTCGACCTTTGAAAGTTAGGTTACAAGAACACAAAAGTCGTTTAAAACATGAAGTATTAACGGCACCAATTGTTCATCATTGTAAATTACTGGGACACACTTTTGACAGCTTACAATGTTTTTGCATTGAGGAGGTTGCGAGAGGGGCCAATGGTAAATCGCAAGCAGAATTTTTACTATATCGAGAACAATGGTGGATTTTCACGCTACAATCAGTATCCCCTGGTGGACTTAATGCAGCCATTGACTGGGGTGCGTGTATCTAAGTCACTTAGACGACAACATTTTTAGTGTATTTTGTTTGATAACACTGGCCTTTATTGAAAATTCTGGGCAACAAGATTTTAACATCTGTGTGTTTTTTAAATGAAGATTCTAATTATGGGTTCTATTAGTGACGTGGCCATTTGACGTCACGCTTAGCATTTAAATAGTGCTTTCGGTTTTTAGTCCGCATGCGCGGCGTTTTTTGAGCACTGATACTACTCGAGTTTTGGCTCTCTTTAGAGAAACGTGGGCAGCAGCGGTTTATACCTTCAGGTATGATATTCGACTGGGTAAAGAGTTATATATGATTTTCTGCATTCACATGAAGATTTCATTATAACAGTGTTTTTACTTAACTTGTTTTTTCAGTTTAAAATCCCCCTGAAGAAACTCAATTTCGTTGAGTGAAACGCATTGTATGGCGCTATGATAGCTGGCGTTGGGGTTCTGAAGTTAAGTACTGATTTTTTACATTATTGCTATTTGGCACTGTTTTTGAACATTTTTACAAATGGAGTTTTGAACATGACAATTTAATGGCTAGTGGACAGTCATTGATGCTATTACGGCAGTCTTAGACACTTTTGTGTCTCTGTTTTAAGCCGGTGGTCTGAGACATCCCTGTGCTTTGTTTATAGATGATTCATATTGGCTCCTGTTTTAAACAGTTCTTCATTTGATGCTGTTGTTAATAGAGTAATTGCTCCTATTTTGGTCACTTTTTATTACTCTACGAATTGACCTACAGTTATTTTGTAAAATAGTCAAGGAAGCAAAGATTCAAAAAGAGGATGAAATAGTCAATGCAATAAAATAGGGGGATAAGACATTTTTCAGATATGTTAGTGAGAGGAGGAAGGGCAAAAGTGGTATTGTCAGACTCAAGGGTGAAGGGGAGGAATATGTAGAAGCAGATAAGGATAAAGCGGAATTGCTTAACAAATATTTCTGTTCTGTGTTCACAGATGAAGGACCAGGAACAGGACCTCAGAAAACACCCACAAACAGGAACAGAAGTGAGGGGCATCTTGAACAATTTTCAGAAGACTGTGTTCGTGAGAAACTAGCTAAACTAAAAGTAGTCAAAGCGATGGGTTCGAAAGGGATATATCTGAAAATACTGAGGAAACTTGGGGACATTCTAGCAGCTCCACTGACTGACCTTTTTAATGCCTCTTTGAAGCTGGGAGTGGTGCCAGAGGACTGGAGAGGCTCATGTGGTCCCTTTACACAAAAGCGGAAGTAAGGATATAGCTGAAAGCTAAAGGCTGGTTAGTTTAAACTCAGTGGTAAGTAAATTATTGGAAGCACTGCTGAAAGAGAAAATAGTGAGGTTTCTGGAGTCCAAGGGATTACCAGATCCAAGGCAGCATGGATTCACCAGAGGCAGGTCTTGTCAGACAAATCCGATAGATTTCTTTGACTGGGTGACCGGGGATTGGACTGAGAGAAAGCCCTAGTTGTTGTGTATTTAGATTTCAGTAAAGCCTTTGACACTGTTCCGCACAAACAAACTGAGCACCCTAGGGATGGACCCTAAAGTTACTGCTTGGGTTACACAATTGGTTGAGTGAGAGGCGACAAAATGTACAGGTAAATGGAGCTCACTCTGAGGAGAAGGATGTTACCAGTGGTGTGCCCCAGGGATCTGTTCTTGGTCAGATTCTTTTTAACATCTTTGTTAATGATATAGCGGAAGGGCTGTTGGGTAAGGTTTGCCTCTTTACGGATGATACCAAATCTTCAATAGAGTAGACACTCAGGAAGGAATAGATAACATGAGGAGGGATCTAGCTAAGCTTGAAGAATGAATAGTCAAGAATTTGGCGGCTGAGATTTAATGCTAAAGAAATTCAGGGTCATGTATTTGGGCTGCAAAAATCCAAGGGAGTGGTACAGTGTAGAGGGTGAAGTACTTCTGTCCATGAAAGAAGAGCAGGACCTGGGCGTGATTGTTTCTGATGATCTTAAAGTGGTTGAACAGTTAGAAAAGGTGACAGTGAAAGCCAGAAAGGTGCATAGGGAGAGGAATGGCCAGCAGAAAAAAGGAGGTGATAGTGCCTCTGTATAGGTCTGTGGTGCAACCTCAGCTGGAGTATTGTGTGCAGTTCTTGAGCCCACACCTTCAAAAGGATATAAACAGGATGGAGTCAGTACAGAGGGTGACTACTAAAATGGTCAGTAATCTTCATTATAAAGCATATGGTGGCAGACTTAAAGATCTTAACATGTATATGTTAGAGGAAAGGCAGGATAGACGAGATATGATAGAAATGTTTAAATATCTCTGTGGCATAAATTTGTAAGAGGAGAGCCTCTTTCAATTGAAAGTAAGCTCTGCAATGAGGGGACATGGGATGAAGGTGAAAGGGGGTAGACTCAGGAGTAATATGCAGAAATATTTCTTTGTGGAAAGAGTGGTAGATGCATGGAATAGTCTCCCAGTGGAGGACAGTATCTGAATTCAAGAAAGTATGGGACAAACACAGTTCTCTAAGAAGAAAAAAGGGACTATAGTATTTGATATGGAAGGGCAGACTAGATAGGCCATATGGTCTTCTTCTGCTGACATGTTGCTATGTGTCTAACACCACCCTCAGTTTCGCTGTAAGCTCTCTGCTATACTCACTGGGGTGAAGGGAGAAGGTACCAAGGGAAGGATCTGGGCCGAGGCAGTAGCAGTAGCAGCAGCAGGGCAGGGAGGTGATTCCTCCCAGGCTACCCCTGTGCCTATCAGTGCTTAAATTTAAATCTAGCACTGTCTTCCCATCCTCAGCCCATACTAATCTAGGATTGGCATTAGGTAGAAGACAGTGATGACCTGGTACCTCAAGACCTTGTCCCCCTTTTCTGCTACCCGAGGTCAGAATCTCATGCTTTGAAACTTTGTAGTGCTACATGGTTGTTCAAACTGCAACACACTCCAACCCTAAGGCAGCAGAGGAGAAAGTGGACCCAGCTGCTCTTGTGCTCCTTCTAACTGAAGGCCACGATCAGCAGAGAGGAGAAACAGGATGGTGAAACAATCATTGAGGACAGAAACTCGGCAGCTCTGAGGGGTTTTACGTGTGCTATGTTTGTAAGCTAGTGAGGAAATTGGAGGGGCTGTGTGAATAGGGAGTGAGGGAATCAGAGAGGGTATGAGCTGAGAAGGAGGGATGTGAGAGAATCCTCCCTCCCTCCTTCTCCTGACCCTGCATCCCCCTTCTCGATCCAGAAGTCCTCCTCTTTTCTCACCATTTCTCGAGTCCCTCTTCCCTCCTTCATCCCTGTTCTCTCTCCTCCCTCTGCTCACAGTCCTCCCTTCTTCTGCTCCTCAATCCCCCCTTCTTCCCCCCCCCCCCCACCTCCATTTCTTCCCCGTCCCACTTCTTCTCCCTCCATCTCCAAGATCTCTCATTTATTTATTTATTTATTTAGCTGTATTTATATACCGCTTTTCACCGGGTATCATCCCCTATTTCTGTGCCTAACTCGCTGAGATCCCCCTCCTCCCTTCTTAGCACCAATAACTAAGATCCCTTTCCCCAAAATAGGAACAAAATTATCCAAATACACAAAATATATAAGAAAACTTTATATATTAAACTAAAATACAAATTTACATTATTCAGAATCTCTATGCATGCATATATATTACATAATTACTACAGACTTCGAAACTGTGTCACAAAATGTTGCAATTGTAGCTGCAAAACCTACCTTTTGGCTGCTACAGGAAGCTGAGGAACCAGAAAACAAGTTCTGCCTTCTCTGCTCCTGATGCAGCACATTCTGGTTATTTTCTCAAGTAGCAAAATTTAGAGTGAAAAGTTGAATAGCTCAGCTGCTCTCTATCACCTGGGTCTATGTAGACAGGTGGGAAAGCAGATTAAATGACTGGATTACAGCATAGTGATAAAACAGTAAAGATCCATATCTACATACTCTGCTTCATTTCCCACCTACAGCACATACTGTCTGTGTGACTGTAAACTTTCTAAACTCCTAAATTATGTTGTTTAAAAGCAGCTATACTGCAACCATATGGAGAGAGAAATGCAAACTTTTTTGAAATCATTTCAGTATAGATGCTAAACTTATTTAGAAGGGGCAAATGCAAGGGCTGACTGGTGAAAATTATTAATAGAAATAACAGGAGTAAATACAGAACAGCGTGGCTTCCATTCAAAATATAGATGCATAATGGCCAGTTATACATTTTGGGGAATGTTTACTAAGAGGCATGCCACTAGTTCACAATCGGCACCAAAAACCAGTGCGGAGGTAACGCTGAACTCATGCTGGTAAATGGAGGTGTGCCTAGCATTTCCCTGGGTTGCTAACACTGCCCCCATATTCCTTCCTTTCCTATGGCGTGATCAGCACGTCTGCACGTAACCCACCAATTGAAGTGGCACTAAGCGTACCCACGTTAAGTGCTACATCGATGGGGAGCTCATGCCAGTAACACCCGCTTCACCCATAATGTGGTTGCTCTGCCCAAGAACCGCTCATTCTCCTTCCCAGTCCTCGCTGTGCGATTTATAGCACAGCCGCATTTTCAGCCTGTGGTACTTTTTACTGTGGCTCATTTAGCACATGCTGAATCCCATGCTACCCGGTAGCACACTTTAGTAAACATACCCCTTATACATTAGACCGGCTATTTAGCTGTTGGCACTTCAGTAATGAAAATTCAGCCACTAAAAATATATGACTTATCCATTGAACATAATTATTTTGCCCTCCCTTGCTCCACCCCATTTCGCTTCCCTTTTCCAGGTGGATAGATTTGGCTGTTTCATATCAAGAAAGGCCAAATTTATCTATAGAAGTACCACCAATCTTTCTTAAGAGGCATTTATAGGGTTGGTGCTGCTGCCAACTGCATAAGACCTTTTCAATATTGACCTAAAAATGCCATTTTTCCATCTTCCATCAATCGGACATCATGCTTTATGGTTTGGAAAAATGGCATGTTCTTTGATATTTGTGATTTGCCATGCTTTAAAATAAAGAGTGGGAAACAAAATGGATTCATCCAACGATTTGATAAGCCTGGAAATATTGTGAAGGTTTGCTGAAACTTTTTGAAGAAATCAAAATTTGTTTAGAAGAAATTAGCTTCATGGTTTCAGGAACTATTGTAAGTTGTAATATCTTTCAAAGGAGCAGCAAAAAAGATTTAGTATCTGAGCTTTTCAGATTTCACAGACCCGTCATAGCCCTGAAGGGCAGCTTCTGAGGTCTCAAACGTTCATGTACCCCAGCGCCTTCCTCGTTGCTCCTTATTTTGCTTCAGGGCCAATATACTGTATTTATCAGCATTGTGTGCATAGACATTTCAAAAATTCCAAAGCATGCTTTTTGAATCCATGTTGGATTGTTCTCATTCATTTTTACATTTTCCCAAATATGTCAGTAAAAATCTAATTGATTTCCCCCGTGGATCTGAGGAAATTAGGAAAGGTCTGTCAAAGTTGAACCATCCTGAAATAGACCTGCTTTGGGTTTGGATTTTGAATTGTTTGCACATTTCTACATGTGAATCGACTTACAAACTTCACATAGAGTTAACCCATTTTGCCAGGAGAAAGAATTTCTGGCAAAACAGGCAATAGGCAATCCGAGATTCACAAAGTTTAAATTATGGTGTTGGCCCCTCTCTGTTTTCCAGAGGCTAGGTTATAAAATAGTTCATTGATCTGTATGAATTCATTCCTTTTGCCTGCATATCAATTTACTATCTGCTTTATTTCTTCAAGATACTATCTTCAGGTGTTTCCGGACTACCCGAAATCAAGGAAGGCCCTGATACCTTTCATTTTTTAGAAGAAGTCCACTGAGATGAAGATGATTTTACTGTGGCATTCATCTTCAATCAAGGTCTTGAGCGTTTTACATGTCATATACGTCACATTTATACATTCAGAAAACAGTACCAAAATGTAACTTCAAACTTGCAGGTCACTTTACCCTATTGCAGGGTCTTTCAGCATGCGTCCTTCCAAGAGAAAGTGCTGTAGGAAATTCTGTCTGTCTGCACCAGAGGAGAAGGAAAAGAACAAGGGATGTAAGACAGAAGCACTGAAGGATTCTCCTAACCTCCATTCCTGGGACTAAAGGAACTCCCTCCATCCCTGGCAAGTCAGACAGTGAGTGAGAAAATCTTGTTTGCAATGCACAGTGCTACTACTAGGTCACCTGAGTTGATGTGGACATTCTGCAGAGTGGAGGAGTAGCCTAATTGTTAAAGCAATGGGGATAAGACCCAGCAAAGTGAAGTTCAAATCTCACTCCTGCACCTTGTGATCTTGGGCAAGTCATTTAACCCTCCAGTGCCTAAGGTACAAACTTACATTGTAAGCCCTCTAGGGGATAGGAAAATACCTAAATGTACCTCACCTTGAACTTCTGAGAAAGGCATAAGCTAAATCCAATTTCCTTTTGGTTCAGTTATGCTATGGAAATGAAACAAACGTTCTGAATCTGCAAAATTGTTACTTTCATTTTCTTTTAGATCTTAAACATGCTTGTCTAGAAAAACAACAAAGAAAAGGTGACCTGAGAGTCTAATGGAACCACTAATGGATTCTTTTTATGTCAGCAGTCACAATATATACTTTTGTCTGCAAATGAAAGCAATGAGGCATATTTACAGTGCTGTAAAGAATGACTAGTATGGGAACAAAGTAGTCACAATACTTATTAAAGTGCTGCATGATAGTCACTCTCTATTTCCGTTAGGGCTGGGGATGCTATTAAGGCAGTATTCACAACTCAGGGGGACGGCGGTCAGAGCGCTGTGACCATTGCATGGGAGGGACACCTTAATGGCCAGAATAAGGGCCTATGGCTATAAAGTTGTAAAAGGAGCCAGGCTACATAGTCCAGGATGGTCACTACAATGCCCTAACTGAGGAGAGGGGCAGGAGAAGAATCCAAAATAGAGGGGGGAAAATCCCTAGGTAGTGCAGATTAAGGATCCTGGCACCAGATCACAGCTTGGTTTTCAGATGGAAAGAAAACGAGCAGGACATAACTGCTGGGTAAAAAAAAATGATATAAATATATTGCAGTATATTATAGTCAGACACCTTTAATGGATTCTGTTGAGGAAGTTTACTTAGTTTCTTATATACATGAAAACAACTCAAGAAACAGAGACATTAACATACTCTTTTATGTTGCTATGTTCTAGAGATTATAATCTATAGGAAACTTTCAACCTAGTTCAAGTTAGATAGACTTTTCAGATTTTCTTCCAGTATGCTGGGGAAGTGCGGCCAACCCTTCCCTAGTAGAGAATCAGCATTGAATTTGACCAAATAAAACTTGTGAATCAGGTAAATTTGCTTAAATTTCAGTGCGGATTCAACAATATCAGGAATCTGTATCTTTTTTTTATTCAGAAAAAGTTCAATGAGTGATTCAATAAACCACAAAACCTTTGCTAAGTTAGTTAAACTGGTCTGCAAACTCTTTTTTTTTTAAGTTAACACCCCTTCCCAGTATGATCACAAGACATGAGACCAAAAGGAAAATGTTTTCAGATTATTGACAGAAGCTCAGGTTACAGTATACATAGAAGATTATTCAATAGGCCTGAATTAAGGTTAAAGAAATGTATAGTCAAATATATATTAGATAAATAATAAATGTACTCTTCTAAAGGGCATTAATGCATTTTGACAATTACCTAGGATGAGTTATGAAATGCAAGACCGAAAGTCACTTGGAATTCAGTATCCAGGTAATGTCTTGAATTCCATCCTGCCACGGTATTGTGCATTTAAGGAGTAGTGGGACCATAAGACCTAATTTTTGTGCATATATATTCCTTAAATGTTGAGTAATTAGGAATAGCCAAATGCTCTGTAGATGGTATCGTGCCTTCTTATAAAATGTTATTAGCATAAACTGATTACTGTTATATGCTTATGTATATCTACATGTATGTCAAATTCTGTTTAAAAAGCACAACTCTTCCCAGCTGTCATAATATGGAACTATTATATCATATGACTTGTAGCTACTAACTAGGTCCATTATTATTAAGTGGCCTTTGATCCCCCACTACAACCCCTCCTTGTACAAGTCAATCAGATAGCCATGGTGTGAAAAGTTATTAGCAATTCTAACCATTTTCATGTAGTCATCTTTTAATTTATTACAACTATTTACTGTCTTCTTATTTGGAATCCTATTATTTATGAAACATCTTCACTGCTCTAATATATTCTTGGGAATATCCTGAAGTTCAATGCAGTCAAGAGAAGAGCTTCAGCATCAGGCAAACTTAAGTTCCACTCTTTTTTTCATCCATGTAGGCTACAAACTGTGCTATTACCGGAGGTCAAAGGGCATAGCTACCATTGAGCATGCTTGGCAAAACGTCAGGAGCCACCTGCTGCTGAAGCAACCCTTCTTCAGATCTGAAAAATAAAAAAAAACAGGGGATCTCAATGGCAGTGGTGGGAGGAGGTTCTACTACTACTGAACATTTGTATAGTGCTACAAGATGTATGCAGTGCTGCACAGACACATGTAATAGACGGCCCTGCTCATTAGAGCTTACAATCTAAGCACGACACATACTGCCCTTAGCTCTAGCAGTCCTGCCGTGCCGTCTCACAGTTTCATTCTTCAAATCCCACCAGGGGGCTGGGCAGTAGTTGAAGTGCTTAAGTGCCTCATTTCCTGTGTGTGGGCATGAGATCTCATGGGTCATACTGCAAGTCTTGGCCTCCACGCTTTACATGCTGCCCAGCTGTGTAAGCAGATTGAACAGGATTGGGAAGTGGAGGTAAATGCAGTATGTGCCACACTTGCCTTTCTCCAGCATCTCACACTTTAGAAATACTATCTGTCCAGGGAAAAGGAGCAGGGCATGTTCACTAAGCCCTCTACTACACCTCCCTGCAGACCCTCCTCAGAAACACACACTCCCAGTGCACCACTGCCCCAGGTACCCTTCTCAGACCAGACTCGCCCTAGGCCCCCACTGTGCTCCCAACACCCCTCTTGGTGTCTGATACTCACTCAAATACATCTTTCCTCAGACACCCCACCTACAGGTCAAGGCTGGGTCAAGCCAACCAGTCTTTTCTGCTTGTATCAAATCAGGGATCCCAATCCATAACTCAGAAGCACAGCTCTAGTCCCCAGACAGGGCAGACCCTGGGTCACAACCAAGCAATGCTCCTTTTATTCTTTCATACAGAGAAGACCAACAAAAATGATAAATGGCTAGAACGGCTCCTTTATGAAGAAAGGCAGAAGGCATCACAACCACCAAATGCCATCCAGAGGGGGATACTAGAGGAGTGAGTCACAACAGCGAAAAAGTGGCACAAAAACAAAAGAAGTGTGGGTTCTTTTAGCTGATCCATGAACTCAAGGTCCTGCCACATGCCCACCCCTCAGTAAGAGAGAACCTGAACCTGTGATGGAGGGGATGGGATGCAGTAGGGTCTTGAGCATGTGCATCAGCTCAAAAGCCTGGTGCTTCTTTGTTCTTTTGGTGCTGAGTAGTTGTGGCATAAGGACATAAGAAATGGCATACTGGGTTAGACCAAGGTCCAACAATCCCAGTATCCTGTTTCCAACAGTGGCCAATCCAGGTCACAAGTACTTGGCAGGTTCACAAAAAGGCACACAGATTCCACAATGCTTATCCCGGGGCAAGCAGTGGATTTCCAGGGTCCTCTTTAATAATGGTTTATGAACCTTTCCTCCAGGAACTTGTCCAAACCTTTTAAACCCAGCTACACTGACAACTTTTACTACATCCTCCGGTAACAAATTCCAGTTTGATTACGCGTTGAGTGAAAAAATATTTTCTCTTATTAGTCTTAAATGACTTACATTGTAGCTTCATTGCATGTCCCCTAGTCTTTCTACTTTTTGAAGATGTAAACAATCAATCTATGTTTACCTTTTCCACTCCATTCATTAATTTATAGACCTCTATCATATCTCCCCTCAGCCGTCTCTTTTCCAAGTTGAAGAGCCCTAACCTTTTAAACCTTTCTTCATAGGGGGTATACTTCCATCCCCTTTACCATTTTGGTGGCTCTTCTCTGAATCTTTTCTAATAACGCTATATCCTTTTAAGATACGGTGACCAGAATTGCACACAATATTCAAGGTGGGGTCTCACAATGGAACGATACAGAGGCATTGTAATATTCTTGGCTTTATTCTCCATTCCTTTCCTTATGATTTCGAGCATTCCATTTGCTTTCTTTGCCGCTGCACACTGGGCCGAGACATTCAATGTGGTATCCACAATGATGCTTAAATCCTTTTCCTGGGTGGTGGTTCCTAATGTGGAGCCTTGCATCATGTAATCATACTTTGGGTTGTTCTTTCCTAGGTGCATTACTTTGCACTTGCCCACATTAAATGTCATCTGCCATTTGAATGTCCAGTCTTCCAATTTATCAAGGTCCTCTTGCAATTTTTCACAATCTTCTTGTGTTTTAACAACTTTGAATAATCCGGTGTCATCTGCAAATGTGATCACCTCACTCATTATCCCCATTTCCAGGTCATTTATGAATATGTTATAAAGCAGTAGGCCCAGCACAGGTCCCTGGAGTACTCCACTATTCACCCTTCTCCACTGAGAAAATTGGCCATTTAGCCCTACCCTCTGATTTCTAGCTTTTAATCAATTCCTGGTCCACACTAGTACACTGCCTCCTGTCCCATGACTTTTTAATTTCACTGGCTCACCTTTGTCTGCCTGTTTATTCACACCTTCAAAAAACTATAATAGATTAGTAAGACAAAACTTTGGCTAAATCCATGTTGGCTTTCTCCTATTAAACTATGACTATGTATATGTTCAGTAATTTTCTTCTTTTTTTTTTTTTTTTTTTGAAAACTTTATTTAGTAATCATCATAACCACAGCAAGTAATACAATGCAGACAAAGCCCCCGCAGAGTGTACTCTTATCTCCGCGTATAGGCTAACACCACATAGAGTTACAGAACAACAGCCAACAGAAAGTACAGGGTAGACAATTACATCATTTTACATATATATTATGCCACCCCCCACCCCCCGCCCTCCCACCCTCCCCTCCCCGGCGTCGCAGCCAGTAGAATAGAGTTACCTAAGTACGCATAATCCATCCCCAATCCTCTCTCGACAAAGCTCCGCGAGGTGCCTTAATAACCCACATTCACTATTTCATTGCGGCAGCGGGGGCCAAGGCTCTGGATGTACGGCTCCCCATATAAGCATGAAAGTGGACCACTTTTTCACCCTACCCCGGGCTCCCCAACGCTCCGCCAGCATCAACTGGTGAAAATTATTGCGCCACTCCAAATACGTTGGCGGATCGCGGTCCCTCCAATGATGTAAAATAGGACCCTTACCCACCAGACAGGCCTTACGCACCAGAAGCCGCTCCCATCGTCCCACTGGGAGAGTCTGATGTAACAAATCTAGTGTGACCAGAACTCCGGTCCAAGGAAAGCGTTGTTGCAATATTCTCATTAGGTACTTATGAATACCGGACCAGTATGGGAGAAGGCGCCTGCACTGCCACCACATGTGAGTTAAGGTAGCTAGGGGTGTGGAGCATCTAGGGCAAGACCCATCCTGAGTAATTCGACTCCGCAGGGCACGCCGTGGGGAGAAATGCACCCGCGTCAAAGCTTTATATTGTACCTCCCTCCATCTGGCACCCTCCACCAGCCCCCCTATGCGCCCCAAAGCCTGACGGATAGCGTCAGGTATTACCTCACGCCCTAACTCCAACCCCCAAGCCTGCTCAGCCTTCCTAAAATCCGGCTGCGCCCTAAAACATTCCAACCGAGTTTTCAATCCCGCTATCTTCGGGGGAGTCTCCCCTCCAATCTCGAAAAAGGCAAGGAGTTGCGCCGACCTATCAACACTAAGTTCTTCTCTGGGCAGCGTAGCCACATAATGAGCAAGTTGTATATACGCAAAGTGCTGAGATGGAGGTAAGCCGAACTCGGCACACAGCTCCTGGAACGATTTACAGTGACCCGTGAGGCCCACTACATGCCCCACGTAGTCGACACCCTGGGCCTGCCACAGCTTGAAGGCCCGAGATTCAGACCCTGGTGTGAAATGTACATTTCCACGGATGGGCAGCCAGCTCGATACCTGCCAGTTCCGGCGCCAAAGACTGTTTAACTGACGCCAGGTTCGTCTCATAGAGCTAAACAGCCCGCTATTGGTAATATGCCGTGGCAGCTGTACCCCTTCTACATGCAGAACTCCCATCAGAGAGACCGGGGCCGCCACTGCCGCCTCTAATTCCCGAGGTGTGTAGGTGTCCGTCCCGCCCAACCAGTCCCCCAGATGCCGCGCCTGGCATGCTAATGCATAGGTCCCCAAGTCCGGGAGACCCAGGCCTCCGGTCTTCCATTTTCCAACCATACGGGACAGAGGGATACGCGCCCGGGCTCCTTTCCATAGGAACCCCTGAATCTCCTTTTCTAAGCTAAGTAAATCCCGGCGCATCAACCACACTGGCAGGGTCTGCAGCCAGTATAAGATACGGGGCAGGACCACCATCTGTATCGCCGCTACCCTTCCCAGGAGCGACAGCGGGCAGGGGGTTCCAGGCTCTCAGCTGAGTCCGCATCCCTGACAAAACCTTCTCGAAATTAGTCCGATACAGATCGTGAGGTAGTCGAGGTAAGACAATACCTAGGTATTTAAACTGATGTTCGGCCCATTTCAAAGGGAAATCCCCCCCCAATGACCCCTCAGGCAGCCGGACACATCCAGGGCCTCCGATTTAGCTTCGTTTATCCGCAGTCCAGCAAAAACTACCAAACAGCTGAAAGGCCATCATCAGTCGAGGGAGGGAGTCCCGGGGGGTCAGCAAATGTACCAGCAGGTCATCGGCAAACGCCGACACTTTGAACCCCTGTGTACCCATCACTACCCCACCAATGCGGTTATCGGCTTCTATACGCCGTATCAACGGGTCTAGAGACAAGACGAATAATAGAGGGGATAGTGGGCATCCCTGCCGGGTACCACGATACAAGGAGAAAGAATCAGATAAAACGCCATTACACAGCACCCGGGCAGTCGGGTTAACATACAGACTATGTACCATGTCACAGAAGGATTGCCCGAGGCCGTATAGGGGAAGTAGATGAAACAAATATTCCCAATTTACCCTATCAAACGCTTTTTCAGCGTCAAAGCTCACCAAGAGAGATTGCAACTGCTGATTGTGTACCCAGTCTAGGGACGCCAGGATTTTACGTAGATTGCGTACCGCATAGCGTCCCCGCACGAATCCCACCTGTGACTCGTGTATTAGGTCCCCGAGGATGCCCCCCAGGCGCTCAGCCAAAATTTTCGCTAACAACTTCATATCAAAGTTTAGTAAAGAGATCGGCCTGTATGAAGCTGCCTGTAACGGGTCCTTGCCGGGTTTGGGAATAAGCGTGATATGGGCCTGATTGTCACCCCACCGCCGGCCCGTTCCGACCGCTCTACAGCGAAAAGTCTCCACAAGGAGGGGGCTCACCCCGTTGGACAGAAGCTTATAGAATTCTGCCCCATATCCGTCCGGGCCAGGGGCCTTATAACAACTGGCTGTAAAAATGGCCCGCTGGACCTCCTGCAAAGTTACTGGTAGTCCTAGGCTGCTACGTTGCTCCTCGGACACCGTTGGTAGGGGCAAGCCCTGGAGATACTCTGTCATATTCGTTGGGGACGTCTCCCCCGCCTCGTACAGTTTCTGAAAGAAATCTTTAAAGATTGCACTAATCATCCCCCGGTTCTGCTGAAGTCTTCCATGATCATCGCGAAGTGCCGCCACCGTCTGAGCACCTCTCTGTCCCTTAAGACATCTCCCCAGTAGTCTTCCCGGTTTGTCGCCAAAGCGATAAAGCCTGTATTTATAATACATTAATGATTTTTTAGCTCTCTGGTGAATCAGTTCGTTTAAAGCAGCCTGTAATTCCCACAACCGCTTCCTATGGGCCACCGTAGGGGCTCGGCCATTAAGCATCCGTGCCTGTTTCACTTGTTGCTCTAGCCGAATAATCTGGGCAGCCATTAGTCACCGCCTCCTAACCACGTACCCGATGATATCCCCCCGTAACACTACCTTGGCGGTTTCCCATACCAGCTCCGGATCGTCCCCATGGGACTGGTGGTTGAATTCGAATTCCCGCCAGCGTTGACCAAGGAAGTGCTGGAAGTGATTATCCCTATAGAGATCGATGGGGAACCGCCAGATACGAGACTGTCCCGCACTGCTCCCCCAGTGCAACTCAGTCCAGACCATTGCATGGTCGGAGATCTCAAGAGGGCCTATCTGTGTGTCTCCTACATAGGTAAATAGAGGGGCCGAGAGTAAGAGGTAATCGATGCGTGCGCTTGTACCGTGTGCCCGTGAGACGTGAGTGAAATCTTTTTCAGTAGGGTGCAATAATCTCCAAGGGTCCACCAAGTCTAAGCGCGTTTTGAATCGTTGCAACAACCGAGATGTAAGTGTTCTCTCTCGGGTGCCCATAGCACTCGACGTATCAAGGCCTATCTCAAAGACCCCATTAAGGTCCCCCCCCAGAAGCAGTGGTACCTCTGGCAATTGCTCCACTCGGGCCGCAAAACGGTCAAAAAAGCCGGGGTCTGGCAGGTTGGGGCCATACACGTTTCCCAGGATTAAGTCCCGGTCCTCCAAGGACCCGTGCAACAGCAGGAACCTCCCCGTCGGGTCTGCTACTTGGTGATGCAGTGTGAATCGTACTCTTTTGTGAATAAGAATGGCCACTCCACCCTTTTTCCCCAGTGCAGGCGCTCCCCACACCTGTCCTACCCAGTCACGGCATAATTTGGCATGTTCCTCGGCTGTCTGGTGGGTCTCTTGCAACAGCGCGACGTCGCACCGCTGTCTAGCCAGCGCTTTTAAGACTTTATATCGTTTTATCGGGCTACCAAGGCCACACACGTTCCAGGAAAATTACCCGCAGGTAGATAGTAGCCTCTGAGGCCCCCGCTGCCAGCAATGCGTGAGAAGGGAAACCCCCCCAGCCTGGGGTCCCCCCTTAAAGCTCTGTAACTGGATGACCTGGGAGGTATGCTCCAGCATTGGATTGCGACGCCTCTTTCCCCTCCCACCCTGCCTACCCCCTACCCCCCCCCCCTTTCTCACCCTCCCCTCCCCACCACCCCGCATCCCCTCCCTCCTCTCCCCCCCCTCCCGCAAACCATTCCTCCCCCACTCATATCCTCCTTCAACCTCCCGACCCCGCTAGATGTGTCCAGGCCTCCCGTCCCCATGGCAGATGGTACCCCCCTATATCTTCACCTCATATCAGATCTATCCCCCCGATTTGAGCCCGCTCTTGTCCCCTGTACTAGACCTCCCTCATAGGCAGGCACACTGCAAGGAAAACAATCCCCTGTTAGGATAACACTGCCTTCCTCTCGTCCTTTAGAGCAGTCCCCATAGCAGGGAACAACCCCAAACGAACCGAGAGGCTGACCGCAACATGGCAACTTAACACAGTCCAGGGAAGGTAAACAGGGGAACAAAGCACACATGTTCAAACATCATTATCATATGAAAACAGATCATATGAGAAAAAAGAAAAAATACAACAGGTCTGAAAACCAGCACCTCAAGGCTATATAGCCCGAGTTAGACCGCAGGCTATTAGGTTGCTGAGTCCCGAGAGTTAACCGCCAAGTTGGGCCGCCGTATGTCCGACTCCCAGTATATCACTCACCAGCTCTCCACTGGCATCAGCTGGATCAGGACTGTCCCCTGGCATCTGCAGCCGCTGCTGGGTCCGAAGTCTCCAACTGTATGAGATATGCCGCCACAGCCTCCGGGGAGTCAAAAAACTCTGTGCTGACCCTGGTGCACCACGTGTAAACGGGCCGGGTACTGCATGGTGAACTTGATCCGGGCCAAAATCAGCTTCTGGCAGACAGCAGCAAGGCCTTCCGGCGCTGGCTGAGGGCCGCCGAATAGTCCTGCGCAATCCGGATTTTGACGTTGTCTGCTTCAATAGTCCCAGCTTTTCGAGCCTCTTTTAGAACGGCGTCTTTTTGCTGATACTGCAGGAATTTGGCCAGCACAATTCGGGGTCGCATATCCCGCGTGCTCTTGGGGCCTACTCTATGCGCCCTCTCTAGAATAATCCGGGTCTGCTCTCCAGCCCCCCCCAGCAGCTTTGTACATAAGGTTTCCACGTACGGCAGTAGAGCAGCATCGCCCACTGATTCTGGGATCCCCAGCATGCGAAGGTTGCTCCGTCTCGATCGATTTTCTAAATCATCGATCTTGTCGCCTTGGGCCTGGAGGGTGGTTTTTGCCTGTTTCAGCTCCCGCTTCAAACCCTCCACCTCCTCCTCCGTCCGCCCGATTCGCTCTTCCGCCTGTTGCATGCGGGTTCCAATGGCATCAATAGACATTTGTACAGCGTCCAGCTTTCCTCGTATCTCCTCGAATTGAGCTGCTAATGCCGTGGAGACCGCCGCTGATATCTCCTCCGACAGCGCTCCGGGGACCGCCGGGGGGGGCGGACCACTCTTCGGGGGCGAGTCAGCCATTCTCTGCGACCCCAGGCCCCGCTCTTTGTCCCGCCGGTTTGCCTTAGCCGCCGCAGCCATTCCAGCTGTTTCAAGGCTGAGGCGTTGGGGGAGTCGATGACCGATTCAGCGGTAGAGGAAGAACCACTCTGCCAATATTAATTAAACGGCTCTGTTGACCGGCATGGGGACGGAAGCCCGGAGCTCAAGCAGAAGCGTCCACCCAAGCTCACCACATCACGTGGTCTCCAGTAATTTTCTTCTTTATAATGGTTTCTATCATTTTGCCCAGTACTGATGTCAGGTCTGTAGTTTCCTGGATCACCACTAGAACCCTTTTTAAAAATTGGCATTACATTGGCCATTCTCCAATCTTTAGGTATTACTGATGATTTTAATGATAGTTCGCAGGTTATTAATAGTAGGTTTGCCATCTCATCTTTCAGTTCTTTTAACATCCTCAGATGTATCCCATCTGGTCGAGGCGATTTACTACTCTTCAGTTTTATCAAATACTTGGAATACATCTTCCCAGTTTATCAATATTTCTTTCAGTTCTTCCAGTATATCACCTTTAAATGTCATTTCAGGCAAAGAATTCATTCAATCTCTCTGCTGTGGCCTTGTCCTCTGTGCCCCTTTTTCCCCTTTATTATCCAATGGTCTAACTGACTTTCACAGGTTTTTTTTGCTATGAATATACTTGAAAAACAATTTTATTATGTGCTTTTGCTTCCACAGCAAGTTTTTTTTCAAATTCTCTCTTTGCCTGCCTATCAGTGCCTTGCATCTAACTTGCCAGTGCTTATGTTGTTTCCCATTATCATCATTTGGCTTCTTTTTTCATTTCCTGGGGCAAGCAGTGGGTTTCCCGGGTCCCCTTTAATAATGGTTTATGGGGGGATCCAAGATGGTGACGGTCTAGCAGGGCGCCTTTGTTCGCCACTCCTCTTATTCTTCGTTTTTTTTTCTTGGAGCATTTCTTTACTCCTTGCCCTATGCTGAAGTGGAAGGCTAAGGGCAAGGGAGGCTTACCAGTGGGGCAGCTAACCATGGACAACTTTGCGGTGGCAATGGAGGGCATTCCCACGGCAGTGGCAGAGGTGAGCCTCTGCTTGGGCAGCGATGTATCACTGAGCCCCGCCGGTCCCTCCACTCCTCCACCGCCTGCTGAAGGAGGTGCTGGCTTTGTGACGGTGATGCAGAGAGCGGAGCTTGCAGGTATCCACCCTGGTGAGGAGCCGACGTCTTCGGCAGGGGTGATGTCTCTCGCACCTGGTACTGGTGTGGTGGTGCAGGGGAGTGTTGGCCTTCCCACCCCCATTGCTGACTCCCAGCTGGTTTTCCCTCCTCTTCTGAGCCCACAAGATGTGACTCTGGCGTCCATCTGGTCTGCTCTTCAGTCAGTCCATCAGGTTTATGCTGCAGCTTTTCAGGCACTGACCCCGCTTCCTACTCGAGTGGAAAGTGTGGAGAAGAGCCTTGAGGAGCAACAGGGTCAGTTAACTGCTTGACCAATGAATTCTACAAGTACAAAAACAGCAGGGAAAATTTTCTCAAGACAAGTTGCTGTTTCTTCGGAAGACTGAAAACTTGGAGAATGCTTCCCAGTCTCTGAACTTGTGGATATTGAACTTTTCCCGAGTTTCTGGCTCTCTGGCTAGAACTCTTTTTCATAGATTTCTAAAGGACATTTTTGGTTACCCTGAAGCCGGGTTTCCCCCTATGCAGAAGATCAATTATATACCATCTGGTGCAGCTACTGGTACTACTGGTATGAGTCCTGTTCCTCAAGCTGATGTTTCCTTGGACTCTTTGGATTTGGGGAATTTGCCCCTATTGTTGGAACAGTCTTCTGAAACAGTAGGGTCCAGAGCGACACTTTTACTTTCTTTTGTTTTTCTTTCTGATAAGAATGCATTATTACGCTTGTTTCTTAAGAAAACTGATATTTCTTTTCTGGGGGGGTAAGATTCAGATTTTTACAGACGTGTCCCATTGGACACAAGTCCGCAAAAAGAAATTTTTGGAACTACGCACAGAGATGTTATCTCTGGGGGAAAAGTTCCAATTAAGATTTCCTTGTAAATGTATTGTTCATTACCAGAATTCTGTTTTTCATTTCTTTGAACCTTCTCAATTGTGCTTCTTTTTGGATGCTAAGAAGTTGTAGGGCTGACTGGGGTTGGTTGGAGTGTGGGTATGATGTGGGACTGATAGTATAGTATGTGTGTCACATAGTCCTGTTGTTTTCTATACTTAAATTTTTCCTTTTTACTTCCACTCCTCTGGAATTATGTTTCTTGGATCACTCTCAGTGTGGACTACTTAGTTGATGGTCTTTAATTTCCTAGTTTAGGGTTTTTGTGTTTGCTATGTAATTTATCCTATGATTTTTATATTTGTTAGACCATCGCTTGTATTTCCTATTCCAAGTTTGCTTGGTGTTTTTTGTAAAAATTTGATAAATAGAAAAAAATAAAATAAAATAATGGTTTATGGCCCTTTCTTCCAGGAACTTGTCCAAACCCTTTTTAAACCCAGCTACACTAACAGCTTTTACTATATCCTCTGGTAATGAATTGCAGAGTTTGATTACATGTTGAGTGAAAAAATATGTTCTCTTCTTAGTCTTAAATGCTATGATCATTATTGCCAAGTGGCAGCAACACCCTTATCTCTTGTCCAGAATAGCTTCCCCTCTTGTTGGTTCATGAACCAGCTGTTCCAAGAAGCGGTCATTTATTTCATCTAGAAACTTTATCTCTCTAGCATGTCCTGCAGTGACATTGACCCAGTCAATACCGGAGTAATTGAAATCACCCATTCTTTCTATGTTGTAACTTTTGTTAGCTTCCCTGATTTCTCTTAGCATTTCATCATCCATCTGTTCATTTTGGCCAGGCAGTTGATAGTAAACCTCCACTGCCATCACCTTCCCCTTTTTCCATAGGATTTCTATCCATAGAGATTCTACAGTGTATTTTGTTTCCTGCAAAACTTTAATCCTGGTTGACTCAATGCCTTCTCTAATATAGAGTGCAAGTCTACCACCAATTTGATCTACCCTATCATTGTGATATAGTTTGTACCCAGGTAGCACAATGACCCACTGGTTGCCCTCCTTCCACCAGGTCTCTAAGATACCAATCACATCTAACCTTCCATTTAGTGCTATATATTCTAACTCTCCCATCTTATTTTTTAGACTTCTAGCATTTGCATACAGGCATTTTAGAGGTTGTATTTTATTCATATTAATCGGTTATCAATTGATAAGTGTAAATTGGAATCTTTCAGCTCTGTACATAAGGGCATCTGGGTCACTTTTATCTTTATTGGAATCTTTCTGTTGGGATGCCCTAACTTCCCTCTTTTGTTACTATCCTTCAAGAATACATCCTTCTGAACCATGCACTTAGGCGATTGTTGGCTTGCCCCTGTTGGCAGTGGTAGCGAGGGAAGGAGGTTAGAGAGCAGAGAGAGATCCAAGATGTTCGACATGCTTGACTCATGTAGGAGAAGGCACAGGATGGGATGCAAGGAGATTAGTGAGACATTCTATATTAGTGCACCGTGAGGCGCCACACGAGATGACAAAGAATAATTTTTGTGTCATCTGCAAATTTGATCACCTCATTCGTTATTCCCATTTCCAGGTCAATTATGAAGATGTTAAAAAGCAGAGAGTCCAGCACAGATCCCGGGGGTACTCCATTATTTACTTCCCTTCATTGAGAAAATTGGCCATTTAGCCCTACTTTCTGCCCTCTATCTTTAACCAGTTTCTGATCTACAATACTACACTGCCTCCAATCCCATGACTTTTAAATTTTGCCAAGAGTCTCTCATGAGGGACCTTGTCAAAGGCTTTCTGAAAATCCAGATACACTATCAACCGGCTCACCTTTGTCTACCTGTTTATTCACACCTTTAAAAAAATATAACATTAATAAGACAAGACTTTCCTTGGCTAAATCCATGTTGACCTTCCCCCATTAAACCATGACTATATACCTGATCAATAATTTTATTCTTTATAATGATTTCTACCATTTTGCCCAGTACAGATGTCAAACTCACAGGTCTGTAGTTTCCCGGATCACCCCTGGAACCCTTTATAAATATTGGCATTACACTGGCCATTCTCACTCTTCAGGTACTACAATTGATTTTAATGATAGTTCACAGATTACTAATAGTAGATCAGGGCATGGTTGCTCTTAAGATTCTCTCTTTCATTCTTCTTAAGGTGCTGTTTTTAAATCTAATCTGGGGAAAACTAGGATAAGGCTGGAGAATCCTTATCATACTAGACTGTGAGCATTTATGGTCATTGCTTTCCTGTTATTTTTCATTGACTTGTTTATGTTTTTTCTAGATTCAGGCCTGGTCTCCTTTTCTATTTTGTTGCTGATAACTGAATAACTAAGATGGTTTCTTTTATTTTCCCCACCATTGTCATGCTTTTGCTAGGATGACATCCCAAACTCATCCCTACCACATGCTTCCTTGTCCTTTAGTCCAAACACCTGAAAAATTACCCTGTGATGTTCTTCACTGAGGTTTCGGGGTTCTGTTTCATTCTCATGACCACTGCTTCCCATGCCTCTTCTGTTGGGGATACACCCAAGAGGTAATTCTTAACTTTGAGGAGACTTCACTTTGAAGCCCCATTTCCTCGTCCTTTGAAGCAGCCAGGATGGACTCCCAGTTCCTGCTTGTTTCCTATAATAACCACAATGTGAGTATTATTTTAATTTATGAAGCAGTTTACCCAGCTGTGCTGGTCTCATGATGCATGAGATCAGAAACTTGGCCTGCAGATTTTAAAAATACTATATTAGTGTTGTATGATAAGCAGCTGGTTCACGGGTGTGCATGTTGAGTTCTGATTTCTCTCTTGATCTTCTGCCTGTCTTCTCTTTCACAATCAGTGGAATGGTTTCTGCTGACCACCCTAATCAAAACAAAAAAGTTACTACCCCAAACAAAAATCAAAAAAACAAACACGAAAAAACAGAAAAAAGAAAAGAAAAATAAGAAATGCATGAGATGAACAAAAAACAAAACAAACAAACCCCAATGCTGCAGAAAAAAACACCATTAAAGGAGGAAAAAAGACCTCAGTAATCTCCAATGTAAAAACAAAAGGAGTAGAGTCTGTCAAGAAGACGTATCAACGTCTAAATCAAAAAACAGACTACTAATCACATCAACGGTCTAAAAAAAACCTCCAGCCAAACCTAATGCATAAAAATAAAGGCAGGCTTCCAACAGGCTTTCAAAACAGCATGGTGCAGAAAACAGAAATAGAAAAACTCCGGACACTTATCTGCAGATGTTATGAGAAAGATCAGCAAACAATAATGATGTTAAAGATGCAAAAGAAGACGCTGACATCAGTGATGAACAGAGGTGGTAGGGAGCCCCAACATCAGATGTTTCGCCTCTGCGGCTTCTTCAGGGAGCATAAAGTCACTTTCCACACTCTATATGCTGGTACAGCAGGTAGCTGAAGAACAAGCTCTCAATGAAATGCACCGGAGCTGAAGAAAAAGAAAAAGAAAAAGACATCTCATGCATACATACAAAACACCGAATTCAACCCTCTTGAAAAATTAAATTAATCCACAAGGCACAATTAGAAAAAAAAAGGCATCAAAAATCAATTACATACCCTGTAAGCTGGAATTAGGGAGATAGAAAAAATATATATACAGCAGCCAGAATGCGAACTCGAGCCGTAACAATAAACGGCTGCCGGCCCGCCTCTCCAGACGCCAACACATGTGCTGTCACAAGATATAGAAGGCAGGGTCGGGACATCAGAGCCAATCAAACACAAGCCGGCTCAAAAAATCAAACCTTCTGGCGCCAAACTCCCTAGAACATGAATAAAAAATCTTGCAGACAGGGACAAAACCAAAATACCCCAAAACCCACCCTCCCTGATAGAATAGACCAAACTGCTGCCAAAATGTTCACAAACAGCTTTTCCACTCAATTGAATCATTCAAACCAGCAGGAGCTATGGTTTGAAGAGAAAAAATCCAACGTTGTTCCAATCGAGATAACAATTTTTGCAGATCCCCTCCATACACAGAAGGAGTACATTGAGTAATAACTAAACATGTCAAATCTTCAAAAACATGCCCCAAGGATTGAAAATGATCCACCAGAGGGGCACCCTCAACCATGTGGCGAAGACGGCTACGGTGCTCAATCAAATGGGTCCGCAGAGCCCGGCTAGTCTTCCCCACATAACCTAGGCCACAAGGGCAACGAAGAAAGTAGATCACATTACAACTGTCACAGGACGTGGAATGACACAGCCGAACAAAGCGGTGCTGATAAGAAAAACTAGTGCAGGATTCCATCACAGAGCAAACCGAGCAATGACCACAACTACGGTGCCCCCCTGGTTCCAAAGGTGCAGGTAAAACGCTGGAGAAAGCCGATGGGCAGAGAATATCTTTCAAATTCGAGCTCTTGGTATACACTGAGCGAATACGGTGTCGTTGAAGGCCTGGAGTCAGACGCATAACATGAGAGTGCCGCTGAATGATCTTCGAAATTTGATAACTCAGAGGGTTGTACTTGGTAACAAAATGCACAAATGGAAAATCTGGCATTGTAGAACGGGTCCGAGGAACAAGAAGCCAATCTCGATCATTAAAACGAGCTCGAAGTCGGGCTCGATGGACCAACGGGGCAGGATACCCCCGAGACTCAAATGAAGCTTGCAGAATCCGGGATTGTTCTTTATAGTCCAGCACAGTAGAACAGTTCCGACGATACCGAAGGAATTGCGCAAAAGGCAGACTTTCTTTCAAATGGTAGGGGTGCAGACTGTCAAAATGGAGAAAAGACATCCGATGCTTGGGCTTAGTATAGACGGTGGTAGCCAAAAAATCGCCCCAACGTGATATCAGAATGTCTAAAAAAGGAATGGCTGTGGTGCTGTGATCCATAGAAAAAGAAATATGGGGATCACAGCAATTCAGCCAACTATGAAACTCCAGTAACAGATCCACGCTACCAGTCCACAGTAAAAACACATCATCAATATACCGCACCCACAAGCGGATATAAGGTTGATATACACAATCCGCTAACCATTGACGTTCAAAATCCACCATATATAAATTAGCAATGGAAGGGGCTAAAGTGGCTCCCATTGCAACTCCACGCACTTGCTGATAAAATGAACCATCAAAACAAAAATAATTTTTTGTCATTGCTGTAACCAGGAGCTGCATGATAAAATCCACTTTAGCAAGACTGAGATCCTGACGAGCTAATAAATTCGCCCGACCGATGACAATGGCTTCTTGTTGGGGAATGCTGGTATACAATGAAGAAACATCCAAAGTAGCCATAATCAACCCCGGTGGTAAATCCTTATCATGACCAGCAGCCAATATTTGCAAAAAATGCATGGTGTCACGCAAATAAGAAGGAATACGAAACACCAAAGGTCTAAGATAGGAGTCAACAAAAATGGACAGAGGTTCCAAAAGAGAGCCACGTAAAGAAACAATAGGCCTGCCCGGCGGTTTTGTCCCTGTCTGCAAGATTTTTTATTCATGTTCTAGGGAGTTTGGCGCCAGAAGGTTTGATTTTTTGAGCCGGCTTGTGTTTGATTGGCTCTGATGTCCCGACCCTGCCTTCTATATCTTGTGACAGCGCATGCGTTGGCGTCTGGAGAGGCGGGCCGGCAGCCGTTTATTGTTACGGCTCGAGTTCGCATTCTGGCTGCTGTATATATTTTTTTTCTATCTCCCTAATTCCAGCTTACAGTGTATGTGATTGATTTTTGATGCCTTTTTTTTCTAATTGTGCCTTGTGGATTAATTTAATTTTTCGAGAGGGTTGAATTCGGTGTTTTGTATGTATGCATGAGATGTCTTTTTCTTTTTCTTTTTCTTCAGCTCCGGTGCATTTCATTGAGAGCTTGTTCTTCAGCCACCTGCAGTACCAGCATATAGAGTGTGGAAAGTGACTTTATGCTCCCTGAAGAAGCCGCAGAGGCGAAACATCTTATGTCGGGGCTCCCTGCCACCTCTGTTCATCACTGATGTCAGCGTCTTCTTTTGCATCTTTAACATCATTATTGTTTGCTGATCTTTCTCATAACATCTGCAGATAAGTGTCCAGAGTTTTTCTATTTCTGTTTTCTGCACCATGCTGTTTTGAAAGCCTGTTGGAAGCCTGCCTTTATTTTTATGCATTAGGTTTGGCTGGAGGTTATTTTAAACCGTTGATGTGATTAGTAGTCTGTTTTTTGATTTAGACGTTGATACGTCTTCTTGACAGACTCTACTCCTTTTGTTTTTACATTGGAGATTACTGAGGTCTTTTTTCCTCCTTTAATGGTGTTTTTTTCTGCAGCATTGGGGTTTGTTTGTTTTGTTTTTTGTTCATCTCATGCATGTCTTATTTTTCTTTTCTTTTTTCTGTTTTTTTGTGTTTGTTTTTTTTATTTTTGTTTGGGGTAGTAACTTTTTTGTTTTGATACATATATTGGCCCCTTGAGAATTTTTTTTGACATATAGAGACCACCCTAATCAGGCATGCCCCATCTGGCGCTTCTTCTTTAGACAATTTATGGAGTGGCTTAACCTTCCTAAACGTCTTATACCTGCCACATCTGGAGAGTCTCATCACAATATAATAATCCAAATTTGCAGTTCTTCTACCTGATTGTTCTATATTTTAGTCTTGATTTTTCAAAGACTAAAATTTTTGGGTCCTGATCCACAGGATGAAAGACATTGATTAAGATCAAGAGTCTCTTATTGAATGTGCTAGATTGTTGTCTAAGTTGTGATGCTTTTTCCTGGACAAACATGATCATTATCCAAGGATGTTATTCTGCATGAGTCATTGGGACCACATACATTGCTTTTTCAAATGTCCAGGGCTAATATGATTAATAGAATTCTGAACTATATAGAATGGGATTATATGGTATCAAAGCCCATGTGTATAACAACTTTATATCATTTCCAGGTTGATCCAATAAAATCTATCACAGCCTAGAGAGAATACAATTTACTCTAAGATAGTCACAAGAGCTCTGCTTGTCTAGATTGTGCCAAATTGTTACCCACATATGCCATAATGCATGGGGAATCTATGTAAGAAAAATAAATCAGATGATGTAGTTTATATCATTATATTTTTGAGATGCCTATCTTAACACGAGTCCCCACGTAATGTGCAACAATGACAAACATGGCATATGTAAAATCACATATATTAAGCGCAGTCTAATACAATAAAAAGGTAAATTACAAGATCTGGAATATATGGTAAGATCTTTTAATAAATCATTTACCATACTTTGAAGTACAACGGATAGACCCTCAAAGTCTTCTTGTTATGAGCAACCAAATTTCCTGAAGATTTGTGGAAGTTAATTTTTTTTTTCAAGGAAATGAGCCAAACCAAAAAAGAAAACCTCTCTTTTAGGGTAAAATATTGGTTTTCTTTTATCAGTTTTTATGGGTCACAAACATTCTCTTTCTGGAGTTTTAAGCAGGATAATAGTAAGCTTTGAAAATGCATTTTATAACCTGAAAATCCTGGTACATGAGCAATACAGAAAACAGAACTGTGCACTTTTTGTTTGTTTTTAAAACAATGTAAACAACAAATGCATGAAACCATCTAACTTACAGAAATTAATAGAACAATAAACCTTGGCCGAACTGATCCCTAAAGTTAATATAATCTGTAAATGAAAATCATAATTCTCTAGGGCAGTGGTCCCCAACCTGTGATCTGCAGACTCCTGGGGGTTTATGACACCATTACAGGGACTCTACAGGACATAGAATAGAAAAAAAAAGAGAGAGGCTAGTGGGGATTGGCAACAGAGGAGAAAGAGATTGGTAGGGACTGGATAGGGAAGGAGAGACAGAGAGAATGGAGGAAACTGGCTGGGGGGGTGGAGAGAGAGAAAGAGATCGAGTTTGGGAGAGAGACCAGCGAGACAGGAAGGGGAGGGAGATAAATAGGGCTAGTGGAGCCAAATTTGATGCTAAGGGGAGAGAGTCCAAGAAGATTGGTGGGGAGGGTCCCTGAACTTTTTAGAGGTTAGTAAGGGGGTCCACGCAGCCAAAAACATTGTGAACCTTTTTCTCTAGAGTTTAAAAATTTGACAATGTGAGGACTACTCTGCTACTCAAACCACAATGCTCTACAATGTGGTGCAGGAAATCTAGGTTCATGTCCCCAATACGATGGATCTGGGCCTGGGTCAACGGCAAAGTGGTGAGCTCAAGACCAGGAAGAAAAGATGGCTACCACTATTATTTATTTATGTGGTCTTTCCTATTTGATATTTCATCTCTTTTATCTCATATCCACTACCAGCCTACCAGCAGCCCTAAGGGAGCACCTTGCAGGAGGTGGCCCTCTAGCTCCGAAACTGACAAGGCATTCCTAACCACCTAGAGCAGATAGCAACAGCAAAGATGGCTGATGGTCCTAAAAGGATAATAAAAATTTTTGGGACCAAAAATGTATTCCTGCTTCTTTGAGCTTCTAGCTCTCCGTTGGACTATAGTACAGTGAGCCTTCATTTGCAACTACCCATGTTTTTCCCCCGTTTCATAATCCCTTCCCACTTCATTCCAGCTATGACACTGACTGGTGGAGGGTAATTTTATAAAACATTTTTGTAAATGGGTTGTTATAAAACTAAGACATGCCTAAACATATGTGCTGTGCAAGCTAGTGTGTGTTTGTACAGTAGCCATGCACTGGGGTAAAGGTTGGGCAGAGCAGCAATTTACACACATACACACAAACATTTACACCAGTTCTTGAATAGACATAATATCCATGCTTTCAATGTAAGTGCTATTTCTGCTTGATTTGCACTAGTATTTTATAAACTCATATAGGAAAAAACAGGCATCTTCCTGCTCACTTAACTTTGGCACCCTGTTGTAAAATTTACCCCTAAATATGCAGAGGTCACATACAGAAACTGACTAATGCCACTAGGTGGCATCACTGAGCAATGACTGAGAGTGTCTTCCTCCAAGGTGCTATGAACATACTGTCTCTGAAGCAACAGCAGACCCAGCAGGTCCAAGGAGCAGAAGGTGTGGGTTCATGGAGCTGGTGTTCAAAATACCCCAGTTCTGATTAAGCTGAAAGCCCAAAGGAACAACAGCAAACTGCCAGACCAAAACTATTGTTTAGAAAAATAAACATTTTTTTCAGTCCTCCCCTTAAAAACACGCCTGGGAATTCTTTGAAACTGAGGCTTTTGAGTTTTTTCTATAATGGTGAGGTAAAGTTGCATTTATTCTTCAGTGTACAAGTGAATCTTAACATGGAGGAACAAGAGTTTACAGATCCAACAAGGATCATTTCACAAATAAAAAAAAAGCCTCTCGATCTCACTCTGTATAACTTCTAATGTCTCCGAGAATATACCTTTGATGCCCTTCATTAAATACAGGAAAGTGGTATGTGGTATAATCACATTATCATATGGTGCATGGACAATTGTATATAATTTGCTATCTAAAATGTGACTGAAAGTATGACAAATTCTGATTGACAAACTATAGCACAAAGGAGCTTGTTTTTTCTGGTCTTCCCTCCACGCTGATTTTAGCTACTGCAGCTTTACATTTGTAGACTGCTCAAACATTTACAGTTATGAAATGCTTTTATACATTTGTTGTGAAAATAAAAATGAAACAATGATTAAATACTCATACTATGCAATTATGTTTACTTGTGTGTTTTAAGGAAGCATTTGTAGGTGGTGATAATGTAACAATGTTTGCTCTTTAAACGTTATCTCAACTTTCAAGACCACAGGGGTTGCCAGTTGGGTCTATAATGTCAGTCTGATGCAGTCCTGGTTTCACCCCACTGTATACATAGTCTGTAGTCCTGATTTTATTTTAGGGAACTCAAACTTTCATGTTTCCGTCTTCTGTGGAATAAAGCAGAGCTGGGTCAGCCTTCTCTGAAAAAACTAGATCCAGTGAACAACTCTACACAGGTTTCTACTTCATCTTTACCTGATTTCCCTAAAAAAAGTGGGACTGGATCTTTATGCATATAACCAGGGACAGCGGAACGCCTATACGGTTGGGGGGGGGACCCAAGTGCCGCCTTAACTCTGCTCTTAGGCCCCGTGATCTTCCCCCCTTGCTCTGCCCACAGGGATTCCATCTCCTGCAGGCAGAAGAAAATGGAATAGCTGTGATCGTGGCAAAGACTCCTGTCTGCCCGTGGGAGAACTGATTCCAACGGGCAGAACAGGAGGAGAAGGCCGCGATTGCGGCCTCGATGCAGGTTATCTGCTCATGGAGATCCCATCTCCTACAGACAGACAAACTGCATCGAGGCCACAATCATGGCCTTCCCCTCCTGTTCTGCCCATGGGGATCAATTCTCCCACAGGCAGACAGAAGGAGTCTTTTCCACGATCACGGCTGCTCTCTTCTGCCAGCAGGAAATGGGATCCCCGTGGGCAGAACAGAAGGGGCAATAAAGGTTGTGGATGGTGGGCAAAATTTGGTGGGGCCAGAGCCCATGTAGCTCAACCCATTCCGAAGCCTATGCATATAAGAAAGTTTTTCTGCACACCTAAAGTTTTGCATATGTTCACTGTTCCTTGAAACTTGTTCCATCTAAACAGCTTTGATTTTTTTATAAAGCGGTATAAAAGTACACATACATAAATAAATAAAAATGGGAACTGTCCAGCTAAGCCCTCCTAAGCTAGACTTAAAAAAAAGAAAAAAAATCACCAACAATATCGCTGAATAGTGAGAAAAACTGCTATTGTTTAACAATCTTAACATGCAGCTATTCATACAGGAAGGAAAAAGACCTCAGTGCTAATCCCCTTACAAAAGGGGATGGAATGTGCAATGCAACATTGATCAGAAAAAAATTTCCAATTTTGCTTGTATTTTAAATTCTTAATAATACCACTAATATTTATAAGATGTTCTTTCCCTTATATTGTTACTTCTAGCTTTTCTTAAATCACCAGTTCATATTCGCACATCACAACCGCTGACAACTACTGTTGGCAGTAGACATTTAATAACCAACTACTTAGCTTTTTTTCCAACAATCACTCAGTGTTTTCACAAACACTGCAAGTTGTATTCCATTCTCTTCATATGTGGCCACCTCCAAGGCCGGCAGAGTTTCGCATTCTGCTGATTCAAGATGGGCTCACACTCAAAGAGCTAGCATGTATACATTGCAATCAAAAGGAAAAAAGAAAATCATTACTCAACTTACTACAAACTTTAAAAGAAACCCCTTTACATTACTTTACTTCCTCTTTATTAACCTGCTGCTGTATGGAAATCTAGCACCTTAAATATAGAGCTTTACAGACTGCCTTCTAACAATTTCTTAATCGGTTTCAAACATACCAAAAAACATCCCCCTCCAACTAAACCAAAAGCCTCATACTCTCCATCCTGATAAAGCGTAGATCTCCGGGAACAAGCAGGAATGTAGTCTTCACATATGGGTATCGTCGGTACCGATGGAGCCTGCGCAGGAACGCTCCCCAGCGTCCAATAGGAAAGCTTTTGGGAGCATTCCACAGCGCCTCCGTGCTGCCTTCCCGCCTTTCCTAACTGTCCCTCTCCAGTTCTTCGTTTTCCGTGGAGCCAACAGGTCGCACATCCTGTCACTGCAGAAAAAAATCCCTTCTTATTCTTCTTTTTTGAGGTCGCGTCTGTCTTCCCTCGATGCTACACCGGTACCGCCGGTTCTTCTTTCTACTTTTTCAAAAAAAAAAACAAAAAACTTTCTTTTTGGAGTCTTTTCAAGTAATTTCCTCCTCAGGTGCCACGCGCCATTTTGGGCACTAGGCCCAACTTTTTCCTTCAGAATGGAAAAACCCGCTTTGGGTTTTAAAAAGTGTTCTAAGTGTGGCGGTACCATCTCCGTCACCGACACCTATGAGTGGTGCCTCAAATGTTTAGGTCCTGACCACTCTATTTCAGAGTGTGTTGCCTGTGGGATGATGTCGAAAAGGGGCCGGCAAAACCAAGCTGCTAAACTTAGCACCCTTTTTCCCTCCGATGCAGCCTCCGTGGCATCGACGTCTTCCTGGGCTTCGTCTTCCTCCCATGGATCTCAGGTAACTAAACATAAATCTAGCCGGTCCTCAAAGGGTAGATCTCCTTCTAAACATCGAGATGCCTCTGGCGTTGCCCTTGAGGGACTTTCACTGGCAAAATTTCCCCGGCAGGAGGCTTCGGCTTCCAAAGCACTAACGGCGCTCCAGGATGTTCTCGAGGCTTTAACCTCGGCAGAACTACTGGTGCCATGCTCTGGGGTTCCGGCTGCTTCATCCGGCACCGATACCCAAGCATCGGCAGCATCGATAGACCAGAGATTCTTGGCTCTTGAACGCAGTCTGGCGGCTCTTCTCATGGCCTCGATGCCCCTGAAACCGCTTCAGACAATTCAACCGGTACCGGCACCGACTGCATCGACATCGGCAGGTATTCTACCGGGACCGAGTCATGCATCTCTATCTGGCATCGACAAGTCGGTACTGGACCACTCCAATGCCGACTTCGATTGGTACCAGTACCATGCCTTGCACGATCACCCAGATCGGAGATATTTCGAATCCTCGGATGAGTCTGAAGACTCTGAAAAGTCTGCCGATACCAGAGTACTTCTTCCTGAGGATTCCTCTTCTCCTCAGCATAGGCTGTCTCCACCAGAGGATATGCCCTTTCAGGATTTTATCCAAGAGGTGGCCTGAGGTCTTTCCATCACAGTGGCTCCTGAAAAAGAGCCTAGGGCAAAGGAATTAGAAATCCTACAATACCCTAAAGCTCCCAAGAAGGCAGCTACCTTACCTATTCATGAGATCTTGCATGATCCTATGTTAAGGATGTGGGAAACACCTCTAACCACATCTCCTCACTCTCGAAGACTCGACACCATGTATCGAGTTCCTCCTTGTCCTGGGTTTCAGAAGACTCAATTACCACACCATTCCATGGTGGTGAAATCAGCCATGAGACGGATAAAGAGTGAAAAAAGGCATGCATCTAATCCTCCAGGACGTGAGTGTAGGACTCTTGATGCCTTTAGACTTCAATCCTTCCAGGCTTCCATGCTTTCCGCTAGGATCAGTTCCTATATCTTGTATATGGGAATGTTCCTTAAAGAGGTCACAGGAGATTTAGAGCTTATGAGCCCTCTCCTTCCTGATGATAAAAGGCAAGATTATCTCGCTCTTGTCAAACATGCTCAGGATGTTTCCAAGTTTTTGAATCGTGCAGCCTTTGACTGCTTTGAATGCATAAGCAGAACCTCTGCCATTGCCATAGGTGCACGTAGGATTGCCTGGCTCCAGGCATCTGACTTGGAAATTTGGGTACAGATAAAACTAGGGAATATACCTTGCACAGGAGAGAATCTCTTTGGCAAGAATTAGCAGGAAAAAGCTAATGAGATAGATGCTGACAATATCACTTTGGATAGATTGTCTAAATCTACAGCTGATCCTGCGAGGAAAAGATCCTCTAAGAAACCATTCTTCAGCAAGAAGAAAAAGATTTATCCCTCCTATACCCAGCAGGGACATCGTTTAGGTCAGTCTGCCCAAAAGGGACAGCAGCAACAACCTAGGCAAAGAAAGACAAAAGCAGCTAAGCCTCAACCGGCTCAGCAGACTCAGCCTCCACAGGTGTTTTGACTCCTATCTATAGAACTTTGCCTTCCTGGCCCAGAACCCTCCACCATCCCAGGAAGGTTATGTCATTTTGCCCCCAGATGGGGTCAGATAAAAGCAGAAAATTGGACTCTGTCTATTGTAAGAGAGGGGTACAAGCTTCATTTCCTCAGCATGCCCCCTCCTAAAATGGTAAGACAGTTCAATTCTCAGACCTCTCTCAATGACCAGTTAGGTCAAGAGGTCATTGTGCTCCTTGCTCAAGGGGCAATAGAAGAGATACCCATTTCCCAATGGGGTACAGGGTTTTACTCCCCCTATTTCCTTATTCCAAAGAAAACAGGAGGAGACAGACTTATTTTAGACCTCAGAGAATTGAACAAATTCCTGTTCAATTCTGGTTTCCTTCCCATGTTCAATTTCCTGTTCTCTGTAAAACTCAATGTTGTTTGTATACATTGTAGTATGCTTGTTTGATGTACACCGCGCTGATTTTAATAGCGCGGTATAGAAGCAAATGTTAAATAAATAAATAAATAAATAAAATAAAGAGAAGTTCAAAATGATTTCTCTAGGAACTCTGCTGCTATACCTTCAGAGTCAGGATTGGCTTTGTTCTCTAGATCTCAAGGATGCGTACACTCATGTTCTCATCATCCAACTCACCGAACGTTCCTTCGCTTTCTGTTTCAAGGGAAGCACTACCAATACAGGGTTCTTCCTTTTGGCCTGGCCTCTGCAACAAGGGTGTTCACAAAATGCATGGCTGTGGTGGCAGCATTTCTCCGCACCCTGGGAATATTCGTCTTCCCTTACTTAGACGACTGGTTCATTCGAGCCCCTTCAGAGCCAGAGGCCAGGGTTGCTCTCTCTCACACAATGTGCATCCTTCAGTATTTGGGACTTGTCATAAACTTCCCAAAATCCAACCTTGCTCCCATTCAATCCCTAGTTTATAGGAGCTCTACTGGATACCAGACAGACAAGGGCCTTCCTTCCACAGCCCCGCTGCCTTCCCAAGCAGTGCTAAAACCTCACCTCACTGCTCGGGAAGTGTTACAGTTGCTAGGACACATGGCATCCACCGTGCATGGGGTTCCTTATGCTCGCCTCCATGAGGGCAGCCCAGTGGACTTTATCCACTCAGTGGACTCAGGCGTCAGGTTGCCTATCAGACAAAATAGCAAACTCAGATTGCCTTATTTTGTCCCTCCAATTTTGGCAGTCACCTCAAAACCTTTTGGTGGCGTCTCCTTTTCAGCAACCCCCACCCCAAGCCACTCTAACAACAGATGCTTCACACGTGGGTTGGGGAGCCTACCTGCAAGGCCTCTCTACCCAGGGTACCTGAACTCCACAGGAGGCCTATCTCCACATCAATCTCCTGGAACTCAGAGTAATCTTCCTTGCTCTTCGAGTATTCCACACCCAGCTCAGCTACAAGACAGTCCTAGTTCAAACGGACAATCAAGTAGCCATGTTCTATGTGAACAAGCAGGGCAGAACAGGCTCTCTGTCGCTCTGCAATGAAACTTTGTGACTTTGGGCCCTCGCCAGAGAGCATCAGATTCATCTCCTTGCGGTGTATCTTCCAGGCATTCAAAACTCTTGGGCAGACAGACAGTCGAGTTCTGCTTCCACACGAATGGTCTCTCCATGCAGACCAGGTGGCCAAAAGTTTTCAAATTTGGGGAACCCCGGACATAGACCTCTTTGCAAGTCCACTGAATGCCAAACTTCCCTGGGTCTGTTCCAGAATTCCGGCTTAGGGTTGTCAGGCCAGGG
This sequence comes from Ichthyophis bannanicus, assembly GCA_033557465.1. Lineage (NCBI taxonomy): Eukaryota > Metazoa > Chordata > Amphibia > Gymnophiona > Ichthyophiidae > Ichthyophis > Ichthyophis bannanicus. The sequence goes on from CM066033.1 coordinate 161,244,558, forward strand.
ATGCTTTCCTCCTCCATTGGGGTCAGGACTTCCTGTATGCCTTTCCACCCATTCCCCTAATTCCCAAAACCCTGTTCAAGCTTCAGAGAGACAGAGGTCATATGATTCTCATAGCTCCACGTTGGCCATGGCAAATGTGGTACCCTCTGCTCCTACATCTCTCTCAAGCTCCGCCTCTGGAGTTAGGATCTGCTCCAGATCTTCTTTCTCAAGAGGACAGGATGCTGTGACATCCCAATACCCAGTCTCTGCATCTTAGGGCCTGGTTGCTGAAAGCCTACAACTTCACGGTCTTAACCTTTCCAAGCAGGTAAAGGATATGCTTTATGCTTCCAGGAAGCCTTCCACAAGACGTTCTTATGCATTTAAGTGGAAAAGATTTACCATATGGTACTCGCAGAAGGGTCTTAACCCTCTTGCAATACCTCTGGAATCATTACTGGAGTATCTCCTTCATTTATCAAATGCAGGGCTTAAGACCAATTCAGTGAGAGTTCATTTGAGTGCTATTGCAGCTTCTTTCAAGCCTCTAAATGGACAACCTATTTCCTCTCATCCTCCCATAGCGAGATTTATGAGAGGCCTTCTTTTAACTAAGCCTCCCATTAAGCCACCACCGGTGGCATGGGACTTAAATCTGGTTCTTGGGCAGCTCATGAAACCGCCCTTTGAACCATTAGCCACTACCTCTTTTAAATTCCTTTCCTGGAAGGTCATCTTTCTTATTGCAATCACATCAGCACGTCGCATCACTGAACTGCAAGCGTTGGTGGCTGATCCTCCTTATACAAGGTTCCATCATGATAAGGTAGTCCTTAGGACTCATCCACACTTTATGCCAAAGGTGGTGTCACCTTTTCATTTAAACCAAGCCTGTATTCTTTCCAAGTCCTCACGCCTCAAATGCAGAAAGGAATCGTCATACTTTGGATTGTAAAAGGCCTTTGGCCTTTTACTTGCAAAGGACATAGCAACATAGAAAGTCCTCTCAACTCTTTGTTGCTTTTGATCCTAGTCATTTGGGCCTTCCCGTCTCCAAAAGAACACTGTCCAGCTGGATTGCACAGTGTATATCTTCTGCCAATGAGAGTAAAAACCTTCCTCTTGAAGGCCATGTCACAGCTCACAATGTGAGAGCCATGGCAGCCTCTATGGCTCATCTTCACTCTGTGTCTATCGACGACATCTGTCGAGCAGCTACTTGGGCTTCAGTTCATACCTTCACAGCCCATTACTGCTTAGACAAGGACTCCCACCGGGATGCCTTGTTTGGTCAGGCTGTTCTTCAACACCTGTTCCACACTTAATCAACTCCTACCCACCATCCCTGGTAGGATGCCAGAGATCCATGGGGGGAAGTGGAGCCCTTTCACAAGGGCACACAACTTCTGAGGCCTTCTCCCTGGCATCTGCAGCTAGGGAGTCCCCATATGTGAAGACTACATTCCTGCTTGTTCCTGGAGATAGCATAGTTACTCACCTGTAACAGGTGATTTCCGGGAATAGCAGGAATTTAGTCTTCACAACCCACCCACCTCCCCTAGGAGTTGTATCTCTCTCTTTCCCTCTCTCTCTTTTGTCTCAGCTTTAAACTTAACTGGAGAGGGACAGTTGGGAAAGGCAGGAAGGCAACACGCAGGCACTGTGGGATGCTCCCAAAAGCTTTCCTATTGGACGCTGGGGAGCGTTCCTGCGCAGGCTCCGTCGGTACCGACGATACCCATATGTGAAGACTAAATTCCTGCTGTTCCCGGAGATCACCTGTTACAGGTGAGTAACTATGCTTTACTGACCTGTAACAGGTGATCTCCGGGAACAGCAGCAATTTAGCAAAGGTGTGGACCGAGGACCGGGTTGCTGCTTTACAGATTTCATCAATCGCCACCGAGCGTAGGTTTGCCATAGAGGCAGCCATTGCTCGCACATTGTGTGCTGTGACATGACCTTCAAGAGAAAGTCCTTTATTCTCATAGGTAAAAGACATACAGTCTGCAATCCACTTGGAGAGTGTTCTCTTGGAAACTGGTAGATCCATGAAACTGGAATCAAATGCAACAAAAAGCTGTGAAGCCTTTCTGTGCTGCCTAGTTCTTTGAAGATAAAAGGCCAAAGCACGCTTGCAATCCAGAGTATGCAGATTCCTTTCTGCACTAGAGGCATGAGGCCTAGGGAAGAAAACAGGAAGGTAAACCAACTGGTTCAAATGAAAAGGCGAAAGCACCTTTGGCAGAAAGTGAAGATGAGTCCTAAGGACTACCTTATCATGGTAGAACCGTGTATAAGGAGGGTCAGCCACTAAAACTTGGAGCTCACTGATGCGTCTTGCAGAAGTGAGGGCGATTAGGAAGATGACTTTCCAAGAAAGAAACTTCAGGGATGTAGTGGCTAGGGGTTTGAAGGGCGGCTTCATCAGCTGTCCAAGGACAAGATTGAGATCCCGGTGGTGGCTTAATGGGAGGCTTAGTTAAGAGTAGACCTCTCATAAAGCGAGCTACAAGCAGCTGAGAGGAGACAGATTGTCCATCAAAGGGCATGTGAAAAGCCGCAATGGCACTGAGGTGGACTCTTACCGAATTAGTTTTAAGTCCAGAGGATGAAAGGTGGAGGAGAGACTCAAGTAATGCCTCTGCTGGAAAGGAAAAGGATTAAGATCCTTTTTTGAGCACCAAATTGAGAACCTTCTCCATTTAAAAGCATAAGCACGCCTTGTGGAAGGTTTCCTCGAGGCCAGAAGGATATCTTTAACCTGTTGAGAGAGGTTGATATCCTGGCATTCTAAGCTCTCAGCAGCCATGCCATCAGGTGCAAAGACTGAGGGTTATGGTGCAGAAGCATCCCGTTCTCCTGGGATAGGAGATCTGGAGCATATCCCAACTCTAGAGGTTTGGCTTGAGAGAGACGTAGAAGCAGTGGATACCATGTCTGTCATGGCCAGCATGGGGTATGAGGATCATATAGCCCCTGTCTCTCTGAAGCTTGAATAGAGTTTTGGGAATGAGGGGAATGGGTGGGTAGGCATATAGGAAGTCCTGACCCCAGTGGAGGTGGAAAGCATCCATTGCCTGACTTTTCTGAGCAGGAATTCTGGAACAGAAGCAGGGACGTTTGGCATTCTGAGGACTTGCAAATAGATCTATATCTGGGGTTCCCCAGATTTGAAAGATTCGAGCGATCTGCTCTGAATGGAGAGACCATTCGTGTAGCAATAGTACTCAACTGAGTTTGTCTGCCAGGAGATTCTGCTTGCCAGAGAGATACACCACTAGTAGATGGATCTGAAGGCGTATGGCAAAGGATCATAGGTATAGGGCTTCGTTGCACAATGCCTGAGAACCTGTTCCTCCCTGCTTGTTCACACAGAACATGGCTACCTGATTGTCCGCCTGGACTAAAACCGTTTTAGTGTGTAGGTAGTCCTGGAACACTCTGAGAGCATTGAAGATGGGCTTGAGTTCTAGCAGGTTTATGTGAAGCTGAGTCTCCTGTTGAGTCCAAAGACCCTGAGTAGAGAGATTATCCAGATGAGCTCCCCAACCCAATTTGGACGCATCCGTCATCAAGATGGACTGGTGTGGTGGCTTCTGAAAAGGTGACCCTACAAATAGGTTTTCTGGTGATTGCCACCATTGGAGGGATGAAATGAGGTGTGTAGAGTTCCTGATTTTGTCCCCAAATGACCTGATGCTTACTGCAAAGTTAGGGTCCGCTGAGCTGCACACATGTGTAGACAAGCATAGGGAACCACATGTACAGTGGAAGCCTTATGACCGAGCAACTGAAGCATTTCTCGAGCAGTTAGGGAAGTCTTCATAGCTGTTTAAGAAGCTAGTTGAACTATTCGAGCGCAGCGTACCTGTGGAAGAAAAGCCTTTGACTGCTGCGTGTCTAGAAGAGCCCCTATGAACTCTAAGGTTTGAGAAGTGGTGAGTTCGGATTTTGGAAGATTTATTGCAAACCCCAAATGTTGAAGAACCTGCATTCTGCAGGAGAGAGCAGAGCTGGCCTCTGGAGATGACGATGCTCAGATGAGCCAGTCATCTAAGTAGGGGAAGACAAATATCCCTAGAGTTCTTAGAAATGCTGCTACTACTGACATGCATTTTGTGAAGACTCTTGGGGCAGAAGCCAGGCCGAAGGGTAGAATCCTATACTGGTAATGTCTCCCCTGAAAGAAGAATCAAAGAAACCTTCTGTGTTCTTTGTGGATAAGGATATATGTGTGTATGCATCCTTTAGGTCTAGAGAACATAGCCAATCCTGACTCTGGATGTAAGGGAGAAGTGTTCCGAGCGAGATCATTTTGAATTTCTCTCGGAGCAGATACTTGTTTAATTCTCAGAGGTCCAGAATGGGCCTGCATCCTCCTGTTTTCTTTGGTATAAGGAAGCAGGGGAAGAAGAAGCCCAGGCCTTGTTGGGAAAGTGGCACTTCCTCTGCCGCTCCCTGAGTGAGAAGGATGGTAACCTCCTGGCACAAGAGAGTGGTAAGAGGGGGCCGAGAGCTGGCCTCTCTTGGAGTGGAGGAAGGGGGCATACCTTGGAAGTGAAGTTTGTATCCCTCTGTCACTATGGAGAGAGTCCAATGTTCTGATGTTATCTGGTGCCATCTTTTGGCAAAGTAACACAGTCTGCCTGGGATGTTGAGTGGCTCTGGAATTTCCAGGGGTAGGATAGCTAAGTTCTCTAGCAGGAAGTCAGAGACCTTGTGGAGGCTGGGTCTGCTGAGCTGGTTGAGCTCTGGGGGCCTGAGCCTTCCTTTGTTGCTTCGGTTGTTGCTGTCCCTTCTGAGAAGCATGGATCGGACAGTGGACAGCATGGGTGTAAGAAGGATAAAACTTCTTTTTCTTGTTGAAAAAGGGCTTTTAAACCGTCTTTTTCTTAGCTGGGTTAGCAGTGGTTCTAGAAAGCCTGTTTAAGGTGGTATTCTCAGACTCAAGCTGAGAAGCTTTGTCTTGCCAATTCTTGCCAAAGAGGTTTTCTCCCGTGCAAGAAATATTCCCCAGCTTATCTTACACCCACTGCTCTAAATCAGATGCTTGTAACCGAGCAATGCAACATGCACCGATGGAAATAGCAGAGGTCCTGCTAATACATTTGATACAATCAAAGGTTGCCCTGTTCATGAACTTGGAAACATTCTGGGCATGTTTAACAAGTGTCAGGAAATCAGCCCTCTTGTCATCTGGGAGAAAAGGAGCCATTAGTTCCAAATCCATAGTGACATCCCAAAGAAACATACCCATGTAGAGTATGTATGAACTTATTCTGGCCAACAACATGGAGGCCTGAAAACATCGACAGCCGAAGGCATCGAGAGCTCTCGCCTCACGGCCCAGAGGATTAGATGAATGTGTCTTAGCACTTTTAATTTGACGCATTGCTGATTCCACAACCATGGAATGGTGCGGTAATTGTGTCTTCTGGAAACCGGGACACTGCAGTACCCAGTACATGGTTTCGAGTCTTCGAGAATGCGGAGACACTGTTAAAGGTGTTTCCCACATCCTAAACATGAGGTCATGCAATATCCAATGAATGGGTAAGGTAGCGGCCTCCTTAGGGGCTGCCGGATACTGAAGAATTTCAAGTTCTTCAGCTCTCGGTTACTTCTCGGAGGTCACTGTAATAGAGAGGCCCCGAGCCACATCCCATATAAAGTCTTGAAAAGACGTCTCTTCTGGTGGAGACATTCGGCATTGTGGGGAAGGAGAAGGATCTTCTGGAAGAGCCTCTCCAGTACCGATTGATTCATCGGAAGAATTGGAATTGGAAGACTCGAAGTATCAACGGGCTGAGTGCTCCCGTCCAGCTCGTCGACGATACAGATCAAAATCAGCATCGGAATGCCTCGGTACAAGACCCTCAATGCTGGACACTGACTCCAGGGCCGGAATGAGTGGTAGCGTGGAGAGTGGCACAATGGTCAATGCCGATACCTCCGGTACCGGTGGCTGCGGAACCAATTGCAGAGGCTTTAGCAGTACCGAAGCCGCTAGCAATGCCGCAAGACTCTGCTCAATAGCTAGGATATGTTGATCCATGGAGCCAGCCAATGCCTGGGTATCAGTACCTGAACAGTGGACCATGACCCCAGAACATGGCACCAAGAGCTCTCCAGAGATGGACACCTCAGGAACATCTTGAGACCCTGATAATGCTTTGGAGGCAAGGACCTCCCACCGGGGTTGTTTGGCCAGTGTATTCTCCTCTAGGGCAACGCTTAAAACATCTCAATGCTTAGAAGGAGATCTACCCTTTGAGGACTGACCAGTCTTCGAAGAAGACTTGGGTTTCATTACCTGAGATCCTTGGGAGGAAGATGAAGCCCTGGACGACGTCGATGCAACGGACATTGCATCTGAGGCAAAGAGGGTGCCGAGTTTCGCAGCTCTATTCTGCAGGCCCCTCTTTGTCATCTTTCTGCAAAGGAGACATTCCGATGGAGAATGGTCTGGTCCCAAACATTTAAGACACCAGTCATGGGTGTTGGTAGCAGAAATGGTACTGCTACATTTGGAACACTTTTTGAAACCACTAGTTGGTTTCTCCATTTTGAGGAACAAAGGGGCCTAAGGCCCAAAATGGCGCCTAAGCACCTAGAGGGCAAACACCCTCCAAAATAGAAGAAAGAAAGAGACACCGACAATACCAGTGCTAGCGTTGATGGGAAGGCAGACGCAATTCACAAAAGAAGAAGATTTTCTGCAGCGACAGAAATTTCTCCCTGTTGGCACCACGGAAAACAAAAAACTGAGGAGGGAGAGTTGGAAAGGCGGGAAGGCAGCAGCGCAGGCACAGTAGGATGCTCCCAAAAGATTTCCTATAGGATGCTGGGGAGCATTCCCGCGCGGGCTCTGTCGGTGCCGACATCACCCATATGTGAAGACTACATTCCTGCTTGTTCCTGGAGATCCCATATCTACAAACACCCCATTATGTAGTGATAAGCCAAACATCTTACCTACATAGCATGCTTCCACATTATCCTGTAGTCGCCAGCATGATATCTGTGACTGCTCAAATGCTGCGCCTGCATTCTTCTTTATAAATGCTAGCTGACTCATCTACAGATCCCTCCCATGTCCAAAAACCTTGGTTCACAATAGCATAACCCACAACAACATCATACATCTACCCAAATTCACTCCTTTAGTTAATACACACATTCTATATTGGATTTCGAGACTTACCCTTCTGAGCATTACCCACCCTGGTTCTGAAGCATCAGACCCCCCAAGCCCCACCAATTGCAAGCAAACTGACCAATTAACATTACTATTCAAGCCTTGAGGCTCAATGTTCATAAGCAAAATATCCATTGTTCTTTCTTCATCAAAAATTTGTCACAGTCCCCTCCCCTATCTCCTGGGAGGCACATGATACAAACAAAAATATCATAGTTCTTCAAAATTGTGATTGTGCGTGCAGCAGTGATTAACCATAGGGGCCTCACGTACTCCACAAGTTAACTTTGTGTTCTGTCATTCTTATTTTAAATTGTCTGTTCATCTTATCTATGTATCCTTTCCCACATGGACATTTCAGTACATACAAAACAAAAGTGGATGTGCAGGGAAGAAACCTGATGTACAGACTCAGGTACTTTGTTCTAAGCATAGGGAGCAGCAAAGTGAAAGGAGCAAAGTCTGGATTTGGCAGTAGAAGAAAAGGGCACAGATAGAAGCAATCTAACAGAAGAGCAGAGTTTCCGAGTAAGGGTGTAGGGAGAGATAATAGGGGAAGGTAGTGCAAAGCAGCAGAATGAGTGCACTTATAGGCATGAAAAGGGCACACATTTGTTGCTCAGCAATATTATGCATCCTTTGGGGAACTGCAATGTTAGTTTCGGGTTTGATGCATTTGGTATGGGTCCATTCTTAGCAGTTGAAAGCGTGTTTGTAGGATTGACTAAGGCATGAATCACTGGGAACAATTCCTACTGCCAAATACCGTTGATGCAACGTATGTCTTGACATACATGTTCATATTTACATTCTCTTATACCATATTAGGGTGCACTGGGATTACCTAGCGCTTTTCAGGGCTGTAGAGGACTGGTATGTGGTCTAGGTTGCAGCAGCAGTCATTTCTCATTGGTATTTATGTCTAGTTTGCAAAAGCATACTACTGTCAGTGTGAAGAGCAGCTCAGAAGATGCACGTTTTTCCCAAGGGGCATGGCGTCCTCAAGTACATTGCAGAGAGGGGCAGGATCTGAAATGTGTAACTTTTCAGAATACTATGGGCACGGGGACATTCAAAATGTTTAGCCGTGGTCGATAATATTGATGGGGGACATGTTTCTCCATTATATCGCAAGGCCCATGCCTGCACCCGTGTGCGGGCCATGCACAGGATGCATACACGCGCTGGCTGAATAGCACTGTGTCCGTGCCACGCCAAACACGTCTACCTCCCCAATTCTGGACCCGCGGGCACATCTAGACATGTGGATGCAGAATTAGGTTCAAACGGGGCCCGTTTGTGATTTAGAGGTGTCCGTGGGCCAGACATGCATATTATGGAATTGGCCTCAAAGTGAATAAATTCGGAATCATTCTTTCTAGCTTGATCTGTTACCAACTCTATCGTTATATAAAACTCTCTTATAGCCTTGTTTTACTACATTTTCGGGATATCCTCATTCTAAAAAAATATTTTTTCAATTCTGGTCTTGTTTAAATCCAGCCACCGTATTGTAGTTGCACCTACATCTTAAGATAAACTTTTTTTAAGAACTGTCTGGTGTGCATTGGGAAAAATGGAGCAACATATTTTTTTCTGTGGGATTTTATATACTGATATATCAAACTGATCCTCATGTAACATTACAGTCACATCCAAAAAAGATATTTCTGTCATCTCCAGGAACAAGCAGAAATGAGTCTTCACATATGGGTACGTCGGTACCAACGGAGTCTGCACGGGAACGCTCCCCAGCATCCAATCAGAACGCTTTTGGAAGCATCCCAACATGCCTGCGTGCTGCCTTCCCGCCTTTCCCAACTGCCTCTCCTCAGTTTTTGTCTTTCCACGGAGCCGGCAGGACGTCCTCCTGTCACTGCAGAAAATTCATCTTTTATTTTTTGGTTTTCTTGTGGTTGCGGCTGCCTTCCCTGACGCCACCGGTACCGCCGGTGTTTCTTTTCTTTTTTCTTGTAAAATTTTTCCTTTCTAAGGAATACTTTCCTTGTTAGTGCCTCACGGTTTTCTTAGGCCTGCTAGGCCTACTCACTTTACTTCATGGAACCGCCAGCCACTATTCCCAAGAAATGTACAAACTGTGGCGATACAAAATTAATGTTAGACACTCACAATTGGTGTCTAACCTGTTTGGGTCCTGACCATTTTCCTCCGGAGTGTCCCTCCTGCAATACTATTGTGGGAAGAAGTCTTCAGCTTCGAGTTCCCTTCGATACGCGGTCCCCATTCAACTTCAGGGCACCGACCACCGCTTCTTCTACATGGCATCAGGTAACCCAAAAACAGTCTGTTAAGACTAGCCAGTCCTCGAGTGGTCGATCTCATGCACAGCATAGAGATGCCTCTGGCCTTGCCCTCGAGAACACACTGGCTTTAAAACCCTGGTGGGAGTCTTCGGCCTCCAAAGCCTGTGTGGGGTTTCAGGTTGTTCCTGAGGTTCACCCCTCACAGAACATACCTGAGCCATGCTCGGTGGTGGCATCCGCTTTGAGCGGTACCGATACCCCGGCATCGGCAATGGTGTTGGATGAAACATTCCTCACCAAGGATCGTAGTCTGGCGTCCTCGGTACCTAAGGGGCCGTTGGATATGCTGCAGACCTACCTTCCTGTATCGGTATCGAGCCCGGTACCGATACTAGTACCGACGTCGGTACCCCCCAGATGTGCATCGATAGACTCGCTTTCTTCGATGCCGAGTCTGGAATCGATCTCCAGTCTGGAGGACTGGGTACCGACTCACCTTGGTACCGACACCAGATGGTACCGAAGGCACGGTTCTGATGATCCATGTCTGGCACTCTCGGTGTCTTCGGCTGGCCTTCATCCATCGGTATCGGATATGGTACCGAACTCGGTACCGATATCCACATTACCATTGCTGTCAGTGCCTACCATACTTCTCTCATCAGGCTCGCTTCCCTCGATACCGAGTTTGGAATCGCCAATCAATCCTGGCCTGGGGGGCGATTCCGGGCCCGATCACCACTTCTCTACTGCTCATTCCACTTCAGAGACGGAATAAGCAGGGCATCCACCCGTGGCCCACAGGACGTATAGAGCCAAAACCTAAATCGCCCTGTACATCCTGTTGCCTTGGCCCACCCTCATTCCGCCCCCTTCCATCTCTCCCTGTACTGCTGCTCTGGCCGTGCAGGGGGAGTCTGTGTAGGAATACGGGCAGGACGGCTTTTGGGGCTGCACATACCGCAAGTTTCCTTGCTGAAATCGGGCCCAAAATGTCTACTGATTACTACTGGTTACTCTGGTTCACATTTAACTCACCACATTAACTCTGGGCCAAATTTTCATTTAGGTAGGCTATGCGCTATGTCGACACATAGCCTGCTTGCTGTCCCCCTTAACCCGGATTTTCATTTCCGGGTGATGGAAATGAAAATCTGGGTCACGCCGCACAGGCTAGCAGCCATCAAGGCTAAGCAGTTAGCAGCAATTTTTGATGCTGCCGGTTTAGCCCCAGTGCCTTAAAGATAGACGAGAGTTTTCCTCGCTTATCTTTAAGGTGCAGAGCACTAAGCAGGCAGCATCGAAAATTGCTGCTAGGCGCTTAGTGCCATTCCCCATCTCCACTCCACCCCGCAATGCCCCAAACACACCCTGATGCTAAGCGGATAGGGACTTAACCAGGATTTTCCAAAGGCACTACCCGTGTAGGTACCTTTGGAAAATCCAAGATACGGCATTTACACAGGTAACATGGGCTGTTATCTGTGTAACTGCCTTCGAAAATCGGACCCTCTATTTTTAAATATTCAGCATGAGCAGGCTTGTATTGTATAATTCGTTTTGGAAAGAATGTTGTTCTACCTAACTGACAACTATATAGATATTCAACGAGATAGCTGTACCTTCACAGTTTTTTTAATATGAGCATTTGTGATAAGATTGCTCTGGGTAAAAATGATATTTATACAAATTCGGAGAACATATATATGAATATATGCATGAGATATTATCATGAGGCATTATCGGGTTGAACGGAGCTCTGTACCCTATTGTGTTCAGTTTATTCAATTCTCTGTTGAAACACACTATTATGGATTTGTTGTTATGTAGGATCCTCTTTGCTGGTTAACTCTCCAGTGGACAGTAGTCTACGCATTGGTGGCTTATCTTAATTTTTTCAAATATAATTGCTGCGTTACCATAAATTTGTATTCACAACAAAAAGGTATCAGTGGTGGTTTCCACTTATGTTTTATGATGGTTCCATTCTCATTTATTTTTTCATATCTTACTATATTTCATAATTTGCTGTTTTTCATATGTATTTATCATTATAATTTTATTTCATTTTGGGCTTGGTGTTGTGTGTTTCCCTGTCTCTTTTTTAAAAAGATTGATTAATTTGTTTTTATGGTTTCCTATTTCTTTTTATATTATAGAGAATAGTGCTCATGCTTTCATTACCTAAAGTTGGCAATGTTTTCATTATCCTGTAATCCATAAGTTCTCTGTGGTTCTTTTTTACCCTCCCCTCCCGCAGCACTAGTGGTGTCACCACTTTATAGGTGGGTGCAATAGGCAATATATATTTTGCATTTTATCCCTCATCACAGTAAGTTATATATATTATCTGTCCTGATTCTTGTCCAATATTAAAGCATATTTATTTCTTTATTTATTATTTAATTTTTTATGTATGATAGGACCTTTTATTTATTTTTTATTTATTTATTTAACAATTCTTATATACCGCGCTATTTCTCATCAGTGCGGTTTACATCGAAACAATAAACATTTGGACATACAAATAGTCCTACGTTTACATAAAACAGGAATTTGAACATGGATTAACTGGGGAAACTATATACATTTGAGATTTAGCTACAGGTAGTTAACAGGTTGGGCTCGCAAGAAGGTTTTGCTGTCAAGTTTAGCTTACAGTGTGTTTGTACTCTTTTTTTGTTTTTTTCTTATTCTTTTATACTTTAGTTTTGTAACATTTGATTAATTTTAATTATCATCAACTTTGTATTATCTTTGGACAAACATGGTTTAAAATTTTAACATAAGGTTTTTAAATTTTTTATTATTTACCATTATTTGTACTCATTATGTTCAGTATGTCATTAATTTTTTACTGTTTGTGAAACTGTACTCTTTGAGGTTCTCCCTGATGAAAGCTCAGCCAAAACACGGCCGTGTTGGGGTCTTAAATAAAAAACCATTGATTTTACTCTCTCACCTCCTTTTGCTGCTTGTTTCTAGCTAAAAGTGCATGTGTTTTCCTATGGACTTGCCATTTCACAAATATACATGGGGGGAAAGTGACAGAGCAAACCTGGCAACTTACAGGTATAAGTGCTGGCATTTCACAATGCGCACAGGCAAATGTTGACACTTGCATGTGTATCTGAGCCATTTTGCAAACCTAGACATGCAGCTGCTCGCAGTCACCAACAGAGCCCTAAATTTTTACCTCATTTCAATTTTGAGAGGGAAATAAACATTGGGAGATTAGGGGAGATATCCTCCTTAATACCTCCTGTAAAGGACTGGCCAAAAGAAGCACTTTTTAAATGCCTATTCATGTCAAGGAGCAGGTAGAATTTTAGGCTTACTTATGCATTCTTCATATTTATTTGTGTGTTTAATATACCACCTTATCAATGAATCAAAGTGGTTAACAGATTAACAAAACAGTTTACATATAACATTAGGTGCATCAGAACTATTAAACATCTACATTAAACACAAGTTAGTTAGATATGATATCATTGCTTAGTTATATAACTATTTACAATATATAACTATTTACAATATGTTATTGTAACATGGTTCATATGAAATGGGGGACATGTGTAGATTTTTATCCCGCCTAGGCCACACACTTTTGCAATTTTGATATGATATGGACATACAAGTGTAAAATGGCCATGTACACGTGGATGCAATTTACACATGAGTGGTCATATTTACACATGTAAATCGTGAATAATACTTCTAAAATAACCTATGTGTTTAAGTGGCACCATCCCCGAAACACTCCATACTCCATCCTTTTTTTGGATGGATATTAATTTCTATATAATGATTTATATGGCTAAAAAGATCCATTCAGGTGATTTGAATTTTAAAAAAATTGTATGTGGGCAGAGCTGCCAACGCCCACATAAATGCTTTCGAACATGGGGCCACAGACGGCTAATAGAGTGGCTATCTGCAAACACTGCCTTGCATGTGGACTTGGCTCTGTCTCTTCCATCAGCCTGTCCTAACTCCATTAGATATTCCAATAGTCAAGCCTAAGTGCCAGACATCACTGGATCGCCCGTTACATGACCTAGTCAGCGTAAGCATTCTCAGCACCAGTGTGATCCATTAACAGCCAGGACTTAGAAGTGAAAACCAGGGGCTAAGCCAAGTGGACCTACACTGTGAATTTACTGCCTTTGATCAGTTTTAGGCAGGGTGAATCTGAGTCATTACAGATTATGTCCGCAGTAAGGGGGACTTCAGACTCTGGGGCTAGTGTTTGAAGACAACAAAGGACTGGAAAAGAAAGGAAGCCTGTATGTCTTTATTTCAGTGAGAACTTTAACTAGCAGCTTGAGGCAGGCCATTTGGCAGTTGTTCCCCTCCTTCTCATAGCCCTTTGATATACTCACAGACAGAAAGTTATAGGATCTTACCTGCTTCAGTAATGAATTCTATGACCTACAGATGCTCCAACTTTCAGTCCTGCTCTGCCATCTAGTGAACATTTGGTGAATAGCACCCAATTTATTCTAAATTCCAGGACATATAACCTAGTAGTCAAAAAGTAGAATGGAAGCTGCCTTAGTAATATTTGGTTTGCATTGCAAAAATAGTGAAAGTGATATTGATTTGTGCAATTGTGTTTTCCTCCTGTGCCCATTTTTATTGAATATTTTAGTTTCTCCAGGATCAAGCAGGAAGTCAGTCCTCACATATGGGTGACATCGACGTCGATGGAGCCCTTGCGGAGCATTTCCCCAGCTTTCCAAGAAAGCCTTTGGGAATGCTGGCATGCATGCGCAGTTCCCTTCCCGCCTAAAGATGCCATCTTGCTCAGTCTCTCTTTTTCCCTGAAGCCCACCGGACGTGTGTCCTAGTCCTCCTGGAAAATAGTTAGATTTTTTCACGATTCCTTCGCTATTTTTTCTCCGGTTCGACGCCGGTTCCCCTCCCGCCGGGTTCAGTACACCGGTATCGAGCCCGAAATTCTTTTTTCGGTTTTTGCCCTTCGTAGCTGGCGTTCGCGCCCTTTTTTTTCTTTTTCCCTGGAAGGCCGGTCCTTTGACCTCGCGGGGACTCTTTTTTCCCCGATGGCTTCCAGTGGGTTCAAAAAGTGTGATCAGTGCAAGAAGCTAATGTCTCTCACCGACACACACGACTGCTGCCTTCGGTGCCTCGGTCCTGACCATGATCCTAAGATCTGTGGACCATGTGGAAAAATGTCTTCCAAGGCGCTTTGAAGTCGTCAGCACCAAAAGGAAAGGCTTTTCTCTGACTCGGCCTCCGGCCGGGCCCGGACCTCATCTAAGGCCTCGACATCTTGGGAATCAGATCCCGAGCACCGTTGGGGGCTCCTCGGACAGGGGGTCCCCCGACCGGGAACGAAAGAGGAAGAAGCGGCTCGCGAGGGCGTCATCGGAAGAGGTCCCTGGCTCCTCGAGAGCTAGGTCTCAGACCCCCCGACCATCGCCCAGGGCCCGTGGAACAGGAGAAGCCTCCCAAAGTACCTTGAGTGGAGCCGGAGTCTGCTAGACACATAAGTCCTTGTGGACTCTCCTCCCAGAGAGCCGACGTCGGGCCCGGCGCCGCCAGGGTCCAAGTCGGGGGCTGCTGAGTCTCCTGAGCTGGGTCTCAGGCTGACAGCCTTGGAGAGCAGACTGTCTGCCTTCATGGAACAGCAGCGGGCACTGATGGCCAGCCTGTCTGGCGCATCTGCCCCGACCACCGGGACATCGACATCGAAGTCGACCCCAGAGACCAAGCCAATACTCGAGACCAGAAAGGCTCAAGGTCGACCTCGGTCGCAGTCTCCCTTGACCTCCCGTTCGGGACCGAGGGTGTCGACGCCGGTGCCTTCGGCGTCGGGGCGGGTGCTCACAGGCCCCGCGAGGTCGGACCCCGATTCCGCATCGGATGAGTCCGCCTGGGAGACGGAGGACGAGGAGTCCCCCGACACCTTCAGGACTCGATGCGTCCCATCGGACTCACCGCAGTCTGAACCCTGAAGTAGATCCCCTCTGGAGGATACCCGGTTCTTGGAGTTCGTCTGGGATATGGCCACTGCGTTGGCTATCCCTGCGGATCCCGAGGAGGAGCCTCGAGCCGAGGCCCTACAGTATGACTCTCCTCCGAAGGAGGCCTTTACTGTTTCGGTTCCTCCGATGCTGAAACGGCTCCTCTTCCGGATGTGGGAGGCACCGGCCTCAGCGCCGGTTCTAAACAAGCGGGTCAATTCTATCTATCGACTCCGGAAGAGCCCTGGCTTTTAAAAGGCACAGCTACCACACCATTCCATGGTGATGGAATCGACCATGCATCGCCTGACAAGTCAGAAGAGGCACTCCGCGGTGCCCCCTGGCAGGGAGGCCCGGAACCTCGATGGTTTTGGTAGAAAGTGCTTCCAGGGCTCGATGCTTGCTTGCCGTGTCCAGTCTTACCAGCTGTACATGGGCATGTACTTGCGAGACCTGGCCAAGGAGCTGGCCAGGTTCTCTGCTGGTCTGTCCAGGGAACCCTTGCAGAGGTTCAAGTCCTTGTCCTCGGGGATCCGGGAATGCTCCAAGTTTATGTCCCGCGCTGCCTACGATGGCTTCGAGGCTTCGGTTCGTGTTGCGGCAGCCAGCATCGTGGCTCAACGCCAGGCATGGCTGCAGTCATCGGACCTCGAGCCATGGGTTCAGGACAAGTTGGTCGATGTTCCTTGCCGAGGTGAGAACCTTTTTGGCAAGCCCATGACCGAGAAGGCCGCACAGCTCGAAACCGAGCACCTCACAAGGACAAGGCTGTCTAGAAAGACTTCTGCCCCTTCTCACAAAAAGAAGGGCTCGGGTAAAAAGCCCTTTTACCCAAGGAAGGGCACTGCCTACAAACAGTACCCACAGTACCAGGCCGCCCAAGCTGCCCCTCAGGGTCAGCAAGCCAAGGGGAAGGGTAATGGGCCCCGTAGGCAGAGGACTCCCAAGCCTCCGGCCCCTGCTCCCACTCAGCAGGGTGGAGGTTTTTGACTCCTTAGGCATAGCCTCTCCATCCCTGCTCTCCCAACCCTGTACAGGAGGTCGCCTCGCCCTGTTTGCCCATAAGTGGCCACTCATCACTGGAGACAGTTGGGTGTTAAGCATAGTCCACAAGGGCTATCTGCTACACTTCCAACAGCTGCCTCCTCCATACTTTCCAGGGGAACCTCCAAGGCCTCCCCTGCACACAGATCTTCTCCTTCAGGAGCTCCAAGGTGTGTTGGTGGACAGGGCAGTGGAGCCTGTGCCTCCACACTTACAAGGTCAGGTATTTCCTGGTACCCAAAAGAACCGGTGGCCTTCGGCCTATTCTAGACCTCAGAAATCTCAACAAATTCCTAGAGAAGGAAAAGTTCAAGAGGCTTACTCTTGGAACACTTCTGCCCTACCTCCAGCAGGGAGATTGGCTATGCTCCTTAGATCTAAAGGATGCGTACACTCACATCCTCATTCATCCAGACCACAGAAAGTACCTCAGGTTCATTATGGGAGGAAACCATTATCAGTACAGAGTACTGCCTTTTGGCCTCACCTCCACTCCCAGGGTTTTTACCAAATGCCTGGCAGTGGTGGCAGCCTACCTGAGAAATCATGGAACCTTTGTCTTCCCCTATCTGGATGACTGGCTCATCAGGGGTCAGACATGCCAGGAGGCCAAACAAGCCACCCTCAGAACTATTGCTCTTCTTCAGAGCCTGGGGTTTGTAATAAATTTCGCAAAGTCTACTTTGGTTCCCTCCCAGAACTTGGAGTTCATAGGGGCAAGGTTGGACTCTCTGCTGGCAAAGGCATTCTTGCCAGAAGACAGAGCCCAAAGACTGATAAACTTGGCAAACCAGTTTCTCAGCAGGTCACTGGTCTCCGCCAGACTCTGTCTGAAGCTTCTTGGCCACCTGGCTTCGACAGTACATGTGACCCCCAATGCCAGGCTCCATATGAGGCCTGCACAGTGGTGCCTTCGGACTCAGTGGTCACAGGCCACAGGCAGCCTCAGAGACAGGATAAGGGTGTCCAGACAATTTCTGAACTCCCTCAGCTGGTGGCTGCACCCACCCAATCTGCTGCAAGGGGTGCCTTTTCAGATTCCTGGGTTCACAGTGGTGTTGACCACAGACGCCTCCCTGAAGGGCTGGGGAGCTCATTTTCTAGGCAAGTGCACCCAGGGCCTGTGGTCTCCCTGGGTAGCCACACAGCAAATCAATCTATTGGAACTCAGGGCTATTCGGTTAGCCCTCAAGACTTTCTCTCCAACCTTGGCTCATCAGTCTGTCCTAGTTCAAACAGACAACCAGGTAGCCATGTTCTATGTGAACAAGCAGGGCGGAACTGGGTCCAGGCTCCTTTGTCAGGAGACACAGGACCTTTGCTTGTTTGCTCTCAGGCACAACATGCTCCTCAAGGCTGTGTATCTCCCTGGCCAGGAAAACTACCTGGCCGACAGGTTGAGCAGGATTCTACAGCCCCACGAGTGGCAGCTCCATCCTTTGGTGGTTCAGAAGATTTTCCTGAAATGGGGACTTCCATCCATAGATCTGTTTGCCAGTCCACTGAACAAACAGCTGCCAAAGTTCTGCTCCAAATAACTAATTTTATCGTTCTATTATTTCTACGAGCTAACAGAAACTTTCATGATTATAGCAGGAGAAGAGAGAACGCGGGCAGCACTTCTGTTATGTTTAGGTCCCCTGACGAAAAATGTGAAACGTCAGTCGGTACCGGGGTTGAACGTTGGGACACAGAAAATTGATGAAGACCTTAAGCTGTTACTACATAGAAGCTGAGTATTATACCATTTTCAGTGTTGAATTGCTTTCAAGATAATATATACAGAAAGATATCATCTAAACAGCTAAAAATTGTCTTCAAGGATTTTTAATAGCACACCAACTGACAGAGGGTTATTGATGTTAAGAAACACCATTCCAAAGCTCTGGGCTGAGAACCCGGCAGTATAAGGTGTTATTTTTTACTGAAACCTTCTCTGCCAGTCAGAAGAGTGTGTTTTGATCTCTCAGGAGTAATAATAGAACGATAAAATTAGTTATTTGGTTTCATAATCGTTCAGTGGCCAAAACAATTTTTGAAAGTTCTGCTCCAGGCAACCGCATCCTCTGCGGATAGCAGCAGATGCTTTTCTGATTCCATGGTCTCAGGGCCTCCTGTATGCGTTTCCTCCCACGCCCTTGGTGGCCCAGACCCTGTTCAAGATTCTTCAGGACAAGGCCTCGGTCCTGCTGGTAGCTCCCAGATGGCCGAGACAGCCTTGGTTCCCACTTCTGCTTCAGCTGGCAGTGGATCCCTCCACTGCCTCTGGGGTTGCAACCCGACCTTCTCTCTCAGGATCAGGGTTCCCTTCTGCACCCCAATCTCAAAGCTCTCAATTTGATGGCCTGGAGGCTGCAAGGTTAGTTTTGGCTCCCTGGGGCCTACCTCAGGAAGTTGAGGAGGTTGTCCTAGCCTCTAGGAAACAGTCCACTAGGAAAATCTATGCTCTCAAATGGAAAAGGTTTTCTGTGTGGTGTCAGCTACGTACAGAGGATCCTTTCTCCTGTACTGTACCAGTAGTGCTTCAGTACTTACTGCACTTATCAAATCAGGGACTTAAGTCCAATTCTGTTTGGGTCCACCTCTCCGCCCTAGCAGCTCACCACTCACTGGTGGAAAGACATTCTCTGTCGGTTCACCCCTTGGTGTCCCTCTTTCTCAGAGGCTTGCTTTTGCTCAAGCCTCTAATCTGTCCTCCTGCTCCTGAGTGGGAGTTGAATGTGGTCTTGCAGCAACTGACTCACCCACCTTTTGAGCCGATGGCTACTTGCCCTCTATGCTTCCTGTCCTGGAAGACACTCTTCTTGATAGCCCTAACCTCAGCCAGGCGAGTGAGTGAGCTTCAGGCCCTGGTCTGTGACAGGCCTTACACCCGCTTCTATAGGAACAGGGTAGTCCTTAGGACTCATCCAAAGTTCCTCCCAAAAGTTGTCTCCTCCTTCCACCTTAACCAAGAGGTGGTTCTTCCAACATTCTTCCCCAGGCCTCATGCAAGCCAGGCTGAAGCAGTTCTGCATACCCTGGACTGTAGGAGGGCCTTATCCTTCTTTCTCCAGGACCAAGCAGGAAGTCAGTCCTCACATATGGGTGACGTCGGCGCCGACAGAGCCCTCGCGGAGCAATTTCCCCAGCTTTCGAAGAAAGCCTTTGGGAATTGCAGCGCGCATGCGCGGTCCCCTTCCCGCCCAAGGGTGCCATCTTGCTCAGTCTTCTTTTTTCCGCGGAGCCCTACAGACATAGTTTGTGTTCACCGCTGAAAAAGTTGATTTTTTCGTTCTGTTTTTCTCGGTTCGACGCCATGTCCTTTTCCCGCCCGGTCTCGATACTCCGGTGTCGAGTCCGTTCACTATTTTTCGGTTTTTGTCCTTCGTGACTGGCGTTCCCGCCACTTTTTTCTTTTTCTCTGGCAGCCCGGTCTTTTGACCTCGCAGGGGCCCTTTTTCCCCCGATGGCTGCCAGCGGGTTTAAAAAGTGTGATCGGTGTACGAGGCTTATGTCTCTTACCGACACACACGACTGCTGCCTCCGCTGCCTCGGACCCAATCATGACCCGATGATTTGTGGTCCGTGTACCAAAATGTCCTCGAAGGCGTTGAGGAGTCGGCAGTCTCAAAAGGAGCGAATCTTCTCTGACTCCGCGTCCGGCCGGGCCCAGACCTCGTCAGAGGCTTCAACGTCTCGTGACTCCGGCCCCGAGCGTCGTCGGAGCTCCTCTGAGCGGGGGTCTCCCGCCCGGGAACATTGTCAGAAGAAGAAGCCCGCGAGGGCGGCGTCGGAGGACGCTCCTGGTTCCTCGAGGGCCAGGTCACATAGCCCTGATAGCCACCCCGGGTCCTCGGAGTCAGAGAGGCCTTCGAAGCATCCTCGTCTCGAAGTGGAGTCTCCTGGACACGTGAGTACTGTAGTCCTCGTGGACTCACCTCCGAAGGAGCCGACGTCGGGCCCGATGCCGTCAGGGCCCGAGTCGGGGGCTGCTGGGTCTTCTGAGTTTGCACTCAGGTTGACGGCCTTGGAGAGCAGTTTCGCTGCCTTCATGGACCAGCAGCGGGCATTGATCGCTGGCCTCGCCGGTGCATCTGCCCCGACCACCGGGACGTCGACGTCCAAGTCGACCCTGGAGGCCGAGCCGATCCTCGAGTCCATGCGGGCGCGAGTCGATCCTTGGCCACCCGTTCGGGACCGAGGTCGTCGACGCCGGCCTCGGCATCGGGGCGGAGGTCCTCGGCGGCCGCCCGCACGGAGCCGCTCGATTCCTCCTTGGAGGAGTCGGGCTGGGACACAGAGGAGGACAAGTCACCCGGTTCTTTTCAGACTCGGTGCGTCCCCTCCGATTCGCCTGAGTCTGAACCTCGGAGACGGTCCCCCCCCCGGCGGATACCCAGTTCTCGGACTTCGTGAGGGATATGGCCAAGGCTTTGGCCTTCCCCGCGGATCCCGAGGAGGAGCCTCGAGCCGAAGAGCTTGAGGCCCTCCAGTATGACTCTCCCCCGAAGGAGGCCTTTACTGTACCGGTTCCTCCGATGCTGAAGCGACTTCTCTTCCGCATGTGGGAGAGCCCGGCATCGACGCCGGTGTTAAGCAAGCGGGTTGATTCCATGTATCGAGTCCGCAAGAGCCCCGGGTTCCAGAAGGCACAACTACAGCACCATTCCATGGTGGTGGAATCGGCCATGCATCGACTCAGGAGTCAAAAGATACACTCCTCGGTGCCTCCCGGCAAGGAGGCCCGGAACCTGGATGCCCTCGGTAGGAAGTGCTTCCAGGGCTCTATGCTTGCTTGTCAAGTCCAGACATACCAGCTCTACATGGGCATGTATCTCCGAGACCTGGCAAAGGAAATTGCCGGGTTCTCTGCTGGTCTCTCCGAGGAACCTTTGCAGAGGTTCCAGGCCTTGTCCACTGGTATTCGAGAGTGCTCGAAGTTTATTTCTCGAGCAGCCTACGATGGCTTCGAAGCATCGGCTCGCGTAGCCGGGGCCGGCATCGGTGCCCGCCGACAGGCTTGGCTTCAGTCATCCGACCTCGAGCCATGGGTGCAGGACAAGTTGGTCGATGTCCCCTGCAGAGGTGAAAACCTCTTTGGCAAGCCCATGGCTGAAAAGGCTGCACAACTCGAGACCGAGACTCTAACCAGGACTCGCCTGTCCAGGAAGACCTCTGCCCCTTCACAGAAGAGGAAGGGCTCGGGGAAAAAGCCCTTTTACCCAAGGAAGGTGTCTGCCTATAAACAACACCACCCACAATATCAAGCCTCAGAAGCTCCCCATCAGGGTCAGCAGGCTAAGGGACAGGGTAATGGGTCCTGTAGGCAGAAGGCCCCCAAGCCCTCTACACCGGCCCCTGCTCAGCAGGGTGGGGGTTTTTGACTCCGTAAGCATAGCCTCTTCCCCCCCGCTGGCTTCTCTCAGCACAGGAGGCCGGCTGGCCCACTTTGCCCATAGGTGGTCAGCCATAACATCAGATACCTGGGTGCTTCAGGTAGTTCAAGAGGGCTACCTTTTGCATTTTCACCAAGTACCTCCCTCCTACTTTCCAGGGGAGCCTCCTAGACCCCCTCTGCACAGGGACTTACTCCTTCAGGAGTTGGCAAGTCTTCTTCAGGAACAGGCTGTGGAACCGGTGCCCCACCACCTGAGAGGTCACGGCTTTTATTCCAGGTACTTTCTGATACCAAAAAGAACAGGAGGCCTCAGACCCATCCTAGACTTGCGCAACCTCAACAAGTTCCTGCAAAGGGAAACGTTCAAGATGCTTACCCTTGGAATCCTGCTGCCCTACCTCCAGCAGGGAGATTGGCTATGCTCCTTGGATCTAAAGGATGCTTATACTCACATCCTTATCCATCCGGACCACAGGCAATATCTAAGATTTGTTGTGGCAGGGAATCATTATCAGTACAGGGTACTGCCCTTTGGCCTGTCCTCCGCTCCCCGGGTGTTCACCAAATGCCTAGCAGTGGTGGCAGCCTTCCTGAGGCTTCAAGGCCTCTTTGTGTTTCCCTACCTAGACGACTGGCTCATCCGGGCACAGACTTCCCTGGAGGTCACTCAGGCCACTCATCGCACGGTGGCTCTGCTTCAGCACTTGGGGTTTGTCATAAACTTCGCAAAGTCCACTTTGCTCCCCTCTCAGGATCTCAAATTCATAGGAGCACGGTTGGACACTCTGCAGGCTCGTGCCTTCTTGCCTCTGGAACGGGCCAACCGGCTCATAGCTCTGGCCAGCAAATTTCACAGCACTTCCCTAGTCTCTGCCAGGCAATTCCTGCAGCTGCTCGGCCATATGGCTTCCACGGTCCATGTAACTCCGAATGCCCGTCTACATATGAGGCCTGCTCAGTGGAGCCTTCGCACTCAATGGCATCAAGCCACAGGGAGCCTTGCGGACTTAGTACAGATCTCCGACCGCCTGGTCTCCTCTCTGCAATGGTGGCTTCATCTGCCCAATCTGGTACTCGGCATGACATTTCAGTCTCCTCCGCCTTCCCAAGTGCTGACGTCAGATGCCTCTCTCCTGGGATGGGGAGCACATTGCCAGGGAACATGTACTCAAGGCCTTTGGACCCCTTGGGAGGCTGCTCAGCAGATAAACTTCCTGGAGCTCAGGGCGATCCGCCTAGCTCTACGGACCTTCTCTCACCTCACTTCTCATCAGTCTGTACTGGTCCAGACGGACAATCAGGTTGCCATGTTCTATGTGAACAAACAGGGGGGCACCGGCTCCCTCCTTCTATGTCATGAGCCTCAGAGACTGTGCTCTTGGGCAGTCGACCATGGCATCCTCCTCAAAGCTGTTTACCTGCCAGGGCAGGAAAATTACCTGGCCGACAGACTGAGCAGGATTCTGCAGCCACACGAGTGGAGGTTAGACCCGTTGGTGGTTCAGTGGATCTTCCTCCGGTGGGGCCTCCCCACCATGGATCTTTTTGCCAGTCCTCTGAACTGGCAACTTCCCAGGTTCTGCTCCAGGCACCCGCATCCTCTCAGAGTAGCGGCGGATGCTTTCCTCATTCCGTGGTCCACGGGCCTACTGTATGCCTTTCCTCCCACGACACTCGTGTCCAGGACGCTTTTCAAGGTTCTCCGGGACAGGGCCTCGGTAATCCTAGTAGCACCCAGGTGGCCGAGACAGCCCTGGTTCCCACTCCTGCTACAACTGGCAGTGGACACTCCTCTTCCTCTGGGGTTTCAGCCCGATCTCCTGACTCAGGATCAAGGCACTCTCCTGCACCCCAACCTCCGGGCCCTTCACCTGATGGCCTGGCTGCTGAAAGGGTAGTCCTGGCTCCGCTACTCCTCCCTCCGGAGGTGGAAGATGTCGTCCTAGCGTCTAGGCGACCGTCCACCCGGAAGTCTTACGCCCTTAAATGGCGTCGCTTCTCTGTGTGGTGTTCTCAGCAATCTGAGAACCCCTTCTCCTGCTTGGTAGCGGTGGTTCTGCAATACTTGCTTCACCTTTCCAATCTTGGCCTCAAGTCCAACTCTGTAAGGGTCCACCTCAGTGCTCTCTCTGCACATCATTCGCCGGTGGACGGCAGGCCTCTTTTCGCACACCCCTTGGTGGCACATTTTCTCAGAGGCCTCCTTCTACTTAAGCCTCCCTTGCGCCCACCAGCCCCTGACTGGGATCTCAATGTGGTCTTGCAGCGGATTACCTGTCCGCCTTTTGAACCTATGGCTACCTGCCCTCTTCGATTCCTTTCTTGGAAAACTCTCTTCTTGGTAGCCCTTACCTCCGCTAGGCGCGTTAGTGAACTACAAGTCCTAGTGTCTGAGCCTCCTTACACTAGGTTCTACCCGAATAGGGTGGTCTTACGGACTCACCCAAAGTTTCTTCCAAAAGTGGTTTCCCCTTTTCATCTCAACCAAGAGGTGGTTCTTCCAACCTTCTTTCCCAGGCCGCATACCAGCCGGGCTGAGACAGTTCTGCATACCCTGGACTGTAGGAGGGCCTTATCCTTCTACCTTGACCGTACGCGGGAGCATAGAAAGGCTGTTCAGCTTTTCATTTCTTTTGACCTCAATAGGTTGGGGGTGCCTGTCTCCAAGCGTACTTTGTCCATCTGGGTAGCTGACTGTATCGCCTGGGCTTATGGGGCAGCCGGCCTCTCCTTAGAGAGTCGAGTCACGGCTCACCGTGTCAGGGCGAAGGCTGCGTCAGTGGCTCATCTCCGCTCTGTTCCGTTGGCAGACATCTGCCGGGCCGCTACTTGGTCTTCAAGCCAGACTTTTGCGGCCCATTACTGCCTGGAGAGGGAGTCCCGCAGGGACAGTGCTTTCGGTCAGGCAGTTCTCCATAATCTCTTTGAGGTTTAGGCAACTCCTACCCTCCGACCCAGGTGTTGGGCTACCGGTCGGGGGCGTATTTCAGAGACGATTCCTTCCTTCTGTGCTACTGAGCTAGAGGGAGCTCATTTTTCCGCTTGGGGTCTCCGGTAGCCTTAAGCTGGGGAGTCCCATATGTGAGGACTGACTTCCTGCTTGGTCCTGGAGAAAGAGTAGTTACTCACCTGTAACAGGTGTTCTCCAGGAGCAGCAGGAATCAGTCCTCACAACCCTCCCTCCTCTCCTTGGAGTTGCAGTCATATGATTTATTTTTGCTAATTTTTTGCTGTCTTTTAGCTATGTCATCAGACTGAGCAAGATGGCACCCTTGGGTGGGAAGGGGACCGCGCATGCGCGCTGCAATTCCCAAAGGCTTTCTTCGAAAGCTGGGGAAATTGCTCTGCGAGGGCTCCGTCGGCGCCGACGTCACCCATATGTGAGGACTGATTCCTGCTGCTCCTGGAGAACACCTGTTACAGGTGAGTAACTACTCTACCTTGACCATATGCAGGGGCATAGAAGGGCTACTCAGCTCTTCATATCTTTTGACCCTAATAATTTGGGGTTAGCTGTGTCCAAGCGTACCTTGTCCACCTGGGTAGCTGACTGTATCACCTGGGCTTACAGGGTGGCTGACCTTCCTTTGCAGGGTCGGGTCACGGCCCATCGTGTCAGGGCAATGGCTGCCTCAGTGGCTCACCTCCGCTCTGTACCATTGGTGGACATCTGCAGGGCTGCAACTTGGTCCTCCAGCCAGACTTTTGCGGCCCATTACTGTCTGGAAAGGGAGTCCCGTAGGGACAGTGCTTTTGGCCAGGCAGTACTCCGGAATCTCTTTGAGGTTTAGGCAACTCCTGCCCTCTAGCCCTCCGTTGGGCTACCGGTGGAGGTTCTGTCAGTGAAAAGCCTTTCTTTGATGCTGGGACTAGAGGGAGTTCTCTTGTTCAGCCTGGGTTCCTAGGTAGCCCAGAGCTAGGGAGTCACCCATATGTGAGGACTGACTTCCTGCTTGGTCCTGGAGAAAGAGTAATTACTCACCTGTAACAGGTGTTCTCCAGGAGCAGCAGGAATCAGTCCTCACAACCCTCCCTCCTCCCCTGGGAGTTGCAGTTGTACATAGTTTATTTTTACATTTTTGTGTGCTGTTTTTAGCTATGTCATTTGACTGAGCAAGATGGCACCTTTAGGCGGGAAGGGAACCGCGCATGCGTACCTGCATTCCCAAAGGCTTTCTTGGAAAGCTGGGGAAATGCTCCGCAACAGCTCCATCGAGGTTGATGTCACCCATATGTGAGGACTGATTCCTGCTGCTCCTGGAGAACACCTGTTAAAGGTGAGTAACTACTCTTTACTTTTACATTGCATAACATATTTTATGCACATTGTTGCTCTTCAGGAACCTTGCAAGTATTCAGGGCCTTGTGTAGTTTATTAATTTTTCTGTTAAAGTAGCACACCCAGTACTCTTTCTGGAAAGGAGCAAGAAGGATGGAAGCACAGTTGGTGTTAATTGTGAAGAACAACAAATGTTAGAAAATGTCAACATCAGGTACAGAACAGAACCCAGAGCCAAATAGCTGAGTAAACTGGTGCGATGTGTAGCAGTAGAAAGCAGGAGAACAACAAGGCTATATAAAATCACAGGGTTACGAAGACATGACAGGATCTACACTAAATGAATTTCAGTTCATGTAGCTCATGCTTTGTGCATCAAGAAGGGCACTGAAATCCTTCAACAGGCAGTCCTGTCACAAAAAATTGACCAAATAATCCTAATGTAGTGGTAACTTTATCTTTATTAACTTGTGGAACTGATCAGCAGCACTTATCTGGTTAGCAGCACCTGTTTGGTATCTTCTTCATTTTCACCTGATTTCCCTAGAAAAAAAAGCAGGATTAGATCTGTATGTATGCAAAGGGGTAAAACCTGGACTGAACTACTGCTAAGCGGATCAGTGTTGCTGAATATCCTGACAGACTGCCTCAGCACTGTCTGGATAGTGCCGGGTGGTCTATTAGAGCAGCAGGGGCAGAGCCAGCAGTTATTGGTATAGTAGCGATATGGATAAAATAGGATAGAAAAAAAGCTGTCCTAAGACACTATCCAGATAGCTGCACACTCACTGCTCTATCCAGATATTCAGAACTGTTCATTATCAAGATACAAGTGCTGACTATCTGGAATAAATGTAGCTGAGGTAGCTAGTGTTTGAAAAAATGCTGATTGCCACGGCTTAAAATTAACCCAAGTGTCTAAGTCCTCATGACGTCAGTATGTGAGACCCTATACAGTAAGTATATATGAGGAAACCCTGAAAAGGACACAGAACACAGGATACTTCCAGTCTTAGAGAGTTCTGCAAGTAATGCAGATGCAGAAAACACTCTCTGTATCACTTACTGATAGCATTATGGGAGCTTCCAGCCTACTCACCTAGAGGTCAATATTCAAAGACCTGCTAAAAAGGTAAGATAATTGGACAAATTTAGACCTTTATCTTTAGGTGAATATTTAACTGACCTTATAAAGCTAGGGACTGATATTCAGCAGTGGCGGCTAGCTCTTGTAAAGCAGCTAGCCATCGCCGCTGAATGAAAGACCTGATTGTTCAATGCTGGGGCCATATCCAGAAGCTAACCAGGCAGTGGCGATATTCAGCCACTGCCTGTTAGCTTTGATGGTGAACGTTAGGCCAGCCTTTCAGGAGCCAACTTTCACTGCTTAGTAATAATCGGGCAGTGACTCAATATTGCTACTTCACAGTTATCCCTGCTTACCAATTCCACTCCGCCCTCGGAACGCCATGATGTTAGCTGGCTACAATCGTGGCATACAGCACGGCACCTCCAAATATTCAGCAGCACTAACCACGTTGGTGTCACTGAATATCCCAGTCAGTGCAATTAACACGGTTGGCAGTCTGCTAACCATGTTAATCATTTTAAATACCCTCCCCCCCCCCAGATTTTAAGCTCAATATTCCTCTTGTAGCAAGATACCACAAAGTGCACTATACGTTTCAGACAGAGTAAATAGAAATTACACTTACTTGGTAATTGTTGATCCTTGAGTAACTAAAGTTTAGTCCTCTACCTCTGGGTAGTGTACCTCCTCCTGCAGCTTGGAGACCGGCCTTGTCAAAATCGTGACATCACTGGATATAGCCTGCTGGTCTCTCCCATCAGCCCCCAGTAAACTATTGACAAAGCAGACTCAAAGGAGCAACAAATAAGTAGCTATCATATCAAACTCAATGTTAAAGCCAAACTGAAGGCATAACCAAACATTTAACAACTTAAAACCCCCTCTCCTGAAAGAAGGAGACTGCTTTTTGTACCTACTCTTTTCCGCTCTATGCCTAATCAAGGACAAGAGAAAGAAGAAGAGACAGAAAAGAGATATGAAGAATAGAGCTGGTTAGGCACCAATTAAAAGCTCCACTCACCTGTTGGCTTGCACCTCTCCCAACTGAACCACCACTGTAGACCAATCCAAGTTATAATGCCCTGTTCAATGTAATTTCGGTGTGTTCAATGTAAACCGCACTGATGCAGAATAGCACGGTATATAAGAGAATGTAAATAAATAAAAATAAAATAAATCCATCCCCGGGCAGGAATGAGGACTAAACTGTAGTTACTCAAGGAACAATTACCAGGTAAGTGTAATTTCTATTTCCTTATTGTTCCTACAGTTTAGTCCTCCACCTCTGGGATGTAACAGAGCAGTAATCATTAGGAGGGACCTTTCCAGCCAGATCGCAATACCGCCTCACCAAAACTGGCATCATTCGCCGTTAGGACATCCAGGCGGCAATGCTTGCTGAAGGTATGAAGCGAGGACCAAGTGGCTGTTCTACAAATTTCTACTGGTGGAACCAAACTGTGTTCCGCCCATGATGTCGCTTGTGCTCTAGTGGAATGAGCCCTTAAGCCCACTGGCACCGAGCGGCCTTGCAAAAGATACGCCGATGCAATCGTCTCTTTAATCCATCTAGAAATGACCACAAGGAAGCGAAGGGTAGTGGTGGTTGGAGACTCTTTTCTGAGGGGTACTGAGGCGTCCATCTGCCGACCAGACTTGATATACAGAGAGGTATGCTGTCTGCCTGGTGCCAAAATCCAAGATGTTACAGAGAGTTTGCCAAGACTCATCAAGCCCACTGACTATTACCCAATGTTTCTAATCCATGTTGGAACAAATGATACTGCCAGGTATCCCTCGGAACGTATCAAAAGTGACTTCATGGCTCTGGGACAGAGGGTGAAGCAGTTAGCTGCACAGGTGGTGTTCTCTTCAATCCTCCCTGTTGAGGGTAAAGGCCAAGGCAGAGAGGCTCGCATCCTGGAGATGAATGCATGGCTGCGTGGATGGTGTCATCGAGAGCGTTTTGGTTTCCTAGACCATGGGATGCTGTTCCAAGGGTTGCAGAGCAGAGATGACATCCATCTGTCCAAGAAAAGTCAATGTGTCTTCGGTAGTAGACTGGCTAATCTACTGAAGAGGGCTTTAAACTAGATTTGTTGCGGATGGGTGAAGAAAGCCCCCAGGTAGGTGATACATTAAATACCTTTATGGAAATGGGTAACAGGGGTAACATATGGAAAGCAGTGTGTATAAATGCCCGTAGCATGGGAAATAAGATTCCTGATGTCGAAGCTTTGGTGGGAGTGGCTGACTTGGATTTAGTGGCAGCTACAGAAACATGGTTCACAGAAAACCATGATTGGGATGTAACTATACCTGGCTATACTTTATTCAAAAAGGGCAGGGTAAGAAGAAGGGGAGGAGGAGTGGCACTATATATAAAAAATACTATTAAAGCTTTGGAATTACAGAGCTTAAAAGGGAGAGAGGAGGCATTGTGGGTTAAACTAGAAAGAGGGAAAGAGAAATCTATTTGCATTGGTGTGATATACAGACCTCCCTCACAAGAGGAAGAGGTGGACACATACGCAGCATTGCTAGGAAGGGCTACTGATAGGAGATTTCAAAATGCCAGATGTTGATTGGCACATTCCTGCTGCAGTATCATCTAGAAGTAAGGAGATCCTGGATTCTCTACAGGGAGAACTATTCAGGCAATTGGTAACAGACCCCACACGTGAAGGGACCATACTGGACTTGGTGCTTACTGTCGCACCCCCTGGCGGCCAGGCTGTCGCCTAGGGGCTGGAGACGCGAACTTTAATATGTTTTCCCTTGATGATTGCCTATAATTTTGTAGTTGTGTGGTTGAAATGACTCAGCCGAGAAGGATTATAGGCTCGCAGGATTTTTATTTTTTTTCTCCAGCCAAGTGAACTGCTTATTTATAGTTCAAAATATCAAAACATAAGTTGCGGGTGTTTTTCCCAGAGTAACCAACAAAGTAAAGTGCTTCTACATTCAGCTTGCCAATCAAATCAACAGAAAGTATTTCTTCATACAAGAACAGCAGTGAAACTCTTGTGCAGACAAAAACCAGCTTCCAACGTGGCTTTTAAAACAGGAACAGTTTGCAACTCTCCAGTAATGCACAAACGTCTAATGCAGACTGTTTCCTTCTTATCACAATCATTGGGTTTCTCTATCTGCTGTATTGCAAACTTTATACTTATTAGCCAACAGTCCTTTAAACACACAGTCAAAGCTTAGAATCTCAGCAACCTCATTTGCATATTCTGCTCAGCCGTGCTCTTTCTGAAAGCAGCTGCCAGGTTTTTAGAGTCTCTAGAAACCTTCTAGCTTTCACTTATTTTGTATAAACTAGAGAGCAATCCATTTCCAGGTCTGAGCTCACGTCCTTTATCATAGGGGCTTCTAATTCCCTGCTTTCCACATCTGACTCTATTTGAGAAGCAGTGGATTTAATCTCAGAATTATCCTGCTTTAACCTCTCTAGGATTTGCAACACTCTGCTTAATGCAGACTCTTCTCTCTTCTGAGGAGTGCTATTACTTTTAGGAAGTTTCTTAACTTTCAGGAGATTCATAGAGGATTTTAAACTGCTCAACTTACTTTGTGGAAGTAAGCTTCTGGCAGGCTTTACTGCTGAAGGCTCGGTTTCCATATAAATTTCAGGAGAATGGTTTCTGCTACTCACATGGCTTGCAATTTCCCCTGGGTAAGCTTTCCTTCAGAGTTCTCCTGTCTCTCTTACAGGTCACTGGGCTAACTTTAATACCTCTGGCTGGCCTTGCCTTCTTCCAAGAGGTCTCTGGTAAAGTTCCCCTGAATCTCCGTGTTCCTTCCTTGGTTAGTTCCCCGGAGCTCCTAGGGCCTCCTCCCCTTCTGGGAGCTTCTGGTCCATTCCAACTGGCACCATAATCAGAGCTAGGACTCCTCCTTGTCCTTCCTCTCTCAATAGAAGTTTCACCTTCTCTGGAAGTCAGTCTTCCAAGGCACCTCCTCTCTGTGCACTTCCTTCCAATGCACTTCCTCCCGAGGCCCTCTCTCCCCAGGCTCTCCCGGCACTCCCTTTCTCCAAGTTCCTGCCGTTTATATCTGTGATTTCCCTTTCTGCCTTCTAGCCCCTCCCCCAGCTGTCCCTCGTGAGCAGGGCTGGTAACTATGGAGCTAGGGCGTGTCTCTTTACTACAAACTTTCTGCAGGGAGTTTTTTTCTGAACCAGGAGTTTTAACCCCTAAACTCCTGGATTTGGTTCCTTTCTCTGGGGAAAATGACTGATTTTTCCCTCTTTTTGTATGCTCTCTCTCAGCTGCGCCACCACATTACCAATGGTGAAAGTGTTTCTGATGTTGTAATGGGAGATCATTTTGCATCCAGTGATCACCAGATGGTGTGGTTCAGTATTAGGACTAGGGCTGTTAGAATCCATTCAAAGGTGAGGATCTTAGACTTTAGGAAGACTAACTTTGCCAAGATGTGCCAATACCTCAGGGAGTAGTTAGTGGGATGGGTACAGCTGGGGGGTGTAGAAAAACAGTGGTTAAAACTGAAAGGGGATATTTTAAGGGCAACCAACCTTTTTGTTAAAATGGTAAATAAAGGTAAAAGGAAAAGGAGACCGCTATGGCTTTCAAAAGAAGTAGCTGAAAAACTGAAGAAAAGTTACTGCTTGGGTTAGAAATTGGTTGGGTGGGAGGCGACAAAGAGTACAGGTAAATGGAGCTCACTCTGAGGATAAGGATGTTACCAGTGGTGTGCCCCAGGGATCTGTCCTTGGTCTGATTCTTTTTAACATCTTTGTTAGTGATATATCAGAAGGGCTGTCGGATAAGGTTTGCCTCATTGCAGATGATACCAAAATCTGCAATAGAGTAGACACCCAGGAAGGTGTAGATAACATGAGGAGGGAACTAGATAAGCTTGAAGAATGAAACAACTGCTTATGGTCTTTCTCTTAGCGAAAATAAATCAAAAATGCAAATATTGAAAAACGCTCAATTCCATCAATTAAAGAATCCAAATCTTTTCTCCAACATTTTTATCTCTTATAGTTACTCATATGGCTATTCTTACAGTTGTTAAAAGGTCTCAGACTGTTTTGGCACTTATTTTCAAACTTATTATATGTTCAACATTTGTGCCTAATAGCATCAATGACCTTCAACAAATAAGAGCATGTGAAGCTTCTATCTCCTTTCTCCTCACTTGATTACAAATGCTGTTATTTACACTTCCATAACCACTCAATATTTTCAAAACATGGCAAACATCAAGTGCTTAGCTTCTACTATGGTTTAATCTTCACACTTCCACTCCGCTCTCTGATCCCAACGCCTTCCCTAGGCGCCTCTGTTGCGTTTCACTTTAGCTGTTTCCTCATGGGATCACTATTCATTTTGATCACTATAAAAACAAAACCCATTTCAGTAACCACTCACATACTAATCTCTCCCAAAGATCCTAATATATGTCTCCTTCTTTTCCGAATAACTATGTGGAGGTAAAACCACCTATCAGACTAATAAATGATGCTGCACGCGTCTCATAACGCTTCAAATGTGGCGACTCTATCTTAGTAATACTTCATTCAGGTCGCTTTTAAAAAATGCCGCGCATGCAGGTTAAAGGTTGCTACTCCCAATTTTAAAGCTTTCTCTTCTACTCATCTATTGGTGGTCCTTATAGCCCGCCCCCAGAAAACTACATTCTCGCCATTGAAATTACAGACCAAATCATTCTGTCAACGGCTACCGAGAGGGAAAATCCTTTAACTCCCATTGTCACTAATCTTTAATATTACAAAACTAATTCAGTCCCTAATCATAGGACCTAATTCAAGTCAAAATATCACGTATGAGATATCAAGCCATAGACTCTCCCTCTTTTAACTTTATTTTCATATACAGGATGTCCAATCAATGTTGGCATTAAGACCTGCCGGTGTCACCGATTTCAGAATAAATATCCATTTCTACTCTTGAATAAGGAGAGATTGTTCTTGCGATTTACCGGCTACCCCTGTCTGTACTCTATCTATGCAGAAACATCTTAATTGTTCAAAAATATGTCCCATTGTTATATAGTGCTGGACTAACGGTGCCTCTCTAACCTTGCACTTCAGCCGACTCCTATGTTCTCCCATTCTCACTTTAAAGGAGCGGATGGTCTTACCCACATAAATTAATTCACAAGGGCACTGAATTATATACACTACGAAGGTGGAGTCACATGTTGTATACCCTCTTAACGGGTATATAGATCCCTGATGTACAAACACATCTATCTCCATGGTAATGTTGCATATATTACAACCTCCACACTTTCTATGGCCCTTCCTAATGTCTGATGAAGCAACTGTCATCTCAGGGACTCTCAACACTGCCGGACTGAGTTGCTCTTTTAAATTTCGATTACGTTGCCATACACAATGTATTTTTTTATCCGCTAACCCAGGAACAGCCCGTAAAATAGTCCCATGTCTCTTTAATATCCGCTGAATCCCTGAACTCAATGGAGAGTATCGAGTGATCAAATTAATAGTGTTGGAATCAACATTTTCTATTTTCTTAGCCCCCAATAACAAACTTCTGTTATTATAGAGGGCCCTAGAATATGCTCGCTTCACTACTGATGTGGGATATCCTCTCTCCCTAAAATTAACTGACAGATGTTTTGATAGTCTTTTAAACTCACTATCGTCAGAGCAATTCCGCCTATATCGCAAAAATTGAGAAAAGGAGGAGATCTTTCAGAGGCACAGATTACGTTTTTGTTACAATTAGCACATTTGGCCATTTTTCAAAATCATTTTATATTTGAAGGAGTTATTTACCAACAAATATCTGGGGTGGCCATGGGGGCCACATGTGCCCCTTCAATTGTGAATTTGTACATGAGCAAATTTGAAGAACAATGGATGCCTCAGTCCACCTATGTTTCCAATGTGATTCAATGGAGTAGGTATATAGATGATGTCTTTATGTTGTGGAAAGGTTCAGAAGAAAGCTTAGAATTATTCCTTCAGTGGCTAAATCAATGTGATCAGAATATACAATTTACACATACATATCAGTCTCCAAAGCTGCTGGTGGAGGTTGACAACTCTATGGTTCCGGGACTGGACTAGAGGGACGCTAAGGAACAGCATTTGTAATCAAGTGAGGAGAAAGGAGATAGAAGCCTCACATGCTCTTATTTGTTGAAGGTCATTGATGCTATTAGGCACAAATATTGGATGTATAATAAGTCTGAAAATAAGTGCCAAAACAGCCTGAGACCTTTCAGCAACTGTAAGTATAGCCATATGAGTAACTATAAGAGATAAAAATGTTGGAGAAAAGATTTGGATTCTTTAATTGATGGAATTGAGCGTTTTTCAATATTTGTATTTAAGCTTGAAGAATGGTCTAGAATTTGGCAGCTGGGATTTAATGTTAAAAAATGTGAGGTCATGCATTTGGGCTGCAGCAATCCAAGGGAGCAATATAGTATAGGGGGTGAAGTACTTTTGTCCACTAAAGAAGAGCGGGACCTAGGCGTGGTTGTGTCTGATGATCTTAAAGTAGCTAAACAGGTAGAAAAGGTGACGGCAAAAGCTAGAAGGATGCTTGGGTGCATACGGAGAGGAATGGCTAGCAGAAAAAAGGAGGTGATAATACCTCTGTATAAGTCTTTGGTGTGACCTCATTCGGAGTATAGTGTGCAATTCTGGAGACCGCACCTTCAAAAGGTGCAGAGGGTGGCTACTAAAATGATTAGTGGTCTTCATTATAAAGCATATGAGGACAGACTTAAGGATCTTAATATGTACACCTTAGAGGAAAGGCGGGATGGAGGTGATATGATTGAGATGTTTAAATACCTCCGTGGCATAAATGTTCAGGGAGAGATCCTCTTTCAATTGAAAGCAAGTTCTGCTACGAGGGGACATGGGATGAGGGTGAAGGGAGATAGATTCAGGAGTGATATGCGGAAATATTTCTTTACAGAAAGAGTAGTGGATCCATGGAATAGTCTCCCAGTGGAGGTGGTAGAGATGAGGACAGTAACTGAATTCAAAAAAGCATGGGGCAAACACAGAGGATCTCTAAAGGTAAAAAGGGGACTGTTGTAGTTGTTGATATGGAAGGACAGACTAGATAGGCCATGTGGTCTTTTTCTGTCGTCATATTTCTCTGTTTCTATGAAATGGACATCTTCGCCACCGCCTCCCCTTTACAGGAGCCTCCAAACAACACGAAGAGGCGGTCAGACTTGTGAAACAGTTCTGAGACTCTCAAATACTGACACAGCGCCCTCTTTACGTCCAAATGACGTAAACCGCAGTCCGAGACCTTCCCCCCTGCCGAACCTAGGGAAGGAAGAGAAACTGTCTGATTTAGGTGAAACGGAGATACTATCTTCGGCAAAAAAGACGGAACTAGCCGCAACACCACCTTTTCCCTGGAAAAAGACAAAAACGGCTCTCGACAGGACAACGCCTGTAGCTCCGAAATCCGCCTTGCCGAACAGATGGCTACCAAAAATACTGTCTTTAAGGTTAAATTCTTAACCGACGCCTGATGTAAGGGTTCAAATGGCTCCTTAACCAATGCCCCCAAAACCAAGTTGAGATCCCACAGCGGAACCAAAACTCTACGAGAGGGCCGCAACCTGGATGCTGCTTTAAGGAAACGCACCACATCCGCATGCGAACCAAGAGCCACTCCCTGGAGTTTGCCTCTGTAGCAGGCCAAAGCTGCTAACTGAACTCTCAAGGAACTAGCAGCCTAGACCCTTATCAAAACCGTCCTACAGGAAGCTCAATACCAAGGGAACGGATACCGTAGCTGCGCGAACCTGCCTCCGCGAGCACCAGTCCTCAAAAATACGCCATATACGCACATACACCAAAGACGTGGACTTTTTCCTTACTCAAAGCAAGGTCGCGATGACTGCTGACGAGTAACCTTTCTTCCTTAACCTTGCCCTTTCAATGGCCATACCGTAAGTGAGAACCGATCCACTTGAGGCATTCGAAGAGGACCCTGCAGCAACAGATTCACCGATGTCAGTAACCACCAAGGATCCCCGTCGAGCAACCGAATGAGATATGCGTACCACAGGCGCCTTGGCCAATCCGGGGATACCAACAACACTTTCCCACGATGAGCTTCGATCCGTTGAACTACTCGACCTATGAGCACCCACGGAGGGAAGATATAGAGGAGACCCGATGACGGCCACTGTTGTATCAGTGCACCGATTCCTTCCGACATCTTCTTGCATCATCTGCTGAAGAAACGACCCATTTTTGCTGACTGAAATGTCGCCATGAGATCTTTGGTGGACCCCACCTGCGAACTATCTGCGCGAACATGTCCAGATGCAACTCCCATTCCCCGGCATCCACTCGGACCCTGCTGAGAAAATCCGCCATCACATTGTCCTTTCCTGCAATATGTGCTGCCGAGATTGCTGATAGTTGAGGCTATACCCAAGAGAACAGAGCCTCTGCTTCCTCCTCCATGGCCACACTTCCTGTACCACTTTGCCGATTGATGTAGGCCACCGTCGCGGAGTTGTCTGACAGCACTTGCACCGCTCGACCCGATACCATCGATTCGAACACTTGTAACGCCAGGCAGACCGCTCTCAACTCTAGCCGGTTGATTGACCATTTGCTCTCTTGCCCCGTCCAGGTGCCTTGTGCAAAAAGAGCTCCACAATGCCCTCTCCAGCCCACCAGACTCGCGTCGGTCAGCAAGGGGAGCTACTCCGGCTGCTCCAGAGGCATTCCTGAGATCAGAGATTCTGGAAGCAACCACCACCGAAGCGACTGCCTGACCTGAAGGGGACAGGGAAGCCGCTTGCTCAATGAGTCGGACTGATGCGACCAACGGCGAAGTAATGCTCTCTGTAACAGGCGCATATGAAATCTGGCCCATGGAACTACCTCCAATGTCGCTGCCATGGTTCCCAGCATGCGAAGGTAAGTCCACACTGAGGGCACCGGGACGGACCTGAACTTGCGTATCAACTGCCGAAGGACTTGAACCCGACAAACCGGTAAAGACACCATCCCTTTCTGCGAGTTGAACCGTACCCCCAGATATTCGAGATCCTGGGACGGAACCAAGCGGCTCTTGGCCAAATTGACCACCCAGCCGAGGCTCTGCAGAAACTTCACCACCTTGTCTGTAACCTGTACACTCTCGGCTTTTGACTTTGCTCTGATTAGCCAATCGTCAAGATAAGGGTGAACCAGAACACCTTCCTTTCATAATGCTGCCGCTACCACAACCATGACCTTGGTGAAGGTTCGTGGAACCGTCGCCAGGCCGAATGGCAAAGTTTGGAACTGATAATGTCCTCATGGCAAAGCAAACCGTAGAAACCTCTGATGAATCTCCCTGATCGGTATGTGCAAATATGCCTCCGTGAGGTCGAGAAACATCAAGTACTCCCCTTTGCGAACCGCCACGATGACGGACCTCAAGGTTTCCATCCTGAAATTCGGCACTCAAAGGCAGCGATTCACCCCTTTGAGATCCAGAATGGGACGGAAGGATCTGTCTTTCTTTGGCACCACGAAATAAATGGAGTAGTGACCCACGCCGTAATCCGCTCTTGGCACCGGCACAACCACTCCCAGCTGTAACAGCCAATCTAACGTACGACGAAGCTCTAGCGTTTTCTTTTGACCTTTGCAGGGAGACATCACAAAGGAGTCCAGCACTGGTTTCGCCAATTCTAGTGCATAATCTTTGCGGATGATCTCCAACACCCACTGGTCGGAAGTTATTTGGGTCCAGGCAGGAAGAAA
Organism: Ichthyophis bannanicus; assembly: GCA_033557465.1. Taxonomy (NCBI): domain Eukaryota; kingdom Metazoa; phylum Chordata; class Amphibia; order Gymnophiona; family Ichthyophiidae; genus Ichthyophis; species Ichthyophis bannanicus. Next base: position 161,282,559 of record CM066033.1, read on the forward strand.
CTCCCGAAGACGACCTCCTATCAGTTGGCTTCCCACTGGGACCCGCCTCATTTCATTGTGGTTTTCGAGATGCCGTGGAGGAAGCTGCTGCAAAACCTCTACTTGCTCCACGAAACCCCTGGGCTCTAAAAGCAAATCTTCCCCTTTGGAAACCACCCAAACGAGAAGTACGAAATCTCCTGAAATCTCTAAACTGGCCCCAAAAGGCCGTCAAAGACTTCCCTTGTTTATGCTTATCCTCTGGAAGTCTGCCACCCTTGGACTCTCCTAAATCCTTTACTAACTTGTCAAGATCCTCTCCAAACAACAACTTTCCTTTACTGAGGACGCGACTTAGAGGAACCATCAGCCGCCCAATTTCTCAACCATAGTGATCTCCGTGCGGCAACCAGCAAAGCCATACTATTCGCAAGTGCTCTGATCAAGTCATAGTGCACCTCCGCCAAGTACGCCGATCCAGACTCAAGGCAATCTAGCTGCCTAACACCGTCCTGCTCCAGCTGCGGAGCCTGGCGCAAGCATTGAGACCATCTAAGACATGCTCTCGCCACCCAGGCACCACAAATGGAAGCCTGCAAGGATCAAGCGTTAGCCTCAAAAGCCTGTTTCAACAAACCATCTACCTTCCTATCCTGCGCATCCTTTAAGGCCGCGCTGCCTTCCACCGGGATAGTGGTCTTTTTTGTGACCGCTGAAACTGCGGCATCAACTTGCGGGGACCGGAATTTCTCCTTGTCCTTATCCGCCAAGGGATAGAGTCTGTTCATGGTCCTGACCCCTCTAAGCCCTGCTTCTAGCTGATCCCACTCCTCCTGGATCATCCGATCTACCACCCGGTGGACGGGAAACACTACCTGAGAGTGCCTCGCCGCTTGAATGACAGGGTCATCCACTTCGTCCTCTTCCAAAGGTTGCGCCATAGCGAGAATCAGCGTCTGGATGGATTCCGTAATGAGTGCCGTCAGTTCATCTTTCCAGAATACCCGAATGATTTTTGCTTGATCCTCAGGTTCAGGAATTTCCCCTTCTTCCAACTCGTCTATACCGGCTTCGAGTTCCCCTTCGGCCTCATCTGCCTCCTGCCACTCCAACTCCGATGGAGACAGCTCAGAAGGCCTTGACCGCTTCAGTGGCTTTGGGGGCACACTACCAGGTTCCGCCGCTTGAGGATGCTGCGTAGAAGTCGCCATTGGTAATGGCTCAGGCAACTTTCCCTGATGCCTCAAACAGAATGCCTGATGCATAATTAACACAAAATCTGGACAGAAATCCCCTAGCTGTGGCCCTGAACCTACTATAGGTAACGCAGTAGAGGGACCAGGAAGGACCTCTTGAGAGGATCCTGACGAAGTGACCACCAGTGCCTCCTCTTCGGTCGCAGCTGAAAGACCCAGGGAATCTAGAGCCCCAGAATTCTCCATCTGGCATTCCATGCTGGTAGAAACAGCCACACAGCCCCAACAGATTCCGGTGTCAGCGACCATGCCTCTGCGGGAACCGCAGACCACACACTGTGGCCACGATGACATCAACTATACCCTTCAAACTGTTTGCCAAGAATGAAAAGAACAAACTGAAAGAACAGGTATGCTACTTAGCTTTTTTTTTTTTTTAACCCAACTGAAGCCTCAAAAACTAAAGACTGTAATTAACCACAGAGTCCCCCCCCCTGTAAATGGAAGGGAAAATAAATAAAAATAAGCAAAAATAAACAAAGTAATCAAAGTGAAGTGAACTGACTGAAAACAGAGTAAGGAGGCTAGGCCTGAAAGAATGCCTTCCTTTCCTGCCAGTGCGCTTTCCCCAATGCGGCCACTGCAAGAATCGCCACACAGCACCGACGGAGGGAGGAAGAAAATGGCGCCGGTCCCCGTCGGGCTTCAATTGGTGCCAAAACCCTCAATGCCGAAAATGGCATGATAAAACAAGAAACCCCGTTCGTAGCCCAAAGGCCCTACCTGCAGTGCTGAAATCACCAGACTCGCTGCCCGCACTCTGCAGAGAGCAGCCTTGCGAGCCGCAAAGCTCTCCGCCGCTGCCGTGAGTGACCGCCGCGGCAAGAGCTGCTCTTACCGGCACCAACACTGGCCAATGATTCCTCTGGTACCTGGCGCTACCGAGGCTCACTCCCCCAGAGAGTGCGGGTACGGCCTGTGGGGCTCTCCTCCGTGCAGTCCAGGGGGAGAGATTCAAATTAGTGAGGTGCCTGCCCGACAAGAAAGGGAAACACAGAAGGCCTTTTTTTTTTTAAGTATTTAAAGGGACAGTACTAAAATAAATCAATCTAATTTAAACTATAGCCAGTGATAGGAAAAAGACCTAAACCAATTAGAATAATTAAAGCCAATTCAAAATAAAACTGGATGAATGAAATTTGTTTGAAAATCTAAACCCTGACTAGATCTGTTCCTTATCTGTTCCTCAAGTGAGCCCAGCACCTAGGCTCACTAAGTCCTCCTGCTGCATGGAGACTGGACACACTGGGGGCTGATGGGAGAGACCAGCAGGCTATATCCAGTGATGTCATGATTTTGACATGCCCAGTTCTCCAAGCTGCAGGAGGAGGTACACTACCCAGAGGTGGAGGACTAATCTGTAGGAACGATAAGGAACATTCTAGAGTCCCTACTCCTAGTCTGACCTACCTGCAGAGTGCAGTAATGGAGGATGGGCCTGCATGTTAGTCCCTGGTCAGGGAGTGTCAATTACATTACTTTTGGAGGGAAGAATAAAAGGCCCTGCAACTAAGAAACTGGGGCTTCATGCTGTTCCTCCACAGGAGCACAAGGGAAAAAGGAGGCTGCAGGAGCCCAATGGCAGGCTCAAGTCGCTGTCTGGGAGGAAGCCTTCCTGATGGTTATCTGAGTCATACAAGACAGGGGGTGGCTAGGTATAATCACAGCTAAGTACTGAAGTTAAGGGGGAGTGGAGGAGACCCAGTGGGATCTTGGTTGGAAGAGCAGTTGTGAAGGAATCACAAAATTAGAAAGAGCCAATGACTCCGTTAAGAGTGCCAGAGGGAGCATCTGCCCTATGAGCTGTTTTCCCTTGGTAAGACGAGTGAGACCTATCGGATACATCCCATCTCCACTTCTGAGAGATCTAGAACTGAGGTGTCAGATACTGATCATCCCAATGCATCCCAAATACCCAGTTTCTGGAATGCTTTGTGCATTTTGCCTTGTCTGAATTTTCCCCCTTTAATTCTCTTGGGGAGGAAAATAAATTTTCCCATTGTTAGATCTCCAATTAAGAGGTATACTTCTGAGGGAGTTCTGGCTTTCATATAATTGTCCAGAACACAAAGCGTAGTTACTCACCTGTAACAGGTGTTCTCCAGGAGCAGCAGGAATCAGTCCTCACATATGGGTGACGTCGGCGCCGACGGAGCCCTCGCGGAGCAATTTTCCCCAGCTTTCAAAGAAAGCCTTTGGGAATTGCAGCGCGCATGCGCGGTCCTCTTCCCGCCCAAGGGTGCCATCTTGCTCAGTCAGATGACATAGCTAAAAGACAGCAAAAATTAGCAAAAACGAAAGCATAAAACTGCAACTCCAAGGGGAGGAGGGAGGGTTGTGAGGACTGATTCCTGCTGCTCCTGGAGAACACCTGTTACAGGTGAGTAACTACACTTTCTCCAGGACCAAGCAGGAAGTCAGTCCTCACATATGGGACTCCCAAGCTTAAGGCTACCGGAGACCCCAAGCACAAAAATGAGCTCCCTCTAGCTCAGCAGCACAGAAGGAAGGAATCTTCTCTGAATACTTCTCCAACCGGTAGCCCAACATCCGGGATGGAGGGTAGGAGTTGCCTATACCTCGAAGAGGTTACGGAGGACTGCCTGTCCGAAAGCACTGTCCCTGCGGGACTCCCTCTCCAGGCAGTAATGGGCTGCAAAAGTCTGGCTTGAAGACCAAGTAGCGGCCTGGCAGATGTCTGCCAACGGAACAGAGTGGAGGTAAGCCACTGACGTAGCCTTCGCCCGAACACGATGAGCGGTGACTCTACCTTCCAGCACGAGGCCCGCAGCCTCGTAAGCCCAAGCGATGCAGTCCGCAATCCAGATGGACAGAGTACGCTTGGAGACAGGGAGCCCCAACTTGTTGGGGTCATAAGACACGAAGAGCTGAACAGCCCTTCGGTGCTCCCGCGTACAGTCAAGGTAGAAGTTCAGCGCCCTTCTACAGTCCAGGGTGTGCAGGACCATTTCAGCTCGGTTGGAGTGTGGCCTGGGAAAGTAGGTCGGAAGTACCACCTCCTGGTTGATGTGAAAAGGGGAAACCACTTTAGGAAGAAACTTAGGGTGAGTCCGTAGGACTACCCGGTTCTTGTAGAACCTAGTGTAAGGAGGATCCGATACCAGGGCCTGCAGCTCACTAACGCATCTAGCAGAAGTGAGGGCCACCAAGAACAAGGTTTTCCAGGAAAGAAAACGAAGAGGACAGGTAGCCATAGGCTCAAAAGGCGGACAGGTAAGCCGCTGTAAAACCACATTGAGATCCCAGTTCGGGGCTGGCGGTCGCAAAGGTGGTTTAAGGAGTAGGAGGCCCCGGAGAAAACGAGCCACCAGAGGGTGGCTGGAAAGAGGCCTACCATCCACCGGTAGGTGGTGCGCAGAAATAGCACTGAGGTGGACCTTGACCGAGTTGGACTTAAGTCCAAGATTGGAAAGGGAAAGCAAGTACTGCAAGACTACTGACGTTGAACAGGAGAAGGGGTCTTGCAACTGCTGTGTACACCAGATGGAGAACCGACGCCACTTAAGAGCGTAGGACTTCCGGGTGGAAGGCCTCCTGGAGGCCAAGACGACCTCTTCCACATCTGGAGGCAGCTGGAGAGGGGCAAGGACTACCCTTTCAGCAGCCAGGCCATCAGATGAAGGGACCGAAGGTTGGGGTGCAGGAGCGTCCCCTGATCCTGCGAGAGGAGGTCGGGCTGAAACCCCAGAGGAAGAGGGGTGTCCACCGCCAGCTGCATCAGAAGCGGGAACCAAGGTTGCCTCAGCCACCGGGGAGCCACTAGGATCAGCGATGCCTTGTCTCTGAGAACTTTGAAGAGCATCCGAGACACCAGAGGCATGGGTGGAAAGGCATACAAGAGGCCTGTGGACCATGGAATCAGAAAAGCATCTGCCGCTACCCGGAGAGGATGCGGCTGTCGAGAGCAGAATCTGGGAAGCTGCCGGTTCAGAGGACTGGCGAACAGATCCATGGTGGGGAGGCCCCACCGTAGAAAGATCCGCTGAACCACAAGCGGATCCAATCTCCACTCGTGCAGTTGGAGGATCCTGCTCAGTTTGTCTGCCAGATAGTTTTCTTGACCTGGGAGATAGACAGCTTTGAGGACAATGTTGCGATGGACGGCCCAAGAGCAGAGCTTCTGTGCCTCCTGACAGAGAAGGAAGGAGCCGGTTCCGCCTTGCTTGTTCACGTAGAACATGGCAACCTGATTGTCTGTCTGGACAAGTACTGACTGGTGAGACATCAGGTGAGAGAAGGCTTTGAGCGCTAGGCGGATGGCTCTGAGCTCCAGGAAGTTGATCTGCTGGGCGGACTCCCAAGGAGTCCAGAGACCCTGAGTACAAGTCCCTTGGCAATGTGCTCCCCAGCCCTGGAGAGAAGCATCGGTCGTCAGGACCTGAGAATGTGCAGGGGGCTGAAAAGTCACCCCGAGCACTAGGTTTGGCAGGTGAAGCCACCATCGCAGAGAGGAGACCAGCTGGTCGGAGATCTGTACGGAGTCCGCTAGGCTCCCAGTGGCCTGATGCCATTGTTTGCGAAGGCACCATTGAGCAGGTCACATGTTCAGGCGGGCATAGGGGGTTACATGGACCGTGGAAGCCATATGGCCGAGCAGTCTCAGAAATTGCCTGGCCGAGACCAGGGAATTGCTGTGAAAACGGCTGGCAAGATCCATGAGCCTTTGGGCCCTGTCCAGAGGCAGGAAGGCCCGCGCCTGAAGAGTGTCCAACCTGGTGCCGATGAATTCTAGATCCTGAGAGGGGAGCAAAGTGGACTTTGCGAAGTTTATGACAAATCCCAAGTGCTGGAGCAGAGCCACCGTGCGATGAGTAGCCTGAGTGGCTTCTTGGGCAGACTGGGCTCTGATGAGCCAGTCGTCCAGGTATGGGAACACAAAGAGACCTTGAAGTCTCAGATAGGCCGCCAGCACTGCTAGGCATTTGGTGAACACTCTGGGGGCGGAGGATAGGCCGAAAGGCAGTACTCTGTACTGGTAATGGCGTCCGTCCACCACAAACCTGAGGTATTGTCTGTGGTCTGGATGAATAAGGATATGAGTATACGCATCCTTCAGATCTAAGGAGCATAGCCAGTCTCCCTGCTGGAGGTAGGGCAGCAGGATTCCAAGGGTAAGCATTTTGAACTTTTCCTTTGCCAGGAACTTGTTGAGGTTGCGCAAGTCTAGGATGGGTCTGAGGCCTCCTGTTCTTTTCGGAATCAGGAAGTATCTGGAATAAAACCCTTGACCCTTCAGGTGGTGGGGCACCGGTTCCACGGCTTGTTCCTGAACAAGACTCGCTAACTCCTGAAGGAGTAAGTCCCTGTGCAGAGGGAGTCTGGAAGGCTCCCCTGGAAAGTAGGAGGGAGGTACCTGGTGAAAATGAAGAAGATAGCCCTTTTGAACTATCTGAAGCACCCAGGTATCTGTGGTGATGTTGGACCACCTGTGGGCAAAGTGGACCAGCCGGCCTCCTGTGCTGAGAGAAACCAGCTGAGGGGGAGAGGCTATGCTGAGAAAGTCAAAAACCCCCACCCTGCTGAGCAGGGTCCGGTGGTGCAGGCTTGGGGGCTTGCTGCCTATGGGACCCATTACCCCGTCTCTTTGCCTGCTTTCCCTGTGGGGGAGCTGGTGAGGTCTGATACTGAGGGTAGTATTTATAGGCAGCACCTTTCCTCGGGTAAAAGGGCTTTTTCCCCGAGGCCTTCTTCTTTTGAGAAGGGGCAGAGGTCTTCCTTGAGAGACGAGTCCTGGTGAGAGTCTCCGTCTCGATTTGTGCAGCCTTCTCATCCATGGGCTTGCCAAAGAGGTTATCACCTCGGCAGGGGACATCGACCAACTTGTCCTGTACCCAGGGCTCGAGGTCGGACGACTGAAGCCAAGCCTGGCGGCGTCCACCGATGCCGGCCGCAGCTACTCGAGCCGAAGCCTCAAAACCATCATAGGCTGCTCGAGAGATAAACTTGGAGCACTCCCGAATACCAGTAGATAAGGATTGGAACCTCTGCAAAGGTTCGTCGGAGAGACCAGCAGAGAACCCAGCTATTTCCTTAGCCAGGTCTCGGAGATACATGCCCATGTAGAGCTGGTATGTCTGGACTCGACAAGCAAGCATAGAGCCCTGGAAGCACTTCCTACTGAGAACATCCAGGCTTCTGACTTCCCTACCCGGGGGCACCGAGGAGTGCATTTTTTGACTCTTCAGTCTATGCATGGCCGATTCCACCACCATGGAATGGTGCGGTAGTTGTGCCTTTTGGAACCCGGGGCTCTTGCGGACTCGATAAATGGAATCGACCCGCTTGCTTAACACCAGCGACGACGCCGGGCTCTCCCACATGCGGAAGAGACGCCGTTCCAGCATTGGAGGAACCGGTACAATAAAGGCCTCCTTCGGGGGAGAGTCATATTGGAGGGCATCGAGTTCTTCAACTCGAGGCTCCTCCTCGGGATCCGCAGGGAAGGCCAAGGCTTTGGCCATATCCCTGACGAAGTCCGAGAACCGGGTATCCTCCGGGGGGGACCGTATCCGAGGTTCGGACTCGGGGGAGTCCGAAGGGACACACCGAGTCCGAAAGGAACCAGGTGACTCTTCGTCCTCAGATTCCCAGGCCGACTCCTCGGAGGAGGAGTCGACCGGCTCCAGTCGGGCGGGCACTGATGCCATCCGCCCCGACGCCGAGGGAGTCGGCGTCGACGACCTCGGTCCCGAACGGGAGGCCGAAGGAGACCTCGACCGAGGATCGACTCGAGCCCTCATGGACTCGAGGATCGGCTCGGTCTCCGCGGTCGACTTGGAGGTCGACGTCCCGGCGGTCAGGGCAGAAGCGCCAAGAAGGCAGACAAACTGCACTCCAAGGCCGTCAACCTGAGTCCGAGCTCAGGAGACCCAGCAGCCCCCGACTCGGGCCCCGACGGCGTCGGGCCCGACGTCGGGTCCTTCGGAGGCGAGTCCACGAGGACAACAGTACTTACGTGAGCGGGCAAGTCCACCTCGAGTCGAGGATGTTTTGATGGCCTTTCCGACTCCAAGGACCCGGGACGGGAATCGGGGCTATGCGACCTGGCCCTCGAGGAACCAGGAGCGTCCACCGATCCCGCCCTCGCGGGTTTCTTCTTCCGATGATGCTCCCGGGTAGGAGACCCCCTTTCAGAGGAACTCCGACGATGCTCAGGACCAGAGTCCCGAGACGTCGAAGCCTCTGACGAGGTCCGAGTCCGGCCAGGGTCAGAGAAGATACGCTCCCGCTGGTGCTGCCGACTCCTCAATGCTTTTGAGGACATTTTGCCGCATGGCCCGCAGATCATGGGGCCATGATCTGGGCCGAGGCAGCGGAGGCAGAAGTCATGAGTGTCTGTAAGAGACATAAGTTTCTTACAGAGGTCACACTTTTTGAAACCACTGGCCGCCATCGGGGGAAAAAGGGCCCCTGCGAGGTCGAACGACCGGGCAGCCAGGGAAAAAAGGAAAAAAGCGCAAAATCTGTCACGAAGGACAAAAACCGAAAAATAAAGGACGGACTCGCAACCGGCGTCGCAAGTCCGGGCGGGAAAAGAACCGGCGTCGAACCGAAGAAAAATAGAGAAAAATAGAGAAAAATCAACTTTTCTGCGGGGATTCACAGGCAACGTCTGTAGGGCTCCGCGGAAAAAAGAAGACTGAGCAAGATGGCACCCTTGGGCGGGAAGAGGACCGCGCATGCGCACTGCAATTCCCAAAGGCTTTCTTTGAAAGCTGGGGAAAATTGCTCCGCGAGGGCTCCGTCGGCGCCGACGTCACCCATATGTGAGGACTGACTTCCTGCTTGGTCCTGGAGAAGACATTGATTATGCCTAGTTAAGGTACTGAGTGTTGGAAGTTTATTTTTGCAACTATCTTGTTGAAACTGCTGAAGGAGTCTGAGGTGTGCAGCCTGGAACCCACAAGAAGCAAAGAGGAGAAATACCTACCTCGTAGAGGTCAAAATTCAAAAATCCGCTAAATGGATAAGATAATCGGCTACTTTCAGACAAATATCTTTAGGATCTCAGTACATTGAAATACTTATTCTTTTGGGACATTAGGTTTTTTCATTTGGTTTAGTATAATTAAAAATTTGATAAATCACTTTTCAACACAACAATGTATTTTAAAATTGTGGCATTTTAATTGAAGTAAAATCTCTGTGTGTCTCTTTTTTTTTTAAAAAAAGACAGCACAGACATGTGAAATATAATATAATATAAAACTGTACTGGCCAATTTTCTCAATGGAGAAAAGCAAATAATGGAGTACTGCAGGGATCTGTGCTGGGTCCACTGCTTTTTAACATTTAATAAATTAATTAGAAATGGGAATAACGAATGAGGAGATCAAATTTGCAGATAACACAAAATTATTCAAATTTTTTAAAACAAGAGGACTGTGAAAAATTGCAAGAGGACTTTGATAAATTGGAAGACTGGGCGTCCAAATGGCAGATGAAATTTAATGTGGACAAGTGCAAAATTATGCACTTAGAAAAGAACAACCCCAACTATGGTTATACAGTGCAAGGTACCACCCATGGGCAAAACACAGGGCCGAGCTGTTGCTGTCGCCTATAGCATGCTACAAGCATGCAGGAAATAAGCAAAACACACTAGCAGTTATCTGGACCTGCAACACAGCCAGCAGAGACCATCTCTAACAGTGCAGCTTCCATGGGCCAGTTGCTGGGCACCCATCCTCACCCTCAGGGTGACAGCTGAAACCACTCTGCAGCACAGCTTGCAGTTATGTGCATGTAGCACATGCAGTAAGTGCATCTTACTGAGCTGATGTGCTGGATCAGTGCATTCTTCATTGGTTCTTCAGCTGCAGACCACTGTTTTGCATGTGCAGTGCCTCATGGGTAGCGGAGGGCTCAACCTATACTGGCACACACAGCAAACAGCTGGATCAGAGACCTGCAGGCTTTATGCATCTGTGTAGAACCATTTGGAGGTGTAGCCTACTAGTAGGTGCAATGTCTCCATAGTCAAAGGTCCAGGGTTCAATTCCCACTTGTTCATTTGTGCCTGGGTGCTACTCGGGTCACTTGCCCACCTTGCACAGTCCTGGCTCTGCTGTGACCTGCAGACAATCATCCTTCTACGTTTCTATGCATTATGGCCACATGTTGGTAGCACAACATGGCATTCCCCATCATGGACATCCAAAAGCATGACTTTAGTGACTCTGCCATGGCCCATTGAAGCAGGTCAGTGATGTATACGTTGCAGATGTCTGGGACAACTTGTATGGATGCATTTTCTATTGTGCCATCATTGTGACCTCCCAGCTTTATGTAAAGAGGATATATCTCATACATTCAGGCACATAACACTCGTTGTATAGCCATCCCCTGCACTGTTCTGCCATCACTACTTGCTCCACATGGGGTAAATGGATTCAACTTGCCTTTTCTATCATGACACTCTGTCGGGTGTATTATCTTGCAGTTGCACAGGCTGAGGCACTAGTCCCACACACACAAATGGTGTTTCATGTACCCCATGGCACTGCTACTTTTGGATAACGCACACCAAATGCTTTTGGCCAGTAAGATCCCATACATACATCCACCACACACATTGCAAACTCTCTGCTTGGAAAATCCATGGCACAGCCTTGCACCCACCATTTGGCCGTCAGGGGGATTTATGTATTTGCCAGTAAGCTGCTCCATCATGGACATCAAGGGTCGTTTGCAATAGTTAGCCATATCACGTACACCTCTCCTGTGACAGCTCCACATAAGCACTCATGGACAATCCTTACTTTTCGGCCATCAGGAACATGCTGTCTCCACCCAGACACTGTCCTGACCTATGGCATGCCACACACTGGCAGTACATCTGGATACATGTCCACACCTCACAGACACTATAATATAGCTTATGGCACGGTGTATGCTTTCAGGAGCCTCTCGGATTGCACGTCTGTCACAGCGTCCCTCACTTCTGCAACCACTCCGCTGGCTCTACTGTCGCCACCACCCACCCATGACACTGCCAATACCCATACTGACCAGCATCACAAGGCAGCCGCTTATCTTGCCTAGTCGACAGCACAGGCCTGCTGTACGGACAAGCATACTCATCACACATACTGCCACATAGCCAGGACTCAGGTGAATCAACTTCATCAGCTACCAACTGGGCTTGCATCCATACCTTCTCCAATGGCTTCCCTGCCGCCCTTTCAGCGTTTCTGAGACTTTCCTGCGTTAAAGTGCATGCAAGACACCTTAATGCAGCATGTCCTGTTATCGCCCGTTAAGTGTCCACTACCACCCCTTAACACCAGAATGACTCTAACACGCCCAGCACACTTACTTCACGGTAACCCCTTATCGTTGCCATTACCACTCGGAAAGACATGCTCCCTTACCAACGTTTAGTAAACATACCTCTAAGTAAATATTTACTTTCTTCTTTAAATAAACTGATTTTGTTGTATATGTTGATATAAGTATCCCCAGCAACCCTTAGTAAGTAAAGAACTTAAATATCTAAACACAACCTAAATTAAAATGCAGACAGCAGTCCAGCAGTGAGATGGGGGCTTTCCAGTCTTTTGCATTGAGTGTCACATGTATGATTTTCTCCCAGTTGGTGAGGAGTCTTATGTGTGCAATAGGTGCAAGGAGCTCTTTGCTCTCAGGGAATGAGTCCGATCTCTGGTGGCTAGAGTAGCAGACTTGGAGGACATAAGTAAGAGAGAGAGGTACATAGATGAGACCTACAAGGATATAGTCCTGAAGTCCTACCTCCAGTCTGGCAGCATCCCTGTTGCCATGGAGGAGAGAGGTCACGTGACAGGAGAACATCACCCTGGTGTGGCAGGAAGTGATCCTGTAGCTAGGACCTGTCCTCCAAGTGATGTAAAACCCTCTCGCACCGAGGATGTTTCTCCAGGGCCATGTGCCCAGGAGGAAAGGGTTAGGACAGCCGTTATAGTTGGTGATTCGATCATTAGGCATGTAGATAGCTGAGTGGCTGGTGGACATGAGGATCGCCTGGTAACATGCCTGCCTGATGCGAAGATAGCGGACCTCACAGGCCACCTGGACAAGGTCTTAGATAGTGCTGGGGAGGAGTCTGCTGTCTTGGTACATGTCAGTACCAATGACATAGGAAAATGTAGTAGGGAGTTTCTGGAGGCTAAATTTAGGCTTTTAGATAGGAAGTTGAAATCCAGAACTTCCAGGGTAGCGTTCTCCGAAATGCTTCCCGTTCCACATGCAGGACCCGAAAGGCAGGCAGAGCTTCGGAGTCTCAATGCGTGGATGAGACGATGGTGCAAGGATGAGGGTTTTGGATTTGTTAGGAACTGGGGAACATTCTGGGGAAAGGAGGGGCTCTTCCAAAGGGATGGGCTTCATCTTAACCGTGATGGAATCAGGATGCTGGCATTAAACTTTAAAAAAGGAGATAGAACAGCTTTTAAACTAGATAATAGGGGAGAGCAGACAGTTGCCCAAGAGCGCATGGTTCGGAACAATGTATCCTTGAAGGATGCTACCAAAAGAATGAAGTTAGGGCATATCAGCAGAGAGGTTCCAATAAAGACAAAAGTAGCCCAAATGCCCTTCTGTACGGAGCACACAGAGCTTAAAGATTCCAAATTACCTCTGTCTACCGATAGCCAGATTAATATGAATAAAATACAGTCTCTAAAATGCTTGAATGCAAATGCTAGAAGTCTAAAAAATAAGATGGGAGAGTTAGAATATATAGCACTAAATGAGAGGTTAGATATGATTGGTATCTCAGAGACATGGTGAAGGAGGACATCCAGTGGGACACTGTGACACCTGGGTACAAACTATATCACAATGATAGAACTGATCAAATTGGTGGAGGGGTTGCGCTCTATGTTGGAGAGAGCATTGAGTCAGAAAGGATTAAAGTTTTACAGGAAACAAAATTTGCTGTAGAATCTCTATGGATTGAAATTCCATGTAAAAAGGGGAAGGCGATGGCAGCAGGGGTGTACTATCGACTGCCTGGCCAGAATGAACAAATGGATGATGAAATGCTCAAAGAAATCAGGGAAGCTAACAAACGTTACCGCACAGTAATAATAATGGGTGATTTCAATTACCCCAGTATTAACTGGGTCAGTGTCATGGCAGGACATGTTAGGGGGATAAAGTTTCTAGATGAAATAAATGACTGTTTCTTGGAGCAGCTGGTCAATGAACTGACCAGAGGGGAAGCCATTTTGGACCTAATCCTTAGTGGAACACCAGATCTGGTGCAAGAGATAAGGGTACTGGGGCCACTTGGCAATAGTGATCATAGCATGATCGCGTTTGATTTAATTAATGGAGGAGGGATGGTAAGGAAATCCACAATACTACTTTTTAACTTTCAAAAGGGAAATTATGATAAAATGAGGAAAATAGTTAAAAAAGGAGCAGTTGCAAAGATTAAAGACTTATATAAAGCTTGGGTGTTGTTTAGAAATACTGTCTTGGAAGCCCAGACCAGCTGTATTCCATGCTTTAAGAAAAGTGGAAGGACATCCAAAAAACTGCTAGCATGGTTTAAAGGTGAGGTCAGAGAGGCTGTTGTTGCCAAAAAAGCAGGAAATGGAAAAAAGAGCCAAATGACAAAAACTGGAAACAGCACAAGCACTGGCAAGTTAAATTCAAGGCATTGATAAGGCAGGCAAAGAGAGAATTTGAGAGGAAACTTGCTGTGGAAGCAAAAACGTGTAATAAAGACTTATTCAAGTAAATTCATAGCAAAAAAACCTGTGAGAGAGTCAGTTGGACCATTAGATGACTTAGGGTTAAAAGGGGCACTAAGAGAGGACAAGGCCATAGCGGAGAGACTGAATTAATTCTTTGCTTCGGTCTTTACTGAGGAAGATGTAGGGATGTTACCCATGACTGAAGTGGTATTTAAAGGTGATACTGCGGAAGAACTGAAAGAAATATCGATACACCGGGAAGATGTATTACAATTATTTGATAAACTGAAGAGTAGCAAATCACCTGGACCGGATGTTATACATCTAAGGGTGTTCAAAGAACTGAAATATGAGATTGCAGACCTGTGATTAATAATCTGTGAACTATCATTAAAATCATCTATAATACCTGAAGATTGGAGGATGGCCAATGTAACGCCTATTTTTAAAAAGAGTTCCAGGGATGATCCGGGGAAACTACAGACCGGTGAGCCTGACGTCAGTACTAGGAATAATGGTAGAAACCATAATAAAGAACAAAATTACTGAACATGTAGATAGTCATGGCTTAATGGGAGACAGCCAACATGGCTTTAGACAAGGAAGATCTTGTCTTACTAATCTGTTATGTTTTTTTTGAAGGTAGACAAAGGTGAGTCGGTTGATATAGTGTATCTGGACTTTCAGAAAGCCTTTGACAAGGTCCCTCATCAGAGACGTTTGACAAAACTAGAAAGTCATGGGATAGGAGGCACTGTACTATTGTAGATCAGGAACTTGTTAAAAGATAGAAAACAGAAGGTAGAGGTAAATGGCCAATTTTCCCAAAGGAGAAAGGTGAATAGTGGTGTACCCCAGGGATCTGTGCTGGGTCCGCTGCTTTTTGACATATTCATAAATGACCTGAAAAAGGGAATAACGACTGAGGTTATCAAATTTCCAAATGACACAAAACTTTTTAAAGTTGTTAAAGCCCATGAGGATTGTGGAAAATTGCAAGAGGATCTTGATAAATTGGAAGACTGGGCATCCAAATGGCAGATGAAATTTGATTTGGACAAGTGCAAAGTTATGCACCTAGGAAAGAAAAACCCAAACAATGGTTAAACAATGCAAGGTTCCACATTGGGAACCACCACCCAGGAAAAAGATTTAGGTGTCATTGTGGATGACATGTTAAAACCCTCCACCCAGTGTGCAGCGGCAGCCAAGAGAGCAACTAGAATGGTAGGTATCATAAGGAAAGGAATGGAAAATAAAACAAAGGATATTATAATGCCTCTGTATCATTCCACAGTGCGACTGCACCTTGAGTATTGTGTGCAATTCTGGTCGCCGTATCTTAAAAAGGATATAGCATTATTAGAAAAGGTACAGAGAAGAGCCACCAAAATGGTAAAGGGGATGGAAGGATACCCCTATGAAGAGAGGCTAAAAAGGTTAGGGCTCTTCAACCTGGAAAAGAGACGAGTGAGGGGAGATACGATAGAGGTCTATAAATTAATGAATGGAGTGGAACGGGTAAACGTAGATCGATTGTTTACATCATCAGAATATAGAAAGACTAGGGGACATGCAATGAAGCTACAGGGTAAACTATTTAAGACTAATAAGAGAAAATATATTTTCACTCAACGTGTACTCAAACTCTGGAATTTGTTACCGGAGGATGTAGTAAAAGCTGTTAGTGTAGCTGGGTTAAAAAAAGATTTGGACAAGTTCCTGGAGGAAAGGTCCATAAACCATTATTAAAAGGAACCTATGATATCACTGCTTGACCCAATGCAAGCATTGTGGAACCTGTGTCTTTTGGGGAAACTGCTAGGTACTTATGACCTAGATTGGCCACTGTTGGAAACAGTTATACTGGGCTTGATGGACCTTGGTCTGAACCAGCATGGCATATCTTATGTTCTTATGTGCTTAGTTAATATGGCAGAATGAAGCAGATGCCAGAAGTTAATTGAGAAGGCAGATGTTGGGGGAGTGAGAAGGAAACATAGAAACAAAGAAGATGATGGCCAGTAAAGATCATTCAGCCTACATAGTTTGTCCATCCATACCTATAAGTTCTATAACCCTTTCCTCTCCCTCAGAGATCCCCTGTGCTTGTCCCATGGCTTTTTCAATTCAAATATAGTCCTTGTCTCCACCTTCTGGGAGGCTGTTCCACACATCCATCAACCTTTCCATATAAGAAATATTTCCTTAGATTACTCCTGAGTCTAACCCCTTTCACCTTCATGACACCCCCCCCCCCCCCCCCAGTTCCAGAGCTTCCTTTCAATTGAGAGATGCCCACCTACAGTGACTTTTACCAAAGAGGTATTTAAATGGCTCTATCATTTCTCCCCTCTCCCGCATTTCTTTCAAAGTATACATATTTAGATCATTAAGTCTGTCGCCATGTTTTATGACAAATGACCACTTGATATTTTAGTAGCCACACTGATTCCCTCCTTTTGAAAGTGGAGTAGCAGCCTAATGTTTAAAGTACTGGGCTGAAACCAGGGTTCAAATCCAATTGCTACCTATTGTGATCTTGAGCAAGTCACTAAACAGGTACAAGCTTAGACTATATAGGCCTGATATTCAGCAGAGGCAGCTTGCGGGATTACAGTGCCTAGATGTCCCTGCTGAACAGTAAACCTAGATATTCAATGCAGGGGTCATATCCAGCCACTAGAATTGAATATCCTGGTCAGCCATTCAAGCCGGAAGCCAACCAGGCAGCAGTGATATTCAACTGCTGCCCGGTTAGCTTCAGCGGCAAAAGTTAGGACAGCTTTTGCTGCACCTAACTTTTGCCGCTGAGGGATAACCGGACAGTGGCTGACTATCACCACTGACCGGTTATCCCCAGAATGCCTCGATGCTAACTGCATAGCATCAGAGCATATAATGGCAGTACCCAGGATATTCAGCGGCACCAACTGCTTAGCAGCATTTACATGGTTTACAAGTCTGTAAACTGTTTAAGTGCCTTTGAATATTGTGCCCTAAATTCTCTGAGGACAGGGAAATAACTTCTGAACCTGAATGTAATTCACCTTGAACTACTACTGATAAGGCATGAGCTTAATATAAAGTACAATGTCCATAACTGCACATGGTACTCCAAATAAGATCCCACCTGATACTTATACAGGGACACTATCACCTCCTTTTGCCTGCTGGCCATTCCTCTCCCTATGCACCCAAGCATCCATCTGGCTTTTTGCCATTTCCTTTTCTATCTGTTTGGCCTCCTTAAGACCATCATATCTGCACTCCCAGGTCCCGCTCTTCTTTCATGTACATAAGTACTTCACCACCTATACTGTAATATTCCTTTGAGTTTTTGCAGCCCAGATGCATGACTCTTCATTTTTCAACTTTAAATCTTGGCTGTCAAATTCTAGACCATTTTTCAAGCTTTTCTAGACCTCTCCTTATGTTATCCACACCATCTAGGGTGTCTACCCTGCAGCAGATTTTGGAATCATCCACAAAGAGGCAAACTTTTCCAGACAGCTCTTCTGCAAGATTGCTTACAAAAATGTTGAAAAGAACTGGATCAAGGACCAATCCCTTCACATAACCCTGGTAATGCTCCTATCCTCAGAGTGAATTCCATTTACCACTACACTTTGTTGCCTTCCACTTAATGAGTTTTTAACCCAGTCGTTCACTTTAGGGCCCAAACCAGGGGCATTCAGTTTGCTTATGAGTTGCCTGTATGGAGCAGTGTCAAAGGCCTTACTGAAATCGTATTATACTACATCTATCATTCCACAATGATCTAATTCTCTGGTCACCCAAAGAAATTGATCAGATCTGTCTTACAAAACTAAACTTTAGTAAAGCCTTGCTGCCAAGGATCCTGAACTCTATCATCCTTTGTTTTAGTAGTGTTACTCACTACTCAGATCAGACTAACCTGCCATATTTCCGTTTTTGTGAAGAGGAACCATATCTGCTCATCTCTAGTCCTCTAGGATCACTTCCAAAAGAGGCCTTGGAAAGGTCAGACAGAGGAACCGCCAGAACCTCCCTGAGTTCCTTCAATACTCTCAGAAGTATCCCATCTGGCCCCATTGCTTTGTCCATTTTTACTTTATCTCAATCCTCACAAACACAATCTTCTGAAAATTATTCAGTGTCTACCTCACTTCCATTCCTGTTTGTGTTTGTATTCTGATGTCCAACTCCCAGTCCTTCATTTGTGAACACAGAACAGAAATATTTGTTAAGCAATTACACTTTAACCTCATTAGCCTCTATATATTCCTCCTCTTCACCCTTGAATCTTATAACACCCACTATTGTACTTCCTCCTGTCATAAGTTTTGGCTATTTTTCCTTCCATATTCATGTTTGCTTTCCTGACTATTTTATTAGCTTCTTTTAGGTTCTCCAGATATTGTGGCTTTTCTTCCTCTTTCTGAGATTTGTGTAATACTAACCTTGTTTCCTTACTTTTTGAGTAGGGACTAGAGTGAATAGAATCAGTGGGGACTAGGAAATTGGGCATGAAATAAAGTCCAAGGGCAGGCTAGATGGGCTGTAATGTGTGACCGAGGGTGAAAAATGGTGAGGAAGGACTGAGTCAGCAGAAAAGGACCTGGAGCTGTAAAGGGGGTGAAAGAAGAGGGGGATGGAGGTGGTGAAAGGGGGGATGGGAAGCTGGGTAAGAGACAGAAAAAAGGGCCTAGAGGCAGGGAAAGAGATGAGTGAAAGGGAAGGAGCTGGGAATGAGAGGAAAATAGATGAGGGCTAGAGAGGAGCTGAGAACAGAGGGTGGAAATGAGGGACTAGAGAGTGTTGAAAAGGAAATAGGAGACTGGGAAAGGAATGAGAGACAGAGGAAGGACTGGGAGATAGAAAATGGGTAGATTTTAGATAGTGCTGGGGAGGAGCCTCCTGTCTTGGTACATGTTGGTACCAATGACATAGGAAAATGTGGGAGGGTAGGCTTTTAGGCAGAAAGATGAAATCTAGAACTTCCAGGGTAGCATTCTGAGAAATGCTTCCTGTTCCACAAGCAGAACCAAAGAGGCCGGCAGAACTCCGCATTCCCAATGTGTGGATAAGATGATAGTGCAAGGAAGAGCATTTTAGATTTGTTAGCAACTGGGCAACATTCTTGGGAAGGGGGGCTTTTCAGAAAGGATGGGTTCCACCTTAACCAGGGTGGGAACCAGGCTGTTGGCATTAAGCAGAATAACATCAGAAACAGCCACACTTTTAAACCACACATCAAAAACAAGTGGGAAGATGTGGGCAGAACAAAATCAATGCAAAATACACACAAGCCAGGTAAATGCTGGAAAGCAATGAGCACAAATGCTCGAAGCTTAGCAAACAAAGTTCCGGACCTGGAAGCCCTAATGGTGGAAATGGATTTGGACATTGTGGCCATTACAGAAACATGGTTTAATGAATCGCATGATTGGGATATAGCCATAACTGGCTATAATCTTTTCAGAAGAGACAGAGAAAATGAAAGAGGAGGAGTAGCCTTGTATGTCAAAAGCAATATTAAAGCTACTGAAATGCAGGGGACATGGGGAAAAGAAGAAGCGCTCTGAATTGCGTTGGAAAGAGGAGATGGCACTGTCATCCATGCTGCTGTAGTCTACAGACCTCCGACTCAAATTGAAGAGATAGATAATGAATTGATTATAGATATTGCCAAGATAGCCACAAAGGGGGAAGCGATTATTTTGGGTGACTTTAACCTACCTAATGTGGATTGGATTACTCCTTCTGCACATCTGGAAAGAAGCAAAAAAATTGTAGATGCTCTCCAAGATGCATCACTGCAACAAATGGTCATGGAACCAACCAGGAAAAGCTCAACTTTGGATTTAGTGCTCACCAACGGTGATAGCGTGTCGAATGTCTGTGTGAGTGCCCCTGTGAGCAACAGCGATCATCAAACGGTGTGGTTTGAGATAAAAGCCAAAGTACAGGCCAAACATAGCAAGCTCAAAGTCCTAAACTTCAAAAACACTGACTTCAATAAAATGGCCAAGTACCTAAAGGAGGAGATGACGGGGTGGAAAGAGATAAGGGAAGTGGAATTGCAATTGGCTAAACTAAAGGTGGCAATAAAAGGAGTTTTTTTTTTACTTTGTAAGAAAAGTAAATAAAAACAAGAGGAGAGGGAAACCTATTTGGTTTTCCAAAGAAGTGGCTGCTCAAATAAAGGCAAAAAACACAACTTTCACAAAATTCAAAAGCTTGCAAACAGAAGAACACAGAAATGAATACAGGATCAAACTCAAAGAGCCAAAAATAGAAATAAGGATAGCAAAATCAAAGGCAAAGGAAAAGATGGCTAAAGATGTTAAGGGTGGCAACAAAAATTTCTTCAGGTATATTCGGGGAAAGGAAGAAGATCAGAGTTGGAATTGCAGGACTCAGAAGTGCTGGGAAAGGACTCGTGCAAAGTGACATAGCAAAAGCGAAATTGCTAAACAAATACTTCTGCTCTGTTTTTACTAAAGAAAATCCTGGAGATGGACCAGCTGTGACTCCCAAATATAAACATGGGAATGAAGCAGATACCACACCATTCACAGAATATGAGGTGTTGGAACAACTTGCTAAACTGAAAGTGGACAAAGCCATGGGACCGGATGGGATACATCCCAGGATACTGAAATAGCTCAGAGAGGTTCTTGCAGGGCCGTTAAAGGATGTATTCAACAGATCCTTGGAAACAGGAGAGGTTCCTCAGGACTGGAGAATGGCTGATGTCGTACCTCTACACAAAAGTGGTGACAGGGAAGAAGTGTCAAACTACAGACCCGTGAGCATTACCTTGGTGGCGGGAAAAGTAATGGAGGCGCTCCTGAAAGAGCGAATAGTGAACTTTCTCAAAACCAACAGGTTGCAAGATCCGAGGCAACAAGGTTTTACAGAAGGACGGTCTTGCCAAACAAATCTGATTGAGTTCTTTGATTGGGTGACCAAGGAACTAGATCAGGGGCATGCGATGGATGTCATCTACCTGGATTTCAGCAAAGCCTTTGATACTGTTCCTCATAGGAGGCTTGTCAATAAACTCAGTAGCTTGGGGATGGGTCCCAACATGGTAAACTGGATTAGAAAGTGGTTGACTGACAGACGACAGAAGGTGATGGTACATGGAGCTCACTCGGATGAAAGGAAGGTGATTAGCAGGGTGCCCCAGGGTTCAGTCCTGGGTCCGGCACTGTTCAATGTATTTGTGAATTATATTGCTGAAGGACTGAATGGAAAAATCTGTCTTTTTGCAGATGACACAAAAATTTGCAACAGAGTGGACTCCCCCGAGGGAATGGATAACATGAGGAAAGATCTACAAAAGCTGGAAGAATGGTCTAATGCTTGGCAATTACGATTTAATGCGAAAAAGTGCAGTGTCATGCACTTAGGTAGCAGAAATCCAAGGGAAATGTACGCAATAGGGGGCGAGAGGTTGGTTTGCATGGTTCAGAAGAAAGACCTTGGTGTGATTATCTCTGATGATCTCAAGGTGGCAAAACAGTGCGACAAGGCAGTGGCAAACGCCAGGAGGATGTTGGGCTGCATACAAAGAGGGATTACCAGCAGAAAGGAAGGGGTACTTATGCCACTCTACAGGTCGCTGGTGAGGCCTTACTTGGAATACTATGTTCAGTTTTGGAGACCATATCTTGCAAAAGATGTAAAAAGACTGGAGACTGTTCAGAGGAAGGCGATCAAAATGATTTGGAGCCTGCGTAAGAAACCTTATGAGAAGAGACTTGAAGACCTAAATATGTACACTTTGGAGGAGAGGAGGGATAGGGAGATATGATTCAGACCTTTAAATACTTAAAGAGGAACGATGAACAAACAAACCTCTTCTAAAGACGGGGAAGCTGCAAACTAGAGGGCATAACATGAAGCTGGAAGGTGAAAAATTGAAAGGCAATGTCAGGAAATATTTTTTCACTGAAAGGGTGGTGGATGCTTGGAATGCTCTCCCGATGGAAGTGGTGGGGGCAGACACAGTGACGGAATTCAAAAGAGCATGGGACAAGCACAGTGGATCCCTTTACAGCAACAGGATAAAAACAAAATAAACTGAACCATCTAACTTCTCAACAAATAGGGGCGTCCTACATGGAGTGGTGGGTCCACCCCTAAACAAGGACATGGGGAGGGGTGGCCTGCACAGAGCGACAGGTGCACCTACTCTTTCCGTATTGCTGGGCAGACTGGATGGACCATGCTGGTCTTTATCTGCCGTCACTTACTATGTTACTATGAGATAAAGCAGCTTTTAAACTAGATAATAGGGGGACGTAGACAATCACCCAAGAGCACATGGTTCAGCATGATGTATCCTTGAAGGATACTAGTAAAACAGAGAAGTCAGGGCATCCCAATAGAGATAAAGGTAATAAAGGTAAAACTAACCCAGGTGCCTTTAAGTTAAAATAAGACAGAGTTGAAATATTCCAAATTAACCCTGTCATCAAATAGCCAGACTGTTAATATTAGCGAAAAACAAACTTTGAAATGTCTGCATGCAAATTCTAGAAGTCTAAAAATTAAGATAGGAGAATTAGAATATACAGCAATGAATGAAAAGTTAGATATAACGGTCATTTCAGAAACCTGGTGGAAAGAGGTTAACCAATGGAACACTGTTACCAGGCTACAAACTATATTGCAATGATAGGGTAGATCACATTCGTGGAGAGTTGGCTCTATATGTTAAAGAGGGCATCGAGTCAAATAGGATGAAGGTTTTGCAGAAAACAATACACTGTAGAATCTCTCTGGATAGAAATTCCATGTAAAAAGGGGAAGGGAATGGCAGTGGGGGCATACTACTGTCTGTTCTTCTCTAATCCTGCTCTGTCCCACATCTGGGCCTCTTTTTGCATAATCTCCACGACAGAATTACATTCCGCCTTGAAGCATCTTATCAAAAATTCAAAGCACACTTGAAAACCCACCTGTTCCATCAAGCCTTTACATTCCACATACTAGTCTACATTAACCTCTTGACTATCTCAACTATCTTGCTATTGTTCTTTAGATTACTGTCTTGACTGTCTTTCCTCTGTCCTATTGATTTTTGACATTCCTTTCTATTTTCTAGCCTTGCAGCATTGTTATTACTATTGTAAACCGCCCTGATGCTATGGCCTGGGTGGTATATCAAATGTGCCATAAAGATAAAGATAATGAACACACAGATGATGAAATGCTAACATAAATTAGGGAAGCTTGCAAAGTTTACAAAACAGTAATAAAGCGTAGTTACTCAACTGTAGCAAATATTCTCCGGGATTAGCAAGAATCAGTCCTCACATATGGGTGACATCGCCGAAAGGGCCCACATGGGAAAGCTTCCCAGCTTCCAAAGGAAACTTTTGGAAGGTGCACCACATATGGCATACCAGTCTTCCCACCCGAAGGAGCCATCTTTACATCAGCATGATGACAGCTTAATCAAGCCAAAAATATCAAACAACTCCATGGGAAGCAGGAGGGTAGTGAAGACTGATTCCTACTGATTCCAGAGAACACCTGCTACACTTTCTCTGGGACCAAGCAGAAAGTCAGTCTTCACATATGGGACTCCAAAGCTACAGGCTACCGAAAAAAACTGTAAAAAGCCCAATGGGGCAACCAGAAAAACAAATTGAGAGAAACAGCATGAGAGAATCGCTGAATGATTCCGAGAGTCATCGTCTGCAGGGACATCAACATCAGTTTGACTCTGTAGTAGCCTAGATGGACAGAAGGGCCAGTGGGAAGGAATTGCCTCAATTTCCAAAGAGATGCTGGAGTACAGCTTGGCTGAAGTTGCTGTCACATTGGGAATCCACATCCAGACAATAGTGGGCTGTAAAGGTGTGGACAGAGGACTACGTAGCAGCCCTACAGATCTCCACCATGGAGACTGAGAACAAGTTGGCCATGGAAGCAGCCATGGTCCTGACATTATGTGCCATGACGTGGCACTCCAAAGAGAGTCCAACCTAAGGGTAGGCGAAAGAGATGCAGTCCACCACCCAAATGGAAAGGTATGCTTGGAGACGGCCATGCCCAGGTGGTGGGGTCAAAAGAGACAAAGAGCTAGGAGAAATGGCGGTGGGCTTTTGTCTTCTCCAGATAGAAAGGCAGCACTCTCTTACAATCCAGAGTGTGAAGTGCAGCCTCAGCTTTGCTCACATGAGGCCTGAAAAAAGTGGGTAATACCATTGACTGATTCAGATGGA
Source organism: Ichthyophis bannanicus (assembly GCA_033557465.1). Lineage (NCBI taxonomy): Eukaryota > Metazoa > Chordata > Amphibia > Gymnophiona > Ichthyophiidae > Ichthyophis > Ichthyophis bannanicus. Next base: position 161,306,727 of record CM066033.1, read on the forward strand.
AAGCGAACACCACCTTAGGCAGGAATTTAGGGTGAGTCCTAAGGATGACTCTGTTCTTAAAGAACTAGGTGTAAGGTGGAGGTGCCACTAGTGGTTGCAGTTCACTGACTCTGTGTGTAGAAATCAGCACCACTAGAAAGATGACTTTCCAGGTGAAAAATTTGAGCAGACAGGAGCTGAGCAGCTCAAACGGAGGAGACAGAAGATGTGCCAGGACAACACTGAGGTCCCATACCACTGGTGGAGGTTTAATGGGGGGATGAGAGAGAAGGAGCCCCCTCATGAAGTGACCCACCAAGGGGTGAGCCAAAATCAGCTTATTGGCCGCCAGACAGTGATAAGCAGTCACTGTGCTGAGATGCACTCTGACTGTGGTGGACTAGACCAGAGTCATGTGTAGCAAGTAGGACAGTACTGACTCCACCAAGCAGAAGAAGGGGTTGAGGGCTCTCCCTCACACCAAATGGAGAATCTAAGCCACTTGAAGGCGTAAGGCGCAGCACGTAGAGTCTTTACATGAGGCTAGAAGCACATTCTCCACATATTTCAGCAAGTGAAGGTCTGTGACTGCTATCCGCTCAGCATCCATGCAGTGAGTTGCAGAGATGCCACATTGGGATGCAGTAGAGTCCCCTCATCCTGAGAGATGAGATTCAGGGCACATCCAAGCCTTAGGGGTTGGCGACGAGAGAGGCAGAGCAACAGAGGAAACCAAGGTTGCCTGGGCCAAAGCAGCGCAATGAGAATCATTGTGACACGGTCCACTTGCACCTTCAAGAGGCTTTTGACCACCAAGGGAGTTGGTGGGTGTGCGTACAGAAGTCCCTCAGTGCAGTCCAGGAGGAATACATCGGGCGCAACCTGGTGCCTGCAGGGTATCCTGGAGCATAACAGCGAGAGCTGGGCGTTGTGAGGGGAGGCAAAGAGGTCCAGCGATGGCATGCCCCAAAGTTGAAAGAGGTCGGTGAGCATGCTCTTGTTGAGAATACACATGAGGATATAGGATTCTGCTGAGGCAATCTGCAAAGATGTTCTACTCCCCTGGCAGATATATAGCCCTGAGGGTCATTACATGCAGCGCAGCAAATTTCCAAAGACGGAAGCCTCCCAACAAAGGAGTTAGTTCTCCAGGCCATCCTGCTTGTTAATGTAGAACATGGCTATCTGGTTGTCCATATGGTTGAGGACCACCTGGTTGGGGAGCTGTTGCCAAAAGGCCCAGAGGGCATTTGCTATGACTCGGAGTTCCAAGCTGATCTGGTAGAGGCTCTTCCGAGCTGTCCAGAGGAGTCCTTGCATACATAGGTCATCAGAGGGGCTCCTCAGCCCATCTTGGAGGCATCTGTGGTCAGGACGCATTGATGAGGTGGAAGCTGGAAGAGAAGCCCCATAAGGAGGTTGGAGGGTTGCTGCCACCAGGAGAGGGACTCCTTGAGCAGGGTAGTTACTCTACTCCTGTTCCTGAGGCAGCCAATCTCCCTAGCATCATTGAGTCAGAGCGTCCACTGCGACTGATGCATCCAGGGTCCTGCCACTGGTGTCACATGGACTGTGGAAGCCATATGGCCAAGGAGGCACAGCATTTGATGAGCTGCAATGAGGGAAGAACTCTGAATCTCATGAGACAGGGTGACCAGGTTTTGGGCTCTGTTCTCTGGCAGAAAATCTCAAGCCTGAGTAGTATCTAGTAGAGCCCCAATGAACTCGAGGTGCTGCGAGGGCTGTAGATGGGATTCGGGGTAGTTGATCATGAAGCTGAGGTGCTGCAGGATCTGGATGGTCAGCTTGGTCGAGCCTGGACCTCCGCCGGTGTTCTGGCAGTGATCAACCAGTCATCCAGATAAAGGAAGACAAAGGTCCGTTGGGTGCAGAGAAAAGAGCTACTATTGCCAGGCATTTGGTGAAGACCCTGGGGGTGGAGGCAAGGCCAAAGGGTAGTACACGGTACTGGTAGTGATGTCCACTAAGCATGAAGCAGAGATACTGCCTGTGAAAGGGGTGATGAGGATATGAGCATGCACATCCTTGAGATCCAGGGAACATAGCCAATCTTGAGGTTAAAGAAGGTGTCTCTGGGAGCATTATTACCCTATCTTGAACTTTTCCCTCACCAGAAATCGGATGAGGTTTTGGAGGTCGAGAATGGGCCGGACCCTCCTGTCTTCTTGGGAACCAGGAAGTAGTGGGAGTAGAAACACCTTCCATTTGAGACAGGGGTCCTACCACCTGGTCAGCTAGAAGAGAGTGGATCTCCTGCTGGAGCAGCCTGCGATGGTGGGGATCAAGTGTGTACTCCTCTGGGAAGAATGGAGGAGGAAGCTGATCAAAGTGCAGTAGGTAGCCATCCTGAACTATCTTGAGGGCCCAGGAGGTTTTTATGCTTGCCCACCTGAGACAGAACAGCTTCCAGGAGGGGAAGAAGGGCCATGTCCCTGAAGGAAGAGTCAAAATCTGTTCCCTGGCTCTGACACTGGCTGGGGCTTCAGGGCCTTTCGATGGCATGGTTGAAGTTGTCCTTGACCCTTCTGCTGTTGGCCCTGCTGTGGCTGCTGGTAGGAGTGGTAAGGGTTGTAGGAGCCATAGAACATCTTTTTCTTGGAGTGGTAGGACTTCTTCCACGAGGATTTCCGCTTGAAAGGGAAACTACAGATTGGTGAGCCTGACGTCAGTACCGGGAAAAATGGTAGAAACCATCATAAAGAACAAAATTACTGAACATGTAGATAGTCATGGCTTAATGGGAGACAACCAACATGGCTTTAGGCAAGGAAGATCTTGTCTTACTAATCTGTTATGTTTTTTTGAAGGTGTTAATAAACAGGTAGACAAAGGTGAGTCGGTTGATGTAGTGCAGGCATGTCCAACTTCGAACAGATCGTGATCTACTTTTTCCGGCCAAAAGTGTCAGTGATATACCACAATGAAAATTAAGTTTCAAATTAGTTTCAAATTAAATTTTAACCCAATAAAGTTGGAGGATTCCCCCCCTCCATTTTTAATTAACCTTCTGTCATTTACTTGGATGTGATCAGCTGTTAAGCAAATTAAGCAAAAACAAAACAGAGAGACGAAGATCCAGTAAGAACTGCGAGGAGAAATGGAAAGTACATTTTTTCTTAAAGTTTTAGTAAGTAATAGCTTTCTTTAACTGTCTTAATAACTTTCTTTAACTTTTATTGAGTAATTTGTGTTAAATTTAGGTTGAGTGTTGATCCAGGCTGATCTTGCACAATCTTTAATATTTCACTCTTGCTCATTAGTGAGACGTCTGAGCCTGCATTTCATCCACCAGCTTTTTGAAGTTGGGTGAATATTGCATGAGGGCCAGTCTCAGGGAATCCTAGAGATGTTCATCTGTCATGTTGGAACGTTGTATACTCTTTGTCATTTTCAGATAGGAAAACGCAGATTCACACAAATAAGTTGAACTGAAACAGGAGTGTACAGCTTCACTACATCTTCTCAAGTTGGGAAATTTGTCTTTAGGCACTAACTTCCAAAACGATTCTTGCTCAGCACGGGTCTTGAGAAAAATGTCATTTTTAAGGGTTAATATTTTGTTTTCAAGAGATCGCTTGTTCAATGAGTAATTTTTATTGATAGCAGCTGCAGTTTCTTTAATGTCCACATCTACTTTGAATGGGTATGACAAGTACTCCACAACTGTTCCAATTTTTGGAAGTCACAGAATCTATTTTCGAATTCCTGGATAACAGAACAGATTTCTGTCACATACTTCTCGTTTATTTATTTATTTATTTATTTATTTACATTCTCTTATATACCGCGCTATTCTGCATCAGTGTGGTTTACATTGAACAAACTGAAATTACATTGAACAGGGCATTATAACTTGGAGATAACTATTTTATTTATTTATTTATTTTATTTATAGCTTTTCTATACCGCGCGTATTTTTCATCAGCACAGTTTACATTGAACAAGAAAACTCACAGCAAGCAACAGTTTTACATGAAACAGGAGATTTCAACTGGGATTCAACTTAGGGAAACTATGTACATATATGTTATGAAATTACAGGGAACATGGGCTATGGAGGGTGTGACAAGGCAGAGCTGTCAGAGCACAAGAAAAAGGCTTTTAAACAAACTTTTTCCTCTGAACCTGCCAGGAATACAGGGCAGCTGAGGGTTAAAACCTCAGCGCACAGAGTTGCAGGGCAGGAGAGAAAAGAAAGGGAGCCACACCCTAGCTCTAGGCTGACAGGGAGAGCTAGCCAACCAGGGAAAGGGGTGGACTCTCACCTGATTGGACAAACCACTCCACTTAACCAGGAAGTGGTAGGTTCAGCGAGATCAGACGGATCAGCCAGATCGGCCTGAGCAGCAGGATCAGCAGGATCAGCTGGATCAGAGAGGAGATCAGACGAGGAACGCAGAGAGCTACAGGAGGAAGGAAAAAGGCAAAATAGGAACTTACCTTTGGCAAAGCCAGAAAAAGGGGACTCCAGGAGAGCAGATACAGCCTTGGAGTCAGGCATTCTTGGCAGAGGAACAGAAACAGAATCCTTATCCAAAAGGGGCCGAGCTCAGAGCAAGCGGGACCAGCTGGGATCCAATTACCGGGACCATTGCCAGCCACCTTGCAGAGAGAGCCACGTCTCTGGGGAAACAGCCGAGAATCCTCCCAGGAAGGGATTGCCCTCAAGAAAAGCTGAACCAGGTCAGAAAAACTTATAAGCCTTTTAAACAGAACATAGAGTCTGTGTCAGAAAGAGACAGAAGTAATTCCTCTGATAGTTTACCTTGCAATATTGGCAGTGAACGTGGTAGAACTTGTAAGCTAGAAGCCAGCACAGGTGCACGTCACCTAGCTCATAATTGGCAGCAGCGTGATTCAAGCACAGATACTGAGCTAGAGGAATGGGAGATTGGTAGAGTCCCTGAAAAGCCTAGTTACAAGAAACACGTAGTTCCTCAACAGGGAATAAGGTACAGGAAAAAGGAAGAAGGAAGAAATCCTTATGCCCAGCTCTTTAAGAGGCTGAATAAACAGTTATCCTTACAAGAGTGCAGGACAGGCAGTGAGAGGGGAGAAAAACAGATACAAGATCTCCTCCACCATTTAAGAGCCCTAGACTCGAATAGGCCAGAGAGCCAAGGAGCTCAACTCAGCGACGAAGAATCCATGCAAACTGACATTCCAGTGTCTGATCACAGTAGCTCTGAAATGGAATGCGGGATTTGCCAGTGTGACTTTTAAATGTACAGCTTAAACAGAAGCCATGTTTTAAGGCTGTTTTAAAAGCATGTAGAGAATAGAGTTTAAAGTACAGACAGGAAGTTGTCTGACTGCTGATACTAGTGAAGTGCATAATTCTAAGGCTTGAAGTGAATTATCCATGTGAAGGTGGAACAGGAAAACCACGCTTGTTGGAAGTTCTTTATTGAATGCCTTGAATGAGTATCGCTGTTAAGAAAGTCTACAGTTGTTTTGGACTACAGTAACCTGAGAAGTATCAGGGAACTTTTGTACAGGACTTTATTTGCTTTATTCATGTTGTTATCCTTAAATATCTGTTCTGGGGTGAAGAAAACCTGCTGGGAACAATAAACCTATTGTTTACCTTCAAATTGCTTTGGCTGTGATCACTGGGCCTACAACTACAATTTTGCTCAACCAGAGAACAGCGATAACAAAGTAACATACATGACGCTGTCACCAAATACACTGCGTCACAAGTTGGTGTAATTGGTAAGACGAGGCGTCACAAGGGTTAAGTGGCTTGCCCAACACCACAAGGAGCACCTGTGGGACTAGAAACCCCAGTCCTTCCGGCCCAAGGTTGCTGTCCTCTAGTGGGATTTGAACCCCCGACCTTCAGGCCTGAAGTACCTTGCCCCAACCACTAGGCCACTCCTCCACTTGTTCTGAAAAACAAAATTTGGATATTATCCCAGATGGTCCTGCATATTAGGAAAATGATCAAAAGTGTTGTTTGCAAGGTCAGTCATCATTAGCTCAAATTTGCTCTTGTAGGATGAAACTGTACTCATCATCTCGCCAATGCATTTGTTTTTACCTTGTTGTTCAAGGTTCATATCACTTAGTTCACCTGTAAAGTCAGCAAGAAATGCCAGATCACATAACCACTCCTCATCTTCCAACTCTGCTTGGTCATCTCCCCTCTCCTTCAAAAAACTTATTTCATTCAGCAAATCATGAAATCTTTGCAGAAATTTGTGCCTACTTAGCCACGTTACATCTATGTGCAAAATGATTTCCGCTGCCCCTTCATCAAGAGTAAGATTGAAACCCGTCTTTGAAGTGATCTTCCACGAACTGAATTTACAATTTTGAAAGTGATGTCCATGACAGTCTTTGTATTGAGTGTCATGCTTGGCAAAACTTGCTGGTGAATGATGCAGTGGTAAGAAAGGAAATCTGGGAAGTTGTCATGCTGTCTACAGAGGGCTATGAAACGGTTAACCTCACTTGTCATTGCTCTTGCTCCATCAGTAGTGATGGAATCAAGTCTATGCAATGGAAGATTACACTTTGTCACAAAAGAATGAAAAGAACTGAATATTTCCTGACCGGTTGTTCTCCCTTTTAAAGAAATAATTCAAAGTAGTTCTTTAACACTGAAGTCTTCAAAAACCATCCGGATAAAGACTAGTAACTGGGCTATGTCTCTTATGTCTGTAGATTCATCCAGTTGGAGTGAGAAAGCAACACAATTTGAAACATCCTCCAACAATTGTTTAGTTATGTCTCCACACATCTTTTCTATTCACCGCACGACGGTGTTTCTTGACAATCATACATCTTGAATAGCAGCTATGATCTCTTTCTTATTTTTAAATCTTTCAAAAAGATTGTCAGCTGTTTCAAGAAAACAATCTTTTACAAATTCTCCTTCAGTGAAAGGTTTGCATTTCTTTGTGATCAGGTTGCTGACCTTGAAGGATGCTATGGTTGCATTGACCGAATGTGACCTTGGCTTCGCCATCAATTGTTGCTGAGTAGCCAATTTCGATTTAAGTTCTTTGAGCTTCAGTTTACGAATTTCACTTTTGGGTGGAAAATCAGCATCAAACTTATTGCTATGCAGAGCCTTATAATGACGTTCCAGATTACCCTTTTTGGACAAGGATACTGGGGCATTACAAATTAGACAACAATACTTGTCTTTCACCATGATGAAGAAGTAGTCCATTTCCCATTCATCATGAAAGTGGTAGGTTTTGCTCTTCTTAGGAACACTCATCTTCGTTATACTGGGGTGGCTGGATGTAAGAAGGCCAAATCTGCTAAGTATAAACACTGGCTGAATCTGGTCCAAAACTGTCACTGTGCCAAAGTACTAAAGATCAACAGGAACGGAAGACCTCTGGATGATGTGCAATACAAGGACTGGAGATGCCAAAACCACACATGCAGTTCTAAAAGTGAAAATAAGAATTCATCATACTGGCACCAATAATCAAATACCACCAAACAATCATCAAAAAACCTCAAACACCTGTCCAGCAAACCAGATAAAATCAAATACTGCCAAACAAGTTCAAATACCACCACACACGATTTAATAAATTCTGCACACAGTGTAGAATCAACGCAAAGGCTAGGCAAAAAAAAATTGCAGAAGCAAGCAAAAGTCACAGTGGTTTGAACCAATTCGAAGGCAAGGCATAGCCAAGTTAGAACAAAATTGGAAAAGCCTGCCAAAATCACCCAATTCTTGACACTTTGTTGTGTCTGCCCGAAAATATTTAATGAAAGCGAACTATAAAGCGACCAACGACCAGCACACGACACAAGTAATACGGTAAGTGTATTCAGGTAAAGCCCGGACGAATGGATATCGCCCGGTATATAACACACTTCTAAGGGGTTTGGGGTGGGGGCAGGAATGGGTGATTCTGAGAGGCAGGAGACCAGATATGACACTGGGCCTGTGGCGTCTCATCGCGAGGTGCAGGCAGCACCCCCCTGGGGTACCCACAAACTATTGGCATGAAAACAACAAGCGCCCCCAATACACCCGCAGGCAAGATTCCTGCAGGCAGGGAAAAAAGACAGACAAAGGAACAGCAGCGGCGGCAAGCCCTCGGCAGACGACCTGCCAGCACAAGTTCTCTCCTAGTGACGGGACGAGCTTCTGGAGAGATGGAGCCAAGTGGGGCTGGCGATCTACCATTGACCCCTCCGGGATCTACAGGTAGATCATGATCTATCTGTTGGACATGCCTGATATAGTGTATCTGGACTTTGACAAGGTCCCTCATCAGAGACTTTGGCAAAACGAAAAAGTCATGAGATAGGAGGCAGTGTCCTATTGTGGATCAGGAACTGGTTAAAAGATAGAAAGCAGAGTATAGGGCTAAATGGCCAATTTTCCCAATGGAGAAAGGTGAATAGTGGAGTACCCCAGGGATCTGTGCTGGGTCCGCTGCTTTTTGATATATTCATAAATGACCTGGAAAAAGGAATAACGAGTGAAGTTATCAAATTTGCAGATGACACAAAACTATTTAAAGTTGTTAAAACCCAAGAGGATTGTGGAAAATTGCAAGAGGATCTTGATAAATTGGAAGACTGGGCATCCAAATGGCAGATGAAATTTAACGTGGACAAGTGCAAAGTTATGCACCTAGGAAAGAACAACACAAACTATGGTTACACAATGCAAGGTTTCACATTGGGAACCACCACCCAGGAAAAAGATTTACCGGTAGGTGTCATCGTGGATAACATGTTAAAACCCTCTGCCCAGTGTGCAGCAGCAGCAGCCAAGAGAGCAAATAGAATGCTAGGTAAGGAAAGGAATGGAAAATAAAACAAAGGATATTATGATTCCTCTGTATCATTCTATGGTGTGACCGCATCTTGAATATTGTGTGCAATTCTGGTCGCCGTATCTTAAAAAGGATATAGCGTTATTAGAAAAGGAACAGAGAAGAGCCACCAAAATGCTAAAGGGGATGGAAGGATATTCCTATGAAGAGAGGCTAAAAAGGTTAGGGCTCTTCAACCTGGAAAAGAGACGGCTGAGGGGAGATATGATAGAGGACTATGAATTAATGAATAGAGTGGAACGGGTAAACGTAGATCGATTGTTTACATCATCAGAATACAAAAAGGCCAGGTGACATGCAATGAAGCTACAGGGTAACCTATTTAAGACTAATAAGAGAAAATATTTTTTCACTCAACATGTAATCAAACTCTGGAATTTGTTACCGAAGGATGTAGTAAAAGCTGTTAGTGTAGCTGGGTTTAAAAAAGGTTTGGACAAGTTCCTGGAGGAAAGGTCCATAAACCATTATTAAAAGCGACCCAGGATATCACTGCTTGTCCCAATACAAGCATTGAGGAACCTGTGTCTTTTGGGGAGACTACTAGGTACTTATGACCTAGTTTGGCCACTGTTGGAAACAGGATTCTGGGCTTGATGGACCTTGGTCTGACCCAGTATGGCATATCTTATGTTCTTACGTTAGGTCTTTCTGAAGAGCTGAATCATGATAAGCTGTTCTCTTTCCAGATCACCAGCCTTCTCCTCCATCAGTTTGACAGAGAGGTTTTTGCCCCTGCAGGGGACATCTGCCAGTTTGCCTGGACCCATGGCTCCAGGTCAGAGGCCTGTAGCCACGCAAGGCAATGGGCCCTGATGCCGACAGCAGCCACTTGAGCCATCGACTCAAAGCCATCATATGCTGCTCCAAGTCATGAACTTGGAGGTGTCCTTGGTTTTTAAGATTAAAGCCCAGTACCGCTGGAGCTTCTCTCCAAACAGCTCAGTAGAGAATCTAGCAAGTTCGCCAGCCAGATCTTGTAGGAACATGCCCATATACAATTGTAAGGCCTGGATATGGGCAACTACATCGAGCCTTTGTAGCATTTCCTATCAAAACCATCCATGGTGCATGCTTCCCAGCCCAGGGATACCAAGGAGTGTGCCTTGATGCTCTTGATGTGGCACATGGCCAAAACCACCACCATGGAATTATGGGGAAGTTGAGGCTTCTCAAAGCTGGGGCTCTTCATCACCCTGTACAAGGAATCAAGGCAATGACTCACAGTTGGCACCATGAGAGGTGTTTCCCACATGCAGAAGAGGAGTCTCTCAAGGATCTAGTGTACTGGCCCCATAATGGCATTTTCTGGGGGAGAGGAGTACTGAAGGATCTCGAGCTCCTCAGACCCTCTGCTCGGCTTCTCTTCGGCCTCTCTAGTGAAGGGCAAGGCCTTTCCCATCTCTCTCACAAACTCCTGAAAGAAGCAGAAGTCCTCTGTCACGGACTTTCTCCTTTCAGAGGGTAGTGAAGGATTGGAATGTGTGTCCCAATGCCATATGGTCTCTGGCAATTTTTCTCCTCCTCAGTCTCCCAAGCGCCAATCAGAATCCGAGAGGAACTCGGAGTACTGATGTGATTCCTCTTGGCGCCAATGCCGATCGGGAAGGGTGGAGAGTGTCCAAGGTTCTCAGCAATCCAACCCCGAGACGCTCAGTAGAGAAAAGCAGAGTGCCAAGAGGGACCATGAGCAGCTCTCAGAACCACTGTCACCTTGGGGGAGGGCATGTACCTCCAAGACGGGTTGCACCTCCGATGGAGAGGTTGTTGCCATTGGCGGGGCCAGCACCAGCACCAAGGAATCTGAGGAAATCAGTTCCCAGGCAGCCTACTGGCTAAGGAATGCAGACAGGCTGTGCTAGAGGGACTCCATGTGCTGCACAAGGAGTGCTGTCTCCAATACCAGAGCCAGCGCAGCAAACTCCAGCATCAATGCCGGTTCCCTTGGTAGGGATTCCACAGTGGTACCCAGCTCAGGAGTCAGCCGCCAGCCATCCGGTGCCTTTGGAGGCAACTCCTCTCACCAGGCAGCTTTGGAGGCCGCTTCTAGCCTTCACCCTCAGAGTCCCATCAATGGCTGTGATGCTGATGCCCATGACTCTTCGCTCTGGGCTCGGCATCCCCCTTCAATGCCTTCAGGGCTGGAGTTTGGTCCTTCTGGGGGCTCTCCTCGTCAAAGGAGAGCCTCTAGTCTGATAACCCATGACCTCAGGGCTTGGAGTAGACTTGGCCCCCAAGCAAGGCCGATGCCTCAGGGTGAGCCTTCGAGGGCATCGACCCCGATGTCAATGGCAGTTTTGATGCCAATGACTCCGAAGAATCAAACAGCAATACCCTCTGTTTCTTCCAATTCCAAAACCCCTTGCACGTCATCAGGAGACAGAGAGTGCAAGTGGAAGGCTCATGGTATGGCCCGAGGCACTGAAGATACCAGTTGTGGCGGTCCATCACAGAGATGGTCCTGCCACACTAGGTACATTTTTTAAAGCCAGCTTGGACATGTTGGAGAAGATGGCTCCGCAAAATCAAAAGGCTCCAATGTTCCAGCCAAAAAACTGTCAGCATGGTTTAAAGATGAGGTCAGAGAGGCTGTTGTAGCCAAAAAAGCATCTTTCAGGAAATGAAAAAAGGAGCCAAATGACCAAAACTGGAAACAACATAAGTACTGGCAAGTTAGATGCAAGGCATTGATAAGGCAGACAAAGAGAGACTTTGAAAAAAAGCTTGCCGTGGAAGCAAAATGCATAATAAAAACATTTTCAAGTATATTTGTAGGGAAAAACCTGTGAGAGAGTCAGTTGGACCAATGGATGATAGAGGAATAAAAAGGTCACTAAGAGGGGACAAGGCCATAGGGGAGAGACTGAATTAATTCTTTGCTTCAGTCTTTACTAAAGAAGATATAGGGAAGTTACTCATACCTGAAATGGTATTTAAAGGTGATGCATCGGACTTATTGAAAGAAATATTGATGAACTGAGAAGATGCATTACAACTATTTGATAATCTGAAGAGTAGCAAATCACTTGGACCAGAGGGTATATATCTGAGGATGTTGAAAGAATTGAGATATGAGATTGCAGACCTACTATTAGTAATCTGTAAACTAAAAATTAAAATCATCTGTAGTACCAGAAGACTGATGAATGGCCAATGTATTGTTAAGTTTTAAAAAGAGTTCCTGGGGTGATCTGGGAAACTACAGAGCCTGATGTTAGTACCGGGCAAAATGGTAGAAACCATTATAAAGAACAAAATTACTGAACATGTAGATAGTTATGGTTTAATGGGAGAAAGTCAACATGAATTTAGCCAAGGAAAGTCTTGTCTTACTAATCTGTTATATTTTTTGGAAGGTGCAAATAAACAGGTAGACAAAGATCGCCGGTTAATATAGTGTAGTTGGATTTTCAGCAAGCATTTGACAAGGTCCCTCATGAGAGATTCTTGGTGAAATTAAAAAGTCATGGGATTGGAGACAGTATAGTATTGTGGATCAAGAACTGACTAAAAGACAGAAAGCAGAGGGTAGGGCTAAATGGCCAATTTTCTTAATGGAGAAAGGTGAATAGTGGAGTACCCCAGGGATTTGTGCTGGGTCCGCTGATTTTTAACATATTCATAAATGACCTGGAAATGGGAATACCGAGTGAGGTAATCATATTTGCAGATGACACAAAATTATTCAAAGTTGTTAAAAGATAAGAGGACGTCGGCAAACTATGGTTAAATGATGCAAGGTTCCACATTAGGAACCACCACCCAGGAAAAAGATTTAGGCGTCATCGTGGATAACAAATTGAAACCCTTCATCCACTGTGCAGTGGCTTCCAAGAAAAAAAACCTGAATGCTATGAATGGAGAATAAAACCAAGGATATTATAAGGCCTCTGTATCATTACATGATGCAACTGCACCTTGAATATTGTGTGCTGAAGCACATGGCCTGCCACGGACACCGTGCCATCTACAGAGGTCTGTTGCCCTAATTGGCCACCTAGCCTGCCTAGTGGTCCGACTGACCCTGGGAGAAACTGAATGAATTTTTTACTTCAGTCTCTACTGAAGAAGATGTATAAAACTTACCCATGCCAGAAATGATATTTAAAGGTGATGTATCAGAGGAATTGACATAAATCTTGATAAATCAGGAAGATGTAAAACAGCTATTTGATAAACTAAAGAACAGAAATCACCTGGACCGTGATGGCATACATCCTAGGGTGCTGAAAGAACTGAAGTATGAGATTGCAGACCTATTTTTAGTAATCTGTGAACTATCATTAAAATCATTTGTAGTACCCAAAGATTGGAGAGTGGCCAATTTAATGCCAATTTTTAAAAAGGGTTCTAGGAGTGATCCAGGCAAAATGATAGGAAGCCGTTATAAAAAACAAAATTACTGAACATGGCGATAGTCAAGCTTTAATGTCAGAAAGTCAATGTGGATTTGGCCAAGGAAAGTCTTGTCTCACCAATCTCTTATATTTTTTTGAAAGTGTGAATAAACAGGTGGATAAAGATGAGCTGATTAATATAATGTATCTCGATTTTCAGAAAGCCTTCTTTGAAAGGTCCCTCATGAGAGACTTTTAGGGAAATTAAAAAGTCATGACATATGACGCAATGTACTATCATGGATTAGGAACTGGTTGAAAGAAAAGAGAGAGTGGGGCTAAATGGCCAATTTTCTCAATGGAGATAGGTGAATAGTGGAGTACCCCAGGGATCTGTGCTGGGCCCGCTGCTTTTTATCATAATCTCTTAACAATTTCCTGGATGATTCACACAGCCCTTGATTTGATAGAGCCCCTTTGATCTGTCACTTGGCTTTAACACCTATTTAAAACAATTTCACAGGTCTCTTGCCTCCTAACTGGAAGGCCTCTTTGTAAAGGTCTCTACTGTAGAAACAATTTGTTTCTTTCTACTCAAATAATATTTACCCTATTTTTCCTTCTTTGCTAAGCTATACTTTGATTTGATTTAAATAAAAAACTGTCTGGTGGTACTAAGCCCTAACTGAGTTAACATATACACGGGATTCTAAAATATATAGATTTATCTACTTTAACCCAAAGAATTCCCTTTTCCCCCAAATTTAGAGAATTTCTGAAAGGTAAATACTTATAAGTGCAAATTTCTTTCCAGCAGTAGCAGTCTCTTTTGGTAGTATTTCGAGACTCAAAATTTGTTAGTCACACATGGTGCATTTCTAGTTTGGTACAATCCTGCCAGCAGCCCCTGGGTTTTCTCGGCAAGGTATAACCAGAAGTAGATTCCCAGGCCTTTTCTTCCCAAGGTCACAAGGAGTACCAGTGGAAATCGAGCTCCAATTTCCTGGGTGTTAGGGTGTTGCTGTAACCACTAGGGTACTCCTCCACTCCAATTTGACTGCTCTGAAAAGGGGACTTATTAAAGAAAACATTATTGTGTAAAAAAATTAACAAAATACATATCATTCTATGGAAGGGGAGCCATCGCTACAATAAAGAAGGAACCGATGCAGAAAGAGTGAGGTAAGCTCCTCTCCTCTCTGCCATATCACTACTCAGTGCCAATAGATTTAAAGGCAACACCCGAAGCACGCCTTCTCAAATACTGAGGAACATGCTGTTGCTCACTACCCCCATACCTGCCTCTGATCGAAGCAGCCGTTCTGGAGACAATTCCTCACCCCCACTGCCATGCTACAGAATGGGAGCCATCGTAATAAGAAAGAAGGAACCGATGCAGAGAGAGCGAGGTAAGCTCCTCCCCTCTCCTACTACTATTAATCATTTATATAGCGCTACAAGGCGTACGCAACGCTGTACAAACATATAAAGAAGACAGTCCCAGCTCGTAGAGCTTACAATCTAATCAAGACAGACAGAACAATACAAGGGAAACAAGGGGGTCAAATAGGGAAGGAGACAAGGAAAACAAGGGATTAGGATCCAAATGCAGCCTCAAAGACCTAGTTCCCAATGGCCCAGCAGAATGTGACCACTCCTGGAGGTTTGGAGAACTGATGGGGAAAAAACTGTGTCCACCACAAGGGCATTTAATGTGCACATAGCCAAATAAGGATACATCAGTCTTGCTGTGAGCGCAGGGGGCTGTTGACGCTAAGGGACACCCTGAAGAGGACTACAAGGAACAGTACTAGTAACCCCTTGGTCTATTAGTTAAAAAAAACTGAGGAGTGCTTAGTGGGGCCAGAATTTAGATATCCTGTGGCCATGGAAGGAAAAGGTTGCACCCCTTCCCCCCTCCCCCCCCAAATAATCTATCATTATGTGGTCTTATCAGAAAACTGGAAGGTCTGTTGAGGGACCAACATGTACACCACAAAGTTGGTGAGCATACAAATCATAAGATAAGGACATAACAACCTTACTGAGGGTGGCAAGGGCACTAAGTGCTATTGCTAATGGGCATGTGACAGGGGACTGCAACAAAAGCCAGATATTGTCAAGTGGAAGGATATGGAGGGAGAGGAAGGGGAAGGTGGGAAAAGGGGGCTAACCTGTACCTCTGGCAATGCCATGTTTGTGCTGATGCAAGGACCAATTTTAGACATGCTGGTGCCCAAGGCAGAAATTAAAGAGGGCCTACCCCCTATATCTTCTCTTGTCCTGTCCTCTCTCTACCCCCTACCCCTCTGATATCTTGCTATTAATTATTTATAAGAGTTTTCTTTCAAGAACTTACTTAAACTTCTTTCAAGCCCAGCTATGCAGGATGCCTTAACTCTCTTTAAAAGATCTCATGTTCATTTGCCATAAATGTTAGTGGGCCCAACAGCATCCATATATCTACTGGGAAAACTGAACAAGCCACTTAGTACTAACAGAATACCGGCAATCAGCCAGACATGCAGGACACAGATGGACTTTCACCAAGCTAAGTGACCACAGACTGAAAATAGAAATATCTAGACAAAAATTAAGCTGAAACCCCAAGAAGTCAGAATATGCCTGCAATGCAATATCAGAGAAACAGAAAAAGATGCATTTTCCTGTACAGTGCAAAATATAAAGAAAGAACATATAAATTCCAAAAATGGACATATTATCATCATTAAATTGAAAATAAAATTATTTTTTCTACCTTTGTTTTCTGGCCATTTTATTTTTCAAATCATATTGGTCCTAGTCTCTGCTTTCTGCTGTCTTCTCTTAACTATCTTTCCAAGGTCTCCTGTCCATTTGCCATTTCTTCTCTCTTATTTAGTCTTCTTCACTTCTTCCCATACATCCATCTCTGACATCGATCTTTTCTTTTATTTATTTTTCTCTATCAGTTTCACTCCTCCTTCTTAACATTCAGCTGTCAATCCACCTACAACTTTTCAATCTTCACATCAATCCTCCCATTCCCCATCTCTCTGTCCTTCCCTAGCCTCTTATTCCCCAGTCTTTTGCTTACTCTCCACTTTTCCCTTATCCCCCATCCAACACTGTCACCCTCTCTAGCATCCCCCATCAGTATTTATACCCTCTCTCTTCCCTCCCCTAATACGTATCTCTCCTTCACTTTCTCTCTCCTCTACCCAGCATGTCCCCCTCTCTCTCTCCCTATCCCCTCATCTTTATCTTTATTTCTTCACTTTATATACCACTCTCGTCGAAACATTAGAGCGGTTTACAATGAATGTGTCTACGCTACAGATAAAAGGAAAAGGAACGCCATAGCAATATAGGAAAGGAGTAGAAGCAGTAGTAAAATTAACATAATAGACAAACAGAAAACAAAAATAATTAGGTGGGAGAATCACAAGGGAGGTCAAAGGTCTGTTGAAACAGATGGGTTTGTAATATTTCTTTAAACTTTGGGTATGAGGGTTCCAGGTGGAGGGAAGGTGGTAGAGCGTTCCAGAGTGAAGGGCCGAGAAAAAAGAAGACAGAGTGGCGAGTCTGTTCCACGTGAGCCTGAGAAGGGGAGGGTAAGGACAAACGATTAACATGAAGGGAACAAAGTTGACGATATGGGGTATGAAGAGAAATAAGATTTGCTAAGTAGAGAGGGTTTGATGTGTAAATGGCCCTGTGTGTCAATATTAGAAATTTGTATTGAAATCTGTAACGAAGTGGCAACCAATGAAGGCGGAGGAGAAGGGGAGTGATATGGTCAAACTGCCGAGCATAAGTGATAAGACGGGCTGCAGTATTTTGTAATAGCTGTAAACGTTGAAGCTAATAGGATGGTAAGTTAGCTAGAACCACATTACAGTAGTCAAGTCTACTAGTGACCAAAGCCAGTACTAGAGTATCTTATGGTCGAAAAACCTTCCTATGCTACAGTATTAGCCCGCTTTGCTAGTGATTCCAGAACTACATCCCTCAACATGTCCTCTACAGGTGCTAGCTTTACCAACCATGAGGTTGCTGTGGGGAGAAGTACAAGCTCTGCCTCTGCTCATGTCCTGTGTCTCATTTTCTCCCTCTCACTGTACCCCCATGTGCAGTGTCTCCCCCTCCCAATTGTCTAACATCTCCCCTCCATCTCTTTATGCCTCATCTCCCAAGTCCAGCGCCTTTTCTCCATCTCTTTAGACCTCTTCCCTGTGCCCAGTATCTTCTTTCCATCCTGTCATGTGGTCCTGCATCACCCCTTCAATCTCCCCCTTCCCAACCAGCATTTTCCTTCCAAACTCTCTTCCCTCCTGCCACAGTGGCCAGCACTGCCATATCTCACAGAACCTGCAGGCAGCAGCACAAATAACAGAAACAAGCACAGGGTCTTTGAGCATATATGCTCCTCAAAGGCCATGCCAATCCCATTCCCTCTGATATGAATAGGAAGTGTCAGGACCAGCAAGGCTTTTGAGGGACCGTGAGCTTGTGCTCAAAGGCCCTATGCTTGTAGTTTCTTTTATTTATGCATCTGCTGTAAAGCTGATGAGATGGGGCCAGCAGTGCTCCATACATGCTTCTGCTCCTTGGAGCCCCTTGGAGCTATGGAGGCCAGGGCAGCTGCCATTTGCCGTCTCCCTATCACCAGCCCTGGATGTAATTGTGGAATTGGCTGAAGATAATATATGCAGCAAGGGTTAACATAATTATGAGGATGTGATTATGAAAAAGAGGGGATGGGTTGGAGCTGATTGGATGGATTACTGAGGTTGGGAGCAAAGGGGCTTCTTTGGAAGACGCAAAGGAATGAGGAGGAGCAGAGACAGAAAGGGGGAAGAAAGGGAGTGAGGGAGTGTAAGTGGGGCATGGATGGATGATCTATGTATGAAGGGATGGAAGCAAGGGGTAATATAGAGGGAAGAGACTTGGAGGAGGGATGAAGAAGGTGCATAGGGTATCCAGGGATGATGCAAGGAGATGAGGCACTCTAGGCAACCCTCATCCCTTCCACCCTCTCCCCCATTGCTACCACTGCCACCCCTCTTCGGGACCTGCATTGGCAGCAACAGCCTCAAACATCCCTGTGGCAATGGCATCAAACAGGAGGTCTGCATCGGGCATTGGGGGGAGAGAAGCCGTGGCACTGAAGTTTTAAGGTAAGCACCATGGGGCTGTTTGAGGCCATTGCCGCTGCTGCAGGTCCCTGAGAATGGTGGCAGCAGTGGCAATGGACCACTTTAGGCAGCCCACCTAGTTCGCATAATGGTCACGCCATCCATGAGGGTGTCCAATCTTCAGCATGAGAAGAGAAGGCTGACGGCTAGGCTGGGAGGTCCTCAGGAACAATATAGAATACTATAGGGACCACATGATGTGCTTTTGGAAAATGGTTGAAATGTGGAATGGGGGGGGGGGGGTTATAAACTTACCAGTGAAGACAACAGAAGTTCTAACACAATTAAAGAGAGCAGGTACAGACACAGGATTGGTGCAAGAAAATCATTTAACAGCCACTGAGCACCAAAAACTATAGAGTCTGAGTAGGTGAAGCTGTATGGGCCTCATATTCTAGTAAGCAGAGGAGAGTTGCAATTTGGTTACACAAGAGGATGCTATTTACACTCCTGGCACTCAATGGAGAGCCTTTTGACCAGCTGATGCGAGCCTGTTGCATTTTTTAATGCCCTACACATGGAAGTGCAATGATGGTCCAGGAAGGAAATGGCTGCCAATTGATCATATATTTCATAAAAGCAAGCAGATGGTGGTAGACTAAATATGGAGGAGAGTTGGGTATAACCCTTTATACAGCTGGTAGGGAACCTGAATTTATCCCAGGTCAGGGGAAAACCTGATTTTTGGTATGGCAAGAATAAGGATGCAAGGATTTGGAGCAGTTAATGGTTAGTGAATAATAAGGGTTTTCCAAGCATTGATCAGATCAAAGCCAAAGAGGACATACTGTAACTTGAGTTGTACCTACTGCATTACATACAGATCTGGCATTACTATCATGAGCTTAAAAATAGGGCCCCAAGGGGATTGCAGTATACAGCTGTGGACTTGACTTTCCTTAATATGACTGGAGTTTAAACAAGTTAGCACTATGTTATGAGGGTCAAAATGAGCTAAATGGAGACTACTTATAAGCACTAGTCAGGGTATAGACAGAAGATAGGGTGGAAGGACTGGATGTGAACACTCTAAAGCAGACGCTTGCTCAGAGCAAGAAAATGACGACTAACATGAACATCCAAGAAATGTAATATAAGGTTAGGCATAGGGTCTATGTAATTGAAAAAGGCTGAAACTGTGGGAAGATGATCTTTGTCTGAAGAGCAAGGTCAGACATCATCCTTGGACCCATTCTTTCTTGGAGCACACCAAGCTCAAAAAGTTCTAACTGGAGGCATATTCATAATGTAAATGCTATTTGAATAGTTTATTGGATTTTCACATGTATATACTTCCATCAGTCAGCACATGTTGAAGTTCCTCATTGATGCTTTAATCTTCGTTGTTCAATGAGTTAAGAGAATGAAGGTACAGATGGTTAATTTTGAGTAGAGATGATACAGGTAGATTTATGAATAAACAATGGGATTTTGAAGGACTTTAAATACGGGATAAAAGTTAGTTAGATACATCTTAAAAACTATTGCAGCATGGAAAATACTTGCATGAAGATGATAACATTCTCGCGATTGAATATAGTGAAACGTGGATAGTTCCGTGTTTGTTAGGAACCTTGTTCTAGCGACACAGCAGTAGGCTTTTGAGAAAGAAGGCTTTTGGAGGGTTCAAAAAGCGAGTATAGTGTAACTGATTGTTCACATGTCATAATGATTATGATAACGAGAATGTTCTCTCCTTGGGCGCAGTTAAGAAGTTCTCTAGTAATATTTGAACCTTTTGGCCCCATTTTAGATATTATATTAATTGATAGACATGACAGAAAGAGTATCTGAAAACGATTGAGCGTGCCATGCTAAATTTAATCTAATCCTAAATAAGGATAGTGATCTACCATTTTTTTTAGTATGGTATAGATAAAATGTAATAGATGTTTCTATTTAATCCCCCGTGTTCTCGATCCAAGTAATATGGGCGATTGGGCAATTTTAGAGGGATAGATGATATGCATTATACCTCGCCTCAGTATGCAAGACAGTTGAACAGTTGTAATGCCCCATGGGGGGTTTTACATTATAGTTTGAGGAAGTTTGATGATGATGAGATTTTTTGTTTTTAACTATAGAGAAGATGCCTATTTGGCTCTTACAAAGAATCAAGTTTGAGCCGTGAATATTGATCGTAAGAACGGGTATGGTGCTTATGCTATAAATATTTTAGAATGTGTTTAGGTATGATTTTTAAGTATTTATAATGTTATAATGTTGTAGTCAGGATCTTAAGTATTTATGGTCTTACAGTTTATAATTGTATCATGAACAACCCCTATTGAGTTTTACCGGGTGCACAGATGGTTGAGACAGATTGGTTTTTATAGACTCTCTTCTTGTTTTTATTTATTTATTTATTTATTTTATTTAGTATACATTTGTATACCGCTACTTCCAGCGATCAGCAGCGGTTTGATTACAGATTGGAAATTGTCAAATGATGACAGGAAATTTTTGAGGTATAAACACATTGATTAGACAGGAAAGCACAGCACACAGAGAACTATTTTACAGGGAACATGGGCTATGGAGGGTTAAGTGGCTTGCCCAAGACCACAAGGAGCACCTGTGGGACTAGAAACCCCAGTCCTTGCGGCCCAAGGTTGCTGTCCTCCAGTGGGATTTGAACCCCCGACCTTCCGGCCCGAAGTGCCTTGCCCCAACCACTAGGCCACTCCTCCACTCCACTTTATGAGTTCATTATAAATGTGGTAATGGTGTATTTATAATGCTATATTTAGTATCTTAATTATTTATGTATTTATAGTTTTATATTTTATAATTTTAGTGAATTTTTATGAGTTACTCTTGATTGTTTCTACTGTGTCCATAGAAAACATTTTCTACTGACTCACTCCTTTTGCTCCTACTAGTCTATTATGAATGTGATAATAACACTATAGTGGTTACACATAGTGCAATGGGTTCTGTATTAGTTATATAAATTTCACACACCCTTTCAACAATCTTCACTTATGACAATATGTTTTTTAGATTTAGATTTCTTAATTTTTAAATGGTTGTTTTATAATACATGGTTTTATATTATTCACATGCGTTTTTACATGATTTTATTTATGAACGTTTATTTATTTTTCTAGTTTTATTTTTATTAGTTTTTAACTGTTTTTTACATATTCATGATGTTTTTGTATGATTTCATATGTGTTAATTATCATTATTTTATTTGTATGTATTGTGGTGTTTATGTTCATTTGTATGCAGCACGCCTGAATCCCCTGAGGAAGTGAATACGAAACACGGCCTGTGTCGGGCTCTCAGGTTGTTGAATTATTGAATAAAAGTATCCTTCTAAATCCTAACCACGTATTATTGACTGAAGAGCAGGGTCAGACGTCATCCTTGGACCCATTCTTTCTTGGAGCACACCAAGCTCAAAAAGTTCTAACTGGAGGCATTTGTAGTCATAGAAGTTATTGGAGTGGACATATGGGTTGTTAATGTTGAGGGACGAGGCCTGATTGAAAAATAAAAGTCTGTCACAGGAGAAAAGGAAAGTTGTCCAGATAGCAGTGCTCACAATGAAAAAAGGTCATTTTAAAATATTAGATAAAGGAGGAGGAACCGCCTATACAATGTTGATATGGGCTGATGAAAAATATGGCTCAGTTTGAGTTACTTACCTTCAGAAACACAAAGAAAAAGAAGTGGATAGCATATACAGTAAACAGCTATGGCACTGGTTCAATGCTGCTGAATACTCCTCTCACTGGAACATATCTGGTAACAAGGTTCCTTTTTGAATATTGACTCCTGTGTTCATTAGATTAACACTAGAAAAATACCACTTCCCCCCAGTACTGTCTAACCCATGGATGGCAAACTCCAGTCCTGGAGTGCCACAATCCAGTCTGATTTTCAGGATGTTCCTAATGAACATTCATGAGATATTATTTGCATCCACTGCCTCCCGTTGTATGCAAATATATCTCATGAATATTCATAAGGGACATCCTGAAAACCAGGCTGAATTGTGGCACTCCAGGACTGGAGTTTGCCATCCCTGCAAACACCTCCTTTGGCTGATCTTGCATCCTCCACTCAGTTCCGTGCCCTTTCTGCTCTTAGGATTCCTAAATAAGCACACACATTTTATTCTACTGAAAAAGATACAGAGTGATAATACTTTATGGCACAAAAACACCAATAAATGCCAACAGATTAATATTTAGTTGCTGCAATTAGTGTTTTTTTAAATGCTGGCCACAGTGGTTAAATAAAATGCATCTATTCAGCATAGCTATCCGGATAGAGGCTAACACTGGATATATGAATGGTGTGGTCAGCGCTGGCAATTATCTAGATAGCAGTGATATTCAGTCCAGACAGACTATCTGGACTGAAAAAGCATAGTTACTCACCTGTAACAGGTGATCTCTGGGAACAGCAGAAATTTAGTCTTCACAACCCATCCTCCTCTCCTCGGAGTTGTAGGTTTTCTTTTTTTCTCCTTTTCTCTCAATTACAAACTCAACTGTGGAGGGAGCGTTGGGAAGGTGGGAAGGCAGTAACGCAGGTGCAGTGGGATGTTCCCAAATGCTTTCCTATTGGACGCTGGGGAGCATTCCTGTGCAGGCTTCATCGGTACCGAGGTCACCATATGTGAAGATTAAATTCCTGCTGTTCCCAGAGATCAACTGTTACAGGTGAGTAACTACACTATGTCCAGGAACAAGCAGGAATGCAGTCTTCATATATGGGACTCCCTTACTCCCAGATGCTACAGAAAAAAATGACCTCAGAACCGGTAGATTTGCCTCAGGTGGGCTTCAAGAGGTCATGAATCTTCCATGGATGTCTGGTATCGTTACATTCCAGGAAAGAGGGTAGGAGTTGCTCTTAAGTCTGAAAGAGGTGCTGGAGAACAACTTGACCAAACATGGCATCCGGGCGGGAGTCCTTGTCCAGACAGTAATGAGCAGCAAAGGTATGCACTGAAGACCAAGTTGCTGCTTTGCAGATTTCATAAATGGCTACAGAGCATAGATTTGCCATCGAGGTGGCCATGGCACGCACATTATGGGCAGTGACATGACCCTCAAGGGATAGTCCTGCTTTATCATAAGCAAATGAGATGCAATCTGCTATCCATTTAGAAAGAGTACATTTGGATACTGGCAACCCTAGGTGACTAGGGTCAAAGAAGATGAACAACTGAGAAGCCCTACAGTGCTCTTGAGTCCTTTGAAGATAAAATGCCAAGGCCCGTTTGCAGTCAAGAGTATGGAGGGTTGCCTCTGCTCTAGATAAATATGGTCTAGGAAAAAATAAAACTGACTGATTCAAATGAAAAGGAGACACCACCTTCAGCATGAAGTGGGGGTGAATCCTAAGGACCACCATGTCATGGTGGAATTGTGTGTAAGGTGGCTCTGCCCCCAAAGCTTGAAGCTCACTATTACATCTAGCTGAAGTCAGGGCAATAAGGAAGATGACCTTCCACGTTAGAAACTTTAGCGAGGTCGTGGCCAAGGGATCAAAAGGCGGTTTGAGAAGTTGCCCGAGAACTACAGTGAGATCCCATACCATCGGCGGTGGTTTGATGGGAGGCTTGGTCAGCAAAAGGCCTCTCATGAAGCATGATATGAGTGGCTCTGAGGAAATGGGCTGTCCATCCAAAGGATGATGAGAGGCTGCAATTGCACTTAAGTGAACTCTTACAGTGTTGGTCTTGAGACCAGATGAGGATATACTGGATATACAGTGGATATACAGTGGAGGAGATACTGGAGGAGTGCCTCCACTGGAGTCGAGAAAAGATTGAGATCCTTCTGGAAACACAAGGTTGAGAATCTATGCCACTTGAAAGCATATGAATGCCTGGTGGATGGCTTCCTGGAAGCTAACAGGATCTCTTTTATCTCTTGAGTAAGGTTAAGATCTTGCAATGCTATGCTTTCAGGTGGAGAGACTGCAGATTGGGATGGAGCAGCATCCCCTCCTCTTGAGAGAGGAGATTGGGAGCAGATCCGAGATCTAGGGATTGAGTCTGAGACAGATGGTAGCAGGAGAGGAAACCACAGTTGACGTGGCCAGGATGGGGCTATGAGTATCATAACACCCCTGCCCGCCTGGAGCTTGAAAAGCATCTTGGGACAGGAGAGCATCACCCTGGTGTGGCAGGAAGTGATCCTGTAACTAGGACCTGTCCTCCAGGTGATGTAAAACCCTCTCGCACCGAGGAAGTTTCTCCAGGGCCATGTGCCCATGAGGGAAGGGTTAGGACAGCCGTTATAGTTGGTGATTCGATCATTAGGCATGTAGATAGCAGGGTGGCTGGTGGACATGAGGATTGCCTGGTAACATGCCTGCCTGGTGCGAAGGTAGCAGACCTCATGTGCCACCTAGATAAGATCCTAGATAGTGCTGGGGAGGAGTCTGCTGTCTTGGTACATGTCGGTACCAATGACATAGGAAAATGTGGTAGGGAGGTTCTGGAGGCTAAATTTAGGCTTTTAGGTAGGAAGTTGAAATCCAGAACTTCCAGGGTAGCGTTCTCCGAAATGCTTCCCGTTCCACGTGCAGGACCCAAAAGGCAGGCAGAGCTCCGGAATCTCAATGCGTGGATGAGACAATGGTGCAGAGATGAGTGTTTTGGATTTGTTAGGAACTGGGGAACATTCTGGGGAAAGTAGGGGCTCTTCCGAAGGGATGGGCTTCACCTTAACCGGGATGGAACCAGGCTGCTGGCATTAACCTTTAAAAAGGAGATAGAGCAGCTTTTAAACTAGATAATATGGGAAAGCCGACAGTCGCCCAAGAGCGCATGGTTCGGAAGAATGTATCCTTGAAGGATACTACCAAAAGCAGTGAGGTTCCAAAAAAGAGTAAAGTAGCCCAAAATCCCTCGAGTATGGAGCAGACAGAGCTTAAAGATCCCAAATCACCCATGTCTACCAATAGCCAAATTAATATGAATAAAATACAGTCTCTAAAATGCTTGTATGCAAATGCTAGAAGTCTAAAAAATAATATGGGAGAGTTAGAATATATAGCACTAAATGAGAGGCTAGATATGTTTGGAATATCAGAGACATGGTAGAAGGAGGACAACCAGTGGGACACTGTGATACCTAGGTACAAACTATATCGTAATGATAGAGCTGATCAAATTGGTGGAGGGGTTGCGCTCTATGTTGGAGAGGGCATTCAGTCAGAAAGGATTAAAGTTTTGCAGGAACAGGAACCAAAATTTGCTGTAGAATCTCTATGGATTGAAATTCCATGTAAAAAGGGGAAGGCGATGTCAGTGGGGATGTACTATCGACCGCCTAGCCAGAATGAACAAATGGATGATGAAATGTTCAAAGAAATCAAGGAAGCTAACAAAAGTTACAGCGCAGTAATAATAATGGGTGATTTCAATTACCCTGGTATCGACTAGGTCAGTGTCACAGCAGGACAAGCTACGGAGATAAAGTTCCTAGATGAAATAAATGACTGCTTCTTGGAGCATCTGGTTCATGAACCGACCAGAGGGGAAGACATATTAGACCTAGTCCTTAGTGGAACACCAAATCTAATGCAAGAGATAAGGGTGTTGGGGCCACTTGGCAATAGTGATCATAGCATGATCGCATTTGATTTAATTAGTGGAGGAGGGATAGTTAGGAAATCCACAGTATTACCTTTTAACTTTCGAAAGGGAGACTATAATAAAATGAGGAAAATAGTTAAGAAAAAACTAAAAGGAGCAGTTGCAAAGGTTAAAGACTTACATCAAGCTTGGGTGTTGTTGAAAAATAATATCTTGGAAGCCCAGACCAGCTGTATTCCACGCTTTAAGAAAAGTGAAAGGAAGTCCAAAAAACTGCCAGCATGGTTTAAAGGTGAGGTCAGAGAGGCTGTTGTTGCCAAAAAAGTATCTTTCAGGAAATGGAAAAAAAGAGCCAAACGACGAAACTTGGAAACAGCACAAGCAATGGCAAGTCAAATGCAAGGCATTGATAAAGCAGGCAAAGGGAGAATTTTAGAAGAAGCTTGCTGCGGAAGAAAAAATGCAAAATAAAGACTTTTTCAAGTACATTCTTAGCAAAAAACCTGTGAGAGAGTCAGTTGGTCTATTAGATGATAGAGGGGTTAAAGGGGCACTAAGAGGCGACAAGGCGATAGCGGAGAGACTGAATGAATTCTTTGCTTCGGTCTTTACTGAGGAAGATGTAGGGATGTTACCCATGACTGAAGTGGTATTTAAAGGTGCGGAAGAATTGAAGGAAATATTCATACATCGGGAAGATGTATTAAAACTATTAGATAAACTGAAGAGCAGCAAATCACCTGGGCCGGATGGCATACATCCAAGGGTGTTGAAAGAACTGAAATATGAGATTGCAGACCTGCTATTAGTAATCTGTGAATTATCATTAAAATCATCTCTAATACCTGAAGATTGGAGGCTTGCCAATGTAACACCAATTTTTAAAAAGGGTTCCAGGGGTGATCCGGGAAACTACAGACCGGTGAGCCTGACGTCAGTACCGGGAAAAATGGTAGAAACCATCATAAAAAATAAAATTACTCAGCATGTAGATAGTCATGGCCTAATGGGAGACAGCCAACATGGCTTTAGACAAGGAAGATCTTGTGTTACTAATCTGTTTTGTTTTTTTGAAGGTGTGAATAAACAGGAGGACAAAGGTGAGTCGGTTGATATAGTGTATCTGGACTTTCAGAAAGCCTTTGACAAGATCCCTCATCAGAGACTTTTGGCAAAACTAAAGAGTCATGGGATAGGAGGCAGTGTACTATTGTGGATCAGGGACTGGTAAGAAGATAGAAAGCAGAGGGTAGGGCTAAATGGCCAATTTTCCCAATGGAAAAAGTTGAATAGGGGTGTACCCCAGGAATCTGTGTTGGGTCCGCTGCTTTTTGACATATTCATAAATGACCTGGAAAGGGGAATAATGAGTAAGGTTATCAAATTTGCAGATGACACAAAACTATTTGAAGTTGTTAAAACGAAAGAGGATTGTGGAAAATTGCAAGAGGATCTTGATAAATTGGAAGACTGGGCATCAAAATGGCAGATGAACTTTAATGTGGACAAGTGCAAAGTTATGCACCTAGGGAAGAACAACCCAAACTATGGTTACACGATGCAAGGTTCCACATTAGGAATCACCACCCAGGAAAAAGATTTAGGCGTCATTGTGGATAACATGTTAAAACCCTCGGCCCAGTGTGCAGCGGTAGCCAAGAGAGCAAATAGAATGCTAGGTATCATAAGGAAAGGAATGGAAAATAAAACAAAAGATATTATAATGCTTCTATATCGTTCCATGGTAAGACCGCACCTTGAATATTGTGTGCAATTCTGGTCGCCGTATCTTAAAAAGGATATAACATTATTAGAATAGGTTCAGAGAAGAGCCACCAAAATGGTAAAGGGGATGGAAGGATACTCCTATGAAGAAAGGCTAAAAAGGTTAGGGCTCTTTAACCTGGAAAAGAGATGGCTGAGGGGAGATATGATAGAAGTCTATAAATTAATGAACGGAGTGGAACGGGTAAACCTAGATCGATTGTTTACGTTATCAGAATATAGAAAAACTAGGGGACATGCAATGAAGCTACAGGGTAAACTATTTAAGACTAATAAAAGAAAATATTTTTTCACTCAATGTGTAATAAAACTCTGGAATTTGTTACCAGAGGATGTAGTAAAGGCTGTTAGTGTAGCTGGGTTTAAAAAAGGTTTGGACAAATTCCTGGAGGAAAGGTCCATAAACCATTATTAAGAAGGGACCCAGGATATCAATGCTTGACCCAGTACAAGCATTGTGGAACCTGTGTCTTTTGGGGAAACTGCTAGGTACGTATGACCTAGATTGGCCACTGTTGGAAACAGGATACTGGGCTTGATGGACCTTGGTCTGACCCAGTATGTCATATCTTATGTTCTTATGAATTAGGGGAATGGGAGGGAAGGCATACAGGAGCCCTCGACCCCAGTGGAGGTGAAAAGCATCCACTTGCTGGTTGTCTGACATGGGAGTCCTGGTGCAGAAGCGTGGGAGCTTGGCATTTTGCGGCAGACAGGTCTATCTCCGGAGTCCCCACAGGTCTGAAAGATGAAGGATTCTGTCTCTGTATGGGGAGACCATTCGCCAGGAAGAAGGATTCGGCTGAATTTGTCTGTGAAGACATTTTGCTCCCCTGGGAGATACACCGCTTGGAGGTGTATCTGATGGGCAATGGCAAAGGACCAGAGATGGAGAGCCTCCCTGCAGAGGGGCCAAGAACCTGTTCCTCCCTGCTTTTTCACATAGAACATGGCTACCTGACTGTCCATTTGGAACAGGACCCTCTGGGAGCTTAGATGCCCCTGAAAGACCTTGAGGGTGTTGAAGTTTGTCCGAAGTTCCAGTAGATTTATCTGGAGCTTGGACTCCTCTTCCATCCAGAGGCCCTGAGTGGAGAGAGAGTCTCTAGATGGGCCCCCCACCCCAGTTTAGAGAAATCCGTCATCAGAATACATTGATGTGGAGGCATCTGAAAGGGTGACTCTACGAGGAGATTCTCTGTGGAACACCACTATTGAAGGGATATGGCCAGAGGGGCAGAGACTTGGATCTTGTCCTGGAGACAGCCTGAGGCCTGTTTCCACTGGGAGGCCAGAGCCCATTGTACTGTGTGCATATGCAGGCGGGCATATGGTACTATGTGTACTTTTGAGACCATATGACCTAGAAGCTGCAGCATTTCTCAGGCAGTTATTTATTTATTTATTTGGTTAGATGGTCTCTGAGACGTACCTGAGATGCCAGTTGAATGAGACGAGAACAGCGGGGCTGGGGCAGAAATACCCTTGACTGCTGAGTGTTTAAGAGAGCTCCTATGAACTCTAATGTTTGAGTGGGAGCATGATGGGATTTTGGAAGATTTATCCCAAATCCTAAATGATGCAATATCTGCATGGCACAGGAGAGAGACAGGCGAACCTCCTGGGAGGTGCATGCCTTTATGAGTTATCAAGTCATCGAGTGTGCAGAGAAATAGTAAGGGACATTTCCCATATCCGTACCATGAGATCATACAGAATGCGGTGAATTGGAAGTGTGGCCACCCTCTTAGGAGCTGTAGGGTATTGGAGAATCGCCAATTCCTCTGCTCTAGGTTCTTTCTCGGATGTCACTGTTATAGAAAGGCTCCTTGCTAAGTCTCAAATAAATTATTGAAAAGACATATCTTCAGGAGAGGACATGCACCTTTCCGGAAAAGAAGGTTCCTCCGGTAGACTTTGAAGTCTTCGGGTATCGAGCAATTCATTATCGGAAGAATATGAATGGAAAGACTTTAAGTATCAGCGCGAATGATGTCCCTGCTCTGCTAAGGCTTGATACCGATTGAAGTCGGCATTGGAGAGAGGGACCTGCCTGGACAAACCTCTGGTACCAGGAATGGATTCGAGGGCAGGCATGGGCGGTAGCACATTGAGTGGCATATAACCGGATGTGGTTTGCATCGGTACCGTAGATGGTGTCGGTGTCGGTGGTACCACCAGAAACTATTTGAAGCTGCCAGTAGAGCCACTAAGCTCCGCTCAATGGCCAGGATACGCTGAATCCATAGAGCCCGCCGATGAATGGGTATTGGTACTGGAGATGTGGGCTACTGTCCCAGAGCATGGCACCAGGAGTTCTCCAGAGGTGGAGGCCTTGGAGCATCCTGAGACCCCTTGATGGCTTTGGAGGGAAGGTCTTCCTGCCAGGGTTGTTTGGCTGACCGATCCACTTCCAGGGCAACGCTCAAGGCATCTCTATGCTTAGAAAGAAATCTACACTTGAGGGAATGGCCTGTCTTCAAATAAGACTTATGTCTCGATACCTGAGATCCATGAGAGGAAGACGATGCGCTCGATGCCAAAGAAACCACGTCTGAGGCAAAGAGTGTGCTTAACTTCACAGCTTGATTCTGTAGGCATCTCTTCATCATCTTCTTACACAGAGGATATTCTAATGGCTGGTGGTCGGAACCAAGGCATTTGAGACACCAGTCGTGAGTATCGGTTGCCAAGATGGTACCCGTCACACTTAGAATATTTCTTTTTTTTTTATTATTTAAACTTTGTATTAGTCTTACAAACTCTATACTACAAATATCTTACAACAGATCTCTTACACCTAATTCAGTCACTCCACCTGTCCACAATACTAAGTAATTACAACGTCTGTACATTATCCATTCTCATGCTAAACCTCCACCCCCTCCCTCACCCCCGCAGCCCTTGCCCCTTCTCCCCCCACTCTCCTTAAATAGACCAGCAGTTTTCCCCATTCCTTCTCAAATCTATCTCTCTTTTGTCTACGGATAGCCGTTCATTTTTACATTAAAACAATCTGGCGTACCCACCCCACACAGTGTTCTACTGCAGGTGGTGCTATCTGTTTCCACCTATACGCCAATTCACATTTTGCTGTGCTGAGGCACGCCATAATTTGTCTGCGCTTCTTTCGAGCACCCCCCTCCCTCCACCATCCCAACAAAAATATACCCGGGTCCACCTGTACCTTTACCCCCACCGCATGTTGTAACCACTCTTTCACCTGTACCCAAAAAGTCTGTATATGGGAGGAGGTCCACCATATGTTGATAAAGGAGCCTTCCCCCCCCCCCCCAGGCCCTCCAGCATTGATTTGGGACTGAAGGGAACATCCTGCTTAGTCTCTCTGGGGTATAGTACCACCTCATCAGAACTTTATACCAATTTTCTTTGACAGCCACTGAAAAAGGTAGTAGGTGCCCCTAATTCCAAATAGTTTTCCATTGCTGGCTATCTATCTCCAAGCCCAAATCCCTTTGCCGCTCCCACATATACCGGTGTTTTCCTTGACCTCCCCCCCCCCCTTCACCGCCTTATAGAGAGCTAAGACCCCTAGACCTCTTCTTGCCATACTAGATCGTCTCCAATTTTGTGAAATCTCTTCCCAATTGACTGCCCCCTAGTTTCCACCTTAGATAGTGCTGCACCTGCCCATAGTGGAATCGATCCCCCTCTCCCAACCCAAACTGTTCCTGTAGCTCCTCAGATGTGACCCAGTCTTCTCCATCTACAAATTGGTAAAACCATCGTAATCCTACCTGAGTCCATTTTTTATAGGCTCCTATCCTGGTTTGAAATCCTGGGTATGGCAAAGCGCGCGCATAAGTGGGAAATATTCTCCCCCTTCCTCAACTTCTTTTCTTTGAACTTTATCCCATACCTCCAACACCTGCCTCATATATGGATTCTCCTTGATTTTATTTCCTCCTTCCCCTTTAGTCATCCAAGGCAAGCTATCCAAGGGGATCCTCTCCTCTATCTCCCCCTCTAAACTAACAAAATTCTTCCTCTCTCCCCCCTGCCGCCAATCCATAATGTGCCTAATTTGATATGCCCGATAGTATGCCTGGATGTCCGGGACTCCTAGGTCCCCTTCTTCCTTTAAACTAAAAAGCACTGACCGCCCCAACTGTGGTGACTTCCGTTTCCATATAAATTGGAAAATCTTCCTCTGTATCACCCTCAGCTGCCCTACTGGACTCTTCAGTGGTAATGCCCGGAAATAATAAAATATTCTGGGTAAGATAGTCATTTTAATTGCCGCTATTCTTCCCAGCCAAGATAATTCCCCATTTGCCCACCTCTCTAAATTTTTCCCAATCTTGTCCCGCAGGGCCAGGTAGTTTACCTTATATAAATTTTGGGGGTGCCCAGTAATATATACTCCTAAATATTTTATGGCCTTACAGGCCCACTGGAAAGAGTACTCCTTTTTCAAATTTTCCACCATTTTCCTATTAAGATTTATATTAAGGGCCTCTGTTTTTTCTACATTCATCTTAAACCCAGACACTTCCCCATACTTAATTAGCTGCACCATAATCCTCCCCAGTGTCTCCTCTGGCTTTGTGACCAGTAGAAGAATATCATCTGCAAAAAGAGATATTTTATGTAATTGTCCCCCATTTTCCACCCCTCCAGTTCTACTATCCGACCTTATTGCTTGTGCGAGGGGTTCAACTGCTAGGGCTTACAGTAAAAGAAACATGGGGCACCCTTGTCTAGTCCCCTCATCTCAGTCTAAATGCCTCTGTATATCTCCCATTTATTTTCACCCTTGCCTTAGGATCTCTATATAAGGCCTGCACCC
Source organism: Ichthyophis bannanicus (assembly GCA_033557465.1). Lineage (NCBI taxonomy): Eukaryota > Metazoa > Chordata > Amphibia > Gymnophiona > Ichthyophiidae > Ichthyophis > Ichthyophis bannanicus. The sequence goes on from CM066033.1 coordinate 161,339,225, forward strand.
ACTTCAGAAACTTTGGGCCAAATATCATCCTCTCCATCACTTGAAACAAAAACTCCCACTCCATTCTATCAAATGCTTTTTCCACATCCACCAAGAGCACCATAACCCCCTCTCCCTGCTGCTGCGCCATCCAAATGGCTTCCAAAACCCTTTTTATATTATCTGGCACTTGATGCCCCTCTATAAAACCTGTTTGATCTGGCTCAACCAAAGTTGTCATCTGCCCTGCTAACCTATTCGCCAACACCTTGGCAAATACTTTTAAGCCCACATTAAGCAGGGATATCGGACGATAGGACTTACAATCTAATAGGTCCTTTCCCTCCTTCGGAATCAATGTGATCCCTGTTGTTAGCATCTCTGTGGGTATGTCTCCCCTCCCTTTCCCTACCCCATTCACTAGTCTCCCCAATACCTCAACTAAATCTGCTTGGAAGATTTTGTAGAAGGACACTGGGGTCCATCTAATCCTGGAGTTTTCCCATTTGACATCTGAATAACCTTCTCTATCTCCTCCCGCCGTATCTCCCTTTCCATACTCGCCCTCTCACCCTCTCTTAACCTAGGTAATGTTATCCCCTCCAAATATCGAATCCCCTTTCTTCTCAAATCCCCTCCCTGTGTTTTAGATAAGTCTGCATAATACTGACAGAAGCATTCTCCAATAAGTTTCTCGGTTCTCACCAGCTCCCCTTCCTCCCCTTATATGTCCGTAATGGCGGCCGCTGCCTCCCGCCTCTTAGGTTTCTGGACCAATAACTGCCCCACTCTATCCCCCCACTTGTAATACTGTTGCTTGACTCTATCCAACTGGAATCCAATTGCGTCTAGCTGGAGTTGATTTAATTCCATGCGTAACTGGTTCAAATGTCTAAGGTTTTGCGTCGAGCCCCTTGCCCTGTACAGCTCAGCCGCCTGCTTAATTTTGTTTTTCAGTCGATTTTCCTCCTCCAGGCACCGTGCCTTATGCCTAGAGGCCCACATAATTAGCCTTCCCCTCATCACTGCCTTCATACCCTCCCAGAGGACCGCATCACTAACTTCTCCCGTATCACTGTCTTGCCAGTACAATCTTATACATTGCTTTATGTCCTGTACCACCTCTTCTCTTTTGAGCAGACTTTCATTCAGTCTCCAAAATCTTATCCCCCCTTCACCTCTGCTCTCCTTCAAAGTCACTCAAGTTGGAGCGTGGTCCAACCATGTAATATTACCCACTTCCGCTTCCTTGGCTCTCTCAGCCCATCACTCATCTAACAGAATTTAATCTATCCTACTATGGCTCTCGTGCGGGGCTGTCTGATGCATATGTCTCCAGATATCCAACAGATGATATTTCCTCATTATAGACTTAATTATGTGCCTCAGCTTTTTCTGCCCATCACTTCCTCCCCTATGTCGATCCCACTCAGGTTGGAGTGCAAGGTTGAAATCTCCCCCCATAATTAATTTCCCTCGAACCTTATCGCCCAACATCTCATTGACACCCATCCAAAATTGAGTTTGCTGATCAATGGGAGCACTCAACACAAATACCCGATTCCCGGTATATCAATAAGAACAAAAACACAACCCGGAAAAACAAAAACACCGGTGAATAAAGCAAAAATTATTTTTGTTGGAATAGCCAACCCAGTAAAGAGGAAGACATACTCATACCGCCGTGGCAGTTTCCATTTTAATAAAGTATTTCAAGTATTTCATTTAAAAATCAGTGAACGGCGGGGTGGTGTGGGATTATATGCACTGCGACCCGCCAATGTATTGCGCGACAGTGGCGGAGTTTGGAGCCACCTTCTCTTTTGATGATCCAGAACCAGGTTGCTCACCTTTATCTGATGTACCGCCTTACGGCGTTGCGGGTCAAACGGCCCTTGCGCTTTCAATCTGTGTGGGATCAATATTCTAATTGGTGTCAAGGGGCTCAGGGTTGAAGCATTTTGTTTGCCCCTACCGTTGATGCCAGGTCTAGTGTTCTGATTGTGTGGGAGTGGGTCTTCGACTGTATTGTGACAGTTCTGTTGGGGGGGGGGAAGGGGGGGGTTGGGAGTTTGAGGATTGTTAATGTGTTTGTATTCTCTTTACTGTATCATGGCCCTTGGGCCTTTTGGTTGATAAACAATAAAGGGAAAAAAAAAAAAATCAGTGAACACTTAACTGAAAGTATTAGCAGTCCATCTTTATCCAGTCAGCAATGTAGCAGATACGACGTGGCACGTTTCGGGGTAAAAACAGTGTGTACCCCTGCTTCAGGTCAAAGACATTGCTCGATGAACTTATGTCTTTGACCTGAAGCAGGGGTACACACTGTTTTTACCCCGAAACGTGCCACGTCGTATCTGCTACATTGCTGACTGGATAAAGATGGACTGCTAATACTTTCAGTTAAGTGTTCACTGATTTTTAAATGAAATACTTGAAATACTTTATTAAAATGGAAACTGCCACGGCGGCATGAGGATGTCTTCCTCTTTACTGGGTTGGCTATTCCAACAAAAATAATTTTTGCTTTATTCACCAGTGTTTTTGTTTTTCCGGGTTGTGTTTTTGATCAATGGGAGCATACAGGTTTACCAGTGTGACCTGTTTCCCTCCTAACTCCCCTTGCAATATTAGCACCCGCCCATCCTTAACCCTGAACACCTTCCCTATTTGAAATGGACATCCCTTTTAAATAGGATTGCCACCCCTCCCCTCTCCTCATCCCCCCTGCCCCTCTGGAACCTCCAAAGTACTGGTCTGGGTACAGATATCTCCACAGCAACCCCTCATCAAACCTCCGCAAGTGCATCTCCTGCAAGAATATTATGTCCAAGCTCAATCGCCCCACCTCTCGAAACATCTGCTGCCTCTTCTGAGGGATATTTAGACCCTTAGCATTAATTGAACCTATCCACACCATAGTGCTATGTGACATCTGCTGATCCTCCACTGCCTCCTGTTAGTCCTAACCCCCCTTCCTCCTTCCCCCTCATCCCCAGCCCCTTCTTCCTCCTCTCCCTCCCCCCCCCCCCACCTCCTTCTTCCTCTCCCCGCCCCCTGATACCTTTCACTCCTCCTGGAGCACACAATGTTGAGACCGGTGACGGGCTCCCAGTGCCACCCCCTCCATTGAAGTAGGCCCCCTCTCCACACCGTTATCCCATCACCCTTTAATTAGAATATTTCTTAAAACAACTAGCTGGTTTCTTCATAGTGTCGGTAGACAAAATGGTAGGCTTAAGGCCTAAAATGGCATTAATGCGCCCAAAGAAAAGTTCTACAATTTTCTCTTTTTTTTACAGGAAAGAAATAAGAAAGAAAGGAAAAAACTGTCGGTTCCAGCTTCGACAGAAAGGCAGATGCGAACCACAAAAACAAAAAAAATGGAATTACCAAATTTTCTGCAGTGACAGGATTTGCTTCCTGCTGGCTCCACGAAAAATGAAGAACTGAGGAAGGATAGTAGGGAAGGCGGGAAAGCAGCAACACAGACGCAGTGGGATGCTCCCAAAAGCTTCCCTATTGGACACTGTGGAGCATTCCCACACGGGCTCTGTTGGTACTGATGTCACCATATGTGAAGACTACATTCCTGCTTGTTCCTGGAGATATACCGCTACCCAGATAATTTACAGGGCCATCCAAGCTCAAACCCATGCTGTTCCTCTGCACTATACAAAGAATGCCGAAGTGATCAATAATGATTATCAGTGGCACTTATGTGGGTAGTACCACTGAAAATCACTGGCTAGACATGGACAGAGGCACTTATCCTGCGTATTACAGAGCCATGGCTGTGATAGCAATAATTAAAAAAAACAACAACAAAAAAAACCAGCAAGGCACATGGCTGCAATGGAGTCTTCTGGCTCTGCATTACTTAACTTTGCTGCTGCGTCTCGTCCCCAAAAGGACATGTACACCAGAGGGAGCAGGATGTAGCAGTAAAGTTCAATAATGCAGGACCAGAAGGCTCTGTAGCAGCCACGTGCCTTGCTGGGTATTTTTGTTTTTTCAAATTATTGCTATTGCAGCCACAGCTCTGTAATGTGCAGGAGTTACGGCATAGCATGATGCTGGACAATGAGTAGAGGAGGAAGAGAGGGGTCATTATGGGGACACTGGAGAGAAAGAGAGAGAGGGGAGATGATGGATCAGTGGGGATAGGGAAGAGGGGGAAATTCTGGAGTACATCGCAGGCAGAGAGCAAAGGAAGAAAGAGGAGAGAAAGAGAAGATAGTGGACCATTGGAGTGAGGGGAGAGAGCGAGGAGACAGTGGACCACTTGGGGAAGAGAGAGGGAGAGGGAGAGGATTCTGTATCATCTGAGGGTGGAGGACAGAGATAGGGGAGATGCTGGATCAGTGTGGGGGGTAGCAAAGAGTGAGGAGAGAATGTTGGATCACTGAGGGGTAGGGAAGAGAAATGGTGAGATGCTGGATCATGAAGGGATGGAGGAAGACAGAGGGGTGATGCTGGACACAGGAGAAGGGGAAGGAGAAAAGAGGGTTGATGCTGGACATGGGTAAGGGAGGGAATAGGGAGACAGAGGGGAGATACTGGATTGAGGAGAAAGGTTTGCACAGCCGTCATTTTAATGTTTAATAACGAAGACCACTAACCATTTTAGTAGCCACTTTCTGCATGGACTTCATCCTGTTTATATCCTTTTGAAGGTGCGGTCTCCAGAATTGCACACAATACTCCAAATGAGGTCGCACCAAAGACTTATACAGAGGCACTGTCACCTCCTTTCTTCTGCTGGCCATTCCTCTCCCTGTGCACCCAAGCATCCTCCTGGCTTTCGCCATCACCTTTTCTACCTGTTTAGTTACTTTAAGATCGTAAGACACAATCATGATCAGGTCCCACTCTTCTTTTATTTATTTATAAAGTTTTTATATACCGCCCTTTCCAAAAATTAGGGGTGGTTTACATAGAACTGAACCTTTTACATTTCAGGGGATATAACAAAGGTGAATGGTTGGCTGAACTGGGGGGCATTAAATACATATAACTATTATGTACAAAGTGAACTATATATAGAATATCAAGCTTTTACGTAATAGCTGGTTGTTCATTGTTGAGGGGGAGTTTGGGAAGGGGGTGTTTTGAGTTTGTGTGGAGGTTTTACTGTCATTGCCATAGTATTCAATGAATAGGTGGGTTTTGGTTTGTTTTCTGTGCAGGTCATTTTAGAAGTTGTATTCGCAATTTGGATGTCCAAAAACATGCATGTGGATGTCTAAATCATGGAGACATTCATGGAGCCATTTTACTAGATGAGTACAGGGACTTCCCCAGAACGTGAACATCTAAATACAGCAATGGGCATGGTAGAGGCATGTGTACAGGATGGTTCACCAAACTTAGACGTGCACCTGATTTCAGAAACGGCTGACACATCTAGGCCCATGTCCATATCCGTATCTTCTCCAAGGCATGACTAAGGGATTTGTTAATGAAGCAGCGATAGCAGCTCCCGTACGGAATGTATGCTGTGGCCCCATTGAATAAAACAGGGCTGCAGCACACATTCCACATGGTAGGCACTATCGCCACTTCGTAAATATTCCTCTAAGTATCAGAAAAGTGCTTGTTTTGCCAGTATACCCCCCCCCCCACCCCCAGCAGGATGTAGAGGAGAAAGTACTCTGGTATTCCCAGTGCTGTCCACAACCACAACAACCTTTGACAGGAATTGGGGACACCTGTATTACAGTTTTCCCTCTGCAGAATGGCTGTCTGGGATGCATCCCCTGTCCGGAATACTGCCATGGGGACATCTCTGTAGATGTCCCTGAAGACATGCATATCAGGTGAGTACATGTTTCTGATACCATGCACAAATTTGGATGTCCCTGATTGCACTTGGATGTCATTTCTAAAATGTGCCTTCACATTACTATGTAGTGTGTTTAAATTGTGTCTCCTTTTTTTTCTGATAGGTTTAGTGTTGTGTGAACACAATTGAGGATTTGGGGTGCAGGAGCATGGATGCATGTATACAATGTAAGTACAAGTGAGTACAGAAACTTAGGGACGTTCTAGCGGCTCCACTGACTGAGCTTTTCAATGCTTTTTTGGAGTCGAGAGTGGTCCCAGAGGATTGAAGAAAGGCACATGTGGTCCCTTTGCACAAAGGCGGAAGTAAGGATGAGGTTGAAAACTACAAGCCAGTTAGTCTAACACCTGTGGTGAGTACATTATTGAAAACACTGCTAAAAGAGAGAATAGTGAGGTTTCTGGAGTCCAATGGATTGCAGGATCCGAGGCAGCCTGGGTTTACCAAAGGTAGGTCTTGTCAGACAAATCTGATTGATTTCTTTGACTGGGTGTCCAGGGTGTTGAACCAAGGGAGAGCCCTAGATGTGGGGTACTTAAATTTCAGTAAAGCCTTTGACACCGTTCTGCACAGGCAACTTATAAACAAACTGAGCACCCTAGGGATGGACCCTAAAGTTATCGATTGGGTTAGAAATTGGTTGAGTGGGAGGTGGCAAAGGGTACAGGTAAACGGAGCTCACTCTGAGGTGAAGGAGGTTACCAGTGGTGTGCCACAGGGATCTGTCCTTGGTCTGATTCTTTTTAACATCTTAGTGATATTGTGGAAGGCCTGTCAGGTAAGGTTTGCTTCTTTGCAGATCATACCAAAATCTGCAATAGAGTAGAAACCCAAGAAGGTGTAGATAACATGAGGAGGGATCCAGCTAAGCTTGAAATTTGGCAGCTGAGATTTAATGCTAAAAAATGCATGCATTTGGGCTGCAAAAATCCAAGGGAGCGGTACAGTGTAGGAGATGATGTACTTCTGTCCACAAAAATGCTTATCTGCACACTCCTTCTACTCACTATAGCTTCCACTAATATCCTCTCCCTCCTAACAGAAATACCACAGCAGTTTCACATCCCCACAATAAAAGAGGAGGAGGGGTACTCATCCTATGTAAACAAGAATTAAATCCCACCCTAAGCATCTGTAACAGTGTAGATGGAATGGACATAATCATGATAGAATATAAAAACCTGTCCATCTGCCTAGTTTACAGACCACCCACCCCCAACCACAACAACCCCCAACCACCTCTATCCTAGAAACTACATGCACAATATCCCTAAGAAAACCCCACATCCTCCTCGGGGACTTTAATTTACTGTACCTCCGTGATACTCAATCCACCCTATTCCTAAACTCCATGAATGACATTGGGTTTCTCCAAACAGTAGCCATGCCCACACACTATAAAGGTAATACCCTAGACCTGATTTTCCTCCCAAAACCTATCACTAACCACCCACTCTTCTCACTTCCCAAGACAAAACAAGTCCCATGGTCAGACCACTTTATAAAAGAATTCACCATACCCATGATGCCACACAACCCCTCCCCCATACCAATGGACCAAAACAGAAAAGGCAATTCATCCAGTTCAAAGACGTTTTCCTTAATAGCATACTACCTCCGGATAAACTTCAATAAAACCAAAGTACTTTACACAACAAGGAACCCAAACTTCACTCCCCCGCTCACTTTCCCAACACACAAAACGGACATTCCAGTTAACAAAGAAGTGAACATTTAAGAGTCACTTTAGACCAGTCCCTAAATATGGCATCACACGTAAAAATAATCACAAGAAACATCTTTTTCAAGTTACAAATACTACAACATCTCAGACCACTATTCGACCCACACAACTTCAGATCAATGGTGCAAGCACTTGTCACATCTCACCTCAACTTCAGCAATAGTATACTCCATGAACTGCCAAAAAAGATTAATAACCAGCTCCAAATAGCACAAAACAATGCAGCTAGAATCATTTGCAAAGGCCCCCCCCCAAATGATCACATTACACCTATTCTGCACATGCTCCACTTGCCCCCCCGTCACAAGCCAAATAAAATTCAAACTATTTATGACCACATTTAAACTGCTCAACAACATATCCCCCTCATTCCTATCCACATGCATAGTGTCCCCGAAATGGGTACGCTCAAATTTTATACCTCAGGTCATATTAAACCACGCATAAAACAATTCAATTACGCAATATTTTATTAGGAACAAATGTAGAATGAATGCATTACAAAAAGTTCTGTGATATGTTCACCTGCAGAACCGATAAAAGAACTTGAAGTAAGAGTTTAATAAAATTTGCTAAATTTATCGTACGCTTGAAAAGTAGCGTGTTTTTTTTTTACAAGAATGCAATCATTCTCTCAAATAAGCTTGATTTTTGTTTAATATTTTGTTTATAATCAAATATATTTGTATGTAGAATTTACAGTGATTCCGTTCTGAGTACGATACATATTTCTGCCGTCCCCGTTATGGGGACGCTGTGCATGAATGGGTAGGGCGTTTGCGATGAGCGATAATATGAGCAATTAAGTGTAACAGAGCATGTGCAGTATGCAATTATTCCACAAACCGTGCTATTTGGTGTTTTTGTGTTGTCTGTTTAGGATTTTTCACATTTTTCAACTTTAGAATGTCAAGGCATTACAAATTACATGAAGTTATTTCAATGCTGGAGGATGATGATGAATGGATAGCAGCCGACATATACATTACTTTGCATGACTGCCTGAGCCATATGCCCATACCACTCAATGCACATCAGCACCTGGAGAGGGGCTGCAGTATGTGCATCAGCTGCCATGGGCCTGTGCATGTCCACACCATGTGTGGCTGGCCCATGCCTCTGTGCATCATGCACATTGCCTGCCTGGGACACTGGTCACAGCAGTATTCCATCGTGGGCTGCTGGTATGAGGACTGCCTCTGGGTCCTGGGGTTTGAGGCCCACTCCGCCAATATTTTTGCTGAGATATGCCAAGGGTGCAGTGTCACCTGCCCATTGCATGATGCCAGTACCACACACATGATGGCTGTCATGGGGGGCGGGACATGTGCATGGTGTGTTGCATACACATGGTACCCCCAGCACATCACCGTCTAGCTGCACAGGGCATGCATGTCAGCCATCGGGCACTGCGGATGCGGTCCCAGGCCTGATTCTGTCACCATGGGGTTGTAAGGCTGCCGCACAGGTGGCCCCATGCAGAGGACAGGTGTCTGTGGCAGCATGTGGCCCCTTCCTCCAGCCCACCCACCCTGCCATGGGTCCCTCCACATCCCTTCTTGGGCATACCCACACATCTGGGCCACAAACTCCCAGATGACTTGAGTCTGCCACATCCATGGCCTACTCTGGGCCATTCCTTCTCCATATCCTGCCCCCTGTACATGTCACATGTTATGTGGCTGGCTACACAATTTTGATACATAAAGATAATTTCCAGATAATACTAATTAAATTTCATTTATAATAAGTTTTGGAAATGTATTTGCAGTTGTTTGACATTATTTGCAGTTGTTTTATATAACAGCCACTTCACCCGCCCTTTCATGCATAGCGTCCCCGAAATGGGGACACTGAAATATTGTGCAAAATAGCAGTCAAAATATTATTGACCAAAATTATCACTTGAGGTGTTATTAGTTTGGTATTGACTAACATAGTATGGAGTTTCATGTGAAAACAAAAATTCATGCATGAATGGAATTAATATTCCCAGCCACAAGGAATAAAAGAGGATGCCACATGAACACCATCAATATCCCGCCAGACTACCGTAAAACTAGGCAAGCTACAAGCAACAGGGCATTTTCATTTGTGGCCCCTACCCTATGGAATACTCTCCCTGATACACTGAGAACCATCAAAGACCTACAAACAGAAAACAAACCAAAACCCACCTATTCATTGAATACTATGGCAATGACAGTAAAACCTCCACACAAACTCAAAACACCCCCTTCCCAAACTCCCCATCAACAATGAACAACCAGCTATTACGTAAAAGCTTGATATTCTATATATAGTTCACTTTGTACATAATAGTTATATGTATTTAATGCCCCCCAGTTCAGCCAACCATTCACCTTTGTTATATCCCCTGAAATGTAAAAGGTTCAGTTCTATGTAAACCACCCCTAATTTTTGGAAAGGGCGGTATATAAAAACTTTATAAATAAATAAAAGAAGAGTGGGACCTGATCATGATTGTGTCTTACGATCTTAAAGTAACTAAACAGGTAGAAAAGGTGATGGCGAAAGCCAGGAGGATGCTTGGGTGCACAGGGAGAGGAATGGCCAGCAGAAGAAAGGAGCTGACAGTGCCTCTGTATAAGTCTTTGGTGCGACCTCATTTGGAGTATTGTGTGCAATTCTGGAGACCGCACCTTCAAAAGGATATAAACAGGATGAAGTCCATGCAGAAAGTGGCTACTAAAATGGTTAATGGTCTTCGTTATTAAACATATGAGGACAGACAAAGATTTTAATAATTATATTTTAGAGGAAAGGCAGGATAAAGGAAATAGTTTAAATACCTCTGTTACATAAATGCACAGGAGGAGAGTCTAATTTGAAAGCAAGCTCTGCTACGAGGGGACATAGGATGAGGATGAAAGGAGACAGACTCAGGAGTAACATGCAGAAATATTTCTTTACAAAAAGAGTAGTAGATGCGTGGAATAGTCTCCAAGTGGAGGTGGTAGAGATGAGGACAGTATCTGAATTCAAAAAGCATGGGACAAACACAGAGGATATCTAAAGGTAAAAAGGGGAAAGCATAGTTACTCACTTGTAACAGGTGATCTCCGGGAACAGCAGGAATTTAGTCTTCACATATGGGTATCGTCGGTACTGACAGAGCCTGCACGGGAACACTCCCCAGCGTCCAATAGGAAAGCTTTTGAGAGCATCCCACAGCACCTGCGTGCTGCCTTCCCGCCTTTCCCAACTGTCTCTTTCTAGTTGAGTTTATAGCTGAGACAAAAGAGAGAGGGAAAGAGAGAAAGAGAGAGAGATAGAGAGATACAACTCCTAGGGGAGGTGGGCGGGTTGTGAAACTAAATTCTTGCTGTTCCCGGAAATCACCTGTTACAGGTGAGTAACTATGCTATCTCCAGGAACAAGCAGGAATGTAGTCTTCATATATGGGGACTCCCTAGCTGCAGATGCCAGGGAGATGGTCCCAGAAAGTTGTGTGCCCTTGTGAAAGGGCTCCACTTCCCCCCATGGATCTCTGGCATCCTACCAGGGATGGTTGGTAGGAGTTGATTAAGTGTGGAACAGGTGTTGAAGAACAGCCTGACCAAACAAGGCATCCCAGCGGGAGTCCTTGTCTAAGCAGTAATGGGCTGTGAAGGTATGTACCGAAGCCCAAGTAGCTGCTCGACAGATGTCGTTGATAGACACAGAGTGAAGATGAGCCATTGAGGCTGCCATGGCTCTCACATTGTGAGCTGTGACATGGCCTTCAAGAGGAAGGTTCTTACTCTCATAGGCAAAAGATATACATTGTGCAATCCAGCTGAACAGTGTCCTTTTGGAGACTGGAAGTCCCAAATGACTAGGATCAAAAGCAACAAAGAGTTGAGAGGATTTTCTATGTTGCTGTGTCCTTTGCAAGTAAAAGGCCAAAGCTCTTTTACAGTCCAAAATATGAAGGTTCCTTTCTGCATTGAGGCGTGAGGCCTTGGAAAGAATACAGGAAGGTAAACCGCTTGGTTTAAATGAAAAGGCAAAACCACCTTTGGCATAAAGGGTGGATGAGTCCTAAGGACTACCTTATCATGGTGGAACCTTGAATAAGGAGGATCAGCCACCAACGCTTGCAATTCACTGATGCGACGTGCTGATGTGATTGCAATGAGAAAAATAACCTTCCAGGAAAGGAATTTCAAAGAGGTAGTGGCTAATGGTTCAAAGGGCGGTTTCATGAGCTGCCCAAGTACCAGATTCAAGTCCCATGCCACCGGTGGTGGCTTAATGGGAGGCTTCGTTAAAAGAAGGCCTCTCATAAATCTCGCTATGAGAGGATGAGAGGAAATAGGTTGTCCATTTAGAGGCTTGAAAGAAGCTGCAATAGCACTCAAGTGGATGCTCACTGAATTGGTCTTAAGCCCTGCATTTGATAAATGAAGGAGATACTCCAGTAATGATTCCAGAGGTATCGCAAGAGGGTTAAGACTCTTCTGTGAGCACCATATGGCAAACCTCTTCCACTTAAATACATAAGAGCGTCTTGTGAAAGGTTTCCTGGAAGCATGAAGGATATCCTTTACCTGCTGGGAAGGTTAAGACCCTGAAGTTCTAGGCTTTCAGCAACCAGGCCCTGAGATGCAGAGACTGGGGAATGGGATGCCAGAGCATCCCGTCCTCTTGTGAGAGAAGATCTGGAGCAGATCCTAACTCCAGAAGCGGAGCTTGAGAGAGATGTAGGAGCAGAGAGTATCACATTTGCCATGGCCAACATGGAGTTATGAGAATCATATGACCTCTGTCTCTCTGAAGCTTGAACAGGGTTTTGGGAATTAGGGGAATGGATGGAAAAGCATACAGGAAGTCTGGACCCCAATGAAGGAGGAAAGCATCCCTGACCTGACAACCTCGAGTCGGAATTCTGGAACAGAACCGGGGAAGTTTGGTATTCAGCAGACTTGCAAAGAGGTCTATGTCCGGGGTTCCCCAAATTTGAAAGGTTTGGGCCACCTGGTCTGCATGGAGAGACCATTCGTGTGGAAGCAGAACTCGACTGAGTTTGTCTGCCCAAGAGTTTTGAATGCCTGGAAGATATACCGTAAGGAGATGAATCTGATGCTCTCTGGTGAGGGCCCATAGTCGCAAAGCTTCGTTGCATTGCGACAGAGAGCCTGTTCCGCCCTGCTTGTTCACATAAAACATTGTCCGTTTGAACTAGGACTGTCTTGTAGCTGAGCTGGGCATGAAATACTTGAAGAGCAAGGAAGATTGCTCTGAGATCCAGGAGGTTGTAACAGGTGATCTCCGGGAACAGCAGGCATTTAGTCTTCACAACCCACCCACCTCCCCTAGGAGTTGTATCTCTCTATCTTTCTCTATTTCCCTCTCTCTTTTGTCTCAGCTTTAAACTCAACTGGAGAGGGACAGTTGGGAAAGGCGGGAAGGCAGCACGCAGGCGCTGTGGGGTGCTCCCAAAAGCTTTCCTATTGGACGCTGGGGAGGGTTCCCGCACAGGCTCCGTTGGTACCGACGATACCCCATATGTGAAGACTAAATTCCTGCTGTTCCCAGAGATCACCTGTTACAGGTGAGTAACTATGCTTTCTTTCTACTGTTGGAAATATGAAAAGAAATAATAGAGCTGCTTTACACTAAATAAAATAAATAGCTAACTTGCTGTTCTTGCTACCAAGGTGTTAAACCTTATCTCTTCTCCCTCAGCAACAGAAAATCATAAAAACGGGCACTGTATGCAACAGCACCAGGGACTCCATCACCACCTGATCGGCGTTGGCGGAAGAAGCGGTAAAGCTAATCCCTCCCGCTCACCACATTAAGGCCAATCAGGCCAGAGACAAAGCCAAGCCAGCATCCAGCACATAAAGGAGCGCCATCAGGCGGGCCCGCACCTGAGGGCCTCATCATAGGGCCCTTTGGCGGGGACCAAATTAGAAGTACACCATGGGGAACAGGCAGCAAACACATAATAGAACAACACAAGGTTGGACATAACAATAACAAAAACAAAAGCAACAAAAACAGGAAGGTAAACCTATCACACAACTCGAACCCCCATTCTCAGGACACTCTCTACCTAACAAGAACCATGCTATCAATCTACCCCCTGTTCTACCTGCTGCTGATATTCCTGTTACTCACCAAAACACACAAACCCCGCACAGATCCATCATACCTTCCTTGGCCATGGCCTACCAACACATCACACAATTATACGAACACACCACCAACATGCAACACATACAGAACCCTACGATGTCTGATGTACATAACAAATAACATCCCACTCTCTACCCAGACCTGGCTCAACCCCCAAACCTATAGTTCCTACACTGTGCTCTAACTAACTCCCGCTCTATCCGGTACAAGATACAGACCATCAAATGCCTGATACTATCCCACAACATAGACATACTCTGCATAACAGAAGCATGGATCACTGACACAGACTACATGCTCCTGAATCAACTCACGCCAACTGAATACATCCTATACCAACACCCAAGAGCACAAAGCAGAGGGGATAGAGTGATGATCCTAGCCAAAGAGCACCTCAACTTCAGGTATCACTTAAGTGACAACACCAATGAGTCAGACTGTGTCACTATCACAAACAAATCAACCATGATCTGCCTCATATATAGAACCCCAACCTCCAATCCCAATGACCTCCCATCAGTCCTGGACATAATAATATCAGCTTCAAAAATGGGAAAAGACATTCTGGTGCTAGAAGACTTCAATCTCTCATCCCTAAAACAAAACCACATACACTACTTCATTCAGGCAATGGAAGCAATGGAACAAAACAACTCATTGACTTTCCCACACACACAAAAGGAAACTCTCTTGATCTGATATTCTTCAACAACCTCAACGTGCATTCGAATCTCGCACAATCCATCCAAGCCCAACCAGTCCTGTGGTCAGACCATAAACTCACAAAATTCTCCCTATCACAAAACACCATCAGAGACAACCACAATCAAGGCATTTCAACAAGAAGATTCAAATCATTCCACAAAGACAACTTCATTCAAGATACTCTTGCACTCACACCTGAGGACATCACCGACCCCGACACTCTCACGGACTGCTGGAATAACAGTAGCCGTCATCACCAATGCAACTAAAAGCACGAACAGGAAGAAACCTAGAACCAACTGCTATATACCTGCCCTCCGAAACCTCAAATGACGGCTGTGCAAACATGAAAGAAAATGGTGCAAAACAAAAGACGCAGAGGACAAACGGACATATCTACAACTGATGGAAGACTACCACACCGCAACAGATGGTCAAATGTGAACGCCACTCAATTCTACTAAAATCAACGATCAACTAACCAAGAGAGTTGTTGAATATAGTGAAGCAGCTAACTAAAACACAATCAATAGAACAACAAGATATCTCATTCACCCCCCAACAACTTGCACTACCATTACAAGCAATTTCATCCACAACTAGATACCTGCATCTCGCCCACCACAGGAAGCATCCACCCTGACCCCTGGACATCCTTCACCAGAGTCACTGAGAGACAAATTGAAGATACAATAACATCACTAAACACAACATCACCCCTGAATCCCTGCCCATCGGCATGGATTAAAGCCACCAAGGAAGAGCATGGCACTGAAATAGCCAAAATTGCAATGTCATACTCCAACACGGCATCATGCCATTAAGCCTGAAAACCTCCTTCATTAGACCAACCTTAAAAAAAACCTACCCTTGATCCCTCCGATCCCATTTCATACAGACCAATCACAAGCCTTCCCTTCCTGGCAAAGATCATTGAGAAAACAGTGCAGCATCAACTGCAAGACCACATTGAAAAGCATAACCTAGTCGACCCTCAGCAACATGGGTTCCACCCACACCGTGGTGTTGAAACTCTACTAACCATGCTGATAAGTACCCTAACACAAGGGATGCAATGAGCACAGCAAGGATTTTTACTTATCTTCCTAGACATTTCATCTGCATTCGACACTGTAAATCACCACCTCCTACTAAAATGTCTCTACAGGCACCATACACAAGTGGTTTACATCATACCTTACAGAAAGGCAACAACAGATTAAGATAAAAAGCAGCACCTCCATCCCATACAAGCAAATTCAGGGAGTCCTCTAAGGATCCACCCTCTCTGCCATTCTCTTCAATCTCTACCTACGAATTCTATGCCCAGTCATAAGATCGCACAATCTCCAAGTCCATGTGTACGTGAACGATATTATGATATATGGACCAATCAACAAAAATCAACCCATCCCCTTTGCCTACCAAGACTGTTTCACAGAAGTTGCTGAGTGGCTACGAGAAAACAATCTGCAAATTAATTTCAGCAAGACAGGAGCCCTCTACATAATGAGAGATACCACTTTTGTATCCCCACCCACGATAACGTTGAATGACACCACAATCAAAACAAAGACTGATGTCAAATACCTAGAAGTCACCCTGGACCAACATCTAACATTCAAAACCCATATAAACAAAACCACTAAAACAATTTACCACAAAACAAAGACACTACAACGATTCTGCCCACTCCTTGAGCCAGAAGACTTCCAGACTGTACTACAAGCAACAGTAATACCACAGCTAGATTACTACAATGCCATCTACCAAGGACTACCACAATCTATGCTTCTCCCTCTCCAAATGGCTCTCCATTCAGTAGCAAGAACCCTACAAGAAGCATTGACACAGGACCATATAACCCCAATACTCAAACAGCTTCACTGGCTCCCGTTGATGAGCTGCATAAGGTACAAAACAATAATGCTAACCCATAAAGCCATCTACACAGCCCACACCCCCCACGCACCTCAGCTCTCTTCTACAACCCTCCCAACCTCAAAGAACCAGACAAACATACATAATAAACACCCTGACCATTTCTCACACCAGGACCAAATCAAACCAGCAAGCATGTAAAAGGGCATTTCAGTTATATGCTCCATCAATATGGAACAGACTACCGCACAACCTCAAGACTTTCAGAAAACACCTAAAAACACATCATGGAACATTTCAACACAACAGCATAAACCCCCCCACACACAAACACACACACCCTCACAAGTTTCAAATATGATAGACAGCAATAACCTGTACATAGGCTTGTTTGCTTAATGTATACAGTTTCATAACAATATTATAATCTGTAGATAGTTAAGATCCCCTAGGGTCTTGTTTGCATGTTGTAGTTTCATGCCACTGTATCAATGTATTTGCAATTATTCTATTTAAACCGCCTTGACCCAGAGAAAGGCGCTATATAAATAAAGCTGAATAAATAAATACATTTCTGTTTACAGTTCTAAACTACTTGCTTCAGTCCACTTTTACTCTAATGTGCACACACAGTTTCCAAAATTCTAGACACACCCAGGTTTTGTGGAATCCAATTGCAGAACTTGCCCAGAGAGTTAACACTATGCTTTTTATTTCAGTTTTCGATTTAACAACTTGCGTTTGTCAAAATCTGAACTCACGGTGAGTTATAATTCAAGTACTATGGTTATTTCCCTGCCGAAAAGGGCTCACAATCTAAGTGACTTGTCCGAGATCAGTCAGTAAAAGAAGTTTTTGAACCCCGACTTCCTCAGTTAGCCTGCTATTCTAACCATTAAACTACACCTTCGCTCCAGCTAAGACAGAAGCTAATAATCACGTACATGTTTTTCTGAGGTAGCTGATGTGATAAACATGTTTAAACGTGCTTCTCGTTCACCTTTTGCGGAGCAAATGAAAACACTATTGTTAAGGACTAAAACAGCTGCTGGCATTAGCCATGTTTAGCTCATCTTGGATCTCAGCCTTACCAGCTGTTGCCTCAGTCAAGTGCTGCTTGTTCTGCCAATCAACATAAAATTCAGGATAAACTTCCATGACTGATTTTTGGTACATTCCATCTGTGTCTTAAACTATAATTAACTGCAGGATTGGTCTTATTGGCCCATATTTATTAAGTTGCTGTTAGTGAAATTTTAAGAAAACATTTAGGAACTCAGCTCTAGTAAATTTTAAAAGAGGTCAATTTAGGAGCATAACTGTCAAAGTTAGGAGCATAAATCCTTTGATTATTGGACCCTCAATATCTATATCGCATGCAAAAAGCAATCTTCCATTCATCTCCTCTTTGTATATGAAAAAGATTGCAGGCCCCCCAAAGGTCAAGCTTAGTGAAATTCCAGAAGTTTATTGATGAGTGGGAGTGAGTACCAATTCTGGATGGTCATGGCATTGAGTGTTCGGAAATCTCTACATGATCCAAGGGAACTGCCCTTCTTGGGCACAAAGAAAATTGGGGCTCCCCCTGGAGAAGTCGTAGCCCTCATGAATCCTTTGTTTATGTTCTCGCCCATGTATTCCATTATGGCTGATACAGAAAGACTAATGTGCCATTTGCGTGCAGATAACACAACTCATATGCACGAGTTCCAACACGCCAAATGCAGAAAAGAGATTGACACGCATGTAAACAGCAAAGGAAAAGAATTTGCAGACAGTAACACCAAGTGTATTTAAATTATATGCAAATGAGATGCATGTATTAAAATGACATGCTAATATTGTCTGTGCCCGATGTAAAGAAACACGTAGAGGAATACATAACCAGCTCTCTATGCCTGGTCTGGAGGTGGCTTAAACGTCTTGCGTTTATAGGGAAAAAAAATCCCTGGGGATTCAGCAGCCCTGATACCACCCCCCCCCCCCCCACACTCATTCACTAAAAAAAAATCTCTGGTGGCCCAGCAACCCCAAACCCCTCACCCACCCACCCATAAAAGAAGCTCTAGTGGCCCCGATACCCCCCAACCATTCAATCACTAAAAACAACCCTGATGGCCCAGTGGCCCCAATCCCACCCAATAAGAAAAAGGTCCGGTGGCTCCCAAACACCCCACGCCCCTTCCGGTACCTTTAAGCAGGAGCATTGCCCATGCCCTCCTGCCCCTGTGCCATCTTGAAAAATGGCAGCATCTGGCCCCACGAGGTGCATCCTGGGATGCACCGGGTGGGATCAGACTGCCATATAAGACAATAGTCTGACCCCACATGGTGCATCCCAGGATGCACTGTGTGGGGCCAAGTGCTACCGTTTTTCAAGATGGTGTCACAGGGCTAGGAGCACATGGGCAACGCTCCTGCTCCTACTCTAGCTTAAAGGTACCAGAAGGGGTATGGAAGGTTTGAGGGCCACCAGGTGTTTTTGTTATTGGGTAGGTGGGATCAGGGTCACTGAGGATTTGGTTTCTATCAGGGGTCAGTGTCAGGGGCACCGGCCCCCCGACAGTATTTTGATGGCATCAAGGCTTTCCCCCATGCCTGGATCATCTGAGGTAAAGTGTCAAACTTCCCCTCAGATGACTCAGTTTGTCTTGCTCTCCCAGTTTTAACGCTGACATTTTGCATGTATCTCATTTGCATATCCGTCCCTTTCTGCATGCCGGCGCTGAAGTAGACGTGTACATAGCTAACAGCATGTGACTTCAGCGCTGGCTTTCTGCATTGGCCCCTTAGAGCTTTGTGTTCTGGCTCTGAGAGGGAGTACATTCTACTGAATGGGACTTCTGTCCTAGATTGTTTGTCTATTGGACAGTTATAGGGTCTGAGGGGAGAAGGTATCCATGGCCCCCTTATCAAAACATTTTCCAATACTTTAGGTATTTCTCTGATAGCCAGTCAGTTGCCTCCTGGGTTGCTGCACATCCCTGTATTTCCATGGCAGAAACCTCTGAGTCATCCTTTTTCATTTCAGGGTTAGGTATATAGTTATCTTGGAAAAGTATAGATGGAAAGGTGATCTGGTCAGTTCACCAGTGTATATAGAGTTGATGTTGTTTTAGCCAAGGCATCCCTAGGATTATGCCTTATCCCCTCCAAAATAGGGTCCACTTTTGAGGCCTGCCCAGGAACGAGCTCCACAAAGCATAAGGCTGCCATGGTGTCCTGAATGAAAGAGTGGTCCCTATCAAACAGACAGATCCCTGGCTTTCTCCAGGGAAGCTCTCTGTCCCCCACTGACTCATCCGTAGGAGATAGGGAATCCTCTTCTTCATCCCAACCAACCCCCGTAGGGGCTAAGGTGTGGCTCCTGGAAAGCACAGTTACTTACCTGTAACAGGTGATCTCTGGGAACAGCAGGAATAAGTCTTTACATATGGGTACGTCGGTACCGACGGAGCCTGCGCGGGAACGCTCCCCAGCTTCCCAAAAAGGAAAGCTTTTGGGAGCATCCCACAGCGCCTGCGTGCTGCCTTCCCGCCTTTCCTAACCGCCTCTCCTCAGTTTGAGTTTTAAAGCTAAGACAAAAGAGAGAGAGAGGAAAGGAAAGACAGATAGAGAGATACAACTCCTAGGGGAGGTGGGAGGGTTGTGAAGACTTATTCCTGCTGTTCCCAGAGATCACCTGTTACAGGTAAGTAACTGTGCTATCTCCAGGAACAAGCAGCAATGAGTCTTCACATATGGGGACTCCCTAGCTAAGATGCCTGGGAGAACCCCAAGGATATGAGACCCTGGGAAGGGTTCTACCTCCTCCTATGGATCTCAGGCATCTATCCAGGAATGGAGGGTAGGAGTTGATTAAGAATGGAACAGGTGTTTTAGAACAGCCTGACCAAACAAGGCATCCCGGTGGGAGTCCTTGTCCAAGCAGTAATGGGCTGTGAAGGTATGAACCGAGGCCCAGGTGGCTGCTCGACAGATCTGGTCGATGGACACAGAATTTAGATGAGCCATAGAGGCGGCCATGGCCCTCACATTATGAGCTGTGACATGGCTCTCCAGAGAAAGGTTCTTACTCTGGTAGGCGAAAGAAATACACTGAGCAATCCAATTAGACAGTGTCCTCTTAGAGACTGGAAGTCCCAAATGAGAAGGATCAAAAGCAACAAAGAGCTGGGAAGACTCTGACATTAGTACTGGGTAGAATGGTAGAAACTATTAGAAAGAGTAAAATTACTGAACATATAGATAGATATGATTTAATGGGACAAAGCCAAGAAGAATTTAGCCAAAGGAAGTCTTGCCGCTTCAATCTGTTACATTTTTTGAAGGCACTGAAAAAAACATGTGGCTACAGATGACAGTTGATGTAAAGGCATTTTAGAAAGGCCATTTAGGTGCAATCTGGGACATACAAATCAAAACTTCCGAAATTCTGTGGGAGAGGCAGCAACAAAAGTGGGCACATGTAAATGCTTTCTAAAATTGGCCTGGCCTGTCTCCACCCTAAAAGATAAAAATTTCTATCAGATGAAAAGACATGGGGACATGTAGTATTATACTCTGGACAAGTGCAGGTTTCGAGGCAATTTTAGAAACTTGCACATGCCTGATATGGATGGCCGTGGGCCCGGCAATATAGATGTGTCCATGATGATATTCCAGAATGGGCGCATGTATTTCTCGCCACATACATGCTCCAGTCTGCCATTTTGCAAGTAGAGGTGTGCATTGGTGCAGTAGCCAATAAAAAAGGTTTATTTACCTGTATGCTTTTTTGGAGTGGTAAAAATTATTGGGGAAGAGAGAGGGTCTTCTCCTTTTCTCTGTACAAGTCTTCAGTTGCCGAAATGAGCACTTTGCAGATGCCTATTTATGCCTCCTTGTGGCCTTGGGCAAGTCACTTAACCCTCCATTGCCTCGGAAGAAAGGCCTGGCAATCTACTTCCGGTGACACTGCCAAGAAAACCCAGGAGCTTCTGGGTCGCCAGGAGTCAGGACTGACTCGAAGGCACACATTGCATTGCATTTATGCCCAGAGGAGGGTATAGACATAAGTATGTCTTGCAGAGTCCAAATAGGTAGCACCACGTGCATCCTTTTGAGAATGCCCGAGGCATGCTTCTGAATCATCCCCATGTGAAACCTCTGTCGGAATGCCCAAACTTCCCTCTTTTGTTAGTATCCTTTAAGGATAAATCCTTCCGAACCATGAGCACTTGAGCAACCAAAGGCTTTCCCCTATTATTTCCTTTTTAAAGGTTAATGTTAGCACCCTGGTTCCATCCTGGTTAAGGTGGAGCCCATGCTTTCGGAAAAGCCCCTCCCTTCCCCAGAATGTTGCCCAGTTCCTAACAAATCCAAACCCTCTTACTTGCACCATCGTCTCATCCACGCATTGAGACTCCGAAGCTCTGCCTGCCTTTTGGGCCCTGTGCATGGCTCCCTATTCCTTTCCATATCCATTTCAAACTGCTCCTACTGACTTATAAGTACACTCATTCTGTTACTCCTCACTACTTTTTCCTCTCTTATCTCTCCCTAAACTCTGCTCATCTGGCAGATCCTGTTTATCTGTGCTCTTCTCTTCTACTGCCAACTCCAGACTTCAATCCTTCCACCTTGCTGATCCTTATGCCTGGAACAAACTACCTGAGTCTGTGCATCAGGCTTCATCTCTGGCACTTTTCAAATCCAGGCTGAAAACTCACCTATTCGAGGCTGCTATTGGATCCTGATCCGCTTAGTCTCCTATGTGTTTCCTTACCATTCTCCTAAAAATATCCTTATCCTCAGCTGTTGTGTTGTCTGTCTTGATTAGATTGTAAGCTCTGATGAGCAGGGACCATCTTTTACATGTGTCTGTACAAAGCTGCGTACACCTTGTAACGCTATACAAATGATCAGTAGTCATAGTAATCCAAGGGTGTTGAAAGAACTGAAATATGAGATTGCAGACCTACTATTAGTAATCTATGAACTATCATTAAAATCATCTGTAATACTGGAAGATTGGAGAATGGGCAATGTAACGCCTATTTTTAAAAAGGATTCCAGGGATCCGGGAAACTACAGACCAGTGAGCTAACGTCAGTACCAAGCAAAATAAAATTACTGAACATGTAGATAGTCATGGTTTGATGGGAGAAAGTCAACATGGATTTAGCCAAGGAAAATCTTGTCTTATTAATCGGTTATATTTTTTTGAAAGTGTGAATAAATAGGTAGATAAAGGTGAGCCAGTTGATTTTCAGAAAGCCTTCGACAAGTTCCCTCATGAGAGACTCTTGGCCAAATTAAAAGGTCATGGAATTGGAGGCAATGTACTATTGTGGATCAGGAACTGATTAAAAGACAGAAAGCAAAGAGTAGGGCTAAATGACTAATTTTCTCAATGGAGAAAGGTGAATAGTGGAATATCCCAGGGATCTGTGCTGGGCCAGCTGCTTTATAACAAATTCATAAATGACCTGGAAATAAGAATAACAAGTAAAGTGATCAAATTTGCAGATGACACAAGATTATTCAAAATTGTTAAAACACAAGAGGATATAACAGAATTAGAAAAGGTACAGAGAAAAGCCATCAAAATGGTAAAGAGGATGGAAGGATAACCTTATGAGGAAAGATTTGAAAGGTTAGGGCTCTTCAACGTGGAGATATGATAGAAGTCTATAAATTAATAGATGGAATGAAACAGGTAAACGTAGATTGGTTGTTTACACCACCAAAAAGTAGAAAGACTAGGGGACACACAATGAAGCTACAACATAACCCATTTAAAACTAATAAGAGAAAGCGTAGTTATTCACCTGTAACAGGTATTCTCCGGGGACAGCAGGAATCAGTCCTCACATATGGGTGACGTTGGGATGCAGGAGAGAGACCCCCTCCTGGGACAGGAGTTGGGGGCGGACCCCAGGGGTCCTCTACCGCCAGTTGCAGGAGCAGTGGAAACCATGGCTGCCTGGGCCACCTTGGAGCTACCAAGATGACCGAGGCCCTGTCGTGGAGAGTCTTGAACAGGGTCCTGGCGATCAGTGGCGTCAGAGGGAAGGCATACAGACGTCCCTCTGACCATGAGACCAGGATGGCATCGGCGGCCACCCTGGCAGGGTGAGGCTACTGGGAGCAGAAGCAGGGCAACTGGTGATTGTCTGGGCTTCCAAATAGGTCCATCACCGGTTCCCCCCCAGGGAACGCAGCTGGAGAATCCTTCTGAGTCTGTCGGCCAGCAACTTGTCTTGGCCCAGCAGGTATACCGCTTTGAGGAGAATGCCCTGTTGGACTGTATAAGAGCACAGATCTAGGGCTTCCTGGCAGAGGGCACGGGACCATGTGCCTCCCTGCTTGTTCACTTAAAACATGGCCACCTGGTTGTCCGTTTGGATTAGGCCTAGGTGATGATGAAAAGCTTTCAGTGCGAAATGAATGGCTCGCAGCTCCAGAAGGTTGATCTGCTGCGCACTCTTGTCCAGGGACCAAGTGCCCTGGGTGTGGTAGCCCTTGCAATGGGCTCCCCAGCCCAGCAAGGAGGCATCCATGGTGAGGACTCTCGAGTGGTTGGGGGTCTGGAAGGGCATGCCCGCCTCCAGGTGCAGGGGCGACCGCCACCAGACCAGGGACTTTACCAACTGGCGGGTCACTTGGACTCTGTCCTGGATGTGGCCCGTGGCCTGGGACCATTGGTCCCGGAGGCACCATTGTGCTGTTCGCATGTGGAGGCGGGCATTTGGAGTGACATTCACCGTGGAGGCCAGGGTGCCCGAGAAGGTGCAGAAGATGCCTGGCTGGCACCGAGGCATGGTTCTGCATATCCCAGGCTAACACCATGAGTCTGTCTGCCCTGTCTGCAGGCAAAAAGGCCTTTGACCGAAAGGTATCGATTCTTGCCCCGATGAATTCCAGCCCTTGGTTCGGGCAAAGGTTTGACTTGGGGTAGTTTATAACAAAGCCCAAGTGTTGCAGGACCTGGGTGGTGCGTGTCGTGGCCTGCTGCAACTCAGGAGCTGTGGTGCCCTTGATGAGCCAGTAGTCGAGATAGGGGAAGACAAATATCCCCTGGAGCCTGAGAAAGGCGGCGACCACTGCCAGACACTTTGTGAATACCCCAGGGGCCAAGGCTAGGCTGAAGGGAAGTACCCTGTATTGGAAATGATGGCCTCCCACCACAAAGCGTAGGTATTGTCGGTGACTTGGGTGGATTAGGATGTGAGTATAGGCATCCTTTAGGTTTAAGGAGCATAGCCAGTCTCCCTGGTGGAAATAAGGCAGCAATGTTCCAAGGGAGAGCATCTTGAATTTCTCCCTCACCAGGAATTTGTTGAGGTTGCGCAGGTCGAGGATGGGCCTTAGGCCCCCAGTCTTCTTTGGCACGAGGAAGTACCTGGAGTAAAACCCCTTGCCCTTGAGCTGGTGGGGCACCGGTTCCCCCGCTTGGTCCTCGAGAAGACCTGCCAACTCCTTCAGAAGAAGGTCCCGGTGAAGGGGACACCTGAGGGGCTCTCCTGGAAAGTAGTGTGGAGGTACTTGGCTCAGATGGAGGAGGTAACCCTCCCTGACCACCTTTAATGCCCAGGAGTTGGTGGTTATAGCTCCCCACCTGTGGGCATAAAGGGTGAGGCGACCCCCTGTAGGCTGCTGATCTCCGTGTGGGAGTAGGGCTATGCTGTCGGAGTCAAAAACTCCCTCCTGGCTGGGCTGAAGCTGGAGCCTGGGGCTTGGGATCCTTCTGCTTATGCGGGCCATGCCCTTGTCTCTTGGCCTGCTGCCCTTGCTGGGGAGCCGGGGAGGCCTGGTAAGGTGGGTAGTTTCAGTAAGCAGTGGACTTCCTTGGGTAAAGGGGCTTTTTACCCAAGCCCTACTGTCGGGGAGGGGTAGTGGTCTTCTTGGAGAACCTAATCCTCATCATGAACTCAGTCTCCAGCTCTGCGGCCTTATCGGTCATGGGCTTGCCAAAGAGGTTCTCCCCCTGACACAGGAAGTCGACCAACTTGTCCTGATCCCATTGCTTGGGGTCGCACGACTGTAGCCAAGCTTGGCGGCATGTACCAATGCCCGCCTCGGCTACCCAGGCCGCCGACTCAAAACCATTATAGGCCGCCCGAGCTATAAATTTGGAGCACTCACGGACGGCTTTGGACAGGCTCTTGAAACGCTGTAAAGGTTCCTCAGAGAGACCAGCTGACGACCCAGCGAGTTCCTTCGCCAGGTCCCTCAGATACATGCCCATGTACAGCTGGTAGGCCTGGATCAGGTAATTCAGTATCGAGTCCTGGTAGCACTTTCTGCCGAGGGCATCCAAGATTCTAGCCTCCCTGCCGGGGGGCACAGAGGAGTGCGTCTTCTGGCACTCCAGTCGACGCATGTCCGACTTCACAATCATGGAGTTGTGTGGCAGCTGTGACTTCTGAAACCCAGGGCTCTGGCGGACTCGATACATCGAGTTGAGCCACTTGCTGACCACCGGCACCGATGCTGGTGTTTCCCACATGCGGAACATAAGCCACTCCAGGATGGGAGGAAAGGACACCGTGAGCGACTCCCGGGGAAGAGCCTCGTATTAGAAGATCTCGAGCTCGTCGGCCAGAGGATCCCCCCTGGACTCGATAGGAAAAGCCAAGACCTTGGACATGTCCTTGACAAAGTCCAAGAATCCCATATCCTCCAGTGGGGACCTTCTCCGAGGTACAGAGACTGAGGAATCGAAAGGAACATCTCGGTGCCAAAGGGTGTCCGGGGACTCCTCAGTCTCCCAATCGGAATATTCCGAGGAGGACTCGTGGCATTCCTTGGGCCTCGGCGCTGTACGCCCCGAGCTTGGAAGACTAGTCGGTGACGATCTCGGCCCTGACAAGCAGGAGACCGAGCGCGACCTCGGCTGAGGATCTACTCGGGCCCGCAAGTTATACCATACATTGTGATCCGATTGCTTAGCCTGTATATAGTTACCTGTACATTAGTCCACGACCTGCTGCACATCCTGTACATAGTTACCCTAGTTAGTCCCAAGTTGCAACACCTGTTCATTGTAAGTACAGTGCAGATTTGACCGCACTGTACAAATTATTGTTGAATGGAAACCACACTGATTCTAAAGCGCGCGGTATAGAAAAGACATTAAATAAATAAATAAATAAAATAATTCCTCGAGGATTGGCTCGGCTCGGCCTCCAGGGATGTCTTCAATGTTGAACACCCGGTGGTCGGGGCGGACGAATTGGACGTGCCGGATATCAACGCCCGTTGCTAGTCCAAGAAGGCAGTTAAACTGCGTTCCAAGGCCACCATCCTGGACACCAGTCTTGGTGGCTCTGCAGCCTTCATCGCAGGCACCGACAGACTCGGGCCCGATGCTGGCTCCCCAGGATGGGAATCCTTGATGAGGACTGTGTCTACCTACAGAGGCCGGTCCGCAACCAGATCCTTCCGGGGAATCTTGGCCGGCTGCTCCTTCTCCGACTGATCGAATGGACGTCCGGGGCTCCACGACCAGGCTCGGGAGGATCCCGGCCGATTGGAGCCGTCCAAGGACACCGCCTTCAAGGGCTTCTTCTTCCTTTTCGGTTCCTTCAAGGGAGACCCCCTCTCTGAGGACCCACGACGGTGCTCAGGTTCGGAATGTTCCTCCCGAGGTGTCGAGGCCTCAGATGAGGTCCTGGCTCGGAGGCATCAGGGAGTTGGGAAAAATTTTGTCATGCTGCCGCTGGCGGATCCTCAAGGCCTTGGAAGACATTTTCTTACAAAGGCCACAGACCACCGGGTCGTGGTTCGGTCTGAGGCACCGGAGGCAGCAGTCATGCGTGTCGGTGAGGGACATAATCTTACCACACCAATCACACTTTTTAAAGCCGCTGGTAGCCATGGGGGGAAAAAGAACCCCAGAAAGGTCAAAGACCCTTCAGGTTGCCAGCGGAGAAAAAGAGCGCAAAGGCGCCAAAAGAAAAATAAAACTTAAAGTAAAAAGAATCGACGCCGATACCAAGGTACTGAGGTCGGGGCGGAAAAGGTACCGGTGCAAGACCGGAGACGTGTAGAACACTCAAAAAAAATCAACTTTTTCCGGGGGAAAAACAGATGACGTCTGGTGGGCTCCGCGGAAAAAAGGAGAATGAGCAAGATGGCAACCTTTGGCGGGAAGGGGACCACGCATGCATGGTAGCAATCCCAAAGGCTTTCTTTGAAAGCTGGAGATTTGCTCCGCGTGGGCTCCGTCAGCGCCAACGTCACCCATATGTGAGAACTGACTTCCAGCTTGTTCCCGGAGAAAATATTTTTTCACAACGTGTTATCAAACTCTAGAATTTGTTACTGGAGGATGTAGAAAAAGCTGTTAAGGTAGCTGGGTTTAAAAAAAGGTTTGGACAAGTTCCTGGAGGAAAGGTCAATAAACCATTATTAAAGAGGACCAGAGAAATCTATTGCTTACCCCAGGACAAGCTTTGTGGAACCTGTGTACCTTTTAGGGAATCTGCCAGGTACTTGTGACCTGGATTGGCCACTGTTGGAAACATGATACTGGACTTGATGGACTTTGGTCTGACTCAGTATGGTATTTCTTATGTTCTTATGTGACATAGATGTGATCATGCTGGACGCATGTAAAGTCGGGGTGTTCTAAAATGGTTTGTGAGATGTCAGTGTAATTCTGGATTTTCATTAAGTGTTTGTGAAAGTTCCTCATAAGAAACTCCTGTAAAAGTAATGGAATAGGAAGCAATGTCCTATTACTGTGTGCTGAAAGTATAATCCCTCCCCCCCCCTCCCCACTGAAGCATTGTTAACCCTCTTTCTCATGTGTGCTCAGCATTTGCCTTCTTGCTGTGGAACGTGCAAGCCTATTGCAGACTGTGTTGCTAGCTTCTGGCTAAGGTCAGACTTTTTAACCACTTGCTTGTAAGGTCTGTCAGCCTGTATATATTTATTTATCATATCATATCATTGTTAGAGTACCTTACTTTTCAGTATTTTTGTTTTTGATCTTATTGAGCTCTTTCTCTCTGCTTTCAGCTAGGTTTGTCTGTGTATCTGTCTCTCTCTCTTCCTTATTATCCCACCCTCCCCCTGGCTTATAGTCTCTTATAGCCGCCCTGTGCTCATTACCACGATCACTCATATGTGCACCTTATCTCCTGCAATCTCTACCACCCATCCTTTTATTTCTTCTGACTTCTGTGCTCCTCTCCATCTCTCTCTTTATGGCTCCTCAACACTTTCTCTTCTTATTGCTCATACTCCCTAATTGTCTCCCCTCCTACCAACACCTTCAAGCTCCTCTCCCTTATCTCCCCTTTACCATCCTCACTTCCCCCACCATCTTGTCATCTACCCTATCATCAGCTCTTGAGCTTCACTACCTTCTCCCTCTCATTCAGCCATCTCCTCTCTCTGAAACAGCCTTACCCTCGTTACCACCATGATGTCTCCTCTACATAAGAACATAAGATATGCCATACTGGGTCAGACCAAAGTCCATCAAGCCCAGTATTCTGTTTCCAACAGTGGCCAATCTAGGTCATACGTACCTAGCAGTTTCCCCAAAAAACACAGGTTCCGCAATGCTTGTACTGGGTCAAGCATTGATATCCTGGGTCCCTTCTTAATAATGGTTTATGGACCTTTCCTCCAGGAACTTCTCCAAACCTTTTTTAAACCCAGCTACACTAACAGCCTTTACTATATCCTCCGGTAACAAATTCCAGAGTTTGATTACACATTGAGTGAAAAAATATTTTCTTTCATTAGTCTTAAATAGTTTACCCTGTAGCTTCATTGCATGTCCCCTAGTCTTTCTATATTCTGATAACGTAAACAATCGATCTACGTTTACCCATTCCACTCCGTTCATTAATTTATAGACTTCTATCATATCTCCCCTCAGCCGTCTCTTTTCCAGGTTAAAGAGCCCTAACCTTTTTAGCCTTTCTTCATAGGAGTATCCTTCCATCCCCTTTACCATTTTGGTGGCTCTTCTCTGAACCTTTTCTAATAACTCTATATCCTTTTTAAGATACGGCGACCAGAATTGCACACAATATTCAAGGTGCGGTCACACCATGGAACGATATAGAGGCATTATAATATCTTTTGTTTTATTTTCCATTCCTTTCCTTATGATACCTAGCATTCTATTTGCTCTCTTGGCTGCCGCTACACACTGGGCCGAGGGTTTTAACATGGTATCCACAATGACGCCTAAATCTTTTTCCTGGGTGGTGGTTCCTAATGTGGAACCTTGCAGCGTGTAACCATAGTTTGGGTTGTTCTTCCCTAGGTGCATAACTTTGCACTTGTCCACATTAAATTTCATCTGCCATTTTGATGCCCAGTCTTCTAATTTATCAAGATCCTCTTGCAATTTTCCACAATCTTCTTGGGTATTAACAACTTTAAATAGTTTTGTGTCATCTGCAAATTTGATAACCTCACTCGTTATTCCACTTTCCAGGTCATTTATGAATATGTCAAAAAGCAGCGGACCCAGCACAGATCCCTGGGGTACACCACTATTCACCTTTCTCCATTGGGAAAACTGGCCATTTAGCCCAATCCTCTGCTTTCTATCTCTTAACCAGTTCTTGATCCACAGTAGTACACTGCCTCCTATCCCATGACTCTTTAGTTTTGCCAGAAGTCTCTGATGAGGGACCTTGTCAAAGGTTTTCTGAAAGTCCAGATACACTATATCAACCGACTCACCTTTGTCCACCTGTTTATTCACACTTTCAAAAAAACATAACAGATTAGTAAGACAAGATCTTCCTTGTCTAAAGCCATGTTGGCTGTCTCCCATTAGGCCATGACTATCTACATTCTGAGTAATTTTATTCTTTATGATGGTTTCTACCATTTTTCCCGGTACTGACATCAGGCTCACCGGTCTGTTTTTTCCCGGATGACCCCTGGAACCCTTTTTAAAAATTGGTGTTACATTGGCGATCCTCCAATCTTCAGGTATTAGAGATGATTTTAATGATAGTTCACAGATTACTAATAGCAGGTCTGCAATCTCATATTTCAGTTCTTTCAACACCCTTGGATGTATACCATCCGGCCCAGGTGATTTGCTACTCTTCAGTTTATCTAATAGTTGTAATACATCTTCCCGATGTATCGATATTTCCTTCAATTCTTCCGCACCTTTAAATACCATTTCAGTCATGGGTAACATCCCTACATCTTCCTCAGTAAAGACCGAAGCAAAGAATTCATTCAGTCTCTCCGCTATCGCCTTGTCGCCTCTTAGTGCCCCTTTAACCCCTCTATCATCTAATGGACCAACTGACTCTCTCACAGGTTTTTTGCTACGAATGTACTTGGGAAAATGTCTTTAGTTCGCATTTTTGCTTCCGCAGCAAGCTTCTTCTCAAATTCTCCCTTTGCCTGCCTTATCAATGCCTTGCATTTGACTTGCCAGTGCTTGTGCTGTTTCCAGGTTTTGTCGTTGGGCTCTTTTTTCCATTTCCTGAAAGATGCTTTTTTGGCAACAGCCTCTCTGACCTCACCTTTAAACCATGCTGGCAGTTTTTTGGACTTCCTTCCATTTTTCTTAAAGCGTGGAATACAGCTGGTCTGGGCTGCCAAGATAGTATTTTTCAACAACACCCAAGCTTGATGTAAGTCTTTAACTTTTGCAACTGCTCCTTTTAGTTTTTTCTTAACTATTTTCCTCATTTTATCATAGTCTCCCTTTCGAAAGTTAAAAGGTAGTACTGTGGATTTCCGTACTATCCCTCCTCCACTAAGTAAATCAAAGGCGATCATGCTATGATCACTATTGCCAAGTGGCCCAACACCCTTATCTCTTGCACTAGATCTGGTTTCCACTAAGGACCAGGTCTAATATGGCTTCCCCTCTGGTCAGTACTACACTATAACTACAAACAGACCTGCCCGGGGAAAAACCCTCCCCCCAACATAGAGGAGGATACCTAACCCTCTCTGAGAAGGGAAGAAAGAATGAGAATAAATTGAAAGGACCATTGAAAACTGCCATCCGGACAGCCAACTAGAACCAAACTGCACTGAAATCTGGAGCCCCGAAACTCCATACTGAAACCGGGTGGGATACGGGACTGGACTGGAGTTCCTCAAGGAACAACAATTAGCAGGTAAGTCTAATTTTGCTTTCCTTATCGTCCCTCCAGTCCAGTCCCGAAACCTCTGGGATGTAAAAGAGCAGTACACACACTAAAGGGAGGGACCCGAAATACCAGCTCGCAGAACCGCAGCCCTAAAACCGGCCTCCCTCGCCGCTTGGACATCCAAGCGATAATGCTTAGCAAAGGTATGTAGAGAAGATCAGGTTGCCCCCTTGCAAATGTCCACAGGCAGCACCAGGCTAAATTCAGCCCAGGACGCAACCTGCACCCTGGTGCAGTGAGCGCGTAAACCTAGAGGAACCGAACGACCGCTAAATAAGTACGCCAAGATGATAGCCTCCCGAATCCACCTAGAAATGGAAGTTTTAGCCGCCGCTTCCCCCTTACGCAGCCCTCCAAACAGAACAAATAAATGTTCCGACCTACGAAACGTTGCCGACACTGCCAAATAATGCTTAAGAACCCGGCGAACATCCAGTTTACGGAGATTGTGGTCAATCTTGCCACTTTCAGACCTACCCAACACTGGTAAAGTGATGGGCTGATTCACATGAAAAACCGAGACTACCTTGGGAAGAAAGGAAGGAACCGGCCATAAGACTACTTTTTCCCTAGAAAAAGAGAGAAAGGGCTCACGGCAAGAGAGGGCCTGCAACTCAGAGATCCTACGCGCAGAACATATAGCCACCAGAAAAAACGTCTTCAACGTCAAATCCTTCAAAGAAGCTTGGCACAACGGCTCAAAAGGCTCCTTCATCAAGAGCTCTCAAAACTAGATTGAGATCCCAAGCAGGAACCACTACTCTACGTGGGGGACGAAGCTTAGTCACCACCCTGAGGAAACACAAGACATCCGGATAGGACCCCAGGGGTACCCTTCATACCTTACCCCTATAGCAGGCAATCGCCGTCAGCTGGACCCGCAAAGAACTGGCTACCAAACCCTTCTCAAAACCATCCTGCAAGAAGGCCAAAATCTCCAGAACAGACGCTACAGCAGGCCGAATCAGACATTCTGCACACCAAGCCTCAAAAACATGCCAAACACAAATGTAGGCCAAAGATGTAGAACTCTTATGTGCCTTTAACAAGGTTGAGATCACCGGACCTGAATACCCCTTCTTCCTCAACCTTGCCCTTTCAATAGCCAGGCCATAAGTGAGAATTGATCCACCTGAGGCAAGCGCACTGGGCCCTGCAACAGCAGGTCCTCGTGGGCTGGATGGGGTCATGGCCGATCCTCTAGAAGATGCATCAAGTCAGCATACCAGGGTCACCAAAGCCAGTCCGGAGCAATCAGAATGACTCGCCCCGGTATGTCTGTATTCACTACACCAGGTGCCCTATGAGTGCTCAAGGAGGAAAAACATAAAGAAGGTCCTCCGTTGGCCAAGGTTGAAGCAACACATCCAGCCCCTCCGACATCCATTCTTGTCTTCTGCTGAAGAAACGGCTCACTTTGGTGTTCTTGACTGTTGCCATCAAATCCATGCAAGGAGTTCCCCACCGATGCACCACCTGCGCAAAGACCTCCGAGTGAAGCTCCCACTCTCTGGGATCAAACTGCACTCATCTGAGGTAATCCGCCGTTACGTTGTCCACGCCTGCCACGTGAGCCACCGACAGAGCCTGGAGCCAAGGTTCTACCCAGGTGAACAACTGCTCCGCCTCTTCCTCTAAGGCCACGCTGCCGGTGCCTCCCTGTCTGTTGACGTAGGCCACCACGGTCACATTGTCCGAGAGTACTCTCACCGCCCTACCGGATACCTGTGACTCGAAGGCCTGGAGAGCTAGAGCAATTGCCTGAAGCTCTAGCCTGTTGATTGACCAACTTGCCTCTTGCTCGGTCATAGACCCCTGGGCAAAATGCCCCTCGCAATGACCTCCCCAACCCGACAGGTTGGCATTGGTCATCAACTGCATCCATGGATGGGCTTCTAGCAGTATGTCCGCCGACAAGTGCTCTGGCTGCAACCACCAGCGAAGCACCCTGCGAACCCCCCAAGGACAGGGAAGACACTGCATCAGCGCATTCGACTGATGAGACCAGCGCCGTAGCATGGCTCGCTGTAGGGGCCACATGTGCGCCCTCACCCATGGTACCAACTCCAGAGTCACCGCCATGGTTCCCAACAGCTGTAAATATTGCCATGCTGTCGACTCTGACCGGCGAAGAAACTCCCATATCAACCGACGCAGATTCTGTGTGTGCTGATCTGGAAGGAAAACCCTTCCCCTTAGAGTGTTGAAGCGCACCCCCAGATACTCCAATTCCTGAGCTGGCACTAAGTGACTCTTGGCCCGGTTGACCACCCAACTGAGACTCTTCAGGAACTGCACCACGTGCGATATAGCCTGCAGGCTCTCCTCCCTGGACTTTGCCCGAATCAACCAATCGTCGAGATAGGGATGAACCAAAACGCCCTTCTTCCAGAGGGCTGCGGCCACCACCAACATGACCTTAGTGAAAGTACGAGGGGCTGTTGCCAGACCAAACGGTAACGCTTGGAACTGAAAATGCCCCATAGGCACCGCGAACCAAAGCCAACGCTGGTGCTCCACCCTTATGGGGATATGAAGGTATGCCTCAGTGAGATCGAGGGATGTCAGAAACTCTCCTTCTCTCACTGCCACGTTGACTGACCTTATTATTTCCATGCGAAAATGCAGCACCCGTAAGCAGCGGTTGACGTGCTTGAGGTCCAAGATAGGACGAAAGGCGCCCTCCTTTTGGGGTACTATGAAGTAGATAGAGTATCGACCGCACCTGTATTCCTCTCGGGGAACGGGCACCACCGCACCAAGCTGAAGAAGACGCGCCAGGGTATGCCTGACCGCCTCCGCCTTGCCCGAGGCCTTGCAAGGCGACTGCACGAAAGCCTTGTGCACGGGTTGTACCAGCTCGAGGACATATCCCTCACGGATTATCTCTAGAACCCAATGGTTGGATGTGATCTGGACCCAAGCAGAGTAGAAATCCCATAGCCGACCTCCTATGGACGGAATCTCTGCCTGGGTCCCCCTTGCTTCATTGGGGCTTCTTAAACCCCGAGGAGGAGGCCGCCGAAAAACCTCGGCCTGCCCCTCTGAAGCCACGAAAGGCCTGCCCCCGGCCAGGAAATCTACCCCTCTGAAAGGTACCCAGATGAGATAACCGAAAGCATCGAAATTCCCGCAAAGGTCCTTGAGACGTGGAGGCCATGCGGCCCTGCTTGGGCTTGTCCTCAGGGAGACATCCTCTCTTTGAATCTCCTAAATCTTTGACCAACTTGTCCAGATCTTCGCCAAATAGCAGCTTCCCCTTGAACTGAAGCTTGCTAAGCCTCGATTTGGAAGAACTATCAGCTGCCCAGTTGCGTAACCAAAGATAACGACAGGCTGCCACTAAAGACGCCATACTGTTCACAAGCCCACGTATGAGGTCATAGTGAATGTCAGAGAGATACGCTGCACCCGACTCCAACTTAGCAATCTCCGCCAACTGGTCAGACGATCCATCCGCCTGCTGCAGCCGCTGAGACCACCGCAGGCAGGCCCTCACCACCCAGGCCCCATAAATAGAGGCCTTCATCGATAGGGCATTGATATCAAAGGCTTGTTTCAACAGCATATCCAGCTTTCTATCCTGCGCGACCTTCAAGGCTGCACTTCCCTCCACAGGGATGGTGGTCTTTTTTGTAACTGCAGAAACCACCACATCGATCCGCGGAGACTTAAACATTTCGCGGTCCTATTCTGAGAGAGGGTAGAGCCACGACAAGGCTCTAACTCCTCTCAGACCTGCCTCAGGGAGATCACACTCATCCTGACTCATCTGTTTGACCACTCTATGCACCAGGAAAACCGACTGAAGCTTACGCACTGCCTGAATGAAAAGATCTTCGAGCGAATCTTCCTCCACCAGCAGACTACCCAACAAGTTGAGCGCCTTAAGTGACTCCACGAGCAGTGCTGGCAGCTCCTCCCGTCAAAAGACCCAGACCACCCGTGCCTGGTCCTCCAGCTCCCGAACCTCTCCTTCCTCAAGCTCCTCGCTCTGCAACTCCAACTCCAACTCCAAGAAGAAGAAAGTGGTTGGCGGCCAGGGATCGCAGCTCCATTCAGGAGCCTGACTGAGTTAGCCAGGCAGGGGCCTGTATGTGCAGGCCAATGGGAATTGGGTTCTGGCCTGCAAGTACAGGCCTAGACTCGATTCTGATCCTGCGGGGGCTAGACATGCCCTGTGGGATCAGAACCGCGTCTACCTCTGTGCTTCCAGTTCCGACCGGATGCACAGAGGCTGGGACACACAGTATGGAATGTGCCTCCACCTGTAATTCATATACAGTAGGCCCATCTTACTCATTAATCTGGATGCCAAGTTGTTAACTTGCAAACTGTTTGCCAAGATTTTAGTTTTCATTCCCTGTCTGCTTAGTGTAGATCAATCCAGATTTATAAGGGTTAGGCAACCTAGTGACAATATCAGGAAGCTGCTCAAACATGATCTGGACAGTGCAAATACAGGATACTCCATCTAGGCTCCTGGTGTTGATACCAAGAAGGTAACATAGTAACATAGTATATGACAGCAGATAAAGACCAACATGGTCCATCTAGTCTGCCCAGCAAGGTGGCAAGAGTAGATGCTCTGTGCAGCTTACCCTTCGCTATGCCTTTGTTTAGGGGTGTACCCACTGCTCCGTGCAGGTGTTTGATCAGTTGAGTAGGACTTTATGTTCTGGGAAAGCATAGTTACTCACCTGTAACAGGTGATCTCCGGGAACAGCAGGAATTTAGTCCTCACATATGGGTATCGTCGGTACCGATGGAGCCTGCGCGGGAACGCTCCCTAGCGTCCAATTAGAACGCTTTTGGGAGCATCCCACAGCGCCTGCATGCTGCCTTCCTGCCTTTCCCAACTGTCCCTCTCCAGTTGAGTTTTAGAGCTGAGACAAAGAGAGAGAGCGAGGGAAAGGAAAAGAGAGAGATAGAGAGATACAACTCCTAGGGAAGGTGGGTGGGTTGTGAGGTGAGTAACTATGCTATCTCCAGGAACAAGCAGGAATCTAGTCATCACATATGGGGACTCCCTAGCTTTAGGTGCCAGGGAGAGACCCCAGAAGTTGTGTGTCCCTGAGAAGGGCTCCACTTCCCCCCATGGATCTCTGGCATCCTACCAGGGATGGTGGGGGTAGGAGTTGATTAGGTATGGAACAGGTGTTTGAGAACAGCCTGACCAAACAAGGCATCCCGGCGGGAGTCCTTGTCCAAGCAGTAATGGGCTGTGAAGGTATGAACAGAGGCCCAAGTGGCTGCTCAACAGATGTCGCCAATAGACACAGAGTTCAGATGAGCCATTGAGGCTGCCATGGCTCTCACATTGTGAGCTGTGACATGGCCCTCCAGAGAAAGGTTCTTACTCTGATAGGCGAAAGAAATACACTGAGCAATCCAGTTAGATAGTGTTCTCTTGGAGACTGGAAGTCCCAAATGAGAAGGGTCAAAAGCAACAAAGAGTTGAGAGGACTTTCTATGTTGCTGTGTCCTTTGTAAGTAAAAAGCTAGAGCTCTTTTACAGTCCAGGGTATGAAGATTCCTCTCTGAATTTGATGCATGAGGTCCTGGAAAAAAGACAGGTAGGTAGACCTCTTGGTTGAGATGAAAAGGCGAGACCACCTTAGGCATAAAGTGTGGATGAGTCCTAAGGACTACCTTGTCATGATGGAACCTTGTAGAAGGTGGATTAGCTACTAGTGCTTGCAATTCACTAATGCGGCATGCTGATGTGATTGCAATGAGAAAGATAACCTTCCAAGAAAGGAATTTCAAGGAGGTGGTAGCTAAGGGTTCGAAAGGTGGCTTCATGAGCTGCCCAAGAACCAGGTTCAAGTCCCATGCCACCGGAGGTGGTCTAATGGGAGGCTTAGTTAGAAGGAGGCCTCTCATGAATCTTGCTATAAGAGGATGAGAGGAAATAGGTTGTCCATTTAGAGGTTTAAGAGAAGCTGCAATAGCACTCAAATGGACTCTTACTGAATTTGTCTTAAGGCCTGCATTAGACAAATGGAGGAGATACTCCAGTAATGATTCCAGAGGTATAGCAAGGGGGTTAAGACCCTTTTCTGAACACCAAATAGTAAACCTTTTCCACTTGAAAGCATAAGAACGTCTAGTGGAAGGTTTTCTGGAAGCACAAAGAACATCTTTCACCTGCTGAGAAAGATGAAGATCTTGGAGATCTAGGCCTTCAGCAACCA
This sequence comes from Ichthyophis bannanicus, assembly GCA_033557465.1. Taxonomy (NCBI): domain Eukaryota; kingdom Metazoa; phylum Chordata; class Amphibia; order Gymnophiona; family Ichthyophiidae; genus Ichthyophis; species Ichthyophis bannanicus. Next base: position 161,376,869 of record CM066033.1, read on the forward strand.
AGCCCTGAGATGCAGGGACTGGGGATTGGGATGCCATAACATCCCGTTCTCCTGAGATAGGAGATCTGGAGCAGACCCTAACTCCAGGGAGGGAGCTTGAGAGAGATGTAGAAGCAGAGGGTACCACACTTGCCGTGGCCAATGTGGTGCTATGAGGATCATGTGGCCTCTGTCTCTCTGAAGCTTGAAGAGGGTTTTGGGAATTAGGGGAATGGGTGGAAAGGCATACAGGAAGTCTTGACCCCAGTAAAGGAGGAAAGCATCCTTGGCCTGAGCCCCTTGAGCCGGAATTCTGGAACAGAACCGGGGAAGTTTGGCATTCCACGGACTTGCAAAGAGGTCTATGTCCGGGGTTCCCCAAAGTTGAAATATCCTGGTCACCTGGTCTGCATGCAGAGACCACTCATGTGGAAGGAGAACTCGACTGAGTCTGTCCGCCCAAGAGTTTTGAATGCCTGGAAGATATACTGCCAGCAGATGAATCTGATGCTCTCTGGCGAGGGCCCATAGTCACAAAGCTTCATTGCAAAGCGACAGAGAGCCCGTTCCCCCCTGCTTGTTCACATAGAACATAGCTACCTGATTGTCCGTGTGAATGAGGACTGTCTTGTAGCTGAGCAGGGAGTGGAACACTCGCAAAGCCAGGAAAATTGCCCTGAGTTCCAAGAGATTGATATGTAGACAACTCTCTTGTGGAGACCAGGTGACCTGGGTGGAGAAGTCTTGCAGATGAGCTCCCCAACCCTTTGGAGAAGCATCTGTTGTGAGAGTTGCTTGGGGTAAGGGTTGTTGGAAGGGGCACCCCAGCAACAGATTTTGAGTGGACCTCCACCATTGGAGGGACAAAATGAGGCGACTTGTGTTTGCTATTTTGTCTGACAGGCACCCTGATGCCTGGGTCCATTGGGTGGATAAAGTCCACTGAGTTGCCCTCATGTGGAGGCGAGCATATGGAACCACATGCACGGTGGATGCCATGTGGCCCAGCAATTGCAACATTTCTCGAGCAGTTAGGAGAGGCTTTAGCGCTGCTTGAGAAGCTAACTGCACTAAGCGAAGGCAACGGGTCTGGGGGAGATAGGCCCTTGCTCTTGTGGTATCCAGCAGAGCTCCTATGAACTCTAAAGATTGAGTGGGAGTCAGACTGGATTTTGGGATGTTTATTACCAGCCCTAAATACTGAAGGATACGCATTGTGCAGGATAGAGAAGTCTTGGCCTCTGACTGTGTTGGAGCTCGAATGAGCCAGTTGTCCAAGTAAGGGAAGACAAATATTCCCAGAGTACGGAGAAATGCTGCTACCACAGCCATGCATTTCGTGAACACCCTTGGAGCAGAGGCCAGACCAAAAGGAAGCACCCTGTATTGGTAGTGCTTTCCTTGAAAAAGGAACCGAAGGAACTTTCTGTGGGTTGGATGGATGAGTACATGGGTGTACGCATCCTTGAGATCTAGAGAACAAAGCCAATCCTGACTCTGAAGGTATGGAAGCAGAGCGCCAAGAGAAATCATCTTGAATTTCTCCTTGACAAGGAATTTGTTCAATTCTCTGAGATCTAATATAGGTCTGTATCCCCCTGTTTTCTTTGGGATAAGAAAATAAGGGGAATAGAACCCTGTGCCCTGTTGATGAAGAGGCACTTCTTCTATCGCCCCTTGGGCAAGAAGAATGGCTACCTCCTGACCTAAGAGGTTGATGAGAGGTGTCGGAGAATTGAACTGCTTCACTATTGTGTGAGGGGGCATGCTTGAAAAATGAAGTTTATAACCCTCCTTTATGATGGAGAGTGTCCAATGCTCTGCTGTTATTTGCCCCCATCTGGGGGCAAAATGACATAACCTTCCTGGAATGGTGGACAGTTCTGGTCCTTCCAGAACCAGAAAGGCTAAGTTCTCTAGATGAACGTCAAAGGCCCTGAGGAAGCTGAGGCTGCTGAGCCGGTGGAGGCCTAGCAGGCTTTGCTTTCTTCTGTTTGGGTGGTTGCTGACGTTTAGTTGAAAACTGACCTGCAGAAGAAGCCTGCTGAGTATAAGCAGGATAAAATCTTTTCTTTTTAGAAAAAGGTGTTTTCTTGAACAACTTCTTTCTAACAGGATCAGCAGTGGACTTGGATAGTCTATCCAAGGTTGAATTTTCAGCATCCATTTAATTGGCTTTTTCCTGCCAATCTTTCCCAAACAGGTTCTCACCAGTACAAGGGATATTTCCCAATTTATCTTGTACCCAGAGCTCTAAATCAGATGCTTGGAGCCAAGCAATTCTACGTGCACCTATGGCAATAGCCGAGGTTCTGCTTATACATTCAAAGCAGTCAAAGGCTGCACGGTTGGAGAATTTAGAGACATCTTGGGCATGTTTGACCCAAGTGAGAAAATCCTGTCTTTTCTCCTCAGAAATGAAAGGACTTAAAGTCTGTAAATTATCTGTGACCTCCTTTAGGAACATTCCCTTGTAGAGACTATAGGAACTGATTCTTGCAGCAAGCATGGAAGCTTGAAAGACTCTACGTTCAAAAGCATCCAGGGTTCTGCATTCACATCCTGAAGGATTAGAGGCATGTCTTTTTGCACTTCTAATCCTTCTCATAGCCGACTCCACCACAATAGAGTGGTGAGGAAGCTGAGTTTTATGGAACCCAGGACAAGGAGGGACACGATACATAGTATCTAACCTACGAGAATGAGGAGAGGTGGTAAGAGGTGTTTCCCACATCCTCAACATGAGATCATATAGAATCTCATGAATGGGTAAGGTAGCTGCCTCCTTAGGAGTTTTGGGATATTGTAAAATTTCCAACTCCTTGGCCCTTGGCTCTGTTTCAGGGGCCACAGTGATGGACAGGCCCCGAGCCACCTCCCTGATAAAGTCTTGGAAAAACATGTCCTCTGGAGGAGATATCCTGCGTTTAGGGGAGGAGGACTCCTCTGGAAGAAGTATCTCTGCATCGACAGAACTTTCAGAATCCTCAGATTCTTCTGAGGACTCGAAGTATCGTCTGTCCGGATGCTCCTGCAGAGCCCGATACCCGTACCGACCAAGGTCGGTACCGGAGGGCATCGTAGGACAGAGTACCGGCATCGCAGACACCGATGCCGATGTCACCGGTACCGGTGCCGATACCGATGCTAGTGCTGGTACTGGTGGAATTGTCTGTCGCGGTACCAAGGGCGTCGATGCCGCAAGGAAAGCCGCCAGACTGCGTTCCATGCTCAGAATTCTCTGGTCCATGGACACCGCTAATGCCTGGAAGTCGGTACCGGTGGAAGCCACCGGTACCCCAGAGCATGGCACCAGGAGATCTGTCGAGGCCGAGCCATCTAGAACATCCTGGAACCCCGATAATGCTTTAGAAGCCGAAGCCTCCCGCTGGGGTAATTTTGCCGGTGCAGAATCCTCAAGGGCAACGCCAGAGGCATCTCAATGCTTAGAAGGAGATCTACCCTTCAAGGACCAGCTGGATTTATGTTTAGTTACCTGAGATCCACGGGAGGAAGAAGAAGCCCTGGAAGACGTCGATGCCACCGAAGCTGCATCAGAGGGAAACAGGGTACTGAGCTTTGCCGCTCGGTTCTGCCGACCTCTTTTAGACATCATGGCACAGGACACACAATCCATGATGGAGTGGTCAGGACCTAAACATTTTAAACACCATTCATGGATGTCGGTGACGGAAATGGTACCACCACACTTGGTGCACTTTTTAAAACCTGAGGCAGGTTTCTCCATGTTAAGGAAGTTTTTGGGCCTAAGGCCCAAAAAGGCGGGTGCACCTGAGGAAAATAGAAAAAGAATATATATATATATATTTTTTTTAGAAATAGGAAAAGAAAGACCGGCGGTACCGGTAGAGCGTTGAAGAAGGCAGATGTGACCACAAAAAGAAATAAAGAAATTATTCTGCGGTGACAGGAACACGACCTGCTGGCTCCGCGGAAAAAGAAGAACTGGAGAGAGGCAGTTGGGAAAGGCGGGAAGGCAGCACGCAGGCACTGTGGGATGCTCCCAAAAGCGTTCTAATTGGACGCTGGGGAGTGTTCCCGCGCAGGCTCCGTCGGTATCGACGATACCCATATGTGATGACTAGATTCCTGCTTGTTCCTGGAGATTGAGAGTTTTGTGAAATGGTTGAGGGCAATTTATGTGTCCCTGACAGCTCATATAAGTGTAAATGGGGGCTACTCAGAGGAGTTAATTTTAAAGAGAGCCACAAGACAAGAATGTCCACTCTCACTCTTGCTTTTTGCATTAGTGATTGAACCCTTGGTGGTTAGGTTAAGAAGTAATGCAGATATCAAGGAGATGTAGATGGGTAGTCAGATGTACAAGAGAGTACTATTTGCCAACAATTTCATTTTTTCTATTGGCTTCCCATCGTTATCTTTACTGGTATTTATAAGCGAGATAGAGGCCCACTGTTGGGTTTAGGGATACAAGGTGTATATGAGCAAATCTGAAGCCTTAAAGATTCAGTTGTCTGCTCAGTTAGAAAAGTTTCCTACAAGCCTCATTTCCATTTCAATGGGCGAGGGAGTGAGTCAGATACCTAGGGATCAGGAAGAATCCTACTGCCCAATCTTGAGTATCCCGCTACTCGCCAAAATACTGGAGAAGGAGACTCAGCGCCAAATACAGCAATACATAGACACAACATCCCCACTAGATCCTTGCCAACATGGATTCAGGGAAGCGCATGGAGTGGAGACTCTCTTGACCTCCTTAATCAATGTGCTCATCTGTGGGATTGACAACATAAAGACAGGCATCGCAATGATTTTCCTCGATATATCTGCGGCGTTTGATTCAGTCGACCATAAGATTCTCCTAGCGAGACTCTATGAAAAGGGTATCCAAGGTCTAGCATGGAACTGGTGCAAATCATACTTAGAAGATCGTTGGCAACAAGTTTGCATTGACTCCAACATATCTGAACCATTCCGTCAAACTCAAAGAGTTCCTCAAGGCTCTTCGCTTTCTGCGCTGCTCTTCAATATATACATGCAGCCAATTTGCCAAATCACCAAAGCTTTTAATGTATCCTGCCTCATTTATGCAGATGACGTGCTGATCTTCACCCCGATTGACGTCACAAGTCCAGACTATACAGCATTAACCAACTGTTTCAATGCAATAGCAGACTGGCTTCTAGGTCAGAACATGCGAATAAACTTTAAAAAAAACGAAGTGCTAGTGATCACAAGAAACAAACAGTTTTCTCCCCCAGCAGCCCTCAAAGTAAGAGACGCAGAGCTGCCAATCAAGAACACAATTCGATACCTTGGTATGATACTCGATCAGAGACTTTACTTTACAGAACACATAAAAAGTACAGTAAAAACCATTTACTTCAAGATAAAAACCTTGCGTCACCTAAGACCCTTGTTAGAGCCTAAAGACTTCCGATCAATTTTCCAAGCTGTAGTCACTCCGCACTTTGACTATGCGAATATCGTGCTACATGGCCTCCCCAAGAACACCCTTAACTCACTACAGCTAGCGATGAATGCTGCAGCCCGCATCTTAGTGGGAGCATCTAGGAGAGACCATATCACGCCGACCCTAAGGGATCTCCACTGGCTTCCAATAGGCTGCAGAATTTCCTATAAAGCTCTCCTCATCACATTCAAGGCCTTCAACAAAATATTACCATCATCGATCTCAGACCTTCTCAGTCATGTACCAAACATTAGATCCAGGAGGACACTTACTGAAAACACTCTAGTCATTCCTCGTGAATCCACAAATTTGTCCCAATCAGCTAACAACAGGGCATTTATGTCTTTTGCCCCTAGATGTTGGAACAGTCTCCCCCTAATATCAGAGCAATACAAGACAATAGTCAATTCAGAAAAGCCATCAAGTACCATTTATTTACTAAGTACTTCCAGTTACTGTAACATGGCCTTCTGCCCACCTGCAATCAAAGCTAAATGTCTCCTATAAGTTAAATGCCTAGAGAACCAAGATATTCGCGATGTCGATATATGTACATTACTGTAGATACCAGATTATATGTAAATAGTTTACCCAGTTCTTCCATGTTAAGTTCCCTGTTATTTGTAAACTATCTTATGACTACGTTGTCTAGATAGGTTTGCTTAATGTAAACCGCACTGATGACGAATAGTGCGGTATATAAAAGATGTTAAATAAAAAATAAATCAATAAAGGGGAAGGAGCATTTGATGCTGCATCAGCTTAATTACACTTTCCTTTTAAATAGGATCTACAGGGATTTGGATATATGGGAAGGTTTGAATACCTCATGGATGAGATGTATAGTGACCATCAAGATTAATATCTTTCCTCAACTGTTTTTGTTTTTATCACTGCCAGTCTATATACCTGACAGAACCATGAAAGGAATACAGAAATGGATATTGGATTATATTTGGCAGCAGAGACCACTAAGTGTGGCTCACAGGGTGCTATATCTGCTGAACGAGAATGGTTAACTTAGGATACCTTAGGTTGAGGGTATTTTGAGGCAGCTCAACTTAGAGCAGTCTTAGAATGGTATGGGGAGATTAAGGGCAAGCAGCGGGTGTTGATCGAGCAGCTGGGTCCGACCTGCCCTGGACTCAGCATTTGTTGGGGAAGGTAGGAGTGCATGCCAATCCTTTTGTGGAGTGTACAATGAGATCTTGGTTTACATCTAAAAAACAGTTGTTGGGTTTAAAGTATGTTACTGTCCTCCAAGATAAGTCTATTGAAGCTATCAAGTGTGGCGGTCTAAGGGATTCTGCTGTATAGGACAGCTATTAGATATAGAATCTTGCCCTTTGAGAAGATACAGTTGTAGTCAACATTATTGGCACCCTTGCATTTTAGGTATGTTGTGCACAATATCTTGAGAAATAATTGAAAATGTTCCAACTGTATGTCATCATAATATTTTAATAGTATATTCAAAGGTATACAACAAAAGAAAAGATGTCTGTGCAACAGACGTAGAAATTTCTGAGAAAAAAACAAACAAACAATATATGACCTGGATAGAATTAATGGCACCCATCACTAATATTTGGTTGCCTAACCCTTGATAGTGATGATAATCTCCAAAACGTTTCTTGTAGCCATCTACAAGATATAAGTTTCTTACATCTGTCTGCTACTAGTTTCTCCCACTATTCAACTGTGACTTGTTCCAGCTCATGAATGTTTCCAGGATTCGTTTTACCAATGGCAGATTTCATCTCTTTCCAAAGGTTCTCGATTGTGTTGAGATCAGGACTCATTGCTGGCCAGTTTAAAATAGTCCATTTGTTCTTTTTTAATCATTTTTTTTGTACTTTGGGATTTAGTTTTGGGTTATTGGAGGACCCATGACCTTCGACTCAGATCTAGCTTTCAGACACTAGGTAGCACATTTCACTCCAAAATACCTTGGTTGCCCTCTGACTTCATGATTCCTTTAATATGTTACAGGCCTCCAGTAACTGAGGCAGCAAAACAGCTCCACAACATTATGGAACCTTAACAATATTTAACAGTAGGAAGGGTGGTGTTTTCCTTATAAGCTTCATTTCTTCGCTTGTAAATGTATTGCTGGTCTACATTGCCAAAGAGTTTCACCTGTCCACGGAACATTTTTCCAGAAGGAATATTGTTTCTCAAGGATGGTTTGAGCAAAGATCAAGCATGCCTTTTTATGTCTGTCTTTGAGCAGTGGGGTTCTGCTTGGCCTTCGCCCTTGAAATCCTCCTTTGTTTAGTGCATGGCATATCGTGCGGGTTGTGATAAGGAAGCTTATCATAGCTCAGGAAGGGGCTATAGAAAAGGTGAAGTGTCTCTGAACAAGCAACCTGTCAGTGCTGGTAGAAATGAGAAAACAGAATTTTGTCATAAAAGACTACCAGTCCCAGAATGCACCAGGTTTCCAACAGCCATGAGAGGAGCTGAAGTGAGAAAACGTGTGTTCAATCAAAAGGGCTATGAGGTAATCCCCAAGCACTCATTGCAAAGGGCAGGGCTTGATTCAGCACAGCTGCGCTGTGCTAGGATGGAACACTCATCTCAAAGGGCAAGGCCTGATTCAGCACAGCTGCGCTGTGTTAGGGAGGAGCACTCATCTAAGCAGAATAAGAGTAGAATTTATTCTACAGGTGACCATCTTCATGATCACCTTGGATATCCAGAGAATTATCCTCAGTTTCATCTGAAGGATCATCAGAAGCAGAAGCCAAACCGGACGGACAGAGAGGGAAAGAGACCCTCTGGAAGAAAGAGGAGAAAAGCCTTTGAGAGGTCTAGAAGAGTCCAAAGCAGTACGTATACTGGGAGGTATTCCAAGGGCCAGCATATACCATTGGACTGGGGAAAGCCAGAGGAATGGTGCTGCAGAGCTAGGAATCACCAGAGGCTACCTGTGAGGGAGACGGCTGCACGTGGAAGGGACCCTAAGACCTGTGCCAGAAGGTATGTGAAGAGAGATCCAGTGTCCAGGGATCTGGATTGGAAGGCTGGACATAAGAACTGGACTACATACTGGCCAGGCTATATAGAGAGGAACTCTAGCAGCAATGGAAGCTCAGGTATGAACACTGATCTATGCCCTAGCTATAACCTTGAAAGACAGCAGGGAAACAAGTATTCTCCTGAAAATGCTCCATTGAGAGATTCATCTGTGCCAATCCATGATATTGAACCCATGCTTGTTGAACAAGGGGGAATAATAGCAGATGAGGATCCTGTTTATATGGACTGCTCTCTATCTAAACTCCGTTGGTAACTTTCTGTTATAAAGTACAGCAACCATCACAAAGAAATACAAATTTGTTCTTTAATCTACTCAGAAAAGCTCCTGAAGCAGGATTTGACCCACACAGTGGAAGGCAAGCCAGCTAAGGGGTTTCAGCTGGTAACTGCTAGCAATTAAGCCTTACCTAATTGCTTGTGAGCTAGGAGAGAATCACTTCTGTATCTATGTGGGAAGTAATCAGAAGTTAACCTGAAAAGAACAGTTTGTTTCTTGCTTTGTGACTTTTCATTTGTTGTTTTCCTGATTTTGACTTTGTTTTTCCAAGTTAACACTGAAAGCAAGTTACCTAATTTATGTGCTACCAAGCATATCTGTGTTGGGAGAAATAACCCCATAAATAAATATCTTATTGGCTTTACCCAAGAGCACAACTAAATTATTGTCAGCAGCTGTGTCTGGTGTGAATGAACTACATTGCCCACAATACCTTGCAAATCATATAGAAATATACACTTGCCAAGAGTGTGAAGATTCTCACCCAGGCAGCCGTCTGACAAATGGCGTAGTTTTTCGGATTGCTTTTGCACAAAAGGGGATTTACTTGCTGAGGATTACAACTAAAGTTCAAGTTTAAAAGCTAAAAAAAAAAAAAAAAAGATTTTCCCTCAACTACACTTTGGAGGAAAAAGGGTTGTTCCAGGAAGCTGTCCCAGGAGGAAAAGACCCTGTGCAGAGCTGGATTCATCACTGAGACAAGGTAATAAGTACCTGGGCATGTCTAGTGGTGGATGGGAGTAAGCACAGGGTAATTGAAAAAAAAAAAGAGTGTAGAAAAAAAACACCTGTTTGGAAGGTGGTGCACTGTGTTTTTTTTCTTTGTATTTTCTTACAGGGTTCAAGATGGATTCAAAGGAACTAGCTCAGTGGATGGCAGCCCAGTTCAGCAGGCAGCAGGAGCTAGCACAGCAGGCTCAGGACACTGCTATGAGAGCCTTAATGGACCAGCAGAAGCCAGTGCTTGATCTGGTGCAAGCCCTAGTTCAGCTGCAGAACCAAAGTGGAACAGATGCAAGACCAGCAGTGAATACTGGTACTCCACATGTGGACAGTGTGGGACTCAATCAAGGGATTGGGGCATTTAGTTTTGGGAAGCTAACTCCAGATGATAATGTTGATGATTTTCTAGAGTCTTTTGAAAGAGTGGCACAAGCATTAGCATGGCCAGAGCCCCAGTTGGCAGTAAGGCTGGCAGCCTCATTAACTGGAGAGGCGCTTGCAGCTTATAGAGCAATGCCAGCAGCCCAGGCTTTGAATTATAAGGATGTAAAGGCTGCTATTAGAGATCGCCTAGGGTTGTCTATTTCAGAGTATAGGCGAATGTTTAGAGCTACTACATTGAGAGTGGGTGAAACACCCAGGGCTCTGAGTCAGAGAATCAGAGGTTTAGCTGTAAAATGGTTGGAGCCTGAGCAAAAGACGGTAGAAATGTTATTAGATATTATAATGCTTGAACAATTTATGTCTGGGGTGTCTAAAGATTTGCACACTTTCCTTATACAGCAAAATTGCCAAAATCTTGGAGAGGCAACCATGCTAGCAGAAAGATTCTTGGAAGCCACGCAGGCTTGCCATAGAATGGGTGGCCCTCTGAAGATTGGTGCTGAGGCAAGATGTGCTGTATCAGAAAAGAAAATAATTAAAAATGTTTCTGAAAATGAATGTACTGTATCATACCAGATGACACAGTGGAATAGAAAGAAATGTTTCAAGTGTGGAAAATGGGGACATTTAAAAAAAGGATGTCAGACACACACTAGCTTAGTGGGTGTGGATTTAAAACAGCCCAAAGAAGGATTTCTTTTGATGGTTGATGTGCAAGGAATTACCACAAATGCTTTGTTAGACTCTGGGGCAGACCAGAGTATGATGTCAAAAAGGCTTTGGAAGAGGATAGAGGCCCAAGAAGGATTTGTGCCTAGAACCCCTGAAAGCCAAGTTCACATCAGATGCATTCATGGTGCTGCAACACCATATCCCACCTATAGGCTAAAGGTTAAGTGCCTGGGGGAACAAGAGGAAGTCCTGTTAGCAGTGGTGCCTAGGCTACCTTTTGATTTGGTTCTAGGAAGAGACTGGCCAAGATTTAAGCAGGGTCTAGTGGAAGGACTAGGAAAGAAGGAGGGAGAAGGTTTAATGGTAATAGCTCCCGGGCCTTTATTTGGAAGTCCTCAGACCCCAGCTAAAAAGATGGTTAAGCGTCCAGAAGACCAAGCTACCCCAAAGCAGACATTCATCCTAAAGTACCATAGGGTCACAGAGAAGGCCCAAGCTCCTAAGCGGGCAACCCCTCAAGCTGCTGGGTTTGACCTGTGCAGCATAGAAAATGTGACTGTACCTAGCCAAGGGAGAGCCCTGGTGGACACTGGTCTCCAAGTGGAAATACCTATTGGATGCTATGGGAGAGTAGCCCCAAGGTCCGGATTAGCCCTTAAATATTTCATCGATGTGGGTGCGGGAGTAATTGATCCCGATTACAGGGGCAATATTAAAGTTCTGTTGTTTAATTTTGGACAGAATGATTATCACGTGAAGACAGGAGACAGAATTGCCCAATTGATCTGTGAGAGGCTGGGTTTTCCACCTGTGGAGGAGGTCACATCCCTGGAGAATTCTGAACGTGGAACCAAAGGCTTTGGTTCTACTGATGTCAAAGGGGTTAAAAGCCTAGCTGCCACCTGTGCCCGAGAGAGGGAGGTGAATGAAGAGGAAGATTTGGGACCCCAGGTATCTGATTGTAAAGAAAAATCAGAGCCCCAAATAGGTGAGGACCTGACAGTGGTACAACAGGAAGGAATTAGGAAGTTGCTTAAAGAATTCCCAGATGTGTTGACACCCATACCTGGGGAGACACATTTGGTTGCCCATAAAATAATAACTCCACCTGGGAAATTAGTTTGTCAAAGGCCATACCGCTTGCCTGAAGCCAAAAGACAGGAAGTAGTGGCACAAGTCCAGGAGATGTTGGACATGGGAATAATAGAGGAGTCAAAGAGTCCCTGGAATAGCCCCATAGTCCTGGTGCCGAAGCCTGATGGATCTTTAAGATTTTGTATTGACTTCCGGCAGGTAAACGCCATATCAGTTTTTGATGCATATCCAATGCCAAGAATTGAAGAGCTGTTGGACCAGCTGGGACAGGCTCAATACTTAACCACCCTTGATATGACAAAAGGATATTGGCAAATCCCTCTCACCAGGGAGTCGAAGCCGAAGACTGCATTCAGCACCCCCGTTGGCCTTTTCCAGTTCAAGAGGATGCCTTTCGGACTGCATGGAGCAGCGGCTACCTGCCAAAGGTTAGTGGATCAGGTACTTCGACCCCACCAAAATTATGCTTTTGCATATATGGATGATGTCATAATCCATAGTAACACCTGGGCGGAGCATCTAAAGAGGATCAGGGCAGTCTTGTGCTCCATGAAGCAAGCGGGAATCACTTTAAACCCGAAGAAGTGTGCCTTTGCAAGTAGGGAGGTAAAATACCTGGGCCACCTAGTGGGAAGAGGAAAAATTAAACCTCTAATGAGTAAAGTAGATAGCATCAGGAATTTTCCTCCTCCAACAACAAAGAAACAACTAAGAAGTTTCTTAGGACTTATTGGATACTACCGCAGGTTTATACTGCAATTCGCAGAGAAAAGTGCAATTTTCACGGATATGCTGCGGAAGAATTGTCCAAACCAGCTAAAGTGGACACCTGAAGCTGAAAAAGCGTTTTCAGTCAAAAGGAAAATTGTGTACAGGACCGGTACTTAAAGGGGTGGACTTCAAGAAACCCTTTCTGGTTCAAACAGATGCATCGGATGTAGGGCTAGGAGCGGTTCTATCCCAGTGTCATGATGGGGAGGAGCATCCTGTGATGTACCTGAGCAGGAAGTTGTCACCGGCAGAACAAAAGTATTCCACAATAGAAAAAGAATGTTTAGCTATCAAGTGGTCAGTGGAGGCGTTAAGGTTTTACCTTACAGGGAGAAAGTTCCAGTTGGTCACGGACCATGCCCCACTTAAGTGGTTGCAGCAAATGAAGAACCACAATGCCAGGTTGACACGCTGGTACATGGCCTTACAGGCATTTGATTTTCAAGTTGAACATCGTGCTGGGAAGTTACACAAGAATGCGGATGCCCTTTCCCGTATTACGGACTGTAGAGAAGAAGTTTCACCAGTGACACCAGTCCGTAATAACTTAAGCAGGGGGGTATGTGATAAGGAAGCTTATCATAGCTCAGGAAGGGGCTATAGAAAAGGTGAAGTGTCTCTGAACAAGCAACCTGTCAGTGCTGGTAGAAATGAGAAAACAGAATTTTGCCATAAAAGACTATCAGTCCCAGAATGCACCAGGCTTCCAACAGCCATGAGAGGAGCTGAAGTGAGAAAACGTGTGTTCAATCAAAAGGGCTATGAGGTAATCCCCAAGCACTCATTGCAAAGGGCAGGGCTTGATTCAGCACAGCTGCGCTGTGCTAGGATGGAACACTCATCTCAAAGGGCAAGGCCTGATTCAGCACAGCTGCGCTGTGTTAGGGAGGAGCACTCATCTAAGCAGAATAAGAGTAGAATTTATTCTACAGGTGACCATCTTCATGATCACCTTGGATATCCAGAGAATTATCCTCAGTTTCATCTGAAGGATCATCAGAAGCCAAACCGGACGGACAGAGAGGGAAAGAGACACTCTGGAAGAAAGAGGAGAAAAGCCTTTGAGAGGTCTAGAAGAGTCCAAAGCAGTACGTATACTGGGAGGTATTCCAAGGGCCAGCATATACCATTGGACTGGGGAAAGCCAGAGGAATGGTGCTGCAGAGCTAGGAATCACCAGAGGCTACCTGTGAGGGAGACGGCTGCACGTGGAAGGGACCCTAAGACCTGTGCCAGAAGGTATGTGAAGAGAGATTCAGTGTCCAGGGATCTGGATTGGAAGGCTGGACATAAGAACTGGACTACATACTGGCCAGGCTATATAGAGAGGAACTCTAGCAGCAATGGAAGCTCAGGTATGAACACTGATCTATGCCCTAGCTATAACCTTGAAAGACAGCAGGGAAACAAGTATTCTCCTGAAAATGCTCCATTGAGAGATTCATCTGTGCCAATCCATGATATTGAACCCATGCTTGTTGAACAAGGGAGAATAATAGCAGATGAGGATCCTGTTTATATGGACTGCTCTCTATCTAAACTCCGTTGGTAACTTTCTGTTATAAAGTACAGCAACCATCACAAAGAAATACAAATTTGTTCTTTAATCTACTCAGAAAAGCTCCTGAAGCAGGATTTGACCCACACAGTGGAAGGCAAGCCAGCTAAGGGGTTTCAGCTGGTAACTGCTAGCAATTAAGCCTTACCTAATTGCTTGTGAGCTAGGAGAGAATCACTTCTGTATCTATGTGGGAAGTAATCAGAAGTTAACCTGAAAAGAACAGTTTGTTTCTTGCTTTGTGACTTTTCATTTGTTGTTTTCCTGATTTTGACTTTGTTTTTCCAAGTTAACACTGAAAGCAAGTTACCTAATTTATGTGCTACCAAGCATATCTGTGTTGGGAGAAATAACCCCATAAATAAATATCTTATTGGCTTTACCCAAGAGCACAACTAAATTATTGTCAGCAGCTGTGTCTGGTGTGAATGAACTACATTGCCCACAATACCTTGCAAATCATATAGAAATATGCACTTGCCAAGAGTGTGAAGATTCTCACCCAGGCAGCCGTCTGACAGGGTTGAAACCACCACTCCAGATTGCTCCATGTCAGTCTTAAGCTCTTTGGATGTTGTACATGGTGTTTTTTCAACAGTTTGCACTAACCTTCGAAGACTTCTTGGATTAAATGTTCTTCTTCCCACCATGCCCTGGGAGGTTCTTGACGGTTCCATGAGCAGAAATCTTAATAACATTGTGAACTGTAGACACAGGAATCCCAAGGTCTTGTACCCCTTTGAAGTTTGGTGATAATGGCTTTTCTGAAATCTCAGGCAGCTCTCGTCTTCACCATTGTGAGAATGGAACAGGGAGTGAATGTGGTCATTTTAAACATTAGAGCCATCATTCATTGGCTGATTCAAGTCATGTGAGTACTGACAATTGATCACAGGTGCATTTAATTTTACTGCAGTGGGAATGTGGTGCTTCTGTTCAAACTCATTTGAATTCTTTATAAAAGAGTGCCAGTAATCATGTCCTGGCAATGTCCCAGTTGTTATACTATTTCCTTTTTTAATTGGTCTTGTTTTTTTTTATTCTTTTATGTATCAAATATGAATGCATATATAGTCCAAAGCCATTTCACTGGTCTCTTGTTTTTAAGTAAATTTTGGACATTAAGGGATTGAACTGCAAGGGTGCCAATAATGTTGACCACAACTGTAAGCAGACAATCTGGACTGAGGGCACTTTTAGTTTAGTTTATCTAAAGCTTGATTTACCACCGTATTGAAACAGCAAGGCGGTTTTGCAAGTGAGGCATTATATTATGCAAGCTGACTGTAATGCAAGTCTACAGAAGGCATTAATGCCTTTTGAGAAACTGTATCAAAACGTTAAAGGGAGGAAAGGTCTACTGTCAAAGCTGTACAATCTCATGCTGCCAAAGCTTAGCTGGTCTGCATCTCATATTGTCCAATGGGAGAAGGACCTGGGATTTCAATGGTGTGAAAGGGATTGGGCAGCCACTGTCAAGCTGTCAGTTTTGACAATATTAATACAAAATGGCTATAAATTGCTATATTGCTCTTTTATCATTCCCCAAATACTGGCCAAAATCGATAGGGATAGCTATGCTACATGGTGGAGATGATGTGGGCAATTGGGATTTTTTTTCATCTTTGGCGGCAATACCCAAAAGTGCAAGATTATTGGCTGCAGGTTACCAAGTTGTTTCAGGATATTACAGGCCTGGAGTTACTGTGTGATCCTAAAGGCATTTTGTTAAATGTTCTAACAGACAATTTGGAAGATGGCTCTGGCTCTCATTTATTTATTTATTTATTTGTGTGCTTTTCTATACCGCCCCTTCCAGAGATCAGGGGCGGTTTACAAGGAACTTTAAAACAACAATATAGCAAAACAGTGCAATATTGCATTACATTAAACATTAGGTGAACATAAAACTAGATTACATAAGAACTAGGTTACATGGAAAACAATGTGTGGGTTATTATGTGTGCAGTATCTGCTAGGATAGAACTGGGTCAGCATTAGAATCAGACAAAGGTGAAGAGCACAGATCAGCTAATTTGTTGGCTCTATCGTGTGAGTCAAATGTGTGCTATTCAGCATCAATGAGTAGATGTGTATAATAAAGTCTATGCTCCCTTTCAAGACTGGTGGCACAAATATTGTGACAGTTAAAGATATATGGCTCCATATGGAATCTTAAAAAATTTCTCATGTGAAGTATCTTTGTTTGGAGCTTCAATGTTATGTGTTGTCATCAATGCCATGGTTTCTTGTGATATGGGATCCATCTTGGATGAATAGAATGTTTGACAATAGCAGAGTTGATGGAGGTGGGGATGGGGATCTTATGTTCCATATTCTTCTGCAATGTTGATTTAGTAAAATAGTGTCGCGCCCTCGCCCCGCCTAGGCGGTACCCTGACAAGGAAAGGGGCGAATATTCCTTTCAATTGTACTCCAGGGCAAAGGCCTCTGGGAGTTGTAGTTAAATTGTAGTTGTAAAAAAATGCTGAGCCGAGGGTTGAAAGCAAACACAGGAATTTTATTCACCTCCCGTAATAAACAGGAACTTCTTAATGAAGCTTGGCTTTTCACGTGTACAGACATTTTACAGGAAAATAAAAGATAACAATGGCTCTTGCTTACTTCAACAAGGCACATGTGGTTTCTTCAAAAGTAAAGCTTCAATTCACATTGCTTAACTGAAACTTAAATGTCCATTGAAAACTTCAATGTTACAAAACTCAAGCAATAAACTTTTCTTCTTAGTTTATTTCTTCAGGGGTTTTAATTAGCTTCCTAGAGACTTCAGGCAGTCCTCCTTAATAAGTCTCTTTCAAGCAGCAGCCATGCTAATTAAAACTTCCTGGCTTCTTAGCATAACATGCACAGCAAACATATGGATATTTCTTCAAGGTTAGAATTTCCAAACATTCTTATTTTACTGCTATGGACAAATCACACTCCATTTCTATCTCAGGCTGACTCAAGACAGTATCATTTTCTCCCAGTTCCATTGATTCACATTCTGAACACGATGGATCTGTGACGTCGTTGTAAAACAGCTGTTCCCCTCGAGACCTCTCTCGGTACACAGAGCTGTTGTTACCACAAGCTACTTCCTGGTCTTTTAACAGACCTTTTAAAAGCTTTAAAACATTCAGACCGTGTTTGTTAAGAGGTTTTCTTACCAGCCCTTCCTGGGTTCTTGAACCACCTGCAGGCT
Organism: Ichthyophis bannanicus; assembly: GCA_033557465.1. Lineage (NCBI taxonomy): Eukaryota > Metazoa > Chordata > Amphibia > Gymnophiona > Ichthyophiidae > Ichthyophis > Ichthyophis bannanicus. The sequence goes on from CM066033.1 coordinate 161,394,030, forward strand.
TCCTGTAACCCTGGGTCTGGTTTAGATCCGGGAGCTTCCTTTGGGGATATCCTTCCCTCAAACTGCCATCTGGGAACCTTTCCTGAGAGCTTTGGCTATAATCCTTTCGAGCAATACCTTTGGAGATTCTTTTCAGCAGTGCTTCACTGCCACTCCCCTGGCCATGCTGGTTCCTGAATGAGTTAGCCTTCACGTCTCTCTCCCTCCTGCAAGAGTGAAACTCTTGCTCAGACTGAGGTTCCTGCTCAGACTCTGCCTCTGAATCAGACTTAGCTCTCCTCCTCTCGTGCCTTATTCTTTCTGCTGTCTTGTTCCTGTTTCCTGCTCTCGCTGTTAATCTTGCTGCTCCTCTTTTCCCTGTTCTCTGGGGTTTATATGAGTGGGTCTGACCTGTATCTTTCCACCCCGCCCCCAGCTGTCCTGCATTACCACCCTCAGTTACCATGGAGCTGGGGCGTGGCTTTTGGACAACAACTTTTGACAGGTTTCTTTCAACGTTAGCTGCACTTTTAAAGTGACCATTTCTTGCATTTTCCTTCTGACTATGGGAAACTGCCTGCGCTTTCTCTATCTCCCTAGGCACCTGGCTGGCTTCGCCACCACATATCCCCCCACTTAAGATATTACGGGCTGGCGTATCAACTTCAGCACAGCTCGTAATACGCATAAGGGTGTCATGTGTGATCTGATTTCCATCTGTCCTATCCTTTACTGTGGCCAGTCGTGCCAAGGCTATTCGCTCATGCCATGGGCGTAAGACATTAATATGGTAAATTTGTTGGCGCCCCCTTCTGTTCTGTACAGAATAGGATACAGGACCTACCTGTTTTCCACACGGTAGGGTCCCTTCCATTTACTCTCAAATTTTGTACTAGGTCCGGCTACCATAACAATTACCTTCTCTCCTATTTCAAGTTGACGAGGCTTTGCATGCCTGTCATAGTAGGTCTTTTGGCGCAACTGGCTGGCTGCCATATTTACTTCCGCCACTTGAGAGGTGCAACGTAGCCGTCCTTTTAAATCCCTCAAGAAGTGGGGTATACTCACTTCTTCAATATTTGGCTCTACCCACTGTTCTCTTAATATATCCAGGACACCACGAGGGGTCCGTCCATATAGTAACTCATACGGGGCGATGCCCGTAGAGGCCTGCTTCCTCTCCCTGCACGCATATAATACGAAAGGAAGCATAACGTCCCAATCCTTCATATCCCCCTCTAAACTCCGCCTCAACATCTTCTTCAGGGTCTGATTCTGACGCTCAACCAACCCATTAGATTGGGGATGATAGGCTGCCGTTCTAACATGGCGAATGCCAAAGGCATCCCATACTTGGGCCAGGTAGCGTGACATAAAATTACTTCCCCTGTCTGATAGAACCTCCCGGGGAAAACCAACTTCACAAAATAATTTTACCAGTTCAATTGCTATACTTCTGGCTGATATGTTGCGAAGGGGACTCGCCCAAGGGAACCGGGTGGCTTGATCCACAATCACCAGAATATACTGGAACCCTCGGGGCGTTTTTATAAGTGGGCCCACAATATCCATAGCTAACCTGTGTAGGGGTTCTGATACCATAGGTATGGGAATCATAGGTACTTTTGGTGGATGGATTGAGGCTACCCGTTGGCAAGCGGCACATGACTCACAGAATCTGGCGGTGTCTTTATAAACGCCCGGCCAGTAAAACCGAGCCAAAATCTGGTCCATGGTACCATGTACCCCTTTGTGACCGCCTATGGGGTGGTCATGGGCTAGCCGTAGGACTGACATTTTAAACGCAGTGGGAACTACTAATTGTTTTCTGCTTATCCCTGTCCCGGGATCTACACTCTCCCGATACAGTACGTCTTTATCTAAAAAGAATCGGGGTAAGGTTTTTGTTCCTTTTTGGGCATACTCAAAAGCCCTTTTGAGCGTGGGATCCGTCCGCTGCTCATTAGGAAAGGTGGGAAATCTCTCCACTAGCTCGGCCGGAACCCAAGGTAACTCCTGACCAGCTAGCAGTTTAGCTTTATTTTGAGACCTAGTCTGTCTCTCCCTACGCTTCTCAGCCCTCTTCTTTTTACCATCCTCTCTCGGAGGGGTCACTAAGTCATCGTGGGAAGGTAACCCACACATGGGATCACTAGGTGAGTCTGGTTCCTCCTCTTTAGCTTTTGCGCGAGCTCTGGTGGATAACATACCAGTTTTATGCTGGAGCCCTTCTGCTATCCCACGCCTAAACTGGGGCCAGTCCCTTCCCAGGACCAACGCCTGTGGGAGCTCTGGTACTACAGCTACTGGTATCTTTCGGTTTAGCCCTAAGCCTTTTACAGACACAACATAAATAGGGTACGATGAGGCTGCCCCATGAATGCATCGTATCTTAATAGACTTTTCTTGAGGCTCGGGAGCCAGACCACTCTGGGATGCTATCTCTTTCCAGAGTTTCCTTGAGATCATTGACTGGTCCGCTCCGGAGTCCAACAAAGCCTCTACCTGGACACCCTCCACCTCTACATCTAGCAGGAATCCCTCCCCGCTCTCTTCAGAGTGGGAGGTCATCAGGGCTGTCCTAGCTCTGCAGTCTTTCTTCATGTGTCCCTCTTCCCCACATAAAAAACATTTTCTGCGCCTATAACCAGGTTTATCAAAAGGCACTGCTTTCATACCTTCTCCCCATATAGGCTTTTCCTTCCTTTCTGAAGCTACCTTAACTGCCTGCGTTAGACTACCCACTTTAACCGGGCTCGCCACACTGGCCTCCAGGTAACGCTCAGCCAGTGCGGTCGCTGCCTCTGTGGTCCTGCTGTCTTGTAGGATCAGGAAGGATCTCATGTCACTTGGAACAGCGTCCATAAACTGCTCCAAGATAATGCAGTCAAATAATGACTCCTTGGTTCGAGTCTCAGGTGTTAGCCATTTTACCGCCAACCCCTTGATCCGCTGGCATAGAGCACGCGGTGTGTTTCACCAGGTTTTAACCGGGAGCTTCGCAGAAGGCGGCGGTAGACCATGGGGTTTAGGCCCAGGCGGTCTCTTATTGCCTTCTGTACCCCCTTGTAATCAGTGGCTAATTCCACGGGCATAGCCCTATATGCTGCTAGCGCTTCTCCGGTTAAAGAAGCGGCAAGGCGTATAGCCCATTGCTCTTTATGCCAACCTGATAACACTGCTACCCTTTCAAAAGCAGCTAAAAAGTCATCAACATCGTCCTCTTTTGTTAACTGTCCAAAGGAAAGTGTCCCAGTACCAAGCATCCCAAACCCTCGTGTATCCCTTAAGGAACCTGGTACTGTCCTTGGAGACTCTGCAGTTGGTTTCTGTGTTCCCAGCCAACCGTCCATCTTCTCCAGTAACGGCTTCTGTTGGGCTTGGAGCATGGCCGCTGTGTGTTCCAATGTCCGTGCCGACATCTCCTGTTGCTTTTGAAACTGCTCGGCCATCCATCGCAATAGCTCCGTCTGCTCCATACTCGGTAGTGGCTGAAACGAGAAAAACAGAGACAAACACCAAGTGCGGCCCTCCAAAGTATAGGCCCTCTCTCCCTGGTGTACTGCTGCAGTCCCACCCGGCTCTGGTATCCGCTTATATCCCTTATAAATACGGGTTACCTCAGGCAGGTGTAGATTTGGGCTTATCAACCAGCAGGAACGGCCTCAGGACTCTGCTCCACTCCGGCCCCTCTGTTGTTGATCCGGGTCTTCCTTACAGCAACAGCTTGTATCCTTTTGTGCATGTGAAAAAAAAAACTTTTTCCCCTTTTTTTTTCCTTTTTCTTTCTTTCTTCTTCCTGTAGTTCCGGTGTCTTGGGAACACGTGACCAAGGCGAATCCTAAATACTACGCCACCTGTCGCGCCCTCGCCCCGCCTAGGCGCTAGCCTGACAAGGAAAGGGGCGAATGTTCCTTTCAATTGTACTCCAGGGCAAAGGCCTCTGGGAGTTGTAGTTAAATTGTAGTTGTAAAAAAATGCTGAGCCGAGGGTTGAAAGCAAACACAGGAATTTTATTCACCTCCCGTAATAAACAGGAACTTCTTAATGAAGCTTGGCTTTTCACGTGTACAGACTTTTTACAGGAAAATAAAAGATAACAATGGCTCTTGCTTACTTCAACAAGGCACATGTGGTTTCTTCAAAAGTAAAGCTTTAATTCACATTGCTTAACTGAAACTTAAATGTCCATTGAAAACTTCAATGTTACAAAACTCAAGCAATAAACTTTTCTTCTTAGCTTATTTCTTCAGGGGTTTTAATTAGCTTCCTAGAGACTTCAGGCAGTCCTCCTTAATAAGTCTCTTTCAAGCAGCAGCCATGCTAATTAAAACTTCCTGGCTTCTTAGCATAACATGCACAGCAAACATATGGATATTTATTCAAGGTTAGAATTTCCAAACATTCTTATTTTACTGCTATGGACAAATCACACTCCATTTCTATCTCAGGCTGACTCAAGACAGTATCATTTTCTCCCAGTTCCATTGATTCACATTCTGAACACGATGGATCTGTGACGTCGTTGTAAAACAGCTGTTCCCCTCGAGACCTCTCTTGGTACACAGAGCTGTTGTTACCACAAGCTACTTCCTGGTCTTTTAACAGACCTTTTAAAAGCTTTAAAACATTCAGACCTTGTTTGTTAAGAGGTTTTCTTACCAGCCCTTCCTGGGTTCTTGCACCACCTGCAGGCTTCCTGTAACCCTGGGTCTGGTTTAAATCCGGGAGCTGCCTTTGGGGATATCCTTCCCTCAAACTGCCGTCTGGGAACCTTTCCTGAGAGCTTTGGCTATAATCCTTTCGAGCAATACCTTTGGAGATTCTTTTCAGCAGTGCTTCACTGCCACTCCCCTGGCCATGCTGGTTCCTGGATGAGTTAGCCTTCACGTCTCTCTCCCTCCTGCAAGAGTGAAACTCTTGCTCAGACTGAGGTTCCTGCTCAGACTCCGCCTCTGAATCAGACTTAGCTCTCCTCCTCTCGTGCCTTACTCTTTCTGCTGTCTTGTTCCTGTTTCCTGCTCTCGCTGTTAATCTTGCTGCTCCTCTTTTCCCTGTTCTCTGGGGTTTATATGAGTGGGTCTGACCTGTATCTTTCCACCCCGCCCCCAGCTGTCCTGCATTACCACCCTCAGTTACCATGGAGCTGGGGCGTGGCTTTTGGACAACAACTTTTGACAGGTTTCTTTCAACGTTAGCTGCACTTTTAAAGTGACCATTTCTTGCATTTTCCTTCTGACTATGGGAAACTGCCTGCGCTTTCTCTGTCTCCCTAGGCACCTGGCTGGCTTCGCCACCACAATAGTAAATGTCAGCAGATAAGATCAGCATGGTCCATCTAGTCCGCTCATCGTTGTTTAGGTTTACAAATGCCGTTCCATGCAGGTTATTCCTGCATTATGCTTTTTACTGTTTGAAAGTATTGTGCTTGGATGTAAAATTCTGATTTGTTGCAATAAAAAGTAAATTAAAAACCTGCTATTTGTAAGCTTCAGGGGTACACCCAACTCACTCCACAATGGCAGCCTTGACCTCAACATAGGTAGCTCTCCCCTCTATATTGGCATTTTGAAAGGCATTTTGGCCTCTGCCAGTCAGCAGGTTACCCAGGTAAGGGGTCCAGGTTTCCTCTGGCCATCCCATCCAGTGAGCAATCTGCACAGAGTTCACCAGAAAGGTTCATCGTGGGCATAACTAGAGCTGAATGGGTTGATCAAGTTACAATCATTTACAGTTTGGACCATCTGTGTCAGAGAAATCTGTTGCTGTTGCAGTTTCAGCTTTTTCAGTAGAACTTGTCACTGCTTTTGCACAACTCTCTGCAGCTGCTGCTGTTCCTTTTCTGGGGCCTCAAACAACTGATCCATTGTAAACTAGTCTGCTCCACTTGCATGGCCTGGGTCTTCTGACCAAATTATTGTTCACCTTGTCTGTTTCTTCAGAATTGTGGGTTTTAAAATAAAACATCTGTCTGGATCCAGCTAACTTCTTCAGGTCCTTGTCTACCAGTATAGGGCAAAGTCCTTCCATCTCACAACACACACTGAAGCTGTAGGTAAGCGCAGTGTCCTGAATACAGCAGTGGTCCATACTCTATAGGCAGGGAGACAGTAAATCCCAATACTGTCATCAGATGTAGTAGCATGTAAAAATTGCCAGGGTTCTGAGCCAGTGGTGAGGCTTTCATTTATTTAATTTTAATTCAAGCATATCTATTATGCATTTTACCAATATGGATCAAAGTAGATTACAATCACAAATATTTAAGTTGTTTATTTTCACATCGAAAATACATTAAGATAGACTAAGATTGACAGTTAAAACCGTTCAGGTTCTGGTGCTAATGTGAGTGAATGCCATTGAGGTTTGCTCTGGGACACATTATTACTACTACTACTACTACTACTGAGCATTTATAGTGCTAGAAGACATACACAGCGCTGCACAGACACATGTAAAAGACAGTCTCTGCTCATCAGAGCTTACAATCTAGTCAAAACAGACAACACAGTAGCTGTAGACATGGGATACATCTAGGGGGAATGGTAAAGAAACACAAAGGAGACCAGGTGAGTTATCTGAAAGTGGCAGTGAAGAGGTGAGTTTTCAGCCTGGATTTGAAAAGGGTCAGAGAAGGCACCTGACGTACAGATTCAAGTAGTTTATTCCAGGCATAAGGAGCAGCAAGGTGAAAGGAGCGAAGTCTGGAGTTAGCAATAGAAGAGCACAGTTAGATGCAATTTGCCAGAAGAGCACAGTTCCCAAGGAAGGGGTATAGGGAGAGATAAGAGAGCAAAGGTAGTGAGGAACTGCAGAGTGAATGCACTTATAGGTCAGCAAAAGAAGTTTGAATTGGATACAAAAACAGATAGGGAGCCAATGAAGTGACTTGAGAAGAAGGGTACTATAGCATGACGAGGCTAGAGGAAGATTAGCTGCATAGCAGAGTGTTGAACAGATTGAAGGGGAGACACATGATTCAGAGGGAGGCCAGCAAGGAGTAGGTTACAATAGTCTAGACGGGAGGTGACTAAAGAGTGGATAAATGTCTTAGTTGTGTGTTGATGATATAAAGAAAAAAACGGAAGTTTTAACTATCAGTTGAATGTGTGTGGCAAAGGAGAGAGAGGAGTCAAAGACGACCACAAGGTTGCAAGCTGAGGAGACGGGGAGGAATAGAGAGTTATCCACAGAGACTGAGAAAGGGGAGAGGAGGGTTTAGGGGGAAAAATAAAAAGCTCAGTTTTGGCCATGTTCAATTTCAAGCGGCATGGGACATCCAAGCAGCAATGTCAGAAAGGTAGGTAGAGATCAAAGCCTGGGTTGCCAGAGAGATTTCAGGTGTAGAGAAGTAGATCTAGGAGTCATCAGAGTAAAGATGGTACTGAAAGCCATGGGAAGAGATGAGTGCACCAAAGGACTGGGTATAGAGAGAGAAAAGGAGTGGACCCAAGACAGATCCTTGGGGTACCCCCCAACTGAGAGTGGGATAGCAGCAGAGAATGATCCACCAGAACACTAAAAGATTGATGGGAGAGATAAGAAGAGAACCAGGATAGCACAAAGTCCCTAAAACCAAGCGAGGACAAGGTATCAAGGAGAAGGTTATGGTCAACAGTGTCAAAAGCAGCAGAAAGGTCAAGGATGAGGATCGAGTAACCCTTGGATTTTGCCAGGAACAGGTCATTAGAGACTTTGGCAAAATCCATTTCAGTAGAATGTAAAGGATGAAAGCCAGATTGTAAAAGATCCAGGAGGGTTTGAGCAGAGAGAAAGTTGAGGCAACAGCAGTGAACTGCACATTCAAGTAGTTTAGAAATGAAGGGAAGGAGGGAAATGGGTTGATAGGAAAACAGGTAGGATTTAGTGAGGGTTTCTTGAGAAGAGGTGTAATGACAGCATGCTTGAAGGCTGCAGGGACAGTTGCAGTGGAGAACGATAGGCTGAGGATATGAGAGATGGAAGGGACAACAATGGAGGAGATGGGGCTTAGGAGGCAGGTGGAAACAGGATCAGAGGAGCAGGAAGTGAGTTTGGAGGAGGAAAGAAGGTGTATGGTTTCCTCCTCAGAGATCATAGGAAGAAAGGGTAGCAGAGTCAGAGGGGAAAAGTCAGAAGCGAAGAGGGGGAGGAGGGGAAGTAGCCAACCTCGTGGGGAATGGGAATGTGATCTTGTGGATTTTGCCATGGAAATAGTCAGTCAGGGTTGGGCAGAAAGGGACGAGGGGTTAGAGGCGGAGACACCTTGAGGATAGAGTTGAGAGTTATAAAGAGACAGCAAGGGTCAGAAGCAAGAGAGTTAGTCAGATGGACATAATACTCTTGTTTGGTGAGTGCTATGGCTGACTGGAAAGAGACAAGCATGAATTTGAAGTGTAGAAAGTCCACAAGGATGTGGGATTTAAGCCAAGCACGCTCAACTGAATGGGCACAAGAACGTAGATAGCGGGTAGTAGAAGACTACCAGGGCTGGAGTATAGCATGACTCACAGGACATGGCATGGACAGAGCAAGAGTGTCCATAGCAGAGGAGAGTGCAGCATTATAGGAAGCTACTGCCTCATTAACAGTCTCAGATGACATAGTGGAGGAAAGAGGTGATGAGACAGTGGAGGAGAGAGCCAAAAGGTCAATAACATGAAGATTTTTAAAGAGGCTAGAGGAGACAGGGCGAGGTTTAGGCAGCGGGTGATGAACAGTGAAGCTCAGCGGGTGATGGTCCAATAAGGGAACATAAGAAAAGCCATACTGGGTCAGACCAAGGTCCATAAAGCCCAGTATCCTATTTCCAACAGTGGCCAAGCCAAGTCGCAAGTACCTGGCAGGTTCTCAAAAAGGCACAGGTTCCACAATGCTCGTCCTGGAGTAACATAGTAAATGACGGCAGATAAAGAGTAGTTACTCAACTGTAACAGGTGTTCTCCAGGAGCAGCAGGAATCAGTCCTCACATATGGGTGACATCGACGTCGATGGAGCCCCCGTGCGGAGCATTTCCCCAGCTTTCTAAGAAAGCCTTTGGGAATACTACACGCATGCGCAGTCCCCTTCCCGCCTAAAGGTGCCATCTTGCTCAGTCAGATGACATAGCTAAAAGACAGCACAAAAATGTAAAAATGAACTATGTACAACTGCAACTCCCAGGGGAGGAGGGAGGGTTGTGAGGACTGATTCCTGCTGCTCCTGGAGAACACCTGTTACAGGTGAGTAACTACTCTTTCTCCAGGACCAAGCAGGAAGTCAGTCCTCACATATGGGACTCCCCAGCTTCAGGCTACCGGGGACCCAGAGCTGAAGAATGAGCTCCCTCTAGCCGCAGCATCAGAGAAAGGATTTCACTGAAACATACCCCCACCGGTAGCCCAACCAGAGGGCTGGAGGGTAGGAGTTGCCTAAACCTCAAAGAGATGCCAGAGCACCGCCTGACCGAAAGCACTGTCCCTACGGGACTCCCTCTCCAGGCAGTAATGGGCCACAAAAGTCTGGCTTGAGGACCAAGTTGCAGCCCTGCAGATGTCTGCCAACGGTACAGAGCGGAGATGAGCTACTGAGGCAGCCATTGCCCTGACACGGTGGGCTGTGACCCGACCCTGCAAGGGAAGGTCAGCTGCCCTGTAAGCCCAGGTGATACAGTCAGCCACCCAGATGGACAAGGTACACTTGGAGACAGGTAACCCCAAGTTATTAGGGTCAAAAGATACGAAAAGCTGAGTAGCCCTTCTATGCCCCTGCGTACGTTCAATGTAGAAGGATAAGGCCCTCCTACAGTCCAGGGTATGCAGGACTGCCTCAGCCCAGCTGGCATGGGGCCTAGGGAAGAACGTTGGAAGAACCACCTCCTGGTTGAGATGGAAAGAGGAGACCACCTTTGGGAGGAACTTAGGATGAGTCCTAAGGACTACCCTGTTCCTATAGAAGCGAGTGTAAGGCCTGTCACAGACCAGGGCTTGAAGCTCACTCACTCACCTGGCCGAGGTCAGGGCCACTAGGAATAGAGTCTTCCAAGAAAGGAAGCGAAGAGGACATGTAGCCATTGGCTCAAAAGGTGGGCGAGTCAGTTGCTGCAAGACCACATTCAACTCCCACTCAGGGGCCACTGGATGGAGATAAGGCTTGAGCAAGAGCAAGCCTCTGAGAAATCTGGACACCAAGGGGTGAACCGACAAAGAGTGTCCCTCCACCAGTGAGTGGTGAGCTGCCAGAGCAGAGAGGTTGACCCGAACAGAATTGGACTTAAGGCCCTGATTGGACAAGTGCAGCAGGTACTGAAGCACTACTGGCACAGTGCAGGAGAAAGGATCTGCCTTGAGTTGCTGACACCACAAGGAGAACCTTCTCCACTTCAGGGCATAGGTTTTCCTGGTAGACTGCTTTCTAGAGGCCAAGACCACCTCTTCCACTTCCTGAGGCAGGCCCCAGGGAGCCAACACTACCCTTGCAGCCTCCAGGCCATCAAATTGAGAGATTTGAGATTGGGGTGCAGAAGGGAACCCTGATCCTGAGAGAGAAGATTGGGTTGCAACCCTAGAGGTAGCGGGGTTTCCACTGCTAGATGAAGCAGAAGTGGGAACCAGGCTTGCCTCGGCCACCTGGGGGCTACCAGAAGTACCGAGGCCTTGTCCCTTAGAATCTTGAACAAGGTACGGGCCACCAGAGGCGTGGGAGGAAACGCATACAGGAGGCCCTGGGACCAAGAAATCAGGAAGGCATCCGCTGCTAACCTCAGGGGATCCGGTTGCCTGGTACAAAACCTGGGTAGGTGCCGGTTCAGGGGACTGGCAAAGAGATCTATGGATGGAAGTCCCCATTTTAGGAAAATTTTTTGAACCACTAATGGGTGCAGTTGCCACTCGTGGGGCTGCAGAACCCTGCTCAACCTGTCTGCCAGGAAGTTCTCCTGGCCAGGGAGATAAACAGCCTTGAGAAACATGTTGTGCCTGAGCGCAAAAGAGCAAAGGGCCTGTGCCTCCTGACACAGGAGCCTGGACCCAGTGCCTCCCTGTTTGTTCACATAGAACATGGCCACTTGATTGTCCGTCTGCACCAGAACAAACTGGTGAGCCAAGGTGTGAGAGAAGGTTTTGAGGGCTAAGCGAATAGCCCGGAGTTCCAGTAGGTTGATCTGTTGCGTGGCCTCCCATGGAGACCACAGGCCCTGGGTGCACCTGTCCAAACAATGTGCACCACAGCCCTGCAAGGAGGCATCAGTCGTCAACACCACTGTGGAAACAGGCACCTGAAAAGACATCCCCTGTAGCAAGTTGGGGGGGTGTAGCAACCACTGCAGGGAGTTCAGGAATGGTTTGGACACCCGTACTTTGCCTGTGAGGCTTCCTGTGGCTTGCTTCCACTGAGTTCTGAGACACCACTGTGCAGGTCTCATGTGGAGGCGGGCATTGAGGGTCACATGCACTGTCGATGCCATGTGGCCCAGGAGCTTTAGACAGAGTCTGGCGGAAACCTGTGGCCTGCTCAGAAACTGATTTGCCAAGTCTATGAGCCTTTGAGCCCTGTCTCTTGGCAAGTAAGCCTTTGTTTGCAGGGAGTCCAATCTTGCCCCTATGAACTCTAGGTTCTGGGAGGGGAGCAAAGTGGACTTTGCGAAGTTTATGACAAAGTCTAGATGTTGAAGGAGGGAGACAGTTCTGAGGGTGGCTTGCCTGGCCTCCTGGGAAGTCTGACCCCTGATGAGCCAGTCATCCAGGTAGGGGAAGACAAAAGCACCCTGATTCCTCAAGTAGGCCGCCACCACTGCCAGGCACTTTGTAAAGACCCTTGGGGCAGAGGTTAGGCCAAAGGGCAGAACTCTGTACTGGTAATGGTTTCCTCCCACAATGAACCTGAGATACTTTCTGTGGTCTGGATGAATGAGGATGTGAGTGTACGCATCCTTCAGATCTAAGGAGCATAACCAATCTCCCTGCTGGAGGTAGGGCAGAAGTGTTCCAAGAGTAAGCATCTTGAACTTCTCTTTCTCCAAGAACTTGTTGAGATTCCTGAGGTCGAGAATAGGCCTGAGGCCACCGGTTCTCTTTGGTACGAGGAAGTACCTGGAGTAGAAACCGCGACCTTGCAGGCGGGAAGGTACAGGCTTCACCGCCTTGTCTAGAAGCAGACCTTGAAGTTCTTAGAGGAGGAGGTCTGTGTGCAGAGGAAGTCTTGGAGGCTCTCCTGGAAAGTAGGGAGGAGGCAGCTGCTGGAAATGGAGCATATAGCCCTTGTGGACTATGCTCAATACCCAAGATTCTCCTGTAATGGGTGGCCACCTGTGGGCAAACAGGGCTAGACGACCTCCTGTGCAGGGATGGGGCAGCAGAGGTGGAGAGGCTATGCTGTGGGAGTCAAAAAACCCCTCCCTGCTGAGTGGGAGCAAGAGCCGGAGGATTGGGGGCCTTCTGCCTACGGGGCCCATGTCCCTGCCCCTTGGCCTGCTGACCCTGCTAGGGAGCTGGGGAGGCCTGGTACTGAGGGAAAGGTTTGTATGCAGTTGCCTTCCTCGGGTAAAAGGACTTCTTACCCGAGCCCTTCTTCTTATGAGAAGGGGCAGAGGTTTTCCTGGACAGCCTTGTCCTAGTCAGGTGCTCGGTTTTGAGCTCAGCAGCCTTCTCGGCCATGGGCTTGCCAAAAAGGTTTTCACCTTGGCAAGGGACATCGACCAACTTGTCCTGCACCCAGGGCTCGAGGTCCGAAGACTGGAGCCATGCCTGGCGTCGGGCCCCGATGCCGGCTGCCGCTACACGGGCCGAAGCCTCGAAGCCATCGTAGGCCGCTCGGGACATGAACTTGGAGCATTCCCGGATTCCCGAGGACAAGGTCTGGAACCTCTGCAAAGGTTCCCCGGAGAGGCCAGCAGAGAACCCGGCAAGTTCCTTTGCCAGGTCTCTTAAGTACATGCCCATGTACAGCTGGTAGGACTGGACACGGCAATCAAGCATCGAGCCCTGGAAGCACTTTCTGCCGATGGCATCCAGGTTCCGGGCCTCCCTGCTGGGAGGCACCGCATAGTGCATCTTCTGGCTCTTCAGACGATGCATGGCCAATTCCACCACCATGGAATGGTGCGGTAGCTGCGCTCTTCTGGAATCCAGGGCTCTTACGGAGTCGAAAGATGGAATCGACCCGCTTGCTCAAAACCGGCGCCGAGGCCGGTGCCTCCCACATCCGGAAGAGGAGCCGCTCCAGCATCGGAGGAACCGGCAAAGTAAAGGCCTCCTTCGGAGGAATCATACTGGAGGGCCTCGAGCTCTTCGGCTCGAGGCTCCTCCTCAGGGTCCGCGGGAATCGACAAAGCCTTGGCCATGTCCCGGACGAACTCTGAGAACCGGGTGTCCTCTGGGGGGGACCTACTCCGGGGCTCGGACTGCGGTGAGTCCGAAGGGACGCACCGAGTCTGGAAGGTGTCGGGGGACTCCTCATCCTCCGTCTCCCACGCGGACTCATCTGAAGAGGAGTCGGGGGGCACCGACCGCGCGGGCCTTGGCGGCACCCGCCCCGACGCCGAAGGTACCAGCATCGACGCCCTTGGCCCCAAGCGGGAGGTCGAAGGTAACCGTGACCGAGGACGACTTCGAGCCTTCATGGTCTTGAGTATCGGCTCGGTCTCCGGGGTCGACTTAGTCGTCGATGTCACGGTGGTCGGGGCAGATGCACCAGCGAGGCTGGCCATCAGTACCCGCTGCTGATCCATGAAGGCAGACAATCTGCACGCCAAGGCTGTCAGCCTGAGTCCAAGCTCAGGAGACCCAGCAGCTACCGACTCGGGCCCCGGCAGCGCCGGGCCCAATGTCAGCTCCCTAGGAGGAGAGTCCTCGAGGACAACAGGACTTATGTGCCCGGCGGACTCCGGCTCCATGTGAGGCATCTTGGACGGCTTCTCCTGCTCCAAGGGCCCGGAGCGGCGGTCGGGTGTCTGAGACCTGGCCCCCGAGGAACCAGGGACCTCCTCCGCTGCTGTCCTCACGAGCCTTTTCTTCCTCTTACGCTCCCGATCGGGGGACCCACTGTCCGAGGAACCCCGGCGATGCTCGGGGTCAGACTTTCGAGATGTCAAGGCCTCAGACGAGGTCCAGGCACGGCCGGAGGCAGAGTCAGAAAAAATCTGTACTCTGGTGTATTTGAAAACCAATAAAGAATAAAAAAAAAAAAAAATCTGTTCTTTCTGATGCTGGCGGCTTCGAAGTGCCTTGGTGGACATTTTGCCACACGGGACACAGACCTTAGGATCATGATCCGGTCCCAGGCATCGAAGGCAGCAGTCATGTGTGTCGGTGAGAGACATCAGTTTCTTACACCGATCACACTTTTTGAAACCACTGGAAGCCGGGGGAAGCCATCGGGGAAAAAAGAGCCCCCGCGAGGTCAAAGGACTGGCCTTCCAGGGAAAAGAGAAAAAAGGGCGCGAACGCCAGCCACGAAGGGCAAAAACCAAAAAATAGAAGACGGGCTTGATACCGGTGTACCGAACCCGGCGGGAAGGGGATCCGGCATCGAACCGGAGAAGAACCGTGAAGAAATCGCAAGGAAAAAAGTCAGCTTTTCCGGGTGACACGGACAGATATCCGTTGAGCTCCACGGAAAAAGAGAGACTGAGCAAGATGGCACCTTTAGGGGGGAAGGGGACTGCGCATGCGTGCAGTATTCCCAAAGGCTTTCTTAGAAAGCTGGGGAAATGCTCCGCACGGGGGCTCCATTGACGTCGATGTCACCCATATGTGAGGACTGACTTCCTGCTTGGTCCTGGAGAAAGACCAGTATGGTCCATCTAGTCTGCCCAGTAAGATGGCAAGAGTAGGTGCACCTGCTGCTCCGTGCAGGCCACCCCTCCCCATGTCTTTGTTTTAGGGGTGAACCCTCTCCATGTCTTTGTTTTAGGGGTGAACCCATCGCTCCGTGTAGGACACCCCTGTATGTTGAGAAATTAGTTGGTTAAGTTTATTTTGATTTTATACTGTTGCTGTAAAAGGATCCACTATGTCTGTCCCATGCCATTTTGAATTCTGTCACTGTATTTGCCCCCACCACTTCCATCAGGAGGGCACTCCAAGCATCCACCACCCTTTCAGTGAAAAAGTATTTCCTGACATTGCCTTTCAATTTACCCCCTTGCAGCTTCATGTTATGCCCTCTAGTTTTACAGTTTCCCCATCTTTGGAAGAGGTTTATTTGTTCATTATTTCTCTTTAAGTATTTAAAGGTCTGAATCATATCTCCCCTGTCCCTCCTCTCCTCCAGAGTGTACATATTTAGGTCTTCAAGTCTCTTCTCATAAGGCTTCTGACGCAGGCTCCAAATCATTTTGGTCGTCTTCCTCTGAACATTTTCCAGTCTTTTTATATCCTTTGTAAGATATGGTCTCCAAAACTGAACACAGTATTCCAAGTGAGGCCTCACCAGTGACTTATACAGTGGCATTAGTACCTCTTCCTTTCTGCTGGTATTTCCTCTTTGTATGCAACCCAACATCCTCCTGGCCTTTGCCACCGCCTTATCACACTGTTTTGCCACCTTGAGATCCGCAGAAATAATCACACCAAGGTCCTTCTCCTGGTCCGTGCACACCAATCTCTCCCCCCCTATCGCATACATCACTAAGCAGTGGATTTCCCAGGTCCTTGTTAATAATAATTTATGGACCATTTCCTACAGGAACTTGTCCAAATCTTTTTTAAACCTATCTACAGTAACGGCTTTTACTACACCCTCTGGTAATGAATTCCAGAGTTTGATTATTATTTAACTGTTTTTCTATACCACCTTTTTCGGTTCAAAGTGGTGTACATTAAACAACATTGATACATAGAACAGTGTGAACTTATTTACATGGAACTGTGTGAAGGAGTGCACGGGGTGGCGAGTATGCGTGGCATGTGTGACTTGGAATACTTGGAGCCATGGGCAAAGGGGCTCAGCACCAACACAGTTTTAACAGAATTGGTCCTGGTGTTTTATGGAACTGGTACAAACACTCTGCTGGTTGGTGGATATATGGAGTTGAAGATTGGTTTTGTGGTTGGGTATGACCGTTTTCCTTCTGGGTGGAGTCATGTTTCTGTTTTGGTGGGGGGGGGGGGGTTTGTGGGGTGGCCTAGGGGCTCCTCCCCTTCATTCTATTCTGGAAGCTCATGGTGAATTTTTTTTATATACTTTATTTATAAACCACCAACAAATACAATATATAATATACACACATCTCCAAGAGGAGTGTACTCTGATCCCCTCCCGGAGAATTATCAGAAACAGAAAAGAACAGGTGGGATATTATTTTTCCTTTTTGTTATTCCCCTTACCCCTGCCCCCCACTACCCTACCCCTCTTCCCCCCTTCACCCACAGCACACTCCCCTTCGAACTCTATAAGCCCCCCTTCATTGACTAATTCCACTTCACACCTCCCACCAGCAGCTCTCCTCCGTCAACTACCAACTTGCAATATCTCATTGCGACACCGAGCACCTAGCTGTTGAATATAAGGCTCCCAGACACGCATAAAGGCTGTCCAACGTTTGACACTGCCCCGCGCCACCCATCTCTCCGTTAACATCATTTGATGAAAACAATTACGCCACTCACCAAAGGTAGGTGGGTTGTGGTCTCTCCAAAGACGGAGAATTGACCCCTTCCCCACTAGGCAGGCTTTACGCACCAACAAACGTTCCCCTTTTATCACAGGACATGGAGGGTCGAGCCGATCCAACACCACAAGGGCACCGGACCATCGCACTCGCCGCTGCAGCAATCTATTTAGAAAAGTACATATCTTAGCCCAATAGGATCTCAAAAATCGACAGCCCCACCACATATGCAATAAGGTCGCCAAGGGCTCCGAGCATTTAGGGCAGCGACCATCAGTGGTGAGCTGACTACGCAGCGCCCTCCACAGGGAGAAGTGTGCTCTAGTCACGCATTTAAATTGTACCTCCCGCCAGCGTGCCCCCTGCGCCAGCCCCACTATCCCTTTCAAAGCCTTACTAACCGACCCGGGGGATATTGCTCCACTCAATTCCGCTTCCCAGGCCGCCTCCACCCCTCGATAGTCAGGGGCGGTACTAAGCCGATCCAAATGCTTCTTTAAATCAGAAATCGACGGGGGGCTTTCCCCCCCTAACCCAAAAAATTCCAATATTTGTGCTGACCGGTCAATATGCAACGCCTCCCGGGATAGGGAAGACACATAATGAGAGATCTGCATATAAGCAAAGCAATGCTTAGTGGGTAAATCATATTCCCTACTCAGGGTCAAAAAAGATGTGCACTGCCCTGACGGATCCACCACATGTCCTATATTCCTTATTCCCTGATCACTCCAATCCCGAAAAATCACCGTCTACGAACCAGGTGTAAAATTAGCATTACCCTGCAAAGGTAGCCAACTAGAGATCTTCCATGAAGCATTCCATCTGACGTTAAGTTGTTTCCAAGTTCTCTTAGCCGAACCAATCAACTCACTTCGCACTACATGACTAGGAAGATCGTGGTGCGCCCCATGTAAGACCCCCAGCAATGTTAACGGCGCCACGAAACACTCCTTCAAAGCCCGAGGCGTATATACATCTGTCCCTCCCAACCAATCCCCAAGATGTCGAGCCTGGCAAGCCAGAGCATAAACCGTGAGATCCGGAAGTCCCATCCCCCCTTCCCGCCATGTCCCCAACATCCGCGACCATGGGATACGCGCCCTGCCTCCCTTCCACAAGAAGCGTCGGACGACTGCTTCTAACCGGCGCACATCTCGACGCAACAGCCAAACCGGCAGTGTCTGAAACCAGTACAAAAGCCGTGGCATTATCACCATTTTGACCGCCGCCACCCTCCCCAACAAGGATAGCGGAAGGGGTTCCCATGCTTTCAACTGTATCTGCAGCTGCCTCAGAGAGCACTCAAAGTTACGTGCGTAGATCGCCCGAGGCTGTCGAGTCAGCACTATGCCCAAATAAATAAATTCGTCAGCCGCCCACTTAAGAGGGAAAGCCCCCACCCAACTCCCTCGCAACTGAGTCGAAATATCTAGGGCTTCTGATTTATCTTTGTTGATGCGCAGCCCCGAAACCCTACCAAATCTCGTAAACTTCTCCAACAGCTTCGGTAGCGAATGGTCAGGGGAGAGCAGGTGTACCAAAAGATCATCTGCGAAGGCTGAAAGTTTAAACTCCTGGGAGCCCATTCTTATTCCCTGTATCTCACGTGAGGCCTCAATGGTCCATATCAAGGGATCTAGTGACAGGACAAACAATAGAGGGGAAAGGGGACAGCCCTGTCGCGTGCCCCGCTCCAAGAGAAAATCGTCAGAGAGTACCCCATTGCACAAAACCGCAGCTGTCGGCTGTGCATAAAGACTCTCCACCATCCTACAAAAATTGACTCCCAAACCATAGTGTGGGAGAAGGTTGCGAAGATACTGCCAATCCACCCTGTCAAAGGCCTTTTCCGCATCAAAGCTGACAAGCAACGAAGGCAACCAACGAGCATGTACCCATTCCAGGGACGCTAGAATCTTACGCAAGTTCCAAACAGCATATCTCCCTTTGACAAACCCCACCTGCGAATCGTGCACCAAAAGTCCTAAAACTGCTGCCAGCCGTATTGCCAAAATCTTCGCATTTAATTTAATATCGAAATTGAGCAAGGAGATAGGACGATATGATTCTACTAGTAAAGGGTCCTTACCCGGTTTAGGAATCAGCGTAAGATGAGCATGATTATGCCCCCAATGAAAAGCCCCTTGCTCCGCCCTCTTATTAAAGACCTCCGCCAGTGCGGGATTCACAGACTCATCAAGAAGTTTATAGAATTCGGCACCCAAACCATCAGGTCCAGGCGATTTGTAACAACTAGCTGCTGAAATCGCGGATTGTACCTCTTGCGGAGTTATAGGTTGCTCTAATATCACCTTCTGTTCCTCAGTAAGCTGCGGCAATTCCAACTCTTTCAAATAATCACGCATCTCCATGGTGGACGCGGGTTGTGCCATATATAAGTCCTGAAAAAATTTCCGAAAGACCCGGGCAATTTTCACTGACTCTTTTTGCAGTCTTCCCTGATCATCCCGGACGGCCGCCACTAATGAGGAGCCCCGCTGACCCTTCAAACATCAGGCCAGCAACTTCCCCGGCTTGTTCCCATAGCAATGGAGCCGATACCGATAATAAAAGACGGACTTCTTGGCCCTCTGATGTAACAGCTCATTAAGATCCACCTTAGCTTCCCAGAGCTTTTTCTTATTCGCAGGCGTCGGATTACACGCACATAACCGTCTCAATCCAGTAACCAGTCACTCTAGACCTATTATTCACTCCGCTATAACCGACGTTTCCGGGCTGCGAACCCAATGATATCTCCTCGTAACACCACTTTCGCCGTCTCCCACACCAATTCAGGATCCTTACTGTGGCACTGATGATCACTCATAAACTCCCGCCAACGCTGTTTTAGGAAGTGTTGAAATCGAACATCATGACACAGCCCCAGAGGAAGTCGCCAAAGTCGCGCCCGGGTATTATCCATCCCCCACTGCAACTCCATCCTGACCACTGCATGATCTGATACTTCCAGGGGGCCTATCTGCACCTCCCCCATATTAGCAAACAAATCCCCCGACACTAAGATGTAATCAATTCGAGCGCTGGAGCCGTGTGCACGGGACTGATGGGTAAAATCCCTTTCCAAGGGATGTAATAAGCGCCATGGGTCGACCAGGCCTAGTCTTCCTTGAAAGCGCTGTAGCATCCAAGTCGTCGGGATCCTATCCCTCGCCTCCCCCCTCTAGAAGTGTCAAGGTCCACATCCAAAACCCCGTTAAAATTCCCCGCAAGAAGCAGCGGGAATTCCGGGAGCTGTTCTACTTTAGAGGCCAGGCCATTATAAAAGCTGGGGTCCAGCACATTAGAACCATAAAGATTCCCAATAATCACTGGCTTCCCCTCCAGCTGACCGGCCAACAGAAGGAATCTCCCATCATCCGCAGCGATAACATTTTCCATGGCAAAGCAGATTCGCTTGTGGAACAAGATTACTACTCCTCCCTTTTTCCCTCTTGCGGGGGACCCCCACACCTGCCCCACCCAGTCCCTACGAAGTTTGCTGTGCTCTTCCTCCGTCTGGTGCGTTTCTTGCAGAAGTGCAACATCACACTGCTGTCGGGCCAAGGCCTGCAATACTTTATATTGCTTAATTGGATTCCCCAACCCACAGACATTCCAGGTAATGACCTTCAAAGGCATGGGGCAGTGTCATGATTCAGCCAATCAGAAAACTCTAGTCGCAGCATAGGAGTTCCCCCAGCCTGGAACCCCTCCCTAACATCCAGCAAGAAAATACAGAGCTGCAAACAAGAAAACATTGGAGTGTGTGCTATCCCTCCCCCTCGCCTCCCTCCCCCCCCCACCTACCCCCCCTCTGCCCCCCCACTACTAAGCCGTCAAGTCCACCCATCAGGCTGGACAACTTCCCTATGGCAATCGGGACTGCCCCGAGCCCTCCTAAACCCAACATTTAGCTTAACCATCTTATAAAATTCAGATCTCTTTCTAACCACCACAGTGTTAACATCACAGAACTCCCCCCTGCCCCCTCCCTCCCCTCTTCTAAAACAACGGCACTCCCTAGCCTACTCAACTTGCTAATAATACTCAATATCGAACAAAGTCGCCTCCCCTCCCGTCCGTTAAACCCAGTATTGCTTTTCCCCCCAGGAGTCCTTAATCCCCTCATTTCCCCATTCCGGAGTCCTGCACCTCCCCCCTGTAGCAAGATACCCATCCGGGACCCATTGTGCCTATTTTCCAACCTCAGAAGCCTACTTTATCAGGCCCTCCCAGGGAAACACAGCCTATTGTCACCGTATAAGGCCTGCCCATACCCCACCCCTGGTCTCCGACTCGAAGGGACTGGCCACCCTACTGCCTAAAGTATAACAGGGGTGTGCGATCAAGCCGCTGCAAGCCACAATGTGAAAATGAGCGAAGCAACTAAAAACAACGCTGGAGATAACATAAACAACCCACTAAACCTCTCATTCCAGAATTGCAAGCCCGACACGCACACCACCCCACATTCTTCCACCCCCGTCATCCAGTTCCAACTAAGATCAGCCCAATGCGTAAAAGCAATCTCCGGGGTGTCAGGCTGATTAGCAGCCGGGTCGGTCTCCTCGAGCCCCCCAGGTGTCTCCGCGCGCTAGCGCCATCGCCATCAGGGCTGCCTTCTCAATGCTCTCTGGTTCCCAGTAGGATAGGTGGCTTTGGTGGCCCTTCCCCCCGTCAGCATCAAAGCCAACAGTCTCACAGCCCTCCACCCCAGCCCCTTGCCTCCCTGACCTTAACTAAGATTAGAAACATGCGAAGGCATGTCCATTATCCCTGCACAATGCACCTCAGCATTACAAAGAAAAAACACAGATATAAGCATTGCAAGTTATAACAGTAGTCAAGTTAATAAACCCCACCCCTCAAGACATACAGACAGACCCCCCATCTAACTACTCATTCACACGCTTCATGCACCCAAATCAAAGAAAAGCAAGGAAAGCTGCAATCATATTTTGAACAATGTAACAGTTTGAACAAGGTAACAATTAAAGCAATGTCGCAGGTTGAACAAGGGAGCAGTTTGAGCAATGTAGCCGATTGAACCAGGTAACAATTTGAACAAGGTAGGAGATTGAACAATGTAGCAGCTTGAACAATATAGGGAGCAGCTGCTAGAGTCCAGGCCCTCACTAGGCCAATGGGCCTCTCTCCTCCAGTAAGACATCAAAACTCCAACCTCGTTGGTAACACATGCTTCACGAGGGCGAGTTAGCCTGAGCATTCAGGGTATCCAGAAGAGCGGCAGCCGCTGCCGGTGTCGTCAGGTAGTGTGTCTGTCCATGGACCTCCACCCGTAGCCGAGCAGGGTACAACAAAAAAAACCGCACTCCTTTGTTCAGTAACTGTGTACAGACCCCAGAGAAGGCCCATCGCTGCTGGCTCACTAGGGTTGAGTAATCCTGAAACAAGAGGATTTGTTCCGGGTCCTGTTGCCGTAGATTTCGGCCCCGAGCAGCCTTCAACACCGCCTCTTTTTGTCGATAATCCAAAAAGCGTGCAATAACCGCTCGCGGACGCCTCGCCTGATCTCGTCGCTGGCCAAGTCTGTGCACGCGTTCTAGCTTTACTGGGTCATCACCTTTGCCATGCAACAGTTTTTCTACCCAAGTCTGCAAGTAGCCGAATAGGGCGCCATCAGCCACGCTCTCCGGTATCCCGATGAAACGAAGGTTCTTGCGCCTCCCCCGGTTTTCAAGTTCGTCCAGCTTATCACCCTGTTGCTTTACCAGGGTCTCTAAGGCCTCCACTTTAGCTTTCAAGGAGTGCTGGGCATCTTCCACGTCCGAGACGCGTGTCTCCACCTGGTCTATCCTCCCTGCAAACTCAGTGAAGCGTTGGCTTACATTCTGCATCTGGTCCGCCAATTCTTGAAAGCGGGTATCCAGCGCCTGTACCACCGCGGCACTCACTTCAGTCACCAAGTCCTGGGTGCCACTTGATTTCGGGCTGGCTGGTGCTCCCTCCGCCATTTTACCCTCAGTGACTCACGGCTTCTCCCTCCGTGGCGGTTTCGATGCCATCGGGTTACGTGCCGTTAAAAATCTGCTTCCAGCACTAGGTTAGTAACCCCCGTATTCTGAAAGAAGAAAATTGGTGATTAGTCCCCACTTTCATAGAGGTTTACAGCCGTTTTGCGGGGCAGAGTACCCGGAGCTGATCGTAACCGGTCCGATCAGCTCATTGCCAAACCAGAAGTCCGCTCATGGTGAATTTATGTTTTCTATAAAAGAGGATTTCCTTTTCCTTGTACAAAGGTTTTGTGAGCGGGGGATGGAGGGCTTGGGGGTGGGTTTATTTGTGTGTGTTAGAGTGATATTCGTTGGGGGATTATGTTTCTTCATATGTGGATGGGCAGGGTGAGAAGGAGGTGGACGTGTGGGAGATGGGTTCCCCTTTTAGGCTTAAACAGGCTGTTGGCTTCTTGAACTTAGGTTGAACAATGACAATGGCTCTTAAAATTGTAGCCTTGAATGTGGGGGATTTGAACAGCCTAGTTAAACGCAAATGGGTGTTAGCTTATTTACAAAAAAAATGGGTGGACACTGCACTCTTACAAGAAGTGAAGCTTGTTTCCTTGGAAGTGGAGAAATTGCAGGGAGGGGGCACTGGAGACAGTTGTTCTACTCTGCCTATACTTCCAAGAAGCGAAGGGTTGCTATTCTAAGTAACTCCCATATTATAAGAACATAAGATAAGAACATAAGATATGCCATACTGGGTCAGACCAAGGTCCATCAAGCCCAGAATCCTGTTTCCAACAGTGGCCAATCTAGGTCTTAAGTACCTAGCAGTCTCCCCAAAGACACAGGTTCCTCAGTGCTTGTATTGGGTCAAGCAGTGATATCCTGGGTCCCTTCTTAATAATGGTTTATGGACCTTTCCTCCAGGAACTTGTCCAAACCTTTTTTAAACCCAGCTACACTAACAGCCTTTACTACATCCTCCGGTAACAAATTCCAGAGTTTGATTACACGTTGAGTGAAAAAATATTTTCTTTTATTAGTCTTAAATAGTTTACCCTGTAGCTTCATTGCATGTCCCCTAGTCTTTCTATATTCCCTTTACTTTATATGAATCAGGGGAAGACACCCAGGGGTGGGTAGCATGAGTGGTGGGTTGGGTGGAGCAGCATGGGATTTCCCTTTTAAATGTCTACGCTCCTAATGGCCCTAAGGGGACCTTCTTTAAGCAAGCCTTTTCCTCCTTTGAGGTTAAGACCAAAGGCACAGTTCTGGTGATGGGTGATATGATCTGTGCATCGAGCTTTCTAGACCAGTCGGGGCCTTACAGATGGTTAAACTGTTCCTGGAGCAGCCGCTTTACAAAAAACTTTGGAGCGTTTGGGATGGGTTGAATTTTGACGGACCCTTCACTCCAGCGAGTGTGGCTATACCCACTGCTGTGCTAAGACCCATGGATAATCTTGGCTGGGTCTCATCTGTAGTTGGGAGTCTGATGTGCAGAAGGTGGCAGGGATCTCTATCCTGCCAGCATTGGTGAGTATGGTAATGGATCTTCAAAGAGAGGAAGTGAGGGGAGAACGTCGATAGAGGGCCAATGTCCATTTGTTGCAGGAGGCAGGTGTTCAAAAGGCAATGCAAGATAAGAGATTGGTGGTCCTATTACCTAACGATACTGGGGAGATCTCCAGTGATCTGTTGTGGGAGGCCGGGAAAGCATACATGTGTGGATGGCTGTTACAGTTAGCTTCTCAGTGGAAGAAACAGTGAGATACTGCACTTGAGGAGCATCATTCATTCATTCATTTATTTAACTAAGCTTATATACCGCTTTTCTACCAGTCAAAGCAGTGTATATTCAGGTACTGTATATATATATTTACCTTGTTCCCAAAGGGCTCACAATCTGTGTTTTTGTACCTGAGGCAACAGAGGATTAAGTGACTTGCCCAAGGCCACAAGGAGCATCTGTGGGACTAGAGCATCATAGTGAGTTGGTAGCGCTGGAAGCCAAACATAAGCAGACAGGTGCCGGGAAAGTATATCATGCATTGTTAGAGGTGCACTGATATATTCAAACAATCGAAGTAGAGAGGACTGAATTCTTACTGCGCCTCACTAAGCATAATTTTGTAGAGTTTGGGAGGACGTACTGGGAAACTCTTGGTTTGGCACTTGTGTAAGTAACGTACCAGCAGGCTTATCAGCAAGGTTTATGATAAGAATAGGACTCTGCAGAAGGATACTGCAGGAACTTCCCTTGCCTTCTGTGAGTTGTACTTGATGTTGTATGCCTTGGAGACTGCCGTGGACTCCATGGGACTTTCTGCCTTCCTGGATACAGTAAACTTGCCATCTCTCTCTGACCAGAGGAGAGAATTTTTGGATAGAGGGATCTCGTTGGGGATGGGTGAAGAAAGCCCCCAGATAAGTGAAACATTAAATACCTTTACGGAAATAGGTAAATGAGGCAACATATGAAAAGCAGTGTGTATAAATGCCCGTAGCATGAGAAATAAGATCCCAGATGCTGAGGCTTTAATGGGAGAGGCTGACTTGGATTTAATGGCAGTAACAGAGACATGGCTCATGGATAACCATGACTGGGATGTAACTATACCAAGCTATACTTTATTCAGAAAGCATAGAGTAGGAAGAAGGGGAGGAGGAGTGGCACTATATGTAAAAAAATAATATTAAAGCTATGGAAATACAGGGCTTAAAAGAGAGAGAGGAGGCACTATGGATTAAACTAGAAAAAAGGAAAGAAAAATCCCTTTGCATTGGTGTGATATACAGACTTCCCTCAAAGGAAGAAGTGGACAGAGATTTAATATAAAACATATGCAGCATTGCCAAGAAAGGGGAAGTGCTACTGATAGGGGATTTCAATATGCCAGATGTTGATTGGCGCATCCCTGTTACAGTATCATCTAGAGGTAAATAGATCCTGGATTCTTTACAGGAAAAACTATTCAGGCAACTGGTAATAGAACCCACACGTGAAAGGGCCATTCGGGACTTGGTGCTTACCAATGGTGAAAGTGTTTCTGATATTATAGTTAGAGATCATCTCGCATTCAGTGATCACCAGATGGTGTAGTTCGGTATTAGGACTAGGCTTGCTAAAATCCATTCAAAAGCGAAGGTCTTCGACTTTAGAAAAACTAACTTTGCCAAGAAAGGCCAATACCTCAAGGAGTCGTTAATGGGATGGGAACAGCTAGGAGATGTAGAAAAACAGTGGGCAAAACTGAAAGGGGATATTTTAAGGGCAACCAACCTTTTTGTTAGAATGGTAAATAAAGGTAAAAGGAAAAGGAGGCCACTATGTTTCTCAAAAGAAGTAGATGAAAAGTTTAAGAAAAAGAGGGAGGCCTTCATGAAATACAAGAAATCACAGAGAGGGGAAGATAGGAATCTATAGTTGGAAAATCTTAGAGAGGCTGGCAAAGTAGTCAAGAAAGCAAAGATTCAAAAAGAGGAGGAAACAGCCATTGCACAACAAAAAAAAATGGAGGGATAAGACATTTTTCAGATACGTTAGTGAGAGGAGGAAGGGCAAAAGTGGTATTGTCAGACTCAAGGGTGAAGGGAAGGAATATGTAGAAGCTGATGAGGATAAAGTGGAAATGCTTAACAAATATTTCTGTTCTGTGTTCACAGATGAAGGACCAGGAGCAGGATCTCAGAAAACACCTACAAACAGAAATGAGAAACATCTTGAATTAATTTCAGAAGACTGTGTTTATGAGGAACTAGGCAAAGCGATGGGACCGGATGGAATATATCCCAGAATACTGAGGGAACTTGGGGATGTTCAAGCAGCTCCACTGACTGACCTTTTCTATGCCTCTTTGGAGTCGGGAGTGGTGCCAGAGGACTGGAGAGAGGCACATGTGGTCCCTTTATACAAAAGTGGAAGTAACCATGTGGTTGAAAACTATAGGCCAGTTAGATTAACCTCGGTGGTAAGTATATATTGGAAGCACTGCTGAAAGAGAAAATAGTGAGGTTTCTGGAGTCCAATGGATTACTGGATCCGAGGCAGCATGGATTCACCAGAGGCAGGTCTTGTCAGACAAATCTGATTGATTTCTTTGACTGGGTGACTAGGGAGTTGGACTGAGGGAGAGCCCTAGATGTGGTGCATTTAGATTTCAGTAAAGTCTTTGACACCATTCTGCACAGGCAACTTATAAACAAACTGAGCACCCTAGGGATGGACCCTAAAGTTACTGCTTGGGTTAGAAATTGTTTGAATGGGAGGCGACAAGGGATATAGGTAAATGGAGCTCACTCTGAGGAGGAGATTACCAGCGGTGTTCCACAGGGATCTGTCCTTCGTTATATTCTTTTTAACATCTTTGTTAGTGATATTTAGGAAGGGCTTTTGGGTAAGGTTTACCTCTTTACAGATGATACCAAAATCTGCAATAAAGTAGGTACCCAAGAAGGTATAGATAACATGAGGAGGGATCTAGCTAAGCTTGAAGAATGGTCTAGAATTTTGCAGCTGAGATTTAATGTTAAAAAATGCAGGAGCATGCATTTGGGTTGCAGCAATCCAAGGGAGCGATACAGTATAGGGGGTGAAGTATTTCAGTGCACAAAAGAAGAGTGGGACCTGGGTGTGATTGTGTCTGATGATCTTAAAGTAACTAAACAGATAGAAAAGGCGAAGGCGAAAGCTAGAAAGATACTTAGGTGCATAAGGAGAGGAATGGCCAGCAGAAGGAAGGAGGTGATAGTGCCTCTATATAAAAGTCTTTAGTGAGACCTTATTTGGAGTACTGTGTGCAATTCTGAAGACCGTACCTTGAAAAGGATATAAACAGGTTGGAGTCAGTGCAGAAGATGGCTACTAAAATGGTTAGTGGTCTTCATTATAAAGCATATGAGGACAGAATTAAGGATCTTAATATGTATACTTTAGAAGAAAGGCGGGATAGAAGTGATATGATTGAGACATTTAAATACCTCCATGGCATAAATGCACAGGAGAAGAGCCTCTTTCAATTGAAAGCAAGCTTTGCTACAAGGGGCATAGGATGAGGATGAAAGGGGATCGACTCAGGAGTAATATGCGGAAATCTTTCTTTATGGAAAGAGTGATAGTTGCATGGAATAGTCTCCCAGTGGAGGTGGTAGAGATGAGGACAGTATCTGAATTCAAAAAAGCATGGGACATACACAAAAGATCTCTAAAGGAAAAAAGGGGAATGTTTTAGTGGTTGATATGGAAGGGCAGACTAGATAGGCCATGTGGTCTTTTTCTGCCATCATGTTTCTATGAGTCTCCCAAGCGAAAATTCAGATCACTTAAATTCCTGTCCTCTTGTAAGGCCATGGGGACTAATGGTTTTCCAATTGAATGGTACAAGGTGATGCAAGATGCCATTACACCACTCCTACAGTGGGTCTACAATGACTCATTGGTAGGGGGGATTCTTCCTCCAGCTATGGATGAAGCTGAGATTTCTATAATCCTGAAAGGCGGGCAGTCGACAACTGAATGTGGAAATTATAGGTCTATCTCTCTCTTCAACAGTGATATTAAGATCTTTGCCCAAGTACTTGCCAACCGGCTGGATAGCGTGATTACCTCTTTGGTCCACCCTGACCAGATAGGATTCATATGGAGGTCAGCAAATTTTATGATAATTTGTGACGCTTTTTCAACATTCTGCTTCAGATTGATAGAACGAGCAGTCTGACTTGCTGTATTTCCCTAGATGCTGAAAAAGCATTTGACTGGGTCGAGTGGGAATATTTGTTTGCAGTCATGGTCAGATTTGGTCTTGGGGTGCATTATATTGGTCGGGTTCATGCTTTGTATGGTGCCCCATCCGCACAGATAGTAGTCAATGGACAGCAGTCAAACAGATTTTTGTTACATCGTGACATGTGACAGAGTTGTCCCCTTTCCCCCTTCTCTTGCGATCAAGCCTTTGGCATTTCTCCTCCGTTATGCTCCCAATATTAAGCCTATTGTCGTGGAGGGGTCCCTCATCAAGTGTCTTTATATGCGAATAATACTCTGATTTTTGTTCAGGATACGGAGTACTCCATTCCGGGAGTTTTGCGGGTACTGGAAAATTTTAGCAAGGTCTCTGGTTTTAAGGTTAATTTGGAAAAGTCTGAGATCCTTCCACTTGGAAGGTGGCCCTCGCGTTTGCCAGCCAATTGTCCCTTTAAGATGGCAGACACTCATATTAAATATCTCAGTTTAAAAATCTCTTCAAATGTGGAAGATCTTTTTCATTTGAATTATATCCCCCTCATTAGACTGAGTGGAGAGAAGCTTCGGAGATGGGGAGATTTTATGATGAGATGGATGGGAAGGTTTGTGGCCCTTAAAATGGTTATAGTGCCAAAGCTGCTGTATTTGTTTTCTCAGCTGCCAATTGCAGTTCCCCAGTCATTCTTTACGACTCTAGAAGGTATGTTTAGTCGCTTTGTTTGGGATCATAGATGTGCCCATATTGCTTGGGACCACTTAGGGCGACCGGAGAAGGGAGGAGGTCTTAATTGTCCTAAATTGGTATTATACTATAAATCGGCTGTTCTGCAGGTGCTTCGGTACCACTATATATGACCCTCGGATGCTCACTGAGTAGCCATGGAATGTGCCTGGCTCTCCCCTTTGTCTCTTTTTGAGGTTCTGAGTGGAGGGAGGGTTAGGGGAGCACATTCTGCTTTCACTCTTGAAGAAGGTATATTCACAAGTCCGCCGGAGAGGGGGATGCATGGGTATTCTTTTTCCAGATGCTCAAATTGTGGATTTTCAACCCTTCAGGGCACCCGCCTTTCGGGAGTTACTCTTGGCTTGGGGAGCTAACGATATTCATCTTTTTAGAGATCTACTCATAGACCATACATGTATTATTTTAGCTCAGCTGGCGCATAGGGGGGAGGAAGTTCAAGTGTCCCAGTTTTTTAAAAATTATGGTACTTTCTGATGTGGGCAGATAACTTGCTTCAGCTTACTAGGGCACCCCTAGAGGTGGAGAAACTGCTATTTGGGTGTCAAACTCCATGGAAAGGGCTCCTTTCCAATCTTCATAAGGCTTTGCTTGAGTTTTTTGGCGATGGGCTATACCCGCACCTGGAGCAGTGGCACTGTTTTCTTGGTCTCCCCTTCACACCCAGGGAGTGGCAAGCCATTCATAAGAAAGGGTATCTGTGAGGACATACTGTAGCACTGGTTGTAGACAGACTCCGTATAAGGTTCTTCTGCAGGTCTACTATATACTGGTGTGCTTAAGGTCATTGGGGCTGCTTGCCACTGATGCTTGTTGGAGAGGGTGTGGGCTTATCGGTTCATTTTATCACCTTTGGTGGGAGTGTTCCTGTATCAAGGTGTTTTGGTCAAGGGTACCGTGTGCCATAAACAACATTGTCGGGAGTTCCTTCCCTCTGGACCCTGCTCTTTGTTTGCTAGGGCACTCTGATTCATTTTCCAATGCCCCTCAAGCTGGTGGAACAGCTGCTTTTGGCAGCGCACATGGCAATAGCTCCACTGTGGAAAGATGCGAAGGGGCTGAGTCTTGTGGACTGGTGTGTATGTGCCAATGAGGTAATGAATCTTGATTTGCTCTCATATATGTTGAAAGGTCAGAAGGCAGTGTTCGAGGAACTTTGGGCCCCTTACCATAATTGGGCCCAGAGACCACAGGAAGCACATAGAGCGGAATCCCTCTGAGATGTCCTCTCCAGTGGTGCGGGTTAGGATGGCCTCATCACTCCCCTTTCCCTAGGTGGGGTCCTGTCTCGTAGTTTTATCATGTAATCCTGCTTTGTGTGTGTCTTGGGAATGGCGGGTTTGTGACAACATCTCCCTCCGTGTATGTCACATTCAGTGTAGTTACTCACCTGCAACAGGTGTTCTCCGGGGACAGCAGGAAAGCACAGTTACTTACCTGTAACAGGTGATCTCTGGGAACAGCAGGAATTAGTCTTCACATATGGGTACGTCGGTACCAACGGAGCCTGCACGGGAATGCTCCCCAGCATCCAATCAGAAAGCTTTTGGGAGCATCCCTCGCGCCTGCACGCTGACTTCCCGCCTTTCCCACTGCCTCTCCTCAGTTGAGTTTCATAGCTGAGACAGAAGGAGAGAAAGAGGAAAGGAGATAGATAGATACAACTCCTAGGGGAGGTGGATGGGTTGTGAAGACTAATTCCTGCTGTTCCCAGAGATCACCTGTTACAGGTAAGTAACTGTGCTATCTCCAGGAACAAGCAGGAATGAGTCTTCACATATGGAGACTCCCTAGCTGTGGGTGCCAGGGGAGATCCCATAAAATGCGTATCCCTGGAACAGGACGGCATTTCCCAAACTTGGATCCCCGGCATCCCCTGAGGGATGGGGGGTAGGAGTTGAATAGAGAAGAGCTGTAGAGGAACAGCGAATCTAAAGACTACAGGAAAAATGAGTCTTTAGAAGGTATGTCAAGTATCATTAAAGTATTTAATGAACTAGTACAATATAGAGCTTACCTACTGGAACTGTGATGGAGTGTACTGTAGATGCAGTAGCGGAATCCTCAAGGTAACTTCACAGCAGTGAGGATGAAGTTCTAAACCTGGAATGGGCAGGTGACCCAGGTGTCAACTGGGGTAGGAGAAGAACGGCAGGTCTTCAATGGAAAGCTTTATGGGAAAAAGCTGAAACTCTTTTAGGTACAGAGTTATTAACATTGAGAACTAAAAGAAGAAGACTGACTGATCTGGAGAATTAGCCCAGTCCTGAAGGGAAGAGGGGGTATGGAAAAAAGCCCCTATTCCCAAGGAGAACAGAAGTGTACTCAGAAGTACTGAAGATATACACTGTCTTTCCTAGCTGGTAAGAGATAGGAAGACATTGAAGTTTGATACTTCATAGACAGGGAGATCTATAACAAAAATAGAAGCTGTTGACATCACAGCAGTAATTGTGTGTATAACCGCTCCCACTTACTGAGCCGTATGAGAACAGGCAAGTTGACTGTCTGGACCCCTTAAGAAGGTAAAAGCTTTATAGCACAGACAGTTAGGGAGATAGAAGGTTATACTTAGCGTCCTATGGACATCTCCCAATGGGCACATATATATATATGAGACATACCTAGCTATATATATGTGCATATATGTCTAGATATGTGTGATATATATATAGATGGGCATGACTTATGCCCACACAGACTACAGAAATATGTATGTATAAGACATATACATACATGAATATAAGTCTGAGGATACATGCCTGCAACTGAGCCCCACAAAAACATTCACATGGGAAATGTGAGGGGAAAAGATTAATCTAATAATGAGGGGGTAAAAACCACCTGAAGATATATAGAGAATCTATTTCTGCGGTGCAGGAATGTAGTTCAGTGGAATAACCAGTATGGTTGCGTGAAAAAACAGAGGGTAATAGCAGTCTGGCAAGAGCACGTCAGGAGTACTTTAGGACTCTGACATGTCCAAAGGACAAAAAAACGCATAGACTAAGATACCAGGATGACCCAGCCAAGGGACACAGGGGTATCATGTACACTAAAGGAGAATGCGTTGTCCAAGTGGAGCAGAAAAGCATAATGCCAAGCTGCAAGGAAAAAAGGGGTAGATTCCTGCAAGATTAGGAACTCCTTGGACATTCACGCCATGGAATGATTATATAAACTTTTTCTACTATATGGGAAAAACCCTCAGAGACAAAGTTCAATGCTCTGTAGCAAGGGCCCATAGTAGAAAGCTTCTCTGAAGATTGCAGAGAGCATTGTGCAGGAGAATTATAAGATAATACTGACAGAAGTCAGGTGTGTTGCCACATCCTAGGAAAGGATATGGCTAGAAGATAACCTGCAGTGAGTAGTATTATGCAAGATAGTTGAAAGTAGCTTGCAATGAGTATTAAAGTAATCACTGGAACTCCTGCATACACAGCAACTGAACAAAACAGCAGAGGGGATTCTCCTGTATAAAAACAGAGAGAAAACAGACAAAGGGAGCAGAGATATTCCCGTCCCTGTCTGATGAGTTGTTCAGAGCATGCATTGAAGGATAACAAAAAGTCTACACTGGAAGAAAGAGAAGTGTTTCAGTATGGTACAAACCCAAGCAGGGGAAACCCTGGAAGAGAGGGGGTTGGAAAGTGACTTACCATATGGTAAGTCAGCTGAAGGAAAAGATGTCCATGTGGGGACAGAAACTATCATGGGATAGTTGTAACCTCCCTTCGTAGTAGTAAGAAGGGGAGAATTCTGTAACCCAGGGACAAAAGTATCCTAACAGCTTAGCATACTGAAAAAGAAAAAACAGTGTAGGGTTTGAGAATAAACTTCTGCTAAGAAGAAGTTAACTGTAGATTGCAACATACAGGAACCTATGGTTGCTGGTTATGATTAGACTGGCTAGAGTCTGGAGACTTCAGACTAGGATGAGATGTCCCTTGCTTGGGTACATCTGGAGGATGGGCAGGAGAAGGGTGAAACCTTCTTCTCTTAGGGAAAGAAGGTTTGGCAGGACATTTTCTACATCCTGGGTTAAAAGAAGGCTTAGGATGGTTTCCAGAACCAGGGAAGTCAGTGGAGCAATGAGCAACCTGACGTAAAGCCTCTTTATTGAAGAGATTTTCTCCAGTACAGGGAGAATTACCCAGTGTATGTTGTGCCCATCTGCTCAAGTCTGAAGCTTGCAGCCAGGCTGTACGACGTGCTCCAATGGCAATAGCAGAGGATCTGCTAACAGACTCAAAAGAGTCTAGAGAAGCACGAGAAAGAAACCAAGAGATATTCCTGCTATGATTAAGAAGCAAGGAATAGTCAGTGGCCTTAGGTTCTGACAAAAAAGGGAACAAAAGAGATAATTTCTCTGTGACCTCCTGAAGTGTCAGACTCATATAAAAAATATATGAAATAATTCTTGAAGCCAGCATAGAAGTTTGGAAGGTTTGACGTCCAAAGGCATCAAGTACTTTAGATGCACGACCTGGCGGATAAGAAGAATGCTTCTTCTTTCTTCTTACCTTCCTCATTGCTGATTCCACTACAATGGAATGATGTGGAAGTTGTTTTTTCTGAAATCCCGGAGAGGGAGGCACCTGATACAGAACATTAATGGCTGTAGAAGGCGAAGGAACCTTTAAAGGTGATTCTCACATCCTCAGAAGAAGATCCTGCAAAGAATGATGTAAAGGAAGCATTATATTTTCCTTTTCTGCAGGATCTTGGCCAAGAGTAGAGCCAGGAATAGGAATGGCAAGAAAGGTTGCCATGTCAAGGAGAAATTTCTGAAAAGAAGGATCTCCAATAGGAACTATTCCTGGGTAGGCTGAGGTTGAAGGAGCAGCTTGAGCACCAGAAGACATAGTGGACTGGTGCAGAAAAAGAATCCTGCTAGATGGACAGTGATACTGACAGTTCTGATTCGAGGCAGTTAGCACTGCATCGTCAGTGCCCGGTATCGATTCCAAGCTAGGCATAGAAAGGATCGATGGCACCGATGGAACTGCAGGAATCGACATCGATACCGATACCGGTATCGGAGACGATAATGTCATCGAAGCAGTAATCGGGGGCTGCTGAAGCGGTACCGAGATAGCCAGAGATCCCTGGTGAATATCCTCGGTACTGCGTAATCGGGAACGATATGGAACGGTTCCGAAACGCATCGGTACCAAATCATCTAGACTAGAGATCGATTCTAGACTCGACATCGAAGGGAGCGAGTCTATCGATGCATGTCTAGATGGTACCGACGTTGGTGGTGGTATCGGCGATGCCGATACAGGAAAGTCAATCGGAATTGTATTGATCGGTTCCGAAGGTACCGAGGACGTCCGAAGACGATACCTGGTGAAGAGAGGAATACTCTACACCGGCGCCGATGTCGGGGTATCGGTACCACTCGAAGCCGATACCAACCCCGAGCATGGCGAAGATACAGGAAAGTCAATCTGGTTGGTATTGATCGGCCCCGAAGGTACCGAGGATACTAGATGACGATCCAAGGTGAAGAGTGGAACACTCGACACCGATGCCGATGCCGGGGTATCGGTACCACTCGAAGCCGGTACCAACCCCAAGCATGGCGGAGATACAGGAAAGCCAATCTGGGTCGTATCGATTGGCCCCGAAGGTACCGAGGACACCAGATGACGATCCCTGGTGAAGAGTGGAACACTCGACACCGGTACTGGTGCCGGGTTATCGGTACCGCTCAAAGCGGATACCACCCCAGAGCACGGCTCAGGTATGTTCTGTGAGGGGTGAGCCCCAGGAACAACCTGAAACCCCGTAAATGCTTTGGAGCCCGAAGACTCCCGCCGGGGTTTTATTGCCAATGGGGTCTTGAGGGCAAGGCCGGGGCCGTCAGCATGCTTAGCATGAGACATACCACTCAAGGATTGGCTAGTCTTAACAGACTGTTTGTGGGTTACCTGAGCCTGGAGAGAAGAACAAACCGGTGTCCTCACCTCAGGAGGAAAAACGGCATCGAGGGAAACTCGAAAAAGGGAAGGTCTTCTCCCAATAATACAGCCTGATGGATCAGGGCAAAAAGGGTCAGGACCCAAACAGGTTAGACACCAAGCATTGGAGTCTAAAAAGAAAACTAAGTTTCCACAGTGAAGGCACTTCTTAGGGCAGGGGTCTCAAACACGCGGCCCGTGGGCCGCATGCGGCCCGCGAGACAACTTTGTGCGGCCCGCGACGGCGGAAAACCAAAAATCCCCCAAAACCCTGGCTTCTGCTGCTGCCGTGGCAGCAGCAGAATCAATTGTTAAATTTAAAAAAAAAACTGACTTCTGCTGCTCAAGCAGCTGTCCTGCGGCCCCTTTCCCTCTGCCCGGAGATCCGACTCTGCTCTCAGCGGCGTGCTTTTCAAGCCGCGAAGAGAGTATTCCCCTCTCGCGCGGCTTGAAAAACCGCGCGAGAGGGGAATACTCTCGTCGCGGCTTGAAAAGCACGCCGCTGAGAGCAGAGTCGGATCTCCGGGCAGAGGGAAAGGGGCCGCAGGACAGCTGCTTGAGCAGCAGAAGTCAGTTTTTTTTTTAATTTGACAATTGATTCTGCTGCTGCCACGGCGGCAACGGCAGCAGCAGAAGCCAGGGTTTTGGGGGTTTTTTTGTTGGCCGGTAATGAGCTATGGAGGGGCTGACTGAACTGGAAGTGGGCTATTGGCAGAGGGGGGAGGGGGGGGGTTATGACTGGTAATGGGCTGGGGGGGGGGTTATAACTGGTAATGGGCTATGGTGGGGGCTAGGACTGGAAATGGGCAGATGGGGGTTAGGACTGGAAGTGGGCTATTGGCAGGGGGGGTTATGACTGGTAATGGGCTGGGGGGGGTTATAACTAGTAATGGGCTATGGTGGGGGCTAGGACTGGAAATGGGCAGATGGGGGTTAGGACTGGAAGTGGGCTATTGGCAGGGGGGGGGGTTATGACTGGTAATGGGCTATGGTGGGGGCTAGGACTGAAAATGGGGTGATGGGGGATACGACTGCAAGTGGGCTATGGGGGGGACTAGGACTGGTAATGGGCTATGGGGGGGGGTAAGACTGAAAATGGGGTGATGGGGGGGTAAGACTGGAAGTGCGCTATGGGGAGGTTAGGACTGGTTATGGGCTATGGGGGGTCTAGGACTGGTAATGGGCTGGGGGGGTTGCTAGGACTGGAAATGGGCTGAGTGGAAGGGGGGCTTGAACTGCAAATGGCTGATGGGGAGGGGGCTTGGAATGGAAATGGGCTGTGAGGGGAGGGAGCTAGGATTGGAAATGGGCTGATGGGGGGCTAGGATTGGAAATGGGCTGATGGTGAGGCTAGGATAGGACTGGAAATGGACTGATGCAGGGACTAGAAAGGAGCAGATGCTGGGTGGGGCTGGAACTAGAAGGGAGCTGATGTTGGGGGAGGATTAGAATGGGATGGAGCTGGGAAAGTGAAATGGAGAGGGGAAAAATATTTTGTCTGGAAGAGAAGACAAATCTACAATTGGCCAGGTATTGGGAGAGTAAGTGGGGATTGAGGATGGAGGGGTAAAATTTGAGTGGATGAAATAGGAATGAGGAAAGAGCAAAAGGAGAAAGATTAGTATGTTAAAGCAGATGTAGAGAGAGAGAATGGAAAAAAACTAGAAGAGAGAAGAAAGGACAAATGGACAGCAGACGATGGAGATAGCAGAAGACACGAAGAAACCAGAAGTGGCTGGAGCAATTGCAACTGAAAAAAAATGCACAAAAGGTAGAAAAATATCTCTTTATTTTGAATTTATTAACTGGAATATGTCAGCTCTGGGAAATGTGCATCATTAATGTCTGTGCTTTGGTACAAGAAATTATTTATAGTTTTATTTCTACAGTGCTGAGGTATTCTGTGTAATTCCTATTTGACATTGCTACTTGTTCTCTTTTCCCAGTAGGTCATGTATTGTTCTCTGAAATGTATTGATTTAATATTTGCAGTGTTGCCTTTTGATAGGTAGGGTCTGGTGCTTTGTGAGTCCTGGTAGTGCTGTTATGATACGGGGGGTTTGCTATGGGTTCCAAATGGGCAGTGTTAGTAGTAGTTCCTAATGTGCCTGGCGGTTGGCACTGGATTATAGTAATATAGAAATTTTCTAGTCTTTCTTTATCCATGCACTCATTATGCAACATTATGCAAATATTTATGCAAATGAGGCCCCTTATGCAAATGAGGCCCGTGTCTTATGCGGCCCCCGGGTTACTTTACAAGTCCTCATTCGGCCCTCAAAGCAATTTGAGTTTGAGACCCCTGTCTTAGGGGAAGAAGGCTCCATGTTGGAGAGGCCTGGTAGGCCCAAAAAATTAAAACAAAAACTGA